>OU911048.1:17347343-18601812 GCA_918358695.1 Melinaea menophilus ssp. n. AW-2005
TAAAATAAATGATTTTGTGTCTGAAATCAATACTACATTTCAATTCAGAGTGTTAAAGGTTTCTGTAAAAATTTAGGAAATAGCATCAAATACTTTAACTGAACAGTCGGTTAAGTATATATAACTTATAGTCCAGATCATAATCACATTCTTAAAAACAGAATATTCATGAACAAATCTATACTTAAATTTGATATTTTATTTGCCCTACTACTAAGTAATCAATTGACGGACACTAGCTTTTATTGACAGCTTCGCCCCATGGAGAAATCAACTGACATAATAAAAGAGCTTTACAGATATAATTTTAGAATTCTATTTCATAGATCCATCTATTGCTATTGTGTGATGATGCTAGAATAAATCTTTTTATTAATGTAGATTAGGCAGTGTTCTTGTAAAAAATATCTATTATCATTAAAGTCAGTAGATTATAGACATCATCATCTTCCTGCCCTTATCCCATTTTGGGGTCGGCACACTATGTTTTTTCCTTCCATACTTTCCTATTACTCGTCATCTCTGTACACACTCCCTTCTTCTCCATATCGTCTTTCACGCAATCCATCCATCTTTTCTTCGGCCGTCCTCTACCTTTCAATCCTTCCAGTACCATACCTAGCACTCTTTTGGTCACTTGCCTTTTATCCCTACTCATAACATGCCCATACAATGACAGACGGCTACCTCTAATTTTTTCTGTCACTGGCGCTACTCCTAAGCTTCCCCTAATATACTCATTTCTTATTCTATCCCTTCTTGTCACCCCATACATCCATCTTAACATTCGCATCTCCGTTACATGCAAACGCTTTTCATCCATCACCTTCATCGCCCAGCACTCAGATCCATACATAACGACAGGTCTAATGATGTTTTTATAAATTCTCCCCTTTAGTTTAAGGGGAATTCGGGCATCACATGTCGTCCCAGTGACTTGTCGCCATTTCATCCATCCTGTGTTGATTCTGTGCTTTCAGAGAACCAAGATAGCGAAACTCTGAGCAGACTGGTAACGGTACTCCGTCGAACAAAATAGGAACAAAACTGGAGACACCGCCAAAGTAGATTATAAACATAAAATCCTTATTAAATAGCATGACAGCTAATATTTTTGATTGTGCTATGGTGACATGGGGAGTAACAAGATTAGCTACTTAGAATTTAAACTGCTGCTGTGACTATCTAATATATATTAGAATATATTAGAATATACAATAATTCGAATCCCTACTAATAGAATAAAATAAAAACACTGAAGTAATATATATATTTAAGGTATATAAATTGTTCCAAAAATAAGTGCTTTTACGAATTACTCCGAGACTCAAAGCTTATGAGATCGTCGAGAGATTATATCAGATTCAATTTAAGTAAAATAAGCAATTTGTTTTAGGTCAAGGATCTAGTTACGTATACATACTCCAGGAGGATCGCTGACTGGAATTTACTTCCATGTGAACAAAATGTGTTTTGCGTCATCGCGACGGAATGCATAATTGCATTTTAATTAGAATATAAGATTAATTAATGTAATAATTAACTCATTATTTTTTTGTACTTACATCGAGTAGGTCATACTTTGTATTAGTTAATAAGTTCTTTATTTTAATTAAAATTAGTTTTAAATCAGTTTTGGTTTTTTTTCGACTCTACGTCTGTAGCTTACGTAATTGGCGCAGTCGGTAGGATACTAGAATAGGGACTGTTAGGTCATCGCTAGTATCCAGAATCTACGGACCAGCTGCAGCAACGGGAGGCGAATCCAAACTTCGATTCACGAGAAGAAACCAGAAATGAAATCTATGTGAGTACATTTGAACCATTCTCGTGTTGCTCTTTCCTAGTAATAATTCCTTTCCAAAATTTATTATCCTAGAGTTTATAATCAACGGGAATCTGCATCGCAGCAGGCCCGTAAGCGTAGTTTAGATAGCAATAGAGATTTAGATAATAACTGTATTTTAAATATGGCTCAAGATCCGGATAACATTTATAAAATCCTTAGGATCGTGCCTGAATTTGACGGGAACCCTAATGTTTTAACTAGATTTATTAATATTATAGATTTATTAATAACCAAATTGTAACTCAATACTTAAATAATTCGCCCAGTAGTGAATTATCTAATTTGTGCCTATTAAACGGTATTCTTAATAAAATAACCGGCACTGCCGCTGCTACTATTAATTCTAATGGTATTCCCGATAGTTCGCTAGGAATTAGAACATCTTTTATTAGCCGTACAAGGAAATAAGACACCTCAGGAATTTTATAGCCATTGTCAAACGCTATTCAGTACGATAATTACTTATATTACATTACATGAAACTTTATTAACAACAATTGAGGCTAAACGCGACTTATATAAAAAAGTGACTAAGCAGGCATTTGTACGTGGCTTAAAAGAGCCCTTAGGCTCGCGAATTCGGTGCATGCGCCCGGATACTATTGAAAAAGCTCTTGAATACGTTCAAGAGGAATTAAATGTTACCTACTTACAGCAACGTACAGATGGACTGAAACAGCAAACACCCACTAATAAAAACACAATACATGACAGAGTTTTTACACCTCCTCAATCTCAAGGTTATCATCTCTCAACCCCTAACTGGCCAGCCCCTATGTCACATCGACTCATACAACAACCACAACCTTTTAAATTTATCTTCAATCGAAATCAACCCCAGTATAGTATGCCCATGCGTTCTAGAACTCAACAAATGTTCAGCGCTCCCCCACCTAATTATAACCCACACAGTAATGTTTTCCGCTTACCACCTAGGAATAATTTTAATCAAAATGCCCATGCCCAAGCCTATGAGTGGTGTTCAAAGTTTTATTCCCAAGCCCTTACCCCATACCTTGATGACTGGACATGACTGGCGTAAATCTGGTAATCCGCCGCCGACAAATTACTTAAAAGCTCGTGAGATGAACATGAATGAATGTTTGTCTTATGATAATTTGGAATACAATTATCCTGACTATTATTACCAACCAGACTATAATAATTATACTGAACAAGAATACTATGACAGTTATTATAATCCAGACCCTTATATTAATAATACTATCACTTATGAAATGAATAACGACGAAATAGTTAAAGAAAGTGAACCCCTATCAGATCCTAGTTGCACAAATCAGGATTTTCGTTTAGACCTAAAATCACCAAAACCAAGATAGAATTAAATTTACAGACACAAAGACAACTTCCATATATTCAAATAAAAAATCCCCCACTTAAACTTTTAATAGACACTGGTGCAAACCAATCCTTCAATAGTCCCAATGCTGTTGAAAAATATTTCTCTAATTTTCCATTAAATTACAACCCTTTTGAAGTTACGAATGTACATACAACAAGTAGAAATGAATATTCTATAACATTACCTTGTTTTAAAGAATTTACAGACACAGAGAATATTAAACTGTTTATCTATAAATTTCATGACTATTTTGACGGACTAATAGGACTAGATTTATTAACGAAATGGGAAGCAAAATTTGATTTAAAGGACAGAAATCTAATTACTCGTACAGGCTCAAATCCTATTAGGATGTATAACTCTTGTAACCTAAATTTTTACGAGGATATAATACCGGCTGGAACCTCAAAATTAAATCGTATCCCCATAAACTCTCAGGACGGAGAAGTTTTTATTAAGGAACAATTAATTTGCAATTGTATTTTACACGAATGTATTACTAACGTGACTTGTAACCGTGGATATGTAGAAGTCGAGAATCCGACACCAAATGACGTAATACTATCGCTAGACCAACTGACTAATGCCGACTTATTTAATATTGAGTACGAATGCACTCAATATAAGACACGAGGACAGGACGTCACATCACGATTACGAACTAATCATTTAAATAACGAAGAAAAAGCCAACCTTATACAACTTTGTTCCAAATATTCTGACGTTTTTTATATTGAAGGCGAATATTTAAAGTTTACCAACAAAATTAAACACCGTATTAAGACCACCGACGAGGTCCCTGTACATAGTAAAAGTTATCGTTACCCCTCTGTACATCGACAAGAGGTTAGGGATCAAATAACGAAAATGTTTTGGAACAGGGTATTATAAGACCATCCGATTCTGCATGGAGTTCACCGATCTGGGTCGTGCCGAAAAAGATCGATGCTTCCGGTAAGCAAAAATGGCGTTTAGTTGTTGACTATCGTAAGTTAAATGAAAAGACTATAGACGACAAGTACCCAATCCCTAACATTAACGACGTACTTGACAAATTAGGGAAGTGTCATTACTTTACAACCCTCGACTTAGCAAGTGGATTTTACCAGGTAGAAATGGACCCACAGGACATTTGTAAGACAGGATTCAATGTAGAGCATGGCCATTTCGAATTCCTCCGTATGCCCATGGGACTAAAAAATTCACCATCGACTTTCCAAAGAGTTATGGACAATGTACCACGAGGCCTACAAAACGAAATATGCCTTGTGTATTTAGATGATATATTCGTTTTTAGCACATCCCTGCAAGAACACATCAACAATCTAGAAAAAGTATTCCAAAGACTTCGTGAATCCAATTTTAAAATTCAATTAGATAAATCCGAATTTTTAAAACTTGAAACAACTTACCTTGGACATATAATTAGTAAAGACGGTATAAAACCAAACCCTGACAAAATTTCAGCCATTAAAAATATCCTATTCCCCAGACAGCCAAACAAATAAAACAATTTTACCCTAAATGACAGTGAGATTAATTACAGTACAATCGAAAAAGAACTTTTAGCCATAGTATGGGCTACAAAATATTTTAGACCATACCTATTCGGACGAAAATTTAAAATACTGACAAATTCTTCAACTGACACCGTTCATACAGACAAAGAGAACCCTATATTAAATATACCAATTACTGACGACCCTCTCAATAGATTTACTAGACAATTATGTTTCACAGTCGTTAGTGATATTAAACGAAAAACGACAGTTACTAAGCCATTCGATACCCATACACGAACTGCTATACATGTGTTAGAATCCAAATTAGAGGAAGATGTAGTTAATGCCATAAGTACGTGAACCCAAAAATTAAAACCGGTATTCTCATAAATCCACCCCTTGCAATGTATTCAATAATTCCCATTATTCACGATAAATTTAAAAGTTCTGCAATGAATCTTGTATTAGTAAAATTTGAAAATGAAAATGTAAAAGAATATCTACAACAACAAGAAATTATTAATCATTATCATAATGGAAAAACAAACCACCGCTGAATAAATGAATGCTATTTAGCGTTATCCCGAACATACTATTGGCCAAAAATGAAGGAACAAATTTCAAAATTTACGTTATGTGGTATGGCTAAATATGACAGAAATCCTATTAGACCCCAATTTAACATTGTACCGCCAGCTAACAAACCCTTTGAAATTATCCATATAGATTTACTGACTATACACAGTGAAAAGTGTATAACTTTTATAGACGTCTTCACAAAGTATGGCCAAGCGTATCATTTACGAGATGGAACAGCTGTTAGTATCATACAGGCATTATTACAATATTTTACTCATCATGGTGTACCCCTAACTATAATAACCGACAACTGAACGGAATTCACAAATCAATTATTTTCAGAATTTACAAGATTACACAAAATTAACCACCATAAAATTTTAGCTCACTCACCTAACGACAATGGAAACATTGAGCGTTTTCACTCAACGATATTAGAACATTATCGACTCTTAAAACTACAACACACCGACGAACCTCTTATCAATCTTATGCCATAGCTTATAATAGTACAATACACAGCTTTACTAGATGTAGGCCTTTTGATCTATTAAATGGACACTTTGACCCACGAGACTGTCATGACTTGGACTTTACTCAACATTTATTACAGCAATACATGATAAATCATAAAGAAAGCATGCAAAAAGTATACGAAATTATTAATAGCACTTCCTTGGAAAAGCGTACTGCTTTGATAAATAATAGAAATAAAAAACGCGAACCAGAAATTGTATATGCACCCGAACAACAAATTTTTATTAGGAACCTTCTGGCAAGCCGTCAAAAAACCGCACCTAGATATACTCAAGACAAAGTTATAGCTGACCTACCAATCCATATATATACTTCCAAAAAACGTGGTCCTGTAGCTAAATCCCGATTGAAACGAGTACCTAAAGGATCCAACTTGTTACAGGATAATACTATAATAATACTGCTGACAATCCACGTGACGAACCCCCTAGAGATAAAACTTGAAAGCTTGGATGATGGATCTGGACTATTACCATACAAACTTGGACTGATCAGACTTACGACTCATTACCATATTTTTCTACAATACATCAAACTCGACTCCATTGAAGATAAAATAGAACTTTTAATGACTCAATTAAATAATCTCAAAACTCTTTTTAGTAATGAAACATACTCTTTGAACTGCAAATAAATTATCTTACTGAAAAGCTTTTCAAAGTTTCAAATCAATTAGGATCTTTCGAACCAAATCGTGTTAAAAGAGGTCTTGTAGATGGTTTTGGTTCTGTTATAAATATGTATATAACAGGAAATTTAGATTACAAAGATGCATTAAGATATAATAATGCAATAAAAATGTTAGAAAATAATAAAAATAAGATAGCTTCCGAGTTTAACAATCACATAAGTTTAAATAAAGAATGGATGGCAAAACAAAGTGAAGTAAAAAATTAATTAGTTGAAAATCAAGTCAAAATTAACACTTTGATACTTTGCAGATTATTCTAAATGCAAGTGCAGATAAGGATAATATTTTATTGAAATATGTAAAATCTGCCCAACTTTTAGTAATCATTGGAGAAAATATAGAAGACCTTATGTACGAATTAATAAAAATAGAGAATATTTTAGCTTTTACTCATACTTCAAGTATGCATCATTGTATGATAGAGATAAGTACTTTTAAATTAATGATAGAAAAATTAAGGAAAAATTATATTAAGGATCAAATTATAGATTTAGAATTGAGGGAATACTATGGTATTATAAAGCCGGCATGCTATTATACAGAAAAGCAAATAGTAATAGTTTTTAAATTTCCAATAGTCTCTGCAGATATCTATAATCTCTTTAAACTCTCTATTGTTCCTAATAAAATCCAAAATGTCCTTATAGCCCGTATCCTTTCATTGCAATTAACGAGAATTCGTTCTTGTACATGGAGGCAGAATGCCCGAAGCTTAAAAACTGGTACCTTTGTGAAATGGAAGTGAATCAACGTATTCATACAGAACCTGACTGCGTGCAACAACTTATTTCTCATCAAGTCCTGAAGGAATACTGCAAGCATACAACAGTTACCCTAGTAAAAGAAGCAATGGAAAAACTAGATGATCAACATTATGTATTTTTTTTCCCTCGTGTCACCAAAGCGCAACTATCCTGTGAAAAAGAAGAATTTACATCACTCCAGGGTAGCTTCTTAATTATCATCCCCATGAAATGCTACATAAAAACCACCGAATTCACTATTCTGAATAATAGTGATGAAACAAAAGGTCAACCATTAAAATTGATGCAAATACCATTTAATCCTACGAATCATATTGAGATTCCTACTCATCTCAACCTAAATTCGATAAACTTACAAGAACTTCATGGTATTCAAGATAAAATAATCAAAGAAAACCCCTTACAACTAGAGAAATTTAATCGTCATACAATCTACCATACTACAATACCGTTTTACGTCTTCATATTGAGTGCAAGTGCACTTATAATTGTGTTTGGATATCATCGCTACAAGCTACGAAAAACCAAGGAACCTAACAAAATTACTACTTCATCTACTTTAAATGACAATATTGGTGAACAATTGGAAGAAGAAGGGACGCCAACACACAGTAAGAAGATGCCAGCAACATTTTATCTCAACGTTCTAAAATAGTTGCTGATCTGAGGATGGAGGAGTTACGTATACATACTCCAGGAGAATCGCTGACTGGAATTTACTTCCATGTGAACAAAATGTGTTTTGCGTCATCGCGACGGAATGCATAATTGCATTTTAATTAGAATATAAGTTTAATTAATGTAATAATTAATTCATTATTTTTTGTACTTACATCGAGTAGGTCATACTTTGTATTAGTTAATAAGTTCTTTATTTTAATTAAAATTAGTTTTAAATCAGTTTTGGTTTTTTTTCGACTCTACGTCTGTAGCTAACGTATTTATCTTTTTTATTTTGTTTTGGATAAATAAATAACAATATATTTTAAAACTTATTTTGTTTACCAAAATTGATAGATTTTTCAATTTAATAATTAATCAATTTACAGAAATAGTAATAAATTCTATAAAACACATAGGCGTAGTTATCTATTGTGTCTGCGAAAATTTAGTGTTTCAAAAAATATTTTAAAATTTAAATCACTATTTTATGGAATGTTTAATTCCAGTGTAAAAACAACGTTTCCTATTCAAAATAAACTTATTAAATATATTAACTTTACGCAAATAACAGTGGAAAATATACAACATAATTCTGAAATGATAAAACGAAGAAGTTTTATTATAATTAGGTAAATATTCTTTGAAAAAACCGAGCTAAAAGGACCGGCATTATTTTACTCTGATTGATCTCATTACTGTACATTAAATATTCATTTCAGGTGGTAGAGCCTAGCTGTAGTTATCTGACTGCAGCTCGTATTGGGCTTGCTCGACCGAGGAAGAACCACCCTCTCACAGAACACCGACGTGTAGAAACCAAATTCATTTGGTTATGTTCCGTAGCTGAATGAGAGAATCCGGAAGCCCAACTTCCCTCCCCCCCCAACCAAGAAAGCGATGCCTAAAAGAAAAATACCCCAGGAGTAGGTACCGGCTTTGATGAAGCCGGGGACCCTCAACTCGAGCAAAAACGGGGAAATGATTCCCGGATTTTGCTCGGGCTGCCCGTCGTATCTGGGGCGGGCAAAATATCGCCTTTTGTGCTTTTTGAGGGCAAACGACGAGTCAATGCAGCGGCACCCCGCCCCATTCTAAATGTGGACTTTCATCTACCAGACGTGGACAACTCTTTGTTGGATCTTCTGCTGCCTATACATCCCGGAAAGTACCAGGTAACTGTCGAGGCTCCCTTAGGGTCCTCTGATCATTGTTTGGTACGGAGTGTAGTTCCCATTGAACGCTCAGCTCGCACAAGACCTGCGACTCGATGCGTTTGGCACTACAAGTCAGCGGATAAGGATGGAACGCGGTCCTTTTTTGCATCCTCCCCAAGGGGACCGATTTGTTTCCCTTCCAATGATCCTAGTAACTGCGTTGCGGCTGTAGCTGATGTGATACGTCAGGGCATGGAACTATTTGTACCAAGCTCTATAGTACCACTTGGTGGCAGATTGTGGCCTTGGTTTGATGCGTCTGTCAGGGCTGCAGCAACTGGCAAACGGCTGGCGTATCAAGCTTGGGCTAATGCCTTAGTCACTAAGGATCCGAACTCTAGAGTTCTGAACAGGAAATATAATCGTGCCTCCAGATTCTTCAAACGGAAAATTGCTAGAGCAAAGTTCAAGCATGTCGTCAAAATTGGGGATCAGCTGGCAAAGTACCCGCCTGGCAAGCGTAGGTTCTGGGCGCTGTCTAAAGCCACTCTGGGAATTTTTTGTCAGCTATCCCTACCGCCATTGCACACTGGGAACGACTCTCTGGCCTACACGGCAAAAGAGAAAGCCGATGTCTTGGGCACTTTTTTTTTGCCTCAAACTCGACTTTGGACGACCGGGGAAAGACACCGCCTATCATCCCGTGTCCAAGCCATGGTGTGCAAGCTTAATGCCGGAAATAGTTTTTCGGCAAAAACACATCCGAAAAGTCCTCCTTTCCTTGGAAGTTCATAAGTCGAGTGGGCCAGATGGTATCTCTCCAGTTGTGCTACGAACATGTGCCCCTGAGTTGACACCAGTGCTAACGCGTCTATTTCGGTATTCCTACCTTTACCGAAGAGTTATTCCATCTGATGCCTACCGCCGAATTTCATCACCGCACAGCGCGCCATCGACTACTTAACCATCCCTACCACCTCCACTGTGCGGTTCTCAAGGACATTTTCTCCACGTTTCACTCGCTTGTGGAACGAACTTCCTTCGGCGGTATTTCCAGATCGGTACGACATGGGCACCTTCAAAAAAGGCGTTTACTCCTATCTTCAAGGCCGGAAATACTCTTGTGAATCCTTGGATGTTGCAGGAGTTCATGGGCGGCGGTGATCACGCACCATATGTGACCCACCAAATCGTTTGCCCTCCTCTTACAAATAATAATAATAATAATAATAATAATAATAATCTCTTTAGTTCATTGTTTAGTTTAGTTTAATTTAGTTTAGTTTAGTTTATTATTTATTGTAGAAACTTTTTAACACAAAAAGCTGATATTATTAGGCGCGTAAGTGACTTTGTGGTTTAATAATTAAATGTTATAAAAGTTATAATTTTAAACAAAACAGCGTTACCGATATAATATTTATTTGTACATTTTTACTACAGTTAAGTAAGAGTAATCTTAGTAATTTCATGTTTAATAATAAAATTTGTGTAATATTTTGTAAGTGTGTATATAAATAAATAAATATCCTAATCTTAAGAAAGTAAACTATGCAATCGGATTTTTTTTTCTATTATTATGTTTAATTGTTTTTACATATATATATATATTTGTATTGAACGCCTAACTTGAAGTGATAAAATAAAAGGAAATGCCGAGATGTTCCAAACACGCATTAACAGTATATATAAGAATGTTTATAGTAAATATATGAATACAAATTAATGGATTTTGATAAATTTAATTAAATACCAAGTATCTGCATATTGTTTTCCCAGCAATATATAAAGACAGAGTGTGAAAGTTAAAATTGTAAATATATACATACAAACTTTTGAATTATATATATAAATATTATATTGTATTGTGAAGTACTGTACTGTGTTGTACTGTATTGTATTGTGTTGCATTGTAGAAAGTAATTATTTTCAATATTCTTGTTTCCATTATTGCTATAGTTTTGTATTTAACTCAAAATGTAAATGAAATGTATATTCTGATATATACCTAATTTATACAATGACAAGATCATAATATTATACTGCTGATGATGACAAAGAAACAAGGAGAAAATATTATCCCTCTTCAATTATAATTGTCTGCAGGATCATTGGTGCTCGTTAATACAAAGCAGGAATTTAAAGGCGCTTTATTTATTTAAATATTTGTTTTTTTCAATTTTATCTTAAGCCTTACGAAAATCATAAACATCTTACAGATTAATATCGAGAATCTTATTAGAATTATCTGATAGAGTATTCATAATTAGTGTGACTTCTTAAAAATATTTTTGTTACGAAAAACTCAAACCTTGTACCACCTTTCCTATGAAAAAATAATATATTTTATACAAAATTATACATTTCTATCAAAGAATTATATGATTTAATTTAAATAAACTATATGTAGATATAAAATTAAAGTTTATCGTAGACAATGAACCTTAACTAACATTGATTTAAAAATAAAAATGTATTTAGTATATACTTAACAATTTTATTTAAAAATTAAGATCAACCAATGGATAAGCTGATTTATACAAGCTTGAACCAAAGAAGTTTAAAAAGTATGTCAGTGGTACAGCGCTCTCGTTGTACGAAGGAAATGAGTAAGAATGCTTTGATCTCGCTTGACAAGCTTTGTAATAGATTTAGAAAATAAATTTCTGAGTTAGGAACTATTTAGTTTGTAAAACAAAAAAAAACTTTTTTCATTTTTAAATGCCATTTCTTTTATAATATGTATAAGTAATAAATAGTTTTCATATGAATATGTAATAAAATAGTAACGAGTCAAAACTCTTCATTTCATTTGTCTCTTTTAACTATTTGCTATATCTTTATTACATGACACCGAACTCAAAACAATATATTTAAATTTTATTCCTGATTGTCGATTTATCTGTTTGACTTGTTCAGGTTTGTTGCTGTATCACAAAAAAATAATGATGATTGATGATGACGTTAGTGAAATTTGTTATCCTTATTTCAATAACACTGTCCAATTTATTGCCTGTGTTTTTATAAAGTACTCTTTATTCCGAAAAACTCTCTAATTTCGACGTGAAAACACAAATTAAATAACGATAAAGACAAGTGTTGGTTATATTTAAAAAATTCACGTGAAATCCTAGTAGGTACTATATATAAGTAGGTAGGTATATTTAAATTAAAAAATATGAAAGAACGAGAGCGAAGGACTTTGAATTAAGGTGAGATCACT
The DNA here is from genome assembly GCA_918358695.1 of Melinaea menophilus ssp. n. AW-2005. Taxonomy (NCBI): domain Eukaryota; kingdom Metazoa; phylum Arthropoda; class Insecta; order Lepidoptera; family Nymphalidae; genus Melinaea; species Melinaea menophilus. The sequence goes on from OU911048.1 coordinate 17,359,669, forward strand.
CCGCATTTCAAAAAACGCAGCAGCTACAGCGAATCTCAATTAGGGTAGTTTCTGTCTAGGTGAAATAAATAAGGTTACAATATGTTTGTTTATTTTTTATTTATTTTTACATTAAATTAAACAAATATAGAATAAAAAATTCATCCAGGTTGATGAATTTTTCCGGACTTGAAACTGCGACCTCTGGAACGACATTTAAACTTAATAGAATACGTTTCTATACTATAGATACTTTAATATTTTGTTATTAATTTCGATTATTCTGTATTGGGTCGTTTTGGTTTTAAATTGTTTTTAAATAAAATAATCCGTCTAAGATTAAGTGTTTATAAAAATAACAAAGCTGTAAACCTACAAAGGGTATGTTGGACTTTACGAGAAGTATTTACAAGCCGTGTGATGTGAGAGGACGGCGTGTGAGGAAACTTCGCTTAAATTATTTGAATACAAAAGACATTATTTTTATTTCCATAAAACAAAACACAATAACGAAACGAATGAAATCTTACTAATTGTTGCTGGTCACAACGATACTAAATAAAAAAATATTATTTATTAACAAATATCAGTTTGTTTGTCAAATTCACAGACAAAAAATAATAAAATAGGTAATAAAGGTCACAAATTACTGTAGAACTCGAAATCATAAACTATTTCGACGCAGTTGCATGCGTCATGTTCACGACCAACAAACGCGTCGAAATATCGGAAGCTTGATCAAAACTGGAAACAAAGTATATAATAAGATAAGTAGATAAGTAATAATAATATGTTAAACTGAAAAGTTACAGAATGATTTGATAATTTGTGTTGTAAACTTACGGGCCAGTTATTAATGCGTTCAATATGAATGTATGAATATACAAACAAAAAAGTATCATTGTACATCTTGGAGGTGACAGATAATACAATAGAGATAATATAATATTTCTTAAACATTTTTAGAAAGTCTGTGTTGACTTCTTCTTCTCCTTTTTGTAATAGAAAAATATGTATTGAAATATAAGGAAATAATTTCGAGTCTGTCAAGGCTTAGAGCACCTACAATAGGGTTTAAGCTTTATTGTGTAATATGATTAGGCAAAAGATCCCTCTTTTATGTTAATAAATTCTATTGTCAGCGTGTTGTTGTTGTTATATCTTATATTAAAAAATATACAATAAGGGTAACTAAAATTATTGAGAAAATAAATTATATATTCGATATTTCTTACCTCGAGGAATTAAAAAGTGTGAAGATCAGGCGACATCAAAGAATCACAGTTGAAACCTTAAAAAATGTTATGTGTTTAACCCTAAAATGTATAATATAGGATTTAAATTTTTGTGTTATTAAATGTTAACAATTTTGCAACATTTGATATACTTAGTTATATATTTAGTCGTTTTGTCTGTTCAGAAAATTGTTCATTAAGTTAAACTAAATACAGTCTTATATATATTTATATCCGAGTTTAGTTTAGTTTAGATAATTTAATTATAACTTAATACACAGGTATAACTTAATAGACATACCTTGGGTATTTACAAAGGTTCCAGTGTGTTTTGTAAATAACACCTTTAACTGAGTAAAGGAATGCTTCAATGAATACTAAAAGTAATCTAACTTTCATTTGTCGCTAGAGAGGAACACAATAGACAACTATTCGAGTACTGCAGTTAGACTGTATGCTATTTACGTTACTTCTTGTGCTATTAATTTTATTTTTCTCTTAATTATCTCTATAATTGATTTTTAGTTTTTCAGGATATAATTAAATATGATAAGGTTTTTTATTTTGATTTTCTTTTAACTGGGTGAAAGTTAGGAGACTTTTACTTTTAAGGAACATCATTGTTAAAAATATTCTTACTTAATAAAATTTGTATGTGTTCCTCAATTATGCAATGGATAAACCTATCCTATGGTACATATCTCTATTAAGGCTCTACTCTATATTCACCCTCATCACACTGATACTGGCATTCAGCCGCAGTCATCTGATAAATTAAAGATTCTTTATCTCTCTATCCACGCTTGAGACATCTCTTCTTCAGGCATTATTTTTTGGCCATTTTTAAGAAGTCTTGAAGTTGCCGCGACTGCGGCTATTTATTTTTGAAATTAAAGCAGCTTGAGACATCAACAACTTTTACAAATATTTGTTTTAATGAATATAATATATAAAGCATGTACATGTGTGTACATGCTCTATTAAATCTAGATTTTAAATTAATTACTTATAGGATTTACTATGACATGTCTCATTGTATGTACCGTATTACGACAAACATTTATTATTTTTATTTATTAATTGTTTCAAATGTATTTTATTGCTCTTTCACTCATTCATTTTTACAATGTAATGATTATAGCACAATTTGTATACGAACTATGTGATCCAATCATATCTTATTACCCACATCACAATGATTAAAATTTTTTTTATAACTTTAATTTGTTTGTTTAATTGTTTAATTTGTTCATATTGTGGAAATATTATTAAATGTAATAGTAGTAGAAGTTTTAACATAGAAACTACGTTACCTATTACATATAAGTATTTATTAAATATGGTGCCATGCTCTTACATTACATTACAGAATACTAAAAGATTTAACATTCCGACAATAATTGAAATAAAATCAGTTGTTCACTTGTAAATTTCAATAATAACGTAACAGTAAATAAACGAGGATGAAAAAACGGGAGGTGTAATATCTTCTTTTCTGTTTCTGATCTTTATTACCATTATCGGTTCTTTAAGAGTTCTATGAACTTTTACAACTGTTCGCATTTGTATAGAAGACGTACCATCGCAATCATATACGACCCTCTGCTTCATATATACAGACTTCTAAATAGAAAAAAATATAAAAACTTCATATAATAAATTAAACTAACAAATATAACTCTGTCTCTTTTAATTCGAAATGACGATGATGATGGTAATTTAGATTAAGCAAACCGGGTTTATATAGACTTCTGAGGTAGGATCAATATTGTCAGTTAATATCTGTTCTTATATCATTTATTGAATCAATACTTTTAGACCTACCAACATTGAACTTTTCACGAGATATTATTAATGGTAGTCGATTTTACCAACGACTAGTACCATCGCTATACAGTCGTCATCCTGACCGCAATCATCTGCTCTTCAATTATCAATGACTCTTTAATTTATACACTGCAATTAATCATTAATCAAAGATTAAGGTAATCATTAATCAGCAGTTAGAAGTAATTAAGAGAGATACTATTAAGGTTACATTATTCCTAGTATCGACCAAACGTGACTATGACTTTCATAACTTCAAACGATCATGAAGACATCAAATATTAAGTATTATACTTATACCACTATTCCTAAGATAAATATCAAAGGTTTTATAATCAAAAGACACGACTATGTTGTAAAAAAATCGAATCATTTTGTAAGCATAAATTGCATTGTTAATATTTAAAATTTTTAAGACTGATAAAATAAATATTTTTGAAAAAAACGTTAACTTAATATGTTCATATTGCTTTTTAGAAAAACAAGTATACCAATAATGTAATAAAACAATGACTAAATATTTATGTTCGTAACTGGATAAAATATTTTCATATCAATGTTTGACGTACAAACAGACATACCGACTTGTCTTCGTATGAACGAATTCTATCAAAGTCAAAACAAATATTTGTTGCTGAGTAATATTGTTCCTGTTATTCATAGATGATACTCACTCCTTTAACAAATATATTCCCGTCCTAGTAGACTATCTTTAGTATTGTATTAATATTATATAATTATAAAAATTTATTTATTACAATATATTTATAACTATAGGTAATTTTAATAAGAAAACATAAGCTTTCCGGACAAGAAGTCTTAATTAACCTTGTAAAGGTGACAAATCCATCTTCAAAAACTAATATTGTAAACTTCCATAAGTATCTTCATACTGTTAAATAATTGTCTACTAAAGTTTAAAACCTCTCTTAAAAGTAAGTAATATGTTATGATTTATTACAACTATTCTAAGCAACTTAAAACGACTTTATATAAATAAAATGAATCTTAATTTCAGGAATAACTTAAAAAAAGACATCACATTAAGTCTCTTTCGCTGATACACGAAAGAGACTTTACGTGAGAAGACAGATGACGTTACGATATTGATGACGAACAAAGTATTCTTCCTACGAGTATGACGAGGGTCAGTGATATGAGCCACGCGGCAATTTATTATTTTTAATATGAAATGTGTGGCCTTTTTGTCCTCTAATAGTACTTTCATAGGAAGAAATATAAACGTGTTGTTGCTGTATGGATTCTTTTTTACATATCGCTACTTTTTAATGAGATTATTTTTGTAAAAAATAAAATCAAGTGTAAATAGACTGTAATATATTAAATCGAAATAAATATTTATATTTATTAGATAGGTGCGTGGAAGTTTGAAAGTGGCACATTATCTATAAAATATACAATACACCAGTAAATATGCAAATACCCAGCGTATTTCCCGAACGAACTTTGACTAAATTATAAATGTTAATAAAAAAACAATTGATTTTTAAGTAGAATGTTTATTTATAATTACTAAAAAAATACAAAAAAGTGTGATTAATAATAATAAAAAAGTAGTATAATTTCATATGAAAATAAACTAAATCATTGAATTAAAAACAGCGCCATCTCCTCGATAGTAATGAAAATTTTTACTGTCCACAGACATCCACACATCCATCCGAGAAAAGTAAAAACAATACCGAACGAAAAAAGTTCGTTCGTGAAAAGTTTTGGTAAATATCATTATTTTCTTACAATTTTAACCAAATTATATACTACATACTAACAAAGCCATGGTTTATTATTTTGTTATAAGAGAGTTAATTAGTCATATAAAGTAGTCAATATAAAGTATTTATGAATATTTTATGAATAATCTTTTGTTTTCAGATTATAATACTTTATTATCTGAAAACAAAACGTTATTTTCATTAAATCTTTGTTTTAAAGAGAATCGACCTAAAACCTGTTTTGTTTCTCGCTTATTATTTTGGATCAGATGCAATGTTTTTATCAAAAGGAGGATAATGAGATAACATTATTAGTTTCAAGAATACTTGAGATGTTTCATATTATTTTATATTTTGGTTGCATGCATTTTAATAAGCAAGACTACTTCAATACTAGCTGTTTTTAATTTGTTAAAGTATGTCAATTAGATACTTTTATGAGTGTATTTTTATTATTATTACTATGTGAAATATGTTCGACCTTTTTGCTATATTTGCATTTTTGGTGTAATTAAAACCAAATAATGATTTTTAAATATATATTACTAGCTGGGTCCATGACTTCGTTTTCGAAAAATGTTTTTTAAATAAAAGTAGCTTTAGTTAGACTTTACAACATCAGATATCCGCCAGCGAATGTCCCGTTACAATCGGTTCAGCCATCGTAGAGACTACCCAGAACAAAGAAACAGACAGACAGAAAAAAAATGTTTTTTTTTAATGTAAGTACCGTATAAAATTTCAAATGTATTTTAAAAAAGCTATTAATTTTGAACTATAAATAAGCTCTTCAATTTTATTTATATTAAGATTAAGTTACGAGTTAATTTATTTACGACTTCTTGCAATTGCAATAATTTGAAAAATAATAATTGTTTTTTCGATTGGGAAAGTGATGGCGACTGTTATTTGGGATATTCATGGAGTTATTTTAAATGATTATTTTAAAAAAAGGAAAATTCATTACAGGAGCACATTACGTTGTATTACTTGACAAGCTGAAGGCAGAGCTTGCGTAAAAAGGGACACATTTGCAGAAAAAAAAATCCTGATTCACTAAGACATCGCACCATGTTATATACTGATTTCTCTATAACTGACTTCATTTAAAATCATAATCCTAAATACACAAAATACTACGTATGTTATTAATATTAACTCATTACACGATAAAAGTGCATAATATTAAAATACACATACAATGCATGTGAAACGAAGACGACACCGCCCGTCCGCGTTGCAGAGACCGGTGGGTACGGGCTAGGAGCGACTATCCCTACGAGTATTCTCTATCAATCGCTGACTTAAAATAACCTTTTTTAGTATAAATAATTATAAGTTTTAATTGATTTTAATTGCAATCTTCGTTGCTACCAAAACATAATTAACTTGTAAATATTACAAATACAAATACATCGGAAGAATATTAAGTAGTCGACTAAAATTCATTGGTCCAATATTAGTAATTATGTTTAAAATATAGATTTGAATCAGTCTCCTGTCTTAAACTCTTAAAATCTTAAACTGCTATTTACCGTCAAAATAAATAAGTTGCATTATTATAGACTGCTTAATTGGACAAAAAAAATACTATATATATTTGTAACGGTGAGAATTGTTTCACAAATAAGAATGCTTGATACTCAAGTAGAAGAATAATTAAAATCTTTGAAAACATGTTATTTTTGTTAAATGAAGTCACAAAGTGCAAGACTTAAAAAATGGAGATTCCCGCTCACTTACATGTCTACATTTACGTTTCATTAAACTCTACTGAAGAGGAAAGATCACGTTCCCTTATAATATCACACTTGGGATTACAAATTATAAGAGATTACAACATATTAATATAGTAACAACCATTACATTATCCAATCTACCTAACGCTAGATCAACTAGCACACTACATTGCATACTGAAAAAGTGTTAGTGAGCTGTTAGTGAGCATTTTTTAGGAACAAATCGTGCGTTTAAGGTTAAATAATGAAACAGGACCGAATGATTCTATACAAAATATTACATACAGCCAATGATTATTTACTTTAATCTACCGTTCACCGTTTTATTGGCACATTAATTTTAATTATTATTAAGTACACTCTACTGACCGTCGAATAAATGAGATGGGTCTAGTAATTTGTTTAATAAAATAGAATTGTTATATCCCCTCAGGGAGGGGGAGTTGTATTATGAATTTGTTATTTTAATGCTAAATGGACTTTCAAAAAATAATAATATATTTTTTATTTTATATTAATAATATACATATACATGTAACGTACCTGCGCCCATGACTTCGTTTGCGTGGATTACATATATTTTTAAATAAAAGTAGAGTTTAAGTTTTTTATTATAACATCAGTTATCCTCTAGTGAATGTCCTGCTAAAATCAGTCCAGCTGTTTCCGTTATTAGCCGGAACAAATATACAGAGACAGATACAGAGGGACAGATACAGAAAAAAAAAATGTAAATACTGTATATACTTTAATATGTATTTAGTGAAAAACTGTTAATCTGGAATTACAAACAGTCACTTTAATTTTATTTATTAGGTACATACTACGGAACACCTAATTACACAAAATACTTACTATAGGACATCTGAAAATCAGCAAGTTTCATCCCAAAAACTTATAATTCTCTGTAGTAGTAATTCAAAAAACATTATTAATAAAAACCGCATACTTAAAGCAAAAAGTATTTAACTATTACCAAAGCGAGGATTTACAGAAGAGAGTTCAAAGGAAAATTTTATGAGTATGCATATTTTAATAAAAAAAGGAGCTCCGAGGACGCTTCAGATATTAAAGCTCTGTAATGTTGTAATTTAATCCATTTAATCGACATTTTATTGAAATTATGAAGTTTTTGATAGTTAAAGATGTAATTTCTTAATATATCAGTTGTACTAAATCCTATTTTAATATTTGTGTTCATGCAAAAAATATCTAACCCAATAAAGATATTTCAACAAATGAACATATTTTGAGATAATTTTCAATTACTGTACAAGCTGCGACACCAAATAAATAATCTTCACAGAAAAGCGTAAAACTAAATATTGTCTACTTGAATAACTACTTTGCTGCTGTATATGATAATAATGTCTCATATATTAATTACATTCTATTCTTATTTCTTTTGTTTATTGTGATCATAATTTTCAAAAATCGGTTATTATCATAATGATCCTAAGATTACATAAATAATTATTGATAACGATTAGTACCACCGCTATACAGTCGTCATCCTAAACGTAATTTATATTGGTTTAATATGTTCATATTGCTTTGTATGAGTACAATATAATAAAAATAATAACTAAATATTTATGTGCACCATATAAAACATTATCGTATTAAAGTTTTTCGATGAACAAATAGACATACTGACCATGTTAACATCAGAAACATCCTTAAGTATCCTTACAGCGGTCCCAATGTTTCTCATAAGTTATCTCACATGCTATGATTATAAATGTTGCGGACAATTTTAAACATAAAATCTCTTCCGCTGAATCACGAGTAGAGCAGGCAAAATACGTTATGAAATTGATAACGAACAAAGTATTCTTCCTATACGACGAGGGTCAACGATATCATACACGCGGCAATTTATTATTGTTAATATGAACCACGTCTTGTCTTTTTGCCCTATAGCAGATTTAGGTATTTACTATCAAAGTACCTACATATTAAGAAGTTACACAAGTTCTTGCTACATGCCACTTTTGAGTATGGCATACTTTATTATGAATATTTTGTTCCAGATTTTATTCACGTTGTAATTTATTGAATCGAAGAAATTAATATTCTTAAATTTGATAGCTTGCAAATATTTTTCTTAATCTTAAGTAAGAAGACTTTAAATTTGTTTTGTTTCCTCACAAATATTTGCTTGTCTTGCCAATGGCAAGACGCTAGGTTCTTAAAGATAATCTTATTTTCTTTCTTTTTAAAGATTACGAACTTTGGTGTTTTGTGTAAACTATCCTAAACTATTTGGTGTTTTGTGTAAACTATCCAATGCATATATAAATAAGACAGTACTGTCATGAGATAATTCATTTTAGACATTCTTATATTCACTATAACCTATTGCTTTAGACTTTTCTTAAAATGCAGTGTCTGCTTTTCAAAGCAAATATTTATTTATATCCTACAACTTTTGCTACATATAGAAAGTCTTATATAATTTGATATCAATTGTAAAGTTGGGTCATAAGGGACGTGGATGAAGATGATGATTATTTTAGGTCATGTTGTATATATATGCATATATATGCCTTAATAACCGATGGATACATATTCAATCCGAAGGCAGTAAAGGGATGAGAGATACATTACATTTATATCCAATTTTGAGATAATTTGTATATATATATATATATATATATATTAACCAAAGTCATAGTTGATTTGAATATAAAACATAATAATAAATTCTGTCATGATAAATTATAAAAAGCTCAGAGTATTAGTAAACTGCTCAACGTCAGGGTCGCAGTGTCGTGAATAGTTATGATATAATAGGAAGCAAAATTTATGCGGCTACACGTATTTGTATATAACGTAGCAGTTAGTGCATCTCACACATGTGAATGAAGATGCTTGAATTATATCAAAGTTTGAAACTAGCATATGTTGGATGTGAAATATATTAATATACATTATGGTAAGAATTAAAACCAAATCCGATATAAGGTCTTCGGTGTCAGATATATCTATTATTTTAATACAGGACAAAGAGCTTAAACATTTTTAATGAATGGCATTTTTTAGATGGCTTAGAATTATTTATACCGATTCACGTTTAAATCGTTATATTATTTAAATTTATATAAATAACGTTTAGTTATTTTATGTTTTACTTTTGATGTCATATTTCACATTAGTTTATCTCAGATTATTTCAGATTAGTTAAGTGTGAAGTTTCACAAATCTATATTTAAAATTTTGTTTCGGTGATTAAAATAACAGTGTTTATTTCAATTAACATAAAAAATAGATTCATAATGTTGCTTTTGGTTTTTTATTCCTATTACAGCATCGTTTTAACAAGATGGCGTGCATCTTCATAGTATCTAATTTAATATAATAAGCCTAGTCAGGTCATTACTAGAAATAAAACATATTGACTTTATCCTTGATACTATGATCTGATAGTATATTTTTGTCTGTAAAGGTATTTTTTCAAAATGACAATTTGGTATAATCGAAGTATTCCTTCTCTAATAAATGGAAATTCCGTGTAGAGCTTAACTATTAAATATATCACTTGATACTATATTATTATTATTATTATTATTGTCGTTATAGAACGTGTAGTGGCCGGTCGGTTATAATACACTGACGCTTGAAGTTTGTAAACAATCATTACTCAATGGAATAAGATGAGAGTGCTCAATATAACATGACTCAACACGGAGTTCTGATAAGTTTAGTTTTACTGTAGTTATTCAAGATACCAAATAATGTACTAGAAGTTAAATAAAAAATATATATATTTTTAATTTTTACTAAAAAATAAGTATCAATACTTTTAATATATATTAGTTGAGGATTTATATTTCTATCGCTTAAATTAAAGTATGTTATATTTTTCATTGTCGTTTGGGTTTTATTACTAATATTTCTTGTGGGTACATCTCGTTATAAGATTTTTAAAATTTGTCCAACCTCTTTCGCCGTTTAAGCGTTATTGAGTAACAGATATCCAAATAAAAAAATATAACTAACTATATTTGACACACAAAAGCATATATAATTTCAAAACAATTCTTAATCGTCGAACTACACCACGTATTGGAAAACGCTTCCGCAACCACAAAGATACAAACTTTGTTAAAATTCACTGTTTGATGTGCTCACTCACTGTTCTACCACAATAATGGTATTATCTAAAGTAGTAATACATCTCCTTTACCTAACTATTAGTTTACGATATTTATATTTTACCTACAAGTATTTAAGGATTTATTATTTGCTATCTGATTAGAAGTGAAGTCTTAAAATTATACAATTAAAATGTAGTACGTTTGACAATAACAATTCTTTGTTATGTCCTCCGCAAAACAAACGGAATTTTATAAATATACATATATATCGTGTATTTCTGTATATCTATATGTGATACCGACACTACTAAACGAATAAAACTTTTTTTTTTAATTTGAAATCCAATTTCATCAAAAATCTTCTTCATGTTCATAATTTAAAAAAATCTTCGTGCCACTTGAAAATTACTTCATCAAAGTAATATCTTTACTAGTAGATGAAGAGTTTTTTTAAATATAAGATTTAAGATTTTTGATCATAAAAGTACTAAAATACATTTGGACAATTTTATTTTGAAATTGAATATCATTAATATCAATTCTTTTTTGTCGATGTCGAAAATTTCTATTATATCAATTTCTTCACACAATGTGTATCTTTTAAGACCTATATGCCATGGCACGGAGTACATAAAACGTAATACTTAATGCCATTGAATCATTAGATACAGGAATATATAGGAAGAGCGGATAGTATATTAAGGAGACAGTAGCGGTACAAAGTAAGGCTGGATCTACATTTTATGTGAGTGTCGCGATCATAAAGAGGGATACAGTCATAGGCTGTTATAAACAAGAACTCTGTGTACAGCATCGTATTACTATATGTTAGTGGTGGAGAGACTTAGGTTTAATTTTTTTTATCACATAAATCTGTCGTAAGTACTTATTCAGAAACTCAAAAGAAATTAATTCAAGAGACGTTGATACTTATCTCTTGGCATGTCAAAATCAGTAAATATCTTCTAAAATGTCCTACTTCTTGTATATTTCAAACATTTCTGATCGGTTATTTTTTTATTAAAAAGCCTGTTAAATAAAACATCTTTTATGATTGAAATCTTTTAACATATAAATAACGAGTAATATATTATTTATTGTTCTGAAACTGTGATGTGAAAATAATTCATTATTTACTATTTTTGAAACCCGATAAAGGTATTATGAGTTTAATGTAATCATGTTTCGGGTAATTTAATAAATAATATGTTTATGTTATAAAAATAATATAACCTTGATATAATTAAATTCAAATAAAACATGTTACTTGACTTACTAAAAAATATATTTTACGATTACAATAACACAAAGAGTATTTCATTTTATGACATTTACTTAAATATCTATATTTTTGAATATTAAATTATTGATAAAAAAAGTAATATGAGTACCAAGCAGCTTAAATTTGAAACGAATGATTTTGTTAAATGTTAAGGTATCAAGAAATTAAATGTTGCAATAATTATAGAAATACATTCATGCTTAAACTGAAACATACTGACTTTAGTATTGATTTGACTAAGCCTAAATGCATTGAATCTAAAATATTTAAATATAATACAATTAACCAAGCAACTTAATTAAATATTTTCAGAATAATAATTGATAAATTAGTAATGATAACATAATTATCTGTCGCAAAAATATAACATTGATCTGATAAAATTTGATATGGTGTTATATTTATGTTTAGATTATTATTAAGGTCTTTTATTGCGGGTTTCCCCGTAAGTCTATCATTAAGAGAAATAAAAGCTGGAATAGATCAAAATCTCAATAAAGTTAAGAACACACAGCTTGGGAGTAAGAAATACAAAAATGAAATGGATTTTGTATTACGTATAAAACAAGTTTGGAGAACTTATTCTGATGCATTTAACGTTCTAAAGTTTATATTTTAGTACCAAATAACATTACGATTTGTCGTATCGTGTAAAAAACCCTGCATGATCCTTTAAGCGTGCGACGAAGTCTAGGAATGTACTTAGCTTAGTGGTAGTTCGTATCAGAGAAATTGAACGAAGCGAACGAAACATGCGAGTGGAAGCTTTTAGGTTTTATTGTAAGGAATTTATCGTTTCTCAGATTTTTTCAAGTATTCATCAAATGCTATTTTTTTACATTAAATATTATATGTGAATATATTTATTCATATTGTTGGTTTATATTGAACTTGTATTTACCTCTATTTTTTACATTAAATAAATACAGGTTTTAAGATTGACAACTAGTAAAATGTCTGATAAATATTTTTCTATAGTCATTGTTCGAATGAAGTATCTGTTTACTTTATCTCTTAACGATTAAAAATACGATCTCAGATGAGGAGCTCTTTATAAATATCATTCAATACTCAGGTTAATTGTACAGAACTCAAAGGACCTCTCAGTAGGAATGATAAAAAAGATTTTCTTTATACAATTATTGAATGAAAATATTTTTCTAAACGTTCCGTCCACAATCTTGTAATATTACACAATTGGAATGAGTGCTATTGATATTTAGGGAAATCTGAACTCCTTAAACTTTTATCAAGCTTAGAAGGTTTTTAAATATGAATATATTAAAAACGTAACTCTAACTTGTTCAGAGGAACTAACCAGTAGTTTAGAAATTATTTACCCAAAATAAATGTTATAATATGTAGGGGAGCCCGGGGATGGTTGACCAATTTTCACTTTAAAAGTTAATATTTTTATTGCTTTAATGATTATTTTTGTGAAAAGCAATTCCATTGATAGTGACACTATTCAGCTCTAGAAAGAAATTACAATAAGCTCAATACCTATTAAAATATAGTATATAGGCTCGATTTTATAGAACGGGAAAAACGAGTCAACCTACCCCGTGCCTGGGGCAGGTTGACTTGTCACTAGGGGTAAGTTGACCTAAGAAGTAATGAGTACCAAGACTACGAAGGAACAAGATTTAAATACTAAAGTAAATGCAATCATCATTTTTAAGAACATCTTCAACAACATTAAACATCGTTAAGAACCTATCGGTCCACCTCCAGTCTAAAATAGTCTTTGATAGTCCTTTAGTCTAAAATAGTCAAAATAGTATTTATACTGAACACGTGGGAAAACGAAGAACGGAAGGACCATATTGCCGAGGCCGAGATAGCAACTGCGACTCTCACCAGCGAAACCTCGGTCAGCAGACGTCATTTTTACCAATTTTTTTATGCCAAGATGAGCTATTACTCTATCAGGAATGTGAACCATTGTCAGTTCTGTTTCATCTACATTCCAAATATACCCAGGGCTTACATTTAAACGTAGGTAAACGGTTCTTAGGTAATCAAAGAACAACTGCACGTTGTTTTTGTTGAAAGAAGTGGCTCGAAATAGTAGCTTGAGGAGATAGAATCGAGAATACGATGACGTTTAAGCAAACTCCCTACCCAATTTTCATCAGCAAATCTGTTTTTTTATCCCATGATTCAGGAATAGATTTCCATTTTTTTTTTGCAAATTCATATGCAAATTTTCGGGACTCATAAGGCGTTAATCCATAATAAACATCATCAGCTCCCTTATGGGCAATTTTCTAATGCATGCTCTTCCTCGTCACTGAATATTTGTCTGTTTTTTATGTAGCCAACGCTTTCCAAGGTCAATTGAGATCTAGACAGTCCGGGACTGCATTCTTTTTTTTTATATTAACTACATGGCGATATTTTATATGGTATAGGAAATTCTTTTGCTGGAATTGATACTTCGGCGAAAATAACTTGTCGACATACTCTCCCCAGTATGTCTTTACGTCGATTTGACTTTCGTTTATTGATTCGCATCGTTCTAAACTGGAAATGTTAGGTTAAGAACAATAATTTTTATACCAATTTATATCTAGTATATCCAAAATTGTATGGGGCAGGTTGACTAGATAGTCAACCAACCCCTTTATAAATGAGTCAACCAGCCCCAAACGACCTAGTAATTTTTAACTACGTGCCAAAACCTTAAAATGGTGTCGTAATTAAAAATAATAAGGAAGCATACAAAGTTCGGAAATCAAACATTCGTATTAAACAGTTTGACAAGCAATCAAAACAAAATGAAAAGAGTTATAACAAATAGAATTAAGGCAAAAATAGTTACTTAAGTGTCTTGTTTTTGAACAATAGCCTCTAGCTGATAAACGGTTTGGGTCTGCTCCGCGGTTTTTCTGATGATTGTGCGCAGGGGAATAATGGATACGCTCACCTAGTCGATCTTTGCAAAAAGTTTGCCTAACTCGCGTTTTTGACAATTAGTCTACCTGCCCCTATAGTCAACCAGCCCCGGTCTCCCCTATTATATATAAAGTAGTGTGATGAGAAACTGTGAATGTAATAGTAATATGTGTTATTTTTTGTGTATAAGAATCTATTGTATAAAGTAAAAAGTAAGAAACTAAATATTTGAATCTTAAATGTTTTCTTAACTTAGGATAATTATTTGGAAACACAAGTTGCCATAGTTGAGTTTCATCTAAAAAACTAGATTTCAATATATCTATATTAATTTATACGTTAATTTGGAATCTAGGAATCAATGTTCCAACTTTAAAGGTTCAAAATAATAGAATTAATTTTTCAATCGTTTAAAAATTAATTACATACATAATAATTTAAAATTTCATAAATCTTAAACTGTCATTCTGGCGTAAAGATAATAAAGAAGCAATAAAGTATTTTGCTATTATAGTATACTAAAGCAGTATTTGAAAGCAGTCTTTCAAACCCATAAATATAACAAAAATAAAATATAATGTATTTTAATACTTTCAGTGTACATCAATAAATATGTCCTTAAGAACAATTAAACTTCCGAGATAAATGAAATTAGATTTTCACGTCAATGCCTTTAAGAGTTAAATGACAGAGATTATTTTATACTTTGAGAAACAACGTAATAAGAGATTTCTTTGATGTGTATTAAACAGGTGTTAATCTAGCATATATTTAAACATATATTAAAAAGATACTAAATTGTTACTTTGTTGTAACCTGCCCCAAGTTCCCCAAAAGTATATTGGATGTTATTTGAAAAATAGAAACAGATGAATTTTAATTTTTAATAATACTCTAAATAGTGATACTGATGATATTACATGAAACAAGCATAGAAACAAATATTAAATTTATTTACCTTATCGTTAATTATTTATATTATTATACTTTATTTTGTACATTTTGTATACTCTCATTACTTATCTTGTACTTTCTCTGTGGAAGTAGGTGTGAGAAAATTATTTGTCTAATTCCATTTTGTAATCAGTACATCCTCTGAACCAATGTTATTAAAGCGAAAGTAAACACATCACACGTCAGTACTTTTAAGAAATAATACAATTACATTTCAATAATAATACAAATATTAAAATGTAATCATATTATTTTATCTATTTTATAAAAAGACAGAATACATATTTTTTATCCTTTTGTGATAATTTCAATTAGTATACACCATTTGAAATCTGTATTTACAAAATAAAAAATATTCAATACTGATGATTACAATTTTTAAGGAAAATTAAGGATCTTAAGGAGATTTAGATATTAAGGATTGTTTCATCTCATTTTGTATAAAACAAATGAGAATACAGAACGGAGTCAAAGGTCGATGAACTCGTCCATAGAATAGTGCAATAAACAAGCTAATTACATTAGTCTCTTTTGAGCACTAATGCACGATGCGTTGCTTAATATTAACTCTGTGAAGTAATTAAATATATACCTCTTTGAACTGGATTATACAAAGCCCTTGATCAAAGAGTTTCAGTTCAAATATTTGAGAGCTCTTTCAACCTTATACATAAATTTATGTAGTATATAATTTAGGATAGCTTCTAAATAGCTTCTTATCCAAGAAAATACTTTTTTAAAAGTACTGTTTCATTAAACTAAATCTATAGTAATAAGTTAATAATATAGTTTGCCTGTTCCTTTTCTCAAGTATTTATTTCTGATGTTTAAATATTATTTGTCTTTAATTAAAAGATTTTTATATGCTATAAAAGGCTGTAGTTATTACATGAGGATACAATTTAACAAGGAACTGAATTTATGCAGCGACACGACCGATCACATTCAGATTGAGAGACATTCATATCTTAATCCAATACGAGGTTATAGTCACATATTCTAGAGTTATACAAGGGTCTATTATATAAGTAATCATTGATTAAGTCTCAAGATGTCTCCATATTAAAATATCTCTGCTATTGAGAATGCTAAGTCTGTATAGATATAACTATTCAAAAAATGTTGTCCCTGAACTATCGTGCATGTACTTACTCGTAGTATTAAAAAAGATGATTAAATTTATTTATTTACTATTAAACATTGGTATTGAAGGTCCAGATAGTCAGCTTTGGTGACTTTTCAGACATATTTAAAATTGTAAGTAATACAAACAAATTTTCGTAGAGTTTTTAATAAATAAATTTCGTAGTATTTTAATCTTATATATATTATATATTAATTAAACTTTTCACTTAATTTATTTCTGCTATCGCCACTACTACCACCTGGTGGTAAGCTTTATATATTGGAATTACTCAGAGACTTATATAAGATTAAAATAAGTATTTGGAACTTGTTAACAACATTTCGAATAATAGTAGTTTGAATGTATGTGGGTGTGTCTCCAATGTGGTTGCTGGTTGTTGTTGTGCCCTACCTTAGGTTGTCAGGTAGGAAGTAATTAATTATTAATTAATTAAAGCGAATTATATATAAATATAAATAATTAATTAATTAATTAAAGCGAATTAATTAAAGCGAAACACAGTTGTTTTCACGAATGTTGTGTATTTTGCACAAACGCATAAAATACACAACTACTAGAATAAAAACATAGAAAGAGTGAGCGGAAAAACAATAGAATCAAGTAGATGGAAAATAAAATTAATTAGTGAACCTAGTCACGCGAATATTTGACAACACGAGTTAGAAGCTGGGCGCTTTGACCCTGACTGATGAACTTTAGGAACTCACGAACTGGCGGGAGAACCGTAGCTGGAGAGGAGACCGGCGACACAATAGACGGCCAGCCGGTCGACTGATGTGGAAGAAATAGACGGCTAGCTGGTGGACATAGGTGCACCCAACTCCAGCCATAACAATAGACCGCCAGCCGGTCACTAAATACAGACGTTTGTGAAACAGTGATCATAATAAAAAAAAAACCGTCTGTTTATTGTGTGGTTCTTCGCAGACTAGGGCGCGTTTGGAACCCTTGTAGCCTTATTTTAAGTAGGTGAGTGTCTTTACAGAAAGCCTTATTTCGATACGTATGATATCAAAATAGGCCCTCCTGTGATTTCCATTTTACGGACACAAGTGATCACAGGTATGGACTTAAAGTGAAAAAGATATTAATAAATAAATAAAATATCCTATAAACATTTTAGGATTGTATAGATCCTCTACACTTTATATGAGCAATATCAGTATCAGTACTTCAAACCAGAAGATATTGAAGTAATATAATGTTCATTGTCTTGGAATACGGGCTTATGAGAAATATGAGCTTTATATAAGCAAGAAGTTTATTATATTTTTAGTTCATTTGCTGAGAAATATAATATATTGATAATTTAAAAATACAAATTAAGAAACAATACATTTTCATACAATGAATAGTGTTGTGATCGTTTTAAATGAGGAACAAAAAAAAACACTTAAGAATTAAATAAATCATTTCTTTTTATTTTAATAATTTGAACTACATAATTTTATTTCAAATAAGCTAAATAATCTCTTAACATCATAGTATTTTAAAAACATATATATATTTAAAATTTTTAAGTAATTAATAAAAAAATATTACAAAGATTTAATTTAATAAACATCTTCCAAAAGTTACTCAGTGAAATGTTATTTTGAAGATTTGAGAGATATTGGTTGATACTTAATACAAATAATCATTTTATGTAATAGTTGTACCAAGGATATGCAAATGACGCAATAATCTAAGTGTTTTTAAAATGCTATCCTAAATTATATATATGTTGGTTTTTTTCCTGTATTATATATTAAGTTAAACAATGTTTGTCGGATCAAAGGTTAATTTAACAACATTTAACAAACAATCTACTTGTTAAGCTTTACTCGAATGAAAGAGATTTAAGTTAGAATACGGATTAACAAATAATTAATTTTATTAAATTATGATTTATTTAAAATGTGACCAGTTTTATTGTCTAATGTATGAAATACATTGTAATTAACAATCATTATGTTTCAACAATGAATTGATATATGTGTGTTTTTTACATATAATAATAATTATAAATTATAGGGTTTTATAATTTCAAAACCTTTTTACTCTTTACTCTTTTTTTAATATATTTAAGATTTTTTTACAAATTTGATTGGCAATTTGCATGGATTGCAAATTTGAGACCTTTTATTTACCTAGTAAAATGATTTATTTTAAATTTTTAAATCTTCTTTATTATAATCATTGGAGTATTAAAGATAGGTATCCCAGTACAAATGTAATTCACTTGAAATTCTAAAATAAATAAGGAAATGTTAATATATCTTCAATGCAAACGTAGGAGGGCGCTGAAAACGGATATCATTTTAAATTTTGGAGATTTGATCCTGTAATCTTTATGATTTTTGATAGCTGTGCGTAACAATTTTGATCCTTCATCTTAAAATATTAAAGTCTAAAATGCAGTATGAATATAAAAATACTCCCTGGTATACCGTTTTTACTGACTGAAGAGAGGAAAAGAACTTCAAGTCTCACGATTCATACCAACATGGATACTAAATGATATATTTAATAGAAAAAAGAGGAAGTGAGGAAAGATATATATTAGGTCCTTCAAGCCGATTATTTATTATTATTCTTTTAGTGCATATTATAAGTTGAAACTCTGTTCAAACTAAAATCACATTGATTAAAAATGTTAATCAGTTCTACGTCTATTATTCATACCCGTTTCGTTATTCGTTATTCGTCTCGTTCGTGTTTTAATTTTCTTGAATTAATTTTCAACTATGTCTTACTATACACTATAAAACTGAACTTTTCACTACTATTATTTTTAAGGCCATCAATAGTATTTTACGTTACGACTTATCGTATGGTACAAAATGACTTGTATGTTCTTTACCCGATTTCGCAAAATCTAGAAGGAATGTATATAGCTTACTGTCTGTAGATATTGTCAAAGAAATATCTGTTGAAAAATGTGAATAGAGAAGTTAAGTAATTTTAACATTTATTATATAGAAGTTGGAAAATGGCAAAAATTGTGAAACAAGTTCTAGAACTTGTTAACAAATGTGGTCTAGACCAGTTAACAAATGATGCATAAAAAACACCGCTAAGTATATGAAAATTGTATGCGTTGGATTTCATACTATCTCATCTTTCACCTGATCATTGAGTAATATAGATAAATTATTCAACCAATATGCGTAATCTCAAAATGTCTCATCAAAATGTCATTATACATCTGCTGAGGTACTGATATCTCCCTCACATGTACTTGTAGATTAAAATATATGTTGAGTGATGTTCCTAAATCATTGGCATTAAAAAGTACAACAGTATTATTACATTTAAATTTAATTGATGATATTTTATATTCACGAGTCGTGAGATTACCGTAAACATCTAACCCCATGTTATACAAAAAAATGTCAAATTAGTTTTTTTCTATTGTATAACCAAACTCAAATTCCAACTATTATAGACATTAGGCACGACTCGAATAAAGCTATATTTAACATCGAAACACGCCAATGTCAATACAAAATTATCGTAAAGTGGTCCTCAATCTGTTACACTAATTTTTAACATTTGTAATTACAATAGAATATTTATGGCTAATATGTATATGGTATATTAATTTTAATACTAGTATTGTTATTATGTATTGTAAATGGTGTTATTTCAACTTTTATAGGCATAACATAACCATTTAAGTTATGTTATGCCTATTTTTTATATAACGATGGTACTGGTATTCCACAGCTCAGAGGTTCATGTCCTGCTAATGCTAATAAAGTTAAAGTTTAAATAAAAAAATACCTCTTATATGTAGTTAAAATTTAGTATTATTATATCCTCTAATTTCATTTACAACTCAACCACTATTTATTTAAAAAAATAACAAATATTATATAATATTTGTTATTTATAACTTATATTAGTTGTGTAACTTTTTCTGGGTCATTAAAAGGCAGCTATTTCATTTTCCTCTCCTCGTATTACACGTTAATTGCGTTAATATTCCACCCTCATCAAACTGATACTACCATTCAGCGGCAGTTATCTGATAAATTGAGGATTCTTTATTCTATACCTGTTGGCGATATCTCTTCTACATTTCGACAGTAATATTATTTCTACTACCATCCTTATTTTGAAAATTATCCGACTTACCACGACTGAGGCTAATTCTATTTGGAGCCAAGGCAGCTTGGGACTTTGATAACTTTTGCAAATATTTGTCTTAACCCTATTATATCATAAGTAATGTAAGGGACAGTGCCTAAGGTTTGTTTATAATTAATATTAATAAATATACCTTGTGAAATATAAACAATGAGAAGAAGTGTCCAGTAATTCATGTTATACATAATTCTTGGCAAACATTCTTAGATGATATACTTGCAGCCATTCGATGTATCTTTATTGTGGTGTAACAACTTACTTACTTAATAACTGCTGTCTGTACTGAATAATGGCTGATTATCAGTACTTCCTGTACTGAAACAACCTATAAATTCTTACGACCCCTTACACTTCAAAAGATTCAGCATTCAAAGGAACAAAGGCAAAGAAACCTGAAAAGGCAATAGTATCCTGGGTTTTAGGATTGATTATCTTAATTGGTTTCAGTGTATATTTCACCCACTAACTTTAAAAGTTATAGATGGTGCAAGGAATGGTTATCATCAACGTTTGAATATAAAATAATCATTAAATATAACGAAACAAAACTAAGAAGCATAATTAAGTAATGACAACTATTTTCAGCATATATATACAACAAAAGTCTAAATAAGTTGTTACATAGAGACTAAATGGACGAATCATCGTTGTTGGTTAGAATCCATGTTATTATTTCATTTATTCAAAAGAAAAATAAATGTTATTGAATTTTTTTTTACTAAACCTACCAATATTAAACTTCACAATCTAGTGACAATGGCAATCGATTATTTTGGATAATCGATAATTATTTTTAACCATCGATTACTGAAATAATCAATTATTGACAAAGATTAGTAACAATGCTGTTACAATCGTCATCCTAACCGCAATGAGCTGCTTTTCAATTATCAATTACTCCTTAATTTGAATACAGGCAATTGTAGTATCCATAATTTAAAAACAATTTAGATAACTACTAATCAGTACAAAGAATTAGTTAAGGTCGGTATAAAGAAGTAATTAATCCATCTGATCATCGTCATCACTTCATCTTATCATATTCGCATAAAATATTGAATATTATACATTATTAAAATAAATATCGGGACTTTGTGCGAGTAGGAGCTGACATGTCGCCCTGGTTTGACATCCAATCGGGTGTTCGTATTTGGATAGTTGTTTCTAAGGCGTGAAAGACAGTGATATGGGATACAAGTAGGTGACCTTAAGGTCAATTGCTTGCTATATGCAAATGATCCAGTGCTCATTGCATCATAAGAATGCAATTTGCAGGCATCGGTCACCACTCTGAAAGATGGGTGTGAAATTAATGGTCTAAACCTGAATGTAGATAAGACGAAGGTTCTGATATTTGAAAGAAATTAAAAAAGAACAGAATGTGAGATCAACGTGAATGATAAGATAATAGAACAAGTGAATGAAGTGGTATATTTGGGAAATATGTTTAGCAGAGACGGAAGATACGAAATGGACGTAGAAAGGCGTATTGCTGCCGGTAACAGAGTCAACGGTGGTTTGGCTGCATTGTTGAGACGGCGAAACGTCAGCATAGCAGCACGTTTGGCTGTACACAATGCGGTTTTGCCACCGACGCTGTTATATGGTAGCCTAACGTAGGTAACACAGAAGAAGAATATAAGAAAGATGAATGCTGTGGAGATGCGATCTCTCCGCAGAATATGCGAAGTCAGTCTAGCTGATCGAATCCGCAATGAAGAGATCCATAGAATGGCAGGTACTAGCGAAGATGTCACGGTGAGAATGAAGAAGAACGTGCTCAGGTGGTTTGGGCACATCGAATGAATGAGTGATGAAAGAATGGTAAAAAAGATTTACAAAGGAAAAATGAGCGGTAAGAGAAGGAAGCCTCGAGTGGCCTTCGAAAACACAGTGTCTATTATACTGGAAGAAGGTCAAGTAAAAAGCATGAGGACCTCCAGGAAGGCATGTTTGAAGTGGTTGATGTCTGTGGTCGAGGCGAAAGAGGTATGTAGGGACCGTAGCGTTTAGCGCTCCGTCGTCTCTGGCGACCCCGCAAGGGATATGGCGTGAAGCTAAATAAATAAATAAATAAATTGATGACGAACAAAGTATTCTTCATATATGATAAGGGTCAACGATATGATACACGTGGCAATTTATTATAGTATTGTATTAAGTATCTTTATTATACATTTGATCTATTTGTATTATACTTCGTTTATAACAGTCTTATTTCGAAACGCTAGAGGAACCTTCCTATAATACTTATTTTTGCCTTTTATATTTAAAAGAAGTTATATAGCTACATAAAGTATTATCTGAATATTAATGGCAAATTTTCATATTTATTTTTACATCAAATATATATTTCAATCATTGCTTAAAATCTTATACTTATAAAGTATACTTTTTGTAATTGTTTAACTAACTATTAGTTTCTATAAATTAAATTTTCACAAATAAAATTATATTCAAACAAATAAATTGCATTTCTTGAAGACAAATGCAATGTGTAGTTGTGGTGAAAATTGTTTACTTGACACTGCAATAAGTATATTATTTTGTGCAGTAATAAATTGTATTTATTATATTTCTCAACTTTTGGTTAACCATTTACATTTGTATAGCAGGCATTAATACTACTACCGTCTAGGGAGTATCAAGCTGGGTCGATTGGTCTACAAAGAAGAAGATGACCTAAAGAATCTTATAGATTGTTACACTTCACTACAATCGCCACACTTTCCAATATATATAAAAAAGAAGTCACTAGACAATACAATTTTCTTTATTCATTTTGCTTTCCCTCGTGTAATATTCTTACCGATGTTCTATACTGTATTATTATATATACTTTATGAATATATTATTCATATATTAAAGTTTATTTGAATAAAATATAATCTCTGTCATGATAATTACGACAAGCTCAGAGTGTCACGGATGTCAAGGTCGCAGTGTCATGAATAGTTGTGATATAATAGGGAGTGAAATGTATTCAGCTACACGTTCTTGTAACTAGCGTAGCAGTTCGTTCATCTCACACATGTGAATGAAGATACTTGAATTATATCAAAGTTTGAAACTAGTACATGTTGTTTACGAAATATATTAATATACATTGTGGTAAATGACTCGGTTATATCTTTCCTTTATTCTTTCGAAATAAATGAAAACTAGTTTGTAATAGAAAACTTCTGATACAAGATGTGTACATGTGACATTGTGACATTTTAATAAAGCTAAAATAGTTAAGCGGGAATCGTCCCGCTTAAACCGTAAGATACCTTATTTCATAGTACGTTATTTATTTATATTTTTAAGATTTCTCTGAATAACCTTTCAGTGAGGTTTTCTAACTTCACAAATTTAGAATTTCGTATCGATGATTAAACTAATAGCGTTTATATTAATTGACGTAGATGGAAATAGACCCATAATATTATTTTTACTACAGTAAAGTTTTAACAAGGGCATGTCATCTTTATCGTATCTCATAATAACAATAATATTACATTATTTGTTGTGAGTAGTATAAATAAACATACTGAGCGACAACAACTTTGATACAACGATCAGATAATGAGGGCATTGTTTCTTTGTTGTTTTCAAATAAATATATTCGTTATCATATTTATCCTAATATTAGATATAGTTTATTTTATTAATGCTTCTAACATTTATTTATTGTATAAATAATATTAATATGTATAAGGACAGACTTTGTACCAAGGTATATTACGCCCTTTATAATACTTTCCTTACTACATATCCTAAATACAACACACAAAATAAACAATTAAAGTATATTCATTCATATAGGTATCTATCAGATTTATCAGATATTTCTGTAGGTACTTGTAAACTTATAAGCTTATTAATAATCTCTTGATTAATTAAAGTCGCTTGAATAGTTATTAATTATTATTTATGCTACTTATTATGTTCTAAATATTAATAAATACAACAAAATCGTTAAATTGTTACAGACACACTTTAAATACAATTATGTCCATTAAAAAAAAGTAGTGTAATTAAAAATAATATAAGTATTTATTATAACTTAGTGTTTTTTGACAAAAGCTTAATCAAATGTATGTATTTTTATAATGATGACAAAATTATGATGATGAAAAATATTAGTTAAATTAGTGTGAACCATTCATTATAGGTTCTCACAAATTAATCTTCTTACTATTATTCTCAACACGTATTGCGTTGCTGATGTGTACGTCATGTGTTTGAATAACTTATTACTTATGAGACGGAAATTTCAATTCAGGCTGACAGGTTTCTTGACACTTGAAAATTTAGTTTTTATATTACTAGCTTATTCCTCCCACTTCGCTGGGTACACTATTGATTTGAATGTGAACCTATTTTGCTTTGTCATATTATCCGTTGTCATTGTAACCTTTGCTATGGTAACCGTCGCTATAGTAACTCTTACCTCCCCCGTTAAATATATAGCTCGTACAGGTTTAAAACTTGGCGAAATGCCAAAAGTTGAAATCCGTTGGGATAAGAATTCCGTTAAATCCGTTCTTAGTGGACGTCTACGTCACAAAAGAAGTAACTATGTAAAATATTAAGTTAATCGGACAGATAGTTTCGGAGATTTCGTGATGAGTCAGTGAGTGCTAAATCGTTTAAACTATTATTGTTAAATTCTAATCAAGTTTAAATAATGTTAGCAATGAGCTGTTGTCAGCAAGTTCGTCAGCGTTCAAAACAAAAGAACGTAATATGTTCTGATTCATTCGAGTACGTCTAACGGTTTCTGCAAGTGTACAAATGCATTGTTACATGACTATTCAATGCGTATACCGTATAGACATTATATGGTATTCCCCAAGCATTGAACTAATACAAGTATAAAGTAAACTAATACTTGCATAAATAAATATCTTGAAACATGAAATAAAATAACTCTGCAATATTTTTATTTACAACTTCTGTTTTACTATTTTTGTGTTGTTTTAATAAAATTTTATATCAATAATGTATACCCTTATATTTATGTTGCATTTGTATATAAAGAGCTATATCGTCGGTATTTTGTCTAAAAAGAGCATATGTAAAATTGTAGCTGCTAGTAGTGTCGGTATCATGTTGGATAAATAATATACCGCTTATAAAAGTAGTTTTTTGTCAGATTTGGTCAGTTGTGGTCTTAACTGTGTTATTTAATAATGTGCACAGTCAAATCAAGACTGGAGAAATGATAACATTTGAAAAGTGGAATATTTAAGAAAATAATAAAAGTACATCTTAAGAATGAAGTTATTGTTGTAATTAATAGTGAACAATAGTATTACAAGAACGTTAAGTTTCGAAATGAATAAATGATTTGATATTGATATTGTACGTCTGATATTGTATTGGGAGGTAAGCGTTAGTTATTTATGCGTTCGACATGAATCGCGTATTGTCAATCAGAATGAAACAATTTTTAACATATTCCTCAACTCAGGTTAAAAAATGAGATAACTCTAAAAAGTTGTCTTTAATTTGGTTACTTTGATAATATTTGTATTACATTCCACTATTATAATTAGTTCAGCATATTTGTTAATACAGTATGATTCTGCACCATCAAATTAAATATATGAGTTACAAAAAAAAATACAGAACTAATTAAATACTTTTTTCTCATTACGTTGACAGACGTCACTGAGTCTGACGTGAAGACATTTTTTCTTAATAGTTCTTATTTCAATCTACCTCTACTACAGAATACAAATATCTAAACAAACCCTGTAGTAAATTGAAGAACAAAGTTAATAAGTAAAAACTGTCGTATAAATAAAAATATTGTCTGAAAGAAAGAGAGACGTCTGAAACAAGAATAGAATAAAGACACTTTAATTTATCAAATGTCTCCTGTTAAACTGTAGTATCTGATTGATAAGGGTGAGCATAGAATGGACTTTTAATAAGGACTTGCACCACGAGACAGGTTACATAAATTGGGGCGACCATTTGAGTTTAATCTTCTGTATTTTTTTCACCTTACAAATTAGACAATAATAAAAGTAGAACTAGCTACAGCACATTGTTGCAGTCACGACAAAGGAATAACTGAATCCCTTTAACAGCTTTATTCTTAGAAATAGTAGAAATAACTTGATATTTATATTTATAGTAGAATAGATAACATTAATATATATTCAAATTACAAAACTATATCATATTTATCTAAATAAAACATAGGATGTCACTGAATCTATGACTTTGACTTACTTCAAATGCAATGCATTTGTAACGATTGCAATGAAACTTAGGATGTAATGTTAGGGATTAATATTGACTAATAATATATTCTATTATAAAATGTACTTAATAATATCTCTCAATGATGTCTCTATTAAAAGTAATCGAAAAAAATCTCTTGTCTCACTCGCACTTATATTTATTAAACTAATTTGAGAAAAACACTGACATATTAAAAGCAGCTGGTTGTATATTCGACTAGTTATTTTTATTATTATTTTAATTTTATATAAATGTTCGAAAACTTGATATTTTTCTTAAATAAATTTACGCCATTTTGTTTTTCTAATATATAAGACACATTAGAATACGGCTAAGGAATTGTTCGTCACGTCGAGTCTTTGGAGTTTTGTAACATCTTGTCTTTGAATGTCATTTAACTTTTAAAGACATCTGCGTGAATTTAAACTTAATTCTGAAGTTTAATTTGTTTCTTCGATCACGTGTTTGTTGTTATCGTGTAACTGAAATGTTTTGAACAAATTCTATCTTATATTTTATATGAAATTCTCATAGCAACAATATCTTTTTAATTTAGACTTTATAAAATAAGGCTATTAATTTTTAAGTAACTATTCCAGTGTAGTTAAAAAGAAAAACGATATAATAATAATTTTCGTTTAGTAAAACGTTTTGTTCATGGTTTGTATTTATTTAGTTATTATAATTCGGTCAATATATGTGTGTACATACGTCGTCGTACGAGTGTGTACTCGTATATAGGAAGCGGTTATCCCGGACATTGCCGGCGGCGGTACAAACAATACCAAAACAGTAGTTCAAACGCACTACCAAATCTTCAAATTTGCAAATGTCCAGGGGGCTTGATGCCTAACATCAATTGCAAAAAAACTAATGAAGTGAGTTATAATCTTTATTTTATTAGCAAAAATATAATATTCTTACATCTACTTAATAATACATTTACATTGACATAATCAAAGTTGAGTCAAATTAAATCAATTCATATAATAGTTACCAGCCACGAGTAATCTACTTATCAATCTCTCGCCCCATCCAAATGTCTCGTAAACTAGACAAGCAATTTAAAGCTTTTAGTGAGAAATTTGGAGTAAATTATTCACATAGAATTTGAACTGAAAATGTAAATAAATGGAACATACAATGTGTACTACTAATTAATATAATATAGTGCTCAACATAATTTTACAACAATACATGTGTAAATACAAATTTACAACAATAACTAAATATAAAAAAAAATCCTAACAATTTTTCTAATTCATTTAAGAAACAATCAGCATAGGTTCTATGTTTGCCATTCGTAGTAACATCACTATAATTCTACATACTATATATGATAGATGAAATCATAATCAATATTAAGTTTTTTTTTCATTAATATCAAACACATATATGTGTAAATTAAAATTAGTGTTAATTTAATTTCATCTTGATGTTTTAGCAGTTATTATTATTATTATTATTATTATTATTATTGTAATTTAATTTATACATAATAATTTTTTTACCTTTCACTTTTTTAATCCATAAGATTGCTTTAATGAAGTATTGTCAAAGGATAAGGCTGTCTTTGTATACTTTTCAGTATATTGTAAGTTATTGACTGAAGACCATCCAATAAAACATTATGACTAAATCAATTATTCCCTCATCCACAGCGGCACATATTATATAATTTATTCCCGTTCATGCTGTAATCTATCTCTTATGTATATATACATATACATACATATTATTTACTTAACTTATTAACTTAGTGGTTTTAAAAGTGAAAGTATAACAAGCCGAGTTAATTTTGCGTTCGTAATATTGGTGTGATATCTGATTTGATATATACAAAAAGGCATCATACTAATTTCTTTTACATTCTAAATAAATTAACATCGTAAAAATTACAATTACCAATATGTTATAATATCGTGAACCAAAGAAACTTGGGCTTATACACAAGAGGTTTTTTTTAATAAATGATATTTAAGGAGGAATTTATGTTTTGATTATCTGCGGGGTCGGTCGCCGTTGTTTGCTATCACAAAGGATAAACGTACTCTCTCCTTGTTTATTTAAGTAATTACGTGCCTCTCATCTTCTCCGCCTGAGACTTCACAATCAACCATTTAATTCATTTTTCCTAGAACCTTAAAAATATTTTCCTTGTGAATTGTTAAATACTCCTTTTGAATATACTTAAATAGTGTAACTTTTCAGTTTATTAAATTAATTCAATGATATTTATTTACCAATTCGCCAGACAATCGATTCCAATAATATTAATTGATTCTTTAGTTTTCTTTTTTTTTTTACAAAATTTATATTTTGAAAATTGACAACATCTGTTTTAGTATTAAATAAAATTATATTATAAAATGAAACACAGTGAGAGTCGAAAACTATTCTACTTATTTTATAATCTATTAGACAGGCTATTGCAACAGCTCGGTACGTGTACAAAGAAACTTATTATTTTAACATGTAATCTGCTATATGAGGGGATTCAAGATATCATATAAATATATGCAACACAAAGACAGGACCTATATACATTTAAATCTAGTCATCTATAATATTATATATACCACACAAATAATGTAAGTATATTGAATTACATTCATAGATCCTTCTCGGTAAATAGAATAGAAAGACATCTTACCTTTACTTGCCGAGAATGGCCCAGCTTCAGTTCATTTGATAGCTATTATTATGAGTCATGCGTGTACAATACAATTTTTTTATATTGTCAAAATATAGACAACATTTTTATAAGTACTGACTATTAAGCCACTTATGTTATTATATCAAAAAAAAATTCAAGATAACGAATGTAGTGTAATTAACTAAGCCACTACAAATTTTATGTTGTTCTCAAAAATACATTTAGAAAATATATCTTATTTGACGTACTCGTTTATCCTCTTATATAAGTGCAGAGCAAGTACAGAATATTGAACTGGAAGTTTAGGAAATTTCCTGCAATAAACTATGTCAATCGATCCAACTCTACAGAGAATTAAATTCAGTTCAGTCGTAAGTATTTCCAGTTGAATTTGTACTAAGGTCGTAAATTTTTAATTTTAAATCGTCGTAAATCATGTGTTTAATAGTACGATACAGTATATATGTGTTTAATAATAACGTAGTAAAATTTGTCACTTTTATTATCACGTCTATATGGTATTTATATTGAATTAATATTAATTTTAATTCTGTCTATTTAATGAGTCCGTCACAGCATTATTATGTTCCCCAACCGTAAAACAAATAAACTGTGTGGAACAAACTTTGTTAATATTTATATCGTGCAATAATAATATACAATAATAATATACTTCCCTTCCTCTGAGATTGACGAGTCTACATTTATTAATATATATTAATTGTTGTTTTTGTTAATATATAATATTTGATTACCGAAACTCGTGTAACTACATAGTTACTAATCTGGCTTTTATGAAAATTAAATTTTACCACTGAAAGAACCAAAAAAGGTATGCTTTATTCTATAAGATATTTGAAATCCCGAATAATACGAACCCTTATGATATAAGTTTTAAATCTTTCTTCTCTAGAAATTAATTAGGTCTTCGAATAAAAATTTGTCGGTAAATGAAAACTAAAAAAAAAAATTAATGACAACGCAAAAAAAAGAATAGTAAATTAAAAACTATTTATAAAATTTTAAACATACTTTTGCTCTCTACCTTTTTGTGTACAAATAAAAATGTCAAACACGACATAAAAGTTATGCAATTTAGTTAATGACGGGTAATAAATCGTTTGAGTTCATCTGAGTGACGTCGTTATCCGTTATATGTTATGTTAAATGCCCTCCGGTATTCAACTCGGATCATTTGTAAAATAATTCTTCACTATTATAAATTAAACGTCTATGTTAAGGTATTGTCTGAGAGTATTCATAAAATAATTATAAATATAACATTTGAAATGTTATCATTCTTCCTATCCTTTCGTTTTTTATTCCTATCTTTTCGTTTGTGCATTTTTAACTCCTAAATGTCTTCAGAAGGAAACTAGTGGTAGTTCTACTTTCTAAAATAAATTCAATAATTTTAGTAGTTACAATAATTAAACCTCTTCAACATGTCACCCTTGAAACTGCTCTATTTTAGGAAAATATTTGAAATGTTTTGAAGAAAAATGTAAATTTTAAAAATTGTACTTCAATCAGGTTGACGTTTGACCTATGGACTATCAATCTGCAGCAAGTCGACTAAAACGTGAAATATTTTTGTACTTTTTAACATCAAGTTGAAAAGTTCATAGTTTGAATAAGTTTCCTCTCAGCGATTTATGAATTTTGAAACAGCTGCCAGAAACTTTTCTGTATGATAGCAAGTAATGCCTAGACGAATACATCTCCAATAGTTAGCAATTTTTATATTTCAACCTAGTTGTTTTTTATAGGTTCAGTGGAGTTTGTTCCGTTTACCGCAGTTTTTAAATAGTTTAGTTTCCTTATTTATATATGAGAATATTTTACTTATATTTGATAAAAGATACTCGTATTTTATTAAATTAGAATAAATTTGAACATAAATTTAGGTCTCAAAAGTGATTTAAAATTTTATTGAAACTTCTAGCCTCATCTCTATTGACTGCTTTTCTTGTTGAATTTTACAAATACACGTAAACCCTTTAACTGATGCTTTTACTAAAATAGTAAATAACTTTCTCAATAACATTAAAATATATGCCAGCTTACAAAGAATAGGTTTTTGCGATCAAACGGAAACAGTTTGATCATTCATTAATTCATGATTCATGTCCTGAAAGTGAAATTACTTAAGAGGACTACTAAATAAGAAACTACTACTTAACGGGTGTTGTGAGAGCTTGTCACTCCGATAAAGTCAAATTGCTCTTAAAAAAACGAAAAATAATCAAATATAATCATTTGATACGGGAATTATACATGAAAACAACGACAACAATAGATCAAGTAGTAAAATACCAATTCTGACATTGCTTTTATTCGCTACGAGTGATCGTTATGTTAAACTATCTTTATAAAAATAACTTTTTGTCTAAGTAATGAAATAGTGAACATATACATGAAATAACATAGCACAGACGACACTGAACAAAATCAATATTTTTAATTAATTCATGAGGCTACTTGATGATGATAATATTTACTAATTGTTAATTGCATTTTATCAATATTTACTTACTTGCTTACTTATCTTCAAGCCATATTCCTTGCGTTTGGCGCTCCGTCGTCTCTGGCTACCCCGCCAGAGACGACGAGCGCCAAACGCTACAGCTCCTACATACCTCTTTCGCCTCGACCACAGATATTAACGTCTTCATACCTGCCCGCCGGGGGGTCCTCATGCTTTTTACGTGACCCTCCTCCAGTATCATGGATACAGTATTTTCGAAGGTCACTCGAGACCTCCCCCTGTCTCTCCTACCACTCACTTTTCCTTTATAAATCTTTTTTACCATTCTTTCATCACTCATTTGTTTGAAGTGCCCAAACCACTTGAACACGTTTTTCTTCATTCTCACCGTGACATCTTGGCTAGTACCTGTCATTCTGTGGATCTCTTCATAGCGGATTCGGTCAGCTAAACTGATTCCGCATATGCGGCGAAGAGATCGTATCTCCACAGCATTCATCTTTCTTACATTCTTCTTCTCTGTTACCCACGTTTGGCTGCCGTATATATAAAATCAATGCCGTATATATAAAATTACAGTATACGTATACAGTTACGTATGTATTGTATGTTTGTTATGTATGTATGTATTACAGTATACGTATGAGTTGAATTGAATGAGTAAATAATAACTGAATGGCGAATGATTCACTTTTGGGCAATCACATGATTGTCTGTAAAGTTATTACCGCAATGAAACAACGTAGAATGAAATGAATACAGTTTAATTACTTAACAACATTTTTCAAGGTCATAAAATAAATGAGTTTTCCTATAAAGTATTTATTTAAATCACTTTAAAGAAAAAAATGTTCTTATCATAAACATAATAGAAACGAAATGTAGGAAAAACAGAAAAGTAAGATTATATAACTATATCTATATATAACTCTAACTATATTATAAAGTGTCTAATGCTAGAAAAGTGAGGGTCGCACCAAGTCAAATAGTTCCATAGAACATGATGATAAAAACCACAAGAAAATTGATGCATGTTCAAGGGCTGTAAGTTGCTGTAGCTTGATTATAAGGTAGAGTGTAATTAGTGTGTAAGAAAATCAGACTACCATAATGTTTTAATGAGTAGATTATTGTCTTTAATTTTATCTCTCTGAAACTGTTCCTCATTTGTTGGATAGTTTTTGTTTGTTACTTGATTTTCTTTAGAATACTAGTCATTACGCTGTAATTAGTTTGATATATAACTTTTCTATTTGTACATATAAAGGTGTTCTGACTTTATTTAAAAAAGTATATGCCGACTGACCTTCTTCAGTTTTGTTTATTTTTATAATGATTTGTAAGCTCTTACGTTGTTTTATTATTATATGGTTAGGTTTTTATTTCTTACATTATAACTTATCAACCAAGCGTATGAATTACTCAAAACAGTATACACATATAACAGTATACACGTATATTTAAATAAATTTAACAATTAAACTTTAATTTAAAATGCTTTAGCTATGTAAAAATAAAAATTATTTCCTAACTTTCCTTATATTCAAGAACGCAATCGTATGTATTAGCGGAATACCAATTTAGTAAAGTTTATTTGCCGTGATCGATATAATTAATTTCTGTTTCCAATATTCCAGATTACCTTTATACTAAGAATTGTTTCTTATTTGTTCTAAAATTAGCCCTTAAACCGAGTCAAGATAAGTCGAGTCTATTACAACTAAGGTATTTTTATTTATTAATATTATTATATAAATAAATGAAAATACCTTAGTTGATATATATATATATATATATATATATATATATATATATATATATATATATATATACAAGTCGTTCTGTGAACAGTAGACCTCAGTACGTTAGGGGATGAGACAATGTTTTAAGTGCCTTTTCCAAATCGCCATTTTGCGATTTTTCCTCCAAGTAAGAAAAATGGGCGGAAAAAAATAATTAAATAACTCAAAGAACATGATCACCAATGTTTGTGGCGATCGGATGAAAATTGCTCCCGCTATGCCAAAAACAAAACTAAAAAATGCCGCCATTTTGGATTTTTTTCCCTAATCAAAAAAACGGATCAATATAAAAATTCAAACAATTCAAAGAATACGCCTGCCAATTATCGTGACGATAGGATAAAAAATACGACGGAACAAACTTACTGGAATACTGACGGAACAGAACGCTTCGTCAATTATTTGGCAATACAAAATTGAGGTGGAAGCTTAAGTGTATTTTATCTATGAAAATATTTCTAAAAGACTCACGAGAATACATTTTATAGACAGCTCGGATTGCTCTCACTTGTAAGTCGAAGCTATATCTTACCCTTGTCCCCAAAAAAAGGATTCCAAATAATACAAATATATAATATAAAACTATAAACAGGAAACCTACCTTTCGTGAAGATATGAATTAGACATGTTGTTTCGTATAAAAAATACTTAACTTTTTAGCATATATCTTGAACCCCCAATAAAAGCGATCGCTACATATAGGGTGGAATAATTTTCAAAGGAGCAAAGCATTCAATTAAATATTACTTCGGGTTCATTTGGTGCAGAAAACTTCACGTATTTCCTTTAGTTATCATTAAGTTCAAAGTTATTTGTCGAAAACTGATTATATTTTTTTCGATTGCTTAAAAGACACATACAGAGAAGCAAATTTATTCCATTTGTTAATTGTATTACATGTATAAATGTATGTCCAAATAATTTTCTACTTTAAATTGATATATTATTGTCCTCAATATAAGATTTCACAATCTTGATTTATAAATACTGTTATATATATAAATCGAATAGGAAGGAAAAAACTAAAGTGTTGTTTATTACTTTTATAACATTTATTATATTTGGAATCGAAATATCAACAGAAAATAACCCCTAGATCTCTTTTATTTATAAGGATACCGAAACCAATATCATGAACCAATTTATAAGAAACATTTGTTACAATCTCTACAATTGATATAAAATATTATTAAATATTATACTTTATAAAGCACAGAAACTTAACGTATTTTATTATGTCGTAAATTATATACAAATCTGTTAAGTACACCTTATACATAAAATATTTATCACCAAGGATTGCATCAGCACGGTGACAACGAAGTAGTGCTGACTCTGCAAGCAGTGACGTGTGTGAATGAGCGACGTGCCGCATTTATTACATTAATTGTATTACTTTTGATTCTGACATCGAATAATTGAACATTAGAACAGATTGATTCTTATCTCGGGAACAGACCTTTTTTCGACAACGTTCAATTAACCCGACGGTATGGAGCTGTAACCTTAATGATAAATAAATTAGTATATTATAGTATTTTTACTATCTTTAGTACAATTCGGAAAACTTGACCATAGTTAAAACAAATTTCATTAAAGTTTCATCCGAATAGAAATTTAAATGTAGTTCTTAGGAACGTAGAACAGTCAAACAAATAACGTCCATATTACTATTACGTTTTTATTACTAATAAGTAATACAATCATTTACAAGTGGTAAATGGTAATCGTGGATTACCGAAGGAGGAGGAGGTAAAGTAATATACATTCAGCTTCCTCTTCACTTACCATATATCAATACAGCTACTAATTCAGGTCGATTTTCTGAAAAGTCTCTCTATCGTGACTAAACTCTTTGTGTAATCTGCAGTTTGATTACGGTTAGAATCAATCATAGTAAAGAAAAATAAAAAGTAGTTATTATTTCCAACAAGGGTAAAATTTTTACTTTCCAAGTACCAAACTATAAAAATAACTACGAGTATAATATTAAAATGGTTTTCAGAGAATGAATATTATAAAAATATATAATAATTTTTCTATTCCTTATATCCTCATATACTTGTTACGTAAGTATTACACTGCTGAAGTACCCAACTAGTCTACACTTGAGGTAGAGTCAGATATTTTTATGACTCTTATTCATTTTTCCAGTGTAAAGTATCACATTGACATAGAATACTGAGCTTGTTCCTTTTTAATATAAGATGTTAGGTTGCTTTTGATACTTATTCGTACCATTAAATTAAATGAATATGTATAATGTATAGTTTTGTTACTACAGCGACAAAATATTTGTTCAACTAGAAATAATTACCAAAGTCTATATCATATTCATAATTTTGAATAATTATTGTGTCTTAACATTTGAAGCTGGTTTCTTGAAGGTTGATCAGTAAAAATAATAATACTTACTTGCTGTTAAAATTTATGTTAATTGACAATTTGCTGATTTTTAATGTTGATTTTCATTAGAATAAATGATTTAGACTTTATTCAATAATTTGATTTGAAATGTTTAACATACAGCAGCGATTGCCTGATTTTTATTTTAATATTTGTATTAACCTCTGGAAATTTTCTGACACAATTATTAGTAAGCACTAATAAAACTTTGCTTTATGTTTATTTTAACTATAATCATTTACCACCTTCACCTTCACAATATGTTTAACACTATTTAATGAATGATATCTTTAAAAAATATTTTAAGATAAGATAAAGGATATTACGTCCCAGTACCGGAAATTGATTAACTAGTTCATTAAGACATCCTTTAGACATACCCTTTGGCTTTTTAGAATTTCTTTTACCTCCAGGTAGTTTATAAAATGGTTGGTTCGAACCATAATTTTGAACTATTTTAGTTCGGATTGGTTTATAAAAAAAATTCAGAGAAAGAGATTCGTCTAACTACTATAGAAATTAACTCAAAACAGGTTCCAGGAAATAATTATAGTTATGTTGTAAAGTTACAAATACTTATATATATGCACTCTTGAACTCGTTTCAAAATATTAACTATAAATACCTTTAGTAAAATATCATATTATTTATCAGATACTGTATGATATCTAATTTAAAATAGTAAATTAATACTGATGATATTTTATTGGGAAATTTCAACCACAAAAATAGAGAAAGAAAGAAAGAGAAAATGTTATTCCTACCTAATCATAATTAACTGTAGAATTGTTTATTGACCCTTGTTGTTACAAAGACGGAATTTACGATTTCATTATTTAATTTGACATTAAAATTTTTTCGTCGCCAGGGCAAGCCTAGCTTAAATGTACAGTTTTATGAGAATAACCAATGACTTACGGTTTAACATCGAGAATTCCATTTATCTGGAACATTCATAATTGGTAAAACTCGGGTTTTGTTATAATTACATTTATATTTACATTATAAAATAAATGCATAATGTTATACACATTATTTTATAAAATGATATATAAAAATTATTAAGAAAAAAATTAAATCTGTAAACACGAACACAGTGAAAGTGTGACCTAAACCGAGTACATTCAAAGAAATTGATAAAAAAGGGTTTACACAATCTTGTCGCGTTAGGGTAAAAACGAAATAAGGATACGAGCACACTTATTACTTTATAAAAATATATTTTATTTAAATATATAGTTATGTATTTGTACTAAAATAATTATAAAAAGCCATGTAACAATCAAATAACAGACAGAATTAAAAAAGTTTAAACAGTTTAAATGGCGTGGTCGCGAAAATTGCAGCGACGCTAAAGTTTTTGTTGTAGTTTGTCTTATAAATTTTCTTATCATTGTACATACATCCTAAGTTCCAAAGAAAAAAAACCTTGACGAAAAGTGTATACTTATGGATCCCGTTTCTGACCTTCTTGAACTTTGTCCAATGGAAACGAAATCAAATATCTGAATAATAAGACTATTTCTTGAGTAAAATGTTAGAGAACGAATAAGGGGTCACAAGTGAATAAATGACGTAATAAAACATGTGGTTTAAGTATTTTTATGATGTGGGATTCGATTTAACCGATATATTATTCCGAAAAATAGTATTAAAATACTTTGACATTTACTAATAATAAATGTAAGTTAACTATATATTAAATTAAAAATATACATTATGCAAATTACAATGAATACTATCAACACATACATACTAATATATACTTAAATAGATAGATAACGTACATAAAATACTTAACTAATATACATATAGCATTATAAGTTGATATTGATACAATAATCAATACGTATCAACACAATATTCTTATCGTGTTTAGAAAATATATTAAATAATAATAAAAATATCATCTTTTTGTGAAGACTCATTGAAGCGGTTTTTAAAGATGCTACTCGAAACAAACAGGCTTAAAAACATTTCCTACCTGGCAGTGTCTTTTATACCTGTATTTCATAAAACAAAGCGCCCAACACCTCTATCTATAAGAATATTTTATTTATATTTTGTAATCATATTATATTATACAATTTTTTGAAAGAGAGTAAAGTCACAGGAACCATTTATTCAATAGTAAATAATGCTGCCGAAACTACAAGGTATTTCTACATTTAATATACGAGTATGAAATAAGAAGAAATATATCATAAGGTAATCTCTTACAAAGGCTACTGCGGAGCATATTTATTATTGATATTCGGATTGAGATATAATTTTAAAACATATAAATTCTTTTATTTTAAAAGATTATTATTCATTATATAATCTTTCAAACCGAAAGTCAATTTCCAATATAACAGAATGTTCTTAGTTTAGACGACGTATATGTAAAATATATTTGATATTTAAGTAGTCCATCTAATGAATAAGAACAAATGACGTGTTCAGATTTAAAAAAGACGTAAAAAACATCAATCACTTCAGATGTTATTGTCGGTGTAATCTCATTGTTTTCTATACAATATAACATGTTTCTGATCCAATATAATTAGTGTGAAACAAAACACGTTGTACGTCTGTTCTCTTTAACACATAGATCTAATCACACGGCCCTTTGATCTGTTTGTTTGTATAAATACAATTCGATCTTTGTTACTTAGGTAGGTCTCATTGTGTCTTAAAATAACATTTTTATTTATTTCAATCAAAAAGCAATTAATACTTCATTTTATTTACTGTTCAAAATTGGATTTATAATTTGTGTAGGTTCTTTGTTATTATTCTTCTTTATCATAAGAACTTTTGAGTAAACAGTATTTTTTTTTCAAATATATTCTATCTTGTTTATCTGACGCCCCATTCAGCTATCCACGTCCATTTATCTTACTCCATTTCCATTTGTCAATTTAACGTCCATCTCCTGGGAGAGGACGGTAGTATCATAGTTGACATACTCCATAAATGAGCTGCTTGTCTTGTTTATACATAAGTTTATGTTTTGTGATTTAAGTATTAATTTATTTCTATAAATCCACAAATATAAAAATAATTCTCCTGACTGCCTGATCAATAAACTAAATATTCATTAATAAAACTTATAATTCCAAATTTGTAAGCACTTAACTAGGTCTTTCGGCTAATAGCAGTAGTTGTTTTTTGATCAAGTAAAGCATAAATCAATAAAACAATAAAAATAAATTGTTTTTAATGTAAATTTTTGATAATTTTATTC
The DNA here is from genome assembly GCA_918358695.1 of Melinaea menophilus ssp. n. AW-2005. Taxonomy (NCBI): domain Eukaryota; kingdom Metazoa; phylum Arthropoda; class Insecta; order Lepidoptera; family Nymphalidae; genus Melinaea; species Melinaea menophilus. The sequence goes on from OU911048.1 coordinate 17,399,515, forward strand.
TGTATGAATTTTATTACACTATATACTTATTTACATTCCTAAATCTCGTCCCTTAGATCAATGTTATGGTAGATTATTTGTCTTCACAACGTTATTATGAAAATATTTTTCCTCTGTCCTCACTTTCACAGATAATCATTTATATCAGAAAAGGGAAAGGAATATTAACGAGGTTTGTCATATTTTTGTAAACGTTAATAAAAAGAGGTTGTGTTACAAATTGACCGCTTTGATCCCATCGCATATTATACAGGGTGGGCCATGAATTAGTTAACATTTGAAAAAATCGTATAAAAAAAACCATTTAACATATTTTAGAAATAGTTTATTTACGAGAAAGCTAATTAGTTTTAATTTATTTTTTTAAAATTATTTCGTCTAAATGACCACCGTTTCGGTTTTTGCACTCATCTAAGCGAGTCCAGAAGTTTTCGAATACTCTTCTGCAAAGAGACCGCGAGATCGCCGACATCTCTTCGATGATTTTTTCTTTAAGTTGACGGAGTGTATTCGGTTTATCAATGTAGACACGACTCTTTAAATAACCCCATAAAAAGAAGTCTGCTGGGGATAGATCTGGACTTCTGGGCGGCCATGGGATGTCACCTCGTCTGGAAATCAGCTTTTCCGGAAACATTTCTTTGACCACCGGCAAGGACTCGTTCGATGTGTGACACGTGGCTCCATCTTGTTGAAACCATGTGTTACGATTATAGCCAGCAAATTCCAGTAGCATCGGTGCTAAAAACTCCCGTAACATTTTCACATACTCGGCAGAATTAACAGTAACTGAACGGCCTCGAGAATCTTCAAAAAAGTAAGGTCCGATGATTCCTTTTGCTGAAATTGCAGCCCATACAGTTACCTTAGGAGAGTGAAGTGGCCTTTCATGTTTAGCTTTGGGATTTTCGCTGCTGCAATTCTGTTTGTATACATGTCCATTTAGGTGAAAATGGGCTTCGTCAGAGAATAAGATGTTATCAAAATTACTGAATCGAGTTAACATTGTTTCGGCATATGACTTACGCAAATTTAAATCATTAGGGTTTAGTTCTTGCACTATCTGGATCTTATATGGATGTAATTTCAAATCTAATTTCAAAATACGGCGTAATGATGTGCGGGATAATCCTAATTCAGCCGAATGTTTGCGCGTCGATAAATCTGGATCACGTCGAACAGAAGCGGAAACTTGCTGCACGTTCTCTTCGCTTCGAGAAGTCCGCGGGCCGCCGGTTTGTTTCATATTTAGAGTAGATCCCGTCTCTTCGAACTTCTTCACCCATTTCTTTATTAAAGGAGCACTTGGACTCTGACTTAAGTCGTGTAAACCATATTCAACGCGAAATAAGCGTCTCACAGTAATGAGCGAAAAGTTGTTTAAATAAAACAGTTTCACACAGTAAGCGCGTTGTGGCCCCGTGAAGCGATCCATTGCGACTAAATTTCCAAGAAGCGAGCTATTGCCCCCGCCCGCGCCCGCGCCCCGCGCGGCAATAGTTTGCGTGGTAAGTTATATTTAAATGTTAACGAATTCTTGGCCCACCCGATATATTAATATCTTATGTTTTTATTGCACATACTTTAATATGGATAAATAAAATATGCTAAAACTTGATCCTTTAAAGGTTTATTATTTTTTTACATCATTAATGCCGTTTATAAAATATAGAAGTAAATATTTAAGTACTGGAAAGCAAAATTTTGAAACAAAACATTTAAGCTTTATGTTTTAATACAGGGTAAAAACAAGTATCTATAACATGTAATTAAACACTAAGTTTAATTGAAGGCTCTATAGGACCTTGAGTATAAACGGATCCAGGTATAAATATTATATCATCGACAAATTTTTGAAGAAAACGTTTGACCAAAACACAGTATAATCGATTTATAGTTCAATAATCTTTTAAATGAACTCAGATAATAATCTTTTAATATCATTGTAAAATTTAAACAATATTATGCATTACTTTTCATTACAATGATTTAATTTAAATGAATTAATTTTGTTGATGTAAATAGTATTAAGTGATGCGATAAATGAGAAATGTACTGTGACTTGTATGCTTTGGACAAATTAATGTTTGATTATCAGTATTTCACTTTAAAAGTATTAAATTTACAGTATTACGCTTTCATATTATAGATATGGAGAGGTTCCGCGATCAGATTTTGTTCTAAAAGTCATTTATATTTATAAATAACTAGCAGACCCGGTCACGCGTTGCTGTGACATATTACATTGTGATATATTACATTGTAGTAAACTATTTAAGGGGTAACGTTCAGAGTACATCTGTCATGAAAACCATAATGTTTTCTTACAGTCAATATTAAGCAAAAATAAAAACAAAATAATTATAATTATTTTTTAAATTTTATCCAAGTTTATAACACTATTTGTATATTACAAAGTTTTTAGTAAATAACTTGTAACACTAAACTTACGAATGAAGTAGGTAGGGTAGATACCTCATTCGTAATTACTCAATCCAGTCAATAGATACCGCCATCTTTTAGAATTGTTAGGAACTAACTGCAAAATAATAAACAAATAATTTGCAATAAAATAATATTGTGACTATGAATTGAGTTGAATATTATTCTATCTTTTATGTTAGGTCAAACTGTACGTGGTGTGTAATTTTATTTAAATCGGTTAAGTAGTTTAGGAGTCCATTGCGGACAAACAACGTGACACGTGATTTACTCGTATATATTAAGATTTCTGGTGGATTTTTTTATCATTTAATATTTTAAATAATATGATAAATAAATCGTAAAATTATCATTTTTTTAATATGTTACTTTATCACAAGGGAACTTCCCGGCCCTTCGGGCCAGGAAGGGTCAAAGGTCACGTATGAGGTTGGCACCTACCCTATTTTGTAGCCTGATTCAATAGCTTTTTTTTGATGTATTACACATTATTGTGTGATTTGTGGGTAATAAGTGATGCGCGTGCATACAGAGTCAATTAGCTCGTTATTATATAGTAAGGATTTTAATAAGATGTTCATAATTAAAAATATTTGGTGGTTTTACTAATGCAGATAATAAAAGTTAAATTCAAAACATTTAAATTTTAAAAGATAAATCCTGAAAAATAAAAAAATACATTTTTATAGTAAATAAAACAATTTTTTTACAACTCGGCAGACTTCGTTCTGTCAAATACATTTGGAATGTGGCAGTTTATATTTCGACCTTAAGACATTTTTACTCTGCTAACCCTCACACATCACCCTATCATCATGGTGACGGTTCTGTTCAGGAGAATTTAAGAAAAAGGTCAGCTCGGGTGACCTAAGTATCTTCCACTTACTTCCACGTACTTTGGCCACCCTTTTGTGACCCACTAAAAACCCTGACTGGGATGTCTGCCAGAGGGCTTCAAACTAAGAGGGGAACTTAAGGTTTAAACCCGATTGAAAAATAATCTAAAGGGATAGTGGGAACCTAAAGGTGACAAATATTTATAAAGTGGGTGCTTCAATGACAAAACATGGAGATAATTAATTATTTATTACTATTATTATTAACAAAGGGTTAATAACCGATGAAATAAAGAATAATGAAATAAAACGTATGTAAGTATTTTCAATAATCGCGTTATTGTAAATCAAGTGAATCATAATTACTAACAAAAATCTGTTTTATTTTTATTTTAGTGCTTTATGATACACAATGTTTTTTGATTGATTACCTGGTGAATATACAAACAAATCTGATGGTTTTCCAACACGGGAACAGGCAACATACAATTGACCATGTGAAAAACATGGGTTTTCTAGATTAATACCACAAACACCTAATGATTGCCCCTGGGACTTATTTATGGTCATAGCAAAAGCAAGCCGCACTGGAAACTGTAGTCGTTTAAATTCAAATGGTACATCAGTCAGATGCATGGTCTCAAAACGTCTTCTCCTTTATACTTTCCTTTCAGTATAGTTGCTGCTATCACGTTGTTCAATATTTTTTTTATCGCTAACCGTGTGCCGTTGCAAAAACGCGGTTGGTTGATATTTCTCAACATTATACCTACCAATCCAACCTTTAATTGAAGATTGTGAGGTGACAATCCTGGTAAATCCAGCGAGTTTAAAAATTCAGGCGGATAGTTGAAGACATCATCTTGGTTAGTAGCCGAATCAACTGATTTATATATCCTCAATTCGCCTGTAATTTGTTCTTGAATTTTGAAATTTAATTCACTTACATCTATGTTTTTTGCAGCCAATATAGCCCGTTTGCTCAACCAATCACGGTTTCTGTAATTTTGAGTAACATCTGGACACCTTTTGAATAAGTTCATCTTTTGGCTAGTTAACTGACAAAAACTTTGAGGAAAGTTAATGCAACCAGTCAAGGTGTTTATAGGAAATTTGCCATTACCAATGACAATGCTTTGTTTAGAGAATATGTCTCCAGATTCGTCATTTTGCAACTTGACACGCATATTCTTGCTTAAGTTTCCACAAATTGGAGGACTTTAAACATGCATTAAGTTCATCAGCTGGCGTTGATCGTGGAATCACTGGCAATGTTTGACGAAAATCTCCTGCTAATAAAATCGTTGCACCACCAAATGGGTTATGATTAATCCGGAGATCTTGTAAGGTTCTATCTAAAGCCTCCAAAGATTTTTCATGTGCCATCGTGCATTCATCCCAAACAATCAATTCACATTGCTGCAAAACCTTTGCCATTGCAGAGTTCTTCGAAATGTTGCAGGTTGGAGTTTCGTTGCTTTGCATGTTTAATGGTAATTTTAGTGCTGAATGAGCTGTTACCACCTACAACCTTCAAGCAAAGTTGCTGTGATTCCCGACGAAGCGAGTGCAAGTGCAATGCTGATATCAATGAAATCAAAAAAGTTTTTCCTGTACCACCAGGTGTATCTAAGAAGTAAATCCCTCCTCTTTTATCATTTATTACTTTCATAAGTGTATCAAATACATACTTCTGTTGTTCATTCAACAGTGGAAGATTTGTTTGAATTAATTCTTTCAAAGGGTTGAGATCATACAGTTTTTCTCGGTGCAACTCTTGGTTAAAAGCATCATGCATTGGACGATTGGGCGCGGCCAGGCCTAATTGAAATAATAGTTTGTTTGACATCATCAAGCACATGTCCTCAATTGAAATCAATACTTCATTGTAGATTTCTTCGCTTATTTGTATATTTGGATTTCCCCTTCTAATCCGTATTTGATACAAAATATCATCACACATATTATCTTTACACTTGATCCACAAACCTTTAGGTTTGATGGGAAGCATGATATGATTATAGAAAACAATGTTCGTATTTGATGAGCTTGTGATAATATTACAGCATCATTGGAAGTTTGATCCCAATGAGCATCATTTTCATCATCATCATTTTCATCGCAAACGTTGGCAAGCTTCTCTGTATGATCCACACAAATCACCATTAACAGTACGTACATGTTGGAACGATGTTGGGCCACGTACATTGACTAATAGCAGTCGTAAATAAAAACATTCATAATTGCTTGGATGTACTGAATAAATTCGACCAATCGCATCGGTAGAATAGACATCTGGGTATCCTGGAACTGGTTTTCCTTGTTTCCGTCGTATAAATCTCCTTGAGGATTGATTCCAAGTATAATATTTTGGCATTTCAGAATACAACAATGTTTGAGCAAAAGCATCGTTTTGTCATGTCTCAAAAAAACTGGTTAATGTAGTAGATGGTGGCTGTACAGCTCTTTCCACTGCGTTTTGTGCTGTAAAATATACTCTTTCTCCATTTTCTAAATGCACAGCTAAATGAACAACAGTAGAGTGTCTCTCATGAATAGGAAAAGAAAATATTCGCCAAACTGATTCATTACTACTAACATAGCGATCCATTTGGTATTGGGTAACTTCATCATTGGAATTCTCTGCATTAATACCAATCACAGCCATATCACTCCCTTTGGTTACATATTTGCAAATGTATTTAATAGATTTTACTGAATGGCAAGATTCAACGTTGATGTGCGCTTTGAAGGTCTTGTTGATTTAATTTGACAATTGTTGATCTTCCATTGTCTGCTGTCGATCGGCGACGATACAAAGGATAACCGTCATTACCAGTGATTGTTTCAGATATTAATGTCCGTCGATATCGCTTTGAATATTTACCATCCACCATACACGGTGAATTTTGATTAAGAGTTCCACAGGGACCATGTATCATGTTTTTAATAACTACCTCATGCAATCCAGGATCTACTTCTACATTAGGAATTTCAGCTGATATTACTGCATCAACTTCATTTGGACTTATCTTTTCAACTTACCAAATCAAAATGTGTGCATGTGGCAATCCCCGTTTTTGCCACTCCATAGAATACATCCAGCAGCGTGTCTCTCCAAACACATAATGTTTCACAATGAAATCCATTAAAGATTTCAACTTTTGTCTAAAGACTCTGGCTGTAATATCATGACAATCAATGGGTGATTGCCCAGGGAATAACTCCTGCTTGATTTCTATCCAGTGTGGATTGCATGTAAATGTAATGAACAAATCTGCTGTACCATAATGACATATTCATGCATACGTCGAGGGCTTCCGATGTATGTTGCTGGAAGAATAGTCATCCGACCAACATTCTGTGCATTTCCATCAGTATTAATCGAATCTCGAAGGTGAATATACTCTTCAGATCTGAGTTTGGTCTGATTCAACCTGATGAATGTTAATCTCTCCGTTTCAATTTTAACATACATGTCTACAACATACTTGTGATAGAATCGCCGACATTTGAGTATGTGATTGTCTTCATTTTCACGAATCATCACGCGGTAGGAATAATAGTTCATTGAACTGACTTTTTTGTTGGTTTCAGAACCTGAAAATAGATTTTTGTTTTCATAACATTGAAAATAAAAAAAATAATAATATAGTGACTGATAATATATCTTCATAGCTAAACTAATATTTTTTATTAAATGTAATGGGATTTATCATCTTGTTTGAGAAATCATAGCCATCTTCACCTTGCCAAAATATAATGGGATATTGCAGAGCGTCATATAAGCGGTGTGTTTTCTTTATACGTTGTAATTGATCATTCCAACGATGTAAAACAATATCACTGAATTCCAAGTTTTCTCCAACTACAACGATGGCAACTTCATCAATAGTTGGTGCATTAAAACGTCTTGCATGTTGCCCAACAGGTGTTTTATCAGCTCTGATTACAAATTTTGTGATTATCAGATGGCATTAGATCCAGTGCAGTTTTAAACAACATAATCAATTGATTGTGCTCATGAAATAAAGTTTGTAATTGTTCTACAATAGACCTGTTTAGTAAATTGTAATGTGAACAACGCATATCAATTCCTTGTGGTGAATTGCCCTTGAAATATATTTTCAGGAATTTCTAATTGCTATCTGACACTAGTAACAGTGAACCTGCTCTATGATATATTTGGCCTTGTATCAATAAATTAAAAAAAAAGGTTTTTGCCAAATATAAATAACATTTGTTCCTAAAAAGTATATCGGTCTCCTAATTTGCATCACCAAATAATAATTGATATGTTTAGGTATGTCAATATGTAATAATTAGTTGTAATTAATATCCATCATCAAATAATTAGGTATACTGTGTTTCAAAATAATAATAGTGTTGCTAATACTGAATCACCAAATAATATCATGACTAAGTAATATATGTGTTAGGGTTTAGGGAACTGAAGGTTAATGACACATATTTACTTAGTTAACAGGTAATTTTGTTCATTAAAATAATAATGATTAACTGCTATAATACATACCTTATAAGTTGGTATGAAATTTTCCCGAACTACGTTTGTTGTCCCAAATGAGGTCATTTGAAAGCAATTGTTATATTGTTGAATATTTGACAAAAAGTGTATGGAATCTGGTTCTATTCCTGAAACCAATGAGTACAATGGCTCTGGTGGTGGATCCAATGGTATCAATTTCACTTTCCCATTTACGCAACACAATCCATTTGCTTCATTTTTGTATTTCAATGCCTTACAATGAAAGCAAACCAAGTTCATAGATCCAATAGTAACACATTGGTGGTTACTGTCGTCAATTGACAAATCGTAATTGAAAGCAGCTCGATTCAAACTTTCGCGATTATTAGTTGAATCGCTCGCTCTCGCTTCCCGCGTTCTCGATATACGAATTCTTTCACGTTCATTTCGGTCGTCATGTTCTTGTGCAGTATGATAAGATCGGTAATTAGTTTGGTTTGTAGCATTTCGGGTTCTTCTACCTAAATTACTTCGTCTTATAGGAGGCATATCGTATATACTTACCTAAATTATGTCACATGAAATAATTATTAATCACAGGTTTTTAAACACTTTGCACAAAACACGATATAAAACAATCAACATTAATTATTAAATATTATAAACGCTTTTTAACGCAGTTTGTTTGACAGATGCAATGACGTGAAAATTGATAACAATTTATGTCGCATTCCGGAACTAAAACAAAAGAAAGAATATTGCAAGGCCAATCAAATCTATAGCTCTTACATTTTTTGACTTTTCCATTTGGTCGGGTTAATACATATTTTGATTAAATTTGAACGTTGTGCAGCGACAATAAAGCGCGAATTGACTCTTCGACGTTAGCAACACACCTACATTGTTTAGACAACAATAAATGCTTGTAATTTAATATGAACTTTATTGAATAGCAATAAAGTTCAAATTGACTCTACATTTAGTTAGAAAATATTTGTATAGGAAAAAGAAAGGGGCTCTTTTAGGGTTTTCCTGGAAATGATTTGGATTTTTCTCGCCGTAAAAATTATCTTTGGACTTCAAGGAACATTTAAAAAACAAGAATTGTTAAGATTGGTCCATGCGTTGTTGAGTTATGCGATTACCAACACATTTTGCGATTCATTTTTATATTATAGATAAAATTTATTTTGTATTATAATTTCACTATAAGAATTGCTATAACAAGTAAAAAGCTTTATTATTTATCTGAAATAATTAAAGTATTTAATATACGAAAATAAGATATAAGATATTTTGACTACTGGTGTGGTAGACAACTATAAATATTCACCTAATAATTCAGACTAACCTCACTTTCGGTTTCTGGAGACATGATGAATGTTGACTTGACATGGGTGTCAAGAGTTACGATTCGCAGTCACGATAGCAGACAAACAGAAGTATTTAAAAACTAGGGGCGCCAACAAACCCTCAATTTTGACGCTCAATATGCCGTTTGCATATTGAGCGAAGCGAGCCCAGTATTATGACTCATCATTTACCATTGACTTCAATGGGATATCAGTTTTTTGATATGATATTAAAAAAAAATTATTTTTTTAAGACATTTTTCAATTTATTTTTTATGAACCATCACTTAATGTGTGTCTTTTTGATTATAAAGTTTCATAATTTTCTGTCAAGTGGTTTTCGAGCCAATTCGTGACAAAGAATGTAAAGTCTCCAGTAAAACGCTCCGCTCACTTCGTTCGCTTCGCTCAATAAACTAGTTATTTTTTTTATCTTTCGATAGGGTGTAGGAGTTTTAAAAACAAATATCGCTTCAGTTACCACATTATTTAGAAATACACTTAAAGATTAATAAGTTATATTTATTTAAGAACTTTTCTATAACCCAAGATAGTTAGTTATTGGTTTCTTATAATTCTTGATTGCCTTCAAAAAGTCCCTATCAAAACTAGTTAAAATATTTATTTTTACTATAATATTAATTATATTATACATTTTGTATTCAGATTACAAAATAAATCAACGAGCCCTTTGTGAGTCCATAGTCGGAGGAACGCAACTCAACTACTATTCAGTTAACTTGTCTGTATAAAAATAAGAAATATGATATTCCTTTGATGTTTGGACATGTTATGGTTATTCTAATATGATTCAAACCTTTATTTGATACAAAATTGAATTATAGCTGATAACCATATTTATAAAACTAGTAACAAATATCCGTGTTTATAAATAATTCACGGTGGTAGAGCCTAGCTGTAGTTATCTGACTGCAGCTCGTATTGGGCTGGCTCGACCGGGGAAGGACCACCCTCTCACAGAAGACCGACGTGTAGTAACCAAATTAATTTGGTTATGTTTCGTCGGTGAGTGAGAGAATCCGGAAGCCCAACCCCCCCCCCCACGCCAAACATGAAAGCGATGCCTACAAGAAAAATACCCCAGGAGGGTACCGGCTTTGATGAAGCCGGGGACCCCCTCCCCGAGCAAAATCGGGGAAATGATTCTCGGATTTTGCTCGGGCTGCCCGTCGTATCTGGGGCGGGCAAAGTATCGCCTTTTGTGTTTTATGAGGGCAAACGACGAGTCAACGCAGCGGCACCCCGACCCACTCTAAATGTGGACTTTTGCAACATCCGGGGACTTCATTCCAACTTGAACGCCGTCCATTATCATCTAGAGACGGCGCAGCCGGCCTTGTTGTTTCTAACGGAAACGCAGATATCTCGACCTAGCGACACAGCGTACCTGTCATACCCCGGGTATAAACTAGAACACCATTTTATACCCCACGCCGGGGTATCTGTGTTCGTAAGGGAGGATATCTGCTACCGTCGCCTTCAGGTTTTTGAAGGTCGGGACCTGTCTATACTCTGGCTACGCGTGGACATGGACGACCATGTCAGAGTCTACGCGTGCCTCTACAGGTCCCATAGTGGTAATGCAGAAACGGATCAACTCTTGGGCCATGTTCAGGCGAAGACTAACGATCTGCTTTCACAGACTCCCTCCGCCGAAGTCGTAGTCCTAGGGGACTTTAATGCGCACCATGCCGATTGGCTAGGGTCACGTGCCACTGACTACGTGGGGAGATCTGTGTTTGACTTTGCTCTGGCAAATGGTCTGTCCCAGCTGGTAAAGACGCACACTCGTCTACCGGACGTGGACAGCCACACGCCCTCTTTGTTGGATCTTCTGCTGACTACACATCCAGAAAAGTACCAGATCACTGTCGAGGCTCCCTTAGGTTCCTCTGATCACTGTCTGGTACGGAGTGTAGTGCCCATTCAACGGTCGGCTCGCACAACACCTGCGACTCGACGCGTTTGGCACTACAAGTCAGCGGATTGGGATGGAATGCGGTCTTTTTTTGCATCCTACCCATGGGGGCCGATTTGTTTCCCTTCCGATGATCCTAGTGACTGCGCTGCGGCTGTAGCTGATGTGATACTACAGGGCATGGAACTATTTGTACCAAGCTCTGTGGTACCACTTGGTGGCAGATCGCGGCCTTGGTTTGATGCGTCTGTCAGGGCTGCAGCAGCTGGCAAACGGCAGGCTTATCAAGCTTGGGTCACTGCGTTAGTCACTAAGGATCCGAACTCTAGAGTTCTGAAGAGGAAATATAATCGTGCCTCCAGATTCTTCAAACGGCAAATCGCTAGAGCAAAGTTCAAGCATGTCGTCAAAATTGGGGATCAGCTGGCAAAGTACCCGCCTGGCACGCGCCAATTTTGGGCGCTTTCAAAGGCCACTCTGGGAAACTTTAACCAGCCGTCCCTACCGCCGTTGCACATGGGGAATGACTCTCTGGCCCACACGGCAAAAGAGAAAGCCGATCTCTTGGGCACTCTTTTCGCCTCCAACTCGACTTTGGACGACCAGGGGAAGACACCGCCTATCATCCCGCGGTGTCAGAGCTCAATGCCGGAAATAGTTTTTCGGCAGAAAACTATTAGGCAGTCTCTATTTTCCTTAGACGTTCATAAGTCGAGTGGGCCGGATGGCATTTCTCCATTGGTGCTACGAACGTGTGCCCCTGAGTTGACTCCAGTGCTAACGCGTCTATTTCGGTACTCCTACCTTAAAGGCGTAGTCCCGGTCACATGGAAGCGTGCCCTTGTCCATCCGATCCCTAAAAAAGGTGATAGCTCGGAACCAGCTAACTACAGACCTATCGCCATTACCTCTCTGCTCTCCAAAGTAATGGAGAGCATTATCAATAAACAGCTCCTAACCTACCTCGAGGATCACCAGTTGGTCAATGACCGGCAATATGGCTTTCGCCATGGTCGATCGGCTGGTGATCTTCTGTTGTATCTCACACACCGTTGGGCAGCTGTTATTGAAAGCAAGGGAGAGGGTCTGGCAGTTGGTTTGGATATGGCGAAAGCCTTCGATCGTGTATGGCACAAGGGGCTTCTTTCGAAGCTACCTTCCTATGGGCTTCCCGAGAGTTTATGCAAGTGGATCACCAGCTTCCTCACTGGGCGGAACATACAGGTCGTTCTCGACGGTTTTTGCTCGGACCCCAAGCCCGTGAACGCTGGTGTACCCCAAGGCTGCGTGCTATCCCCAACTCTGTTCCTCCTGCACATAAATGATATGTTGGATATCTCCAACATACATTGTTATGCGGATGACAGCACTGGGGATGCGGTGTATTCCGGCCGTGCAGGTCTCTCTCGGGAAAACGTCGACGAGTGCCGAAAGAAACTTGTGTCTTCTATAGAGACTTCCTTGGGGATGGTCTCTGAGTGGGGTGAACTGAACCACGTTCAGTTCAATCCCCTAAAGACACAAGTTTGCGCGTTTACCACTAAGAAAACCCCATTTGTCGTATCACCGCTCTTTGAGAGCACCCCCCTCATTGCCTCGCCAAGTATCAGAATACTGGGTCTCGACATTTCGAGCGATTGTCAGTTTCGTGGTCATCTGGAGAGCAAGGCCAAGTTGGCCTCGAAGAAATTGGGAGTGATTAATAGAGCGAGGCAGTATTTCAAACCTGGCCAAAGACTTGCGCTCTATAAGGCGCAGGTCCGGCCACACATGGAGTACTGTTCTCATCTCTGGTCCGGATCACCCCAATATCAGCTTCTACCTTTTGACCGCGTACAACGGAGAGCCGCTCGGATTGTCGGGGACCCGGTGCTCTGCGAACGGCTGGACTCTTTGGCATTGCGTAGAGACGTGGCTTCTTTGTGCGTCTTCTACCGCATTTACAACGGGGAGTGTTCCGAAGAACTATTCGATCTGATGCCTGCCGCCGAATTTCATCACCGCACAGCGCGCCATCGACTTCTTTACCATCCCTACCACCTGGATGCGTGGCGATCTTCCACTGTGCGGTTCTCAAGGACTTTTTTTTCACGTTCCACTCTCTTGTGGAACGAACTCCCTTCGGCGGTATTTCCAGATCGGTACGACATGGGTACCTTCAAAAAAGGCGTCTACTTCTACCTACAAGGCCGGCAACACTCTTGTAAATCCTCGGATGTTGCAAGAGTTCATGGGCGGCGGTGATCACAAGTCATCTGTGACCCGCCAGCTCGTTTGCCCTCCTCTTCCATAAAAAAAAAAAAAATACAGTATTTTAACAACTTTTAACATAACCAATTTATTTACGATATTTTCTCAGAATTTCGCAATAGGAAATGTGAAGTTTAATTTGTAAAACACAATATCCCCAAAATAAACAAAGTATTTTGCATACATCTCCGAACAAAATAATCGCCTTATTGAATTAAATAAACAAAATAATCGCCTCTTTAATTATACTTGATAAGATAACAAATACTATAATATATATACGATTTAAAATATTTTTACCTAAAAGGAAAGAAGTACCCAATAATTACAAACTTGTTATCAAACTGACCGCACTCCATAACCTCACACTTATATCAAGGAACACTTGAATTCCAGTGAAATTTAGTAAAAATACTAAAAATATTGCAACAGAGTCCCTTGGTGAGTAGTCTGCATGTATAATATTACATATAGTTAGGTAATATTTATATATACCATATCATATTTAAATTAGTGAATTGAATGTGTAAAATTTATTTAATAACGTTAAATTCCATCAAATGTACTTGTCTAAATCCATTTTAATTTAAGACAAGTCTCGCTACAGTTAAGATACATCGTTCATTTGCAATGTAATTTATGAGTCATTTCTATCAATGAAGAGAGATAATGCCTCTCATCTTTCGTAAGCCTGCTTTATTTTTCACTTCGAATAAAATGAATGCTATTTTAATTGTTTACATTTCATCAAATAAACTAACACCAATCCAAACTAAAATAACAAAAGTACAATTTCTGAAAGGTTTTTTACAACCAACAAATTTTCTCCTCTCACCGCTCACCTCTCTTCAATAAATTCGTCTGGTGTTCTGTTTTATGCCCCGTTATTTATGTCTTTGTAGAATCTGTTTTACAGCGGTGAGATTTTATATAATTGAACGAAACCACAGAGATGCAAAATAGTATGATGCTTGCGAGTAATTAGAAATAAGATAAAAATAGTAATAATATTATACTCCTGCTTAAAGTGTAATTGTATGTGTAAGTGCTGTAAAGTGTTGATATCAGCCGCAAGTTTTTGTGGTAGTCCTAGAGATGAGCACGTGAAGTGGTATAGCTTTATTCTCTTGACAATAGCAGTGTTACAGGTTGTCTCTACCGTGGAAGTGTAATTCTTACACACAAAATCAACATAAAGTAGCTTTTATAACTACGTTTCGTGCAGTGGGTAAAAAGAAATCAGTATCTCAAACCACCTTCCTTTCCCCAGTTTGTATAAATTTTTCCATCGTGTCCCATTCATTCAAGTGAATTATTATCTTTATTTTGTGATCAAAAATACAATAGTCATTTACTTAGTAACTTAGTAACCATTCGTATTTACAAGCGTTATATATTTTTAATCATATTATCAAAATTGAATACAATAGTAAATTCACATGATAGTTCCCAACACCGAGTGATCAACTCATCCATCTCTTGCCCCATCCAACTATCTCCTAAACAACACAAGCACTTTATAGATTTAAGTGAGAAATTTGGAGTGAGTTGTTCACACACAATTTGGAGTGAAATGGTGAAAAATGGAAAATACAGTATAGAATACTAATCAGTAACATATTATCCATAATATATAATGTAGTATGTACAATGTAACTATTTCTTTTATAAGCTATATAAGATTACTATAAAGTTTTTGAATTTTAATTAAATTTTGAATTTATCAATTTGTTTTTATTTAATATTTTTGTATCGATAGACTTAGGTTTATTGCATAAAGAGTTGAAGGACACAGAATTACTAATAAGTTGTATGAAAAGACGAATAAAGCTAGAACAAAATCTAGTTTATATTATTATGTACACGAACGTCAGTAACTACTATATAATTCAGAGATATTATGAAATGTTCCATTAAACCGAGAAAAGATATCAAACATCCATTAGGTGATAAATAAATACTGAAGAGAACTATCTAAGCGTCTAGCAGAGGCTTAATTAAGGTTAGTTGCGTCACTTCCCTCCTAAAATTACTGTCTACTTGCTTAGTCACATTGAAAATCCTTACTATATAATAATAAGCTAATTGACTCTGTATGCACGCGCATCACTTATCATCCACAAATCACACAATAATGTGTAATACATCAAAAAAAAGCTATTGAATCAGGCTACAAAATAGGGTAGGTGCCAATCTCATAAGTGACCTTTGACCCTTCCTGGCCCGAAGGGCCGGGAAGTTCCCTTGTAACTTAATAAGTGTATTATATTTTAGGTATTTAATTTATATGTTTTTCATACATTTTTATTAATTAATATTAATACATTGAAATTGTTAGTTATATGTCTTACTTGTTACGGTTTACTGGCGGTTTTGACAATGTAAAGGACAGAATATTTTTTGGATTTATAATATTGATATGAATATTTATTTATTCAGTACATTTTCAATAAAAGTATAAGTAGAATAATATGAAATGTTACTTATCGTTAATCACAGAACGTTGAGTTTATAAACAAAAGATTTTTTCTAATAAATTATGTTTAAGGGGAGTTTGTGTTTTCTTTATCTATAGGGTCGTTCCTTATTATTACAAAGGCCGAACGTTCGCTCTCCTCGTTTATTTAAGTAATTACGAGCCCACCATCTTCTTAGCCTGAGGCTCCATAATGAACAATTCATTTCACTTTCCTTATCACCATAAGAATATTTTCCTTGTGAATTGGTCAATTTTAATTTATACTTTAATCGACTGTCCATTTTATTAAATTCATTAAATGTTATTTATAAATACAAATTATTTTCTAACTACTCCTCGGAAAATTATAAAAAAATATCTTTTGGTTCAAAAATGCAACGGGATCGCCGGGACACCCATTTAGTAAAGTTATTTAATGTAGTCGCTATAGCTATATTTTGATTAATTTCTGTTCCCAATATTCCGAATTGTGTTTGTACTAGAATTGCTGTTTTTTTACTTATTCTAGAATATACCTTGTCTAAATATAAAAGAAATCACATATGTTCATATTTTCTTATTTTAATTCATGAAGATTCTCGAATCTCCCGATAAATGTTTAATCTGAAGTGATCCCTAAATAAACATTTTGTTATCATTAAGTTGGAGGTTTTTTGCCAAAAACTATTCACACTACATTATTTTTTTGTTTATTGCTTGTAAAACACACATACATACAAGCACATATATTCTATTCTGTGCTTTGCGTTAACCGAGTCCATGAATATACATACAAAATATAAAAAATTTTAAGTTAATATGTTATGGTCTCGAAATAAGATATCATAATTTTGATTTATAAATAATGTTACCAAAAGGAAGGAGAAAACTAAAGTAGAATTTATTGTTTTTGGACCATTTATTGTATTTGGAACCAAAATGTCATCAGAAAATAACGTCTAGATCCCTTTTATTTGTAAGGATACGGAAACCAATATCATGAACCAATTTATAGGAAACATTTGTTCCAATCTTTGCTATTGATATAAACTATTATTTATCTTGTACATATGTATAAGCAATTTACCACTCACTGACTCATCATGATATCTCTGAAACTATTTGTCCGATTTACTTAAAATTTAACATAGTTACTGCTTTTGTGACGTAGGCGTCCTCTAAGAACCGATTGTATGGAAATCCTATCCCAAGGTATTTCAACTTTTTGCATTTCTCCAAGTTTTAAAGCTGTAGGAGCTATACATTTAACGTAGGGGTAAGGGTTACTATAGCAAAGGTTACCATAGCAACGGTTACGATTACAATGGTTAATATGACAAAGGTTACCAAAGCAACCTAAGTTCACATCCAAATAATAGTGAGCCCAACGAAGCGGGAAGGAACAAGCTAGTTAATAATAAAATTATAGAACATTAAAAATTAAATTAAAAACCAATTTAGTACGAAATCATTTACAAAAAGCTTATTTTTTTACTCTCTATTTCTAACTCTTATTACTAACATTAGAACAAAATTATTCTTATATCCGGAGCGGATCGTTTCCTGGCAATATTTAATTGAAAAATTAAGGAGCCTTTATGACGAATTAATATTATAACATACTATTTTATGCGTTGCTTCTAAAGTAAAAAATATATTTAGAATTTATTCTTCCGAATGAATATAAAACTACTTTTGAATTTGTAATTATTGCACTTTGAATAAATAAAAATATTATTAGTATTAGTAAAAGACAACATAAAGTTTTTTAGACCAGATAAGATATATTGTAAACAGAATAAAATAAAGAATTTTTGATTTTATAGTAACTTTTTCCAAAATACAGAATAAAAACCGTTACACTAAAAAGTCTATTTCATGTCATATATATTTTTACATAACAGAGTATATATGTATATATACGTATAACAGAATAGACAAGTGTATAATTGTGACAATGTTCCTGTCATTAAATTCGTAAATTTCTTTGGAGTTATGCGAATTATTCACAATATTATTAGTACCATTTGTTTATTTTTTTTAATATTTATTAAAACCACATCGTAGAAAAGATCATATATCATCATACAAAAGTATAGATAGACCTTTAACTTGGTATCTATAAATAAATATTATAATAATGTATAATAAGTATCCAACTATTCTACATTTGAAGTCTACTCTTTATGTCTGTTAATTATTCTTATAGTGTAAAGCATCACACTGACAGCGACTACTGAGCTAGTTCTTTTAAAGATAAGATATATATATTTTTTTTAACTTATTCGTATCATGAAATGAAGGTAACTGAAGTTTCAAATACTGCCAAATTTTCTATGAAATGTTGTGTGTATGAATGTTTTCAAGAATAAAGTAAGTACATCGTGCACATTGTTATGGCTTTAAAAGCATTTAAAAGTTCAATAATTATTTGTGCTCTCATTAGGAGAGATTAGCCATAAAATAAAATAATAGTGGCTGGTAGGGTAACTTTATTGTGTAGCTGTATGATATACAATACCGTAGTGACTTGTAGCGTAGTGACTTTACAGTTGAATATATAGGATGTGGCAGAGTATAATATTTAAAGTCATCCAAGGTAAATAAATAAACAGGAATATATAAAAATATTATATTATTAAAGTTTAGGATAAATCTAAAAGCGACATATTACTAAAAAAATATTTTTGCTTGTATATAATGAAATTTATTTTTATATAAATGAATACACATTTGAAATAAAAAAATATTTATTCGTAATAAATTCATTTTTCTGTATTATAATAACATATCGGTATTATATGTATATTATAGCTACTAGCAATAATAGTGGAAAAAGAGAATCATATAATAATGAGTTGTATTTATATAACATAAATATTTAAATTCAATAGCTTGACTGTTAAATGATAAATATCAAAATCAAATCAAAGCGGAAGTCGAGGGTTTTAATTCAATTATTTACACAATTGTAACTTATAAGTAAAGTCAAGTCATTAAGTTAAGTAACTAACTGATGGTCGAATAGTTATTCACGTTGTAAGAATATTATGTGCTTAATGACCTGAAAATGTTGTATGTGTGGATGATCTAGATAGGGTAGAATTGCTAAGTTTGGTGCAGAAGAGAAGCAAATTAAAAACTTGTTTAAGTAATCCTTTGTTATACTGATACATTATTTAGCTCAGTTTAAAGATAAATCTTGTGTGATACACTATTGCCCCTCATGGAAGCAGCACATATTATAAAGATTTTGAGAAACGCTTCAATAAGTCGTTTTAAAAAGTAATAAAAAAGTATATAAAGTCGGTATTTTAAATTTTAAAAGAAGTAATCGTATTATTACGATTTCATTTAGAATGATTTGGATTTTACTTAATATATTGTAATTGATTATTTTTTAACAAAAAATATTATTCGTTAACCAAATTTAAATTTAATATGTTTTTACAAGTACTTATAACAAAGTACGAGTATAACTGACTCGTGAACTCAAAATTCTATATTTTAAAGGTTTCTTACGTGGAAGTTGAAAATTATTCTCCCATATATAAATTCTTCTAATACAACTCGTAAACAATACTTTCTCAACGCAAAATGTATGTGTTAACACATAACACAATTCTTAAATATCATATTTTCTATAAAGAAAAATTTACATTAAAATTTATTTCAATATTCATAAAGAGAAGAGATTCAGCAGTGCCACGAACAATGAAATTTCTTAGTTTTCGTTGATAACAAAAACAGGTTAAAATAAAAGTTCTTATCGGGACTGCATACTAATAAGTAAGATAGGCTTGAGTAACTCACTTGAAAATATTGACTAGTAGCTACTGTTACTGTTAGACAACACTTACATAATTAAGAAAATAAAATCATTCGTTTTTCGGCAACTTCAATCCAATAGCAACATCTTAAATAAGGTTCATAATAAATGTAAGTAACTAGCTCTACCCACGACTTCGTTCGCGCGGTTAATGTTTTTCTAAGATATTCCTTATAACATCAGCTATTCGACAGTGAAAGTCCTGTTAAAATTGATTTTCCGCTTCAGAGATTAACCGGAACAAACAGTCAGGGAGACAAAATATGTATTTTTTTATATAAGTACCGTATAAACTTTCACTAAGTATTGAAAAGCTGTTGGTATGGAATTACTAACAGACATTTCAATTTTACTTACATGTATAGATTACGGAATATTAATTATGCAAAATACTTACTAAACGGCATTCGGAAATTAGCAAATTTTATCCAGAAAATTGCAGATAATTCTCTGCAGTAGTAATTCAGGAAACATTTTTAATAAAAAAAACCACAAACTTTATGTTCTTTTGAAGAGTAGGAGTAAAAATATTTAACCATTACCAAATCGCAGCTAGTTAGTGGGTACAGAAGTGATTTCAAAAGAAAATTTTAATGAGATTGAATATTTAAATAATAAAAAGAGTTCTGAGTCCGCTTCAGATGTTAAAGTTGTGTAATCTTTGAAATTCTATGACTCCACTTAATTCAAGCCGACAGTTTATTTAAAATATAAAGTTTATAATAGTTTTAATGATGTAACTTTCTTAACATATCTGTTATATTAAATCTAATATCTCATTTTAATACATAAATATTTGTGTTTCTGCAAAAATATCGAACTTAATAAACATGATTAAAAAAATTTGTATGTCAAATTGTAATGTAGTTGTTATTAAAAATTGGTTCAAAAGAGGACGTATACAAAATGTTAACAAATAAACTATGTCTCCAAATGAACAATCTTCTCAGAATAGCATAAAAGTAAATATTTTCATTTTGAATAAACACTGCTGCTATATATGGAAATAATATCTCTTACATTTTTATGACTATTCACATTGAGATCTAATGTACAATTTGATATTGTTAGTCACTTTCAATTCTAATTTCATTAAATACTAGAAAACTCAATTTTTCATAGGAACTAAATTTTATAATAATTTCATAAATTATTACATATTACACTCAACCATCCATTAATAAAATAAATATCGAAACTTTTATAATCAGGCGCACAGGATTATGTAAGCAAAAAATTTTAGCATCTTGTTAAGAATTAAATTATAAAGAAAAGAAAAAGAAATTATAATGAGAATGAACTCCATTGTAAATATTTAATACTTTAAGATATATCACTAAAAGAATAAACACAAATATATTTTTTTAATTTAATTTGTTCATGTTGCTTTATAGAACTACAACTATACAAATATTTAATAAAAACAATGACCAAACATTCATGTGCATGGCTGGATAAAACAATTTCATATCAAAATACAAATAGACATACCGACATACCTCCGTTTGAACGAAGTGTATCAAAGTCAAACAAATATTTTCCACTGAGTAATATTGTTTCTGTTATTCATAAGAGACATTCACTCCTTTGACAAATCAATCTCCATCTATTGTTAAAATGTGTTTTATTTTTTGTATTTTAACTTATATTTACAAAATTTAAACCCTTTAATATATAAAGATACTTTAATATGTATATTATTTATAACTAGGTATGTGTTATAATAAGAAAATGCACTTTCAGGAAAAGAAGCCTTAATTGACCTCGTAGAAGAGAGAAATCTTTCTTAAAGACAAACTCCTACACAGTACACATACACAATCATACACCACAGCATTTCGAATATAATCTAACAATAATGTACATTTAATATATAAATAAAATGAAAATAGTTGAATAAAAATATCTAATCCAATGAAGAAATCGTCTTAAAAAATAATATAGGTTTAAAGAACGAAATATAATGTAATCTATTTAAACAAGATTAAACGACTTTACACTTGTTAATGATGGTTAACAAACGATTGTGAGAATGATTGCGATGTTGTTGTTAACATTTGTACAATATCGGAGGGTTTTGGATTGGAGGAGGCGTTGTCTTGGTCTCACAGTATAATAGGACGTGCAATCTGCTCAAAGATGCAGAAGCGAGTCGGGCATTGCACTAAGCCCTGCTCCTATGTTTACGTAATAATACTCTGAATCATTGCTAGGATATTGGAAAGAATTTACATTTTAATATCGTTATTTTAAACTATTTATTTTTGTATTAATTAATCGTTTACTTTAATGTTAATTATAGCTTTATATTAACTTAAAATAACTTATGTTTTATAAATGTAACTATTATCCAATAATTAGATTTACTGTAATAAATGATAATAATGTTCTAAATTAGCAGATTGATATAATATTTGTGTTACTATTTTATTAGATTTATTGATTGGTTTTTGAATTTAATTCACAGCTAATTTTGCTACAATAAATTGTTCATTAATATAATGATATCTTTTGCTTTATGTGTAAGAACTATGAATTTAAATGTTAGAAATAATTTCAAAAAAGACCAAGTAACATCTCTTTCGCTGATATCGGAGTAAAGAAGACAAATGATATTCTTCCGATTTGAAAAGGGTCAATTTTATGATACCAGCAGCAATTTATTATTACAAATATGAACTATTCTGTTATAACTGTTTGTCTATGCTATATTAGATTTAGGTACATATGTATACCTACAAAGGCAGACGTTACATACAAGTTGTTTATGTACATATTGCCACTTCTTAGTATGGACTAATTTAATATTTTATTCTATCTTTTATTAATTACCTATTTACAAAAAATATATGTCTAAACTGATAAATTTTGATTTATTCAATAGAATAAATTTATATTCTTAAGTTCGAAATATATATATCTATAGTGTACCAGTTACAGTCTGGGAGGTATAGGCTGTGCTTGATTGATCAAAACTTTTCATTTCGAGTGATTCAAACTTTCCAATGTATATATAAAGAGAAGAGTCCGTCATCAGATAATACGATACTTTAGATAATAGAGTATAAGGGAAATAGATGATGTAATAATACAGCACTGCAATAACTTTTGTAACATTTTACTAAAATTAAGACCCACTCGATTTAATAACTTCAAAGACAAAGTAACCACAACCATTTAAACATTTTGACTTAATATCCGAGAGATACTAAGCTTAACTGTAGTGAAGGTATGAATAATTAAGACACCCAATATATTTAAATACGCCATAAAAGAGAGGGAGAAATTTATACTCTGAAAATGTATAAATATATTATTTATATATTAACCAAAATGGTCTTGATTTCAATAATTTTTTTAGTAACGGTCTTTTAATTGAAATAAAAAAACACGAACTAAAGGAAATTTAATTACATAAATAATTACTTGTTTTAACAGTTATAAATATTCACTAATATAATATTAAGATAAGACAAGTGAGCTGTGGTGCCCATGTCGGTCGGTTTCTCCGACTCGGGTGCCTTCGGTAATCTTCTTAGAAAGAAATAGGCTCTAATAAAATATTCCCTGACATAGTATATTATAACAAACTCAGCTCAGGCTCATAGTTTCGCCGATGTCAGGGTCGTAGTGTCCCTAATAGTTGTGATATAATAGGGAGTTAAATGTATGCAGCTACACGTTTGTGTTTCTATCATAATAGTTCATGTATCTCGCAAATATAAATAAAGATATTAAAGTAATATCAAAGTTTGAAACTAGCAGATGTGTATGTGAACTGAACACTAGTCTCTGGTATGAAAGATCTTGGATACCAGAAAAATATGTCTATCAGTTCAACCGTAAGGCCCTACTACACTGTGCTTAGGTAGTTTTCCATTGTGTTGCACTGTCGGCTAATGGATGTCTGACTACTCTTACTTTATTGAAGAATTTCATAACATCCTCCAGTAGTTTAAGCTACGCAGCGTAACATATAATGTAGATATCTATCTATAAGCATTTATTAAAAAGCTTTATTTATCTGTTTGTAAGAGTTATCAGTAATAATTGTAGTCAATCAATACCGTTGGGAGATTAAACAAGAACAAAAATACACACTTTGACTTATGAAGCCTTACATGTACTAATAATACTTTTACGTCAGTAATACCATATTATTAATAATATTTAAAGATGTAACATAAAGTATACGTTTCATTTCAAGTAAACCTTTAATAAGAAAAAGATAACAGAAATAAATAAGATAAATCTTTATCTAATAGTCAGTTTAATTACTATAATTAAATTTTATGACCTCCGTTAAGATTATTCTTTACTGACAACCATACAATACATTTATTTCCTTATTTATAAATAACTAATCAGAAAAAATTAACAGTTACAATACGAACCAAGAAAGGTCTTTCATATCAGGTCGCCTGTTTACCTTACCTTAGTAATACCTTATTAACCTAATTGAGGTCCTGAGTGCCATTTTTTTTCTTATTATGCAAGGGAGGATTTATTCTAAATAAAATATGCCATCTTCATAGTACTACACTGTATTGTTCACCAATAAATATCTTACCTGATTAACTAGGATCCGCCAACAGTGCGCGGCGGGTGTTGATGACCCTCACCTTTCTTCTTTTTTCGATAACTTTTGAATGGCTAAATTTTTTTTCAATCTGTTTTCAATATAACATTCGGCTCAAACAACATAAGAAAATTTTTAGCTAATTATCTCATCGCATTCTGGAGACAGCTAAACACAAAAAAAGGTCTCCCAAACGGTTAAGAGCTTCGCTTACGCTCAGCTCAATTATTAAAAATTATTAAAAACTCTTTTTTCCTTTAATTACTATCTTATAAGGTGCTTTAGTAACTTCAGAATTTGGGAAACTTACTTCCAAATCAAGATTTATTTTTACAAAAAACTTAAACGCTCATTCTAACCTCGTACGAACTCAGCTATTAATATGAAAAATATCTTTCACTACTTTAAATTCTTAACAATATGGTTATGAGTGCAAATATTTGAATACAAAGTTTTTTACAAAACATTTAGTACAAAGCTTTTTAACTTCACTATTATAATTTATATTCAATTAAAATATAAAACAAATAAAATAAGCAGTGAACATACAAATATACGGTACAATTATATAATGTACTTTACATGTCACAATGTTCTCCGTCTACAGTGACAGCTTCGTTTTGGAAGACGTGGACGTCTTTATGCATACAACGTAAAACATAGAAGCGTGGTGTGGTCGGTGCGTTTATTATCCTAAACAATGTTGACATTTACAATGGATTTTTTTTTATTTCTAAAGCTTTTAAGATAAATATCAATTATTAAAAGTAAATCAAAGTATTTATACAATTCAAAAGGATATTTAAAATAAATATTTATGTATCTTATATCTATTTATTTAAAGAAGACATATATTATATGTATTATAATATTATAAGGAAGATAATTTATTACTTTGATAAATTAAAATCCTTTAATATATTTTCCAAAATTTATGTACCTAAAATCTTACTTACTTATTTTTATTTGACAAATACATTAACTTCTTAGGCTTTACTTCCAGTACTTTATGCACACGCGGTTTTAGCTATGATAGATTTATTAACAAAAACTAAGTATTTATCTAGTAACTAATTTTATAATGTAAAATACCTTAGTATGAAAATTAAATACAGGCAGTTTAAAAATTTAGTTGATACAATTAATAAGATCCTTTTTATAGCTTAGCTTCCAGTTACTCAATCAACAACTTTTATATTTTATAAACTTTTCTAAGAGGAGGGAATTAATTATTGTAAAGTTAAGATTTCTTTAGAATAAATTAATGTCACCTTGCTTTAATATTTTCATGGTTAAAGTATTTATCAGTAATTTTTAAATTACTTTCCTAAAGTAATAAAATTTTATTTTATAATACATTTATTTCTCACAAATGCAATCAAGCATATAATTGGTTCTACGGACATTTTTAATGTTACTGTAACAATGATTTTAAATATATATCTTTATTTTATTTTCATAATAAATCTAAAATATGGAATATAATTGTTAACATAATATTGTTAACAATTATATCAGCTTCTGTTTATTTTGGAATCTTTTAAAAAAGAATCTACTATATCCTAAAATAAAACTTAATTTATTTTATAGACCCTTAAAATCAATAAAACATCTTAAAGCTTTAAGTGAAAAATATTTATTAAGATAATTCAATACCTTTCTATGATTATTGAACTTCAACCTCTTAATTCCGAAAAATACACCATTGTGACCTCCCCTCCTTATTTTATCTTTTGTTCACTTTCTACAAGCTTTTTCACTTAATGTTGAAAGATTATTATTATAATAACAACATTATTATATCCGTGTTTTTATGAAATATTTTTTCCAATTAAACGTCAAATTCTAAAAGCTAAGAGCTAAGTATGATTTACTTTACATCTGTTAGTGTTTTTTTAAATAATATTATTATAAAAGAGGTATGCAGGGACCGTAGCGTTTGGCGCTCCGTCGTCTCTGGCTACCCCGCAAAGGATATGGCGTGAAGTTAAATAAATAAATAAATATAAAAAAGCTAACTTTTGTGTTTGTAACGAATAGGTTCAATAGTAATGTAAAATTAATTTAAGATTCTTTCACCTTTCGAAAGCAACATTATCAGTATGTAAAATAGGCATGTCATTTGCACATTATACAAACTTGTATAATTTTATTATAAAAGTTTAGAAATATTATAAGGTTGTTATTTATCAGCCTGAGTATTGAGTGATGGTCTATTAGGTAAATACCCATTTTAATAACGTTTATATATCTATATATTTATGTTAATCTATAATGTTATCACAATAACTGTACAAAAATTATATATATTGAATATTGAAAATTTGTATATCGATTAAACTTATAAAACTGAATGATGATTTCTTTTTATAGAAAAATTTCATTTCTTACCATAATTTTTTTAAAACTTTACACATCCTTCAATATATAAAAATTGTAGCAATTTACACAAATGTTCTCTATAAAGTCTACGGACAAATACTCGGCTATAAATACTTGTAAGCTTTACGACACACTTCAACGAGACCAGAGTAAATTACAGGGTACCGATAAGTACCCTATGAATTTAGTACTCGATGTACCCTTAGTAATATCTTTGTAAGTTTAATAAATCAGCATTTTCTTAATAATTAAAAAGTATTCCGATTAGAAGAAGTATTCCGACCTTATCACTAATTTCTTCTGCTTCTGCTTCTTTATGTTTAAGAATGATTAAGACGATCCATCATATTGTACTAAACGTGTATTAAGTGTTAATTTTTATGGTTTGTATAAGTGTGATTTCTCAACTGAATTAAAATTATATATTTATATTTTATTTTTTTATGACAATACCTTTAATGGTTTTGTTGTGGAATTTTATTTTCTTATCTCGGTCTATTGCATACTCTGTCTACGTTCTCTATATTACTATATAACAAAGCATCTTAAAATACCAACTAAAAGGTATATTGACGCTTAGATTAGGTTTAATTTACCGTGTTTAAAAAGCGGATTGAATCAGTTTTCATGCGCAGCTAATTAGTGAGTATAACCAAAGAGATCTATTTACTTCTAAGGTAGGATGATTTTGGAATTTCTTTGTTTTATTTTTCTATATATAATAATATATTTATTTATCACGGTAATATGATTATAATTATTAATAAGTTTTAAGTTTTGTTAGTAGTTCTATTATATTTTCAGTTTTCTATTTTCATATAACTTGTCGAATGTTGGAATTAAATGCATTATAACGTTTAATAACTTTCTGTTCTTTTGTTGTGTAAGAGTTAATGAGCTTGAAAGATAAGAGGCTGTATCTGTCTTCATTTAACATAAACAAGCAATAAATTACTTACTTTAAAAGCGAATGATGATGACGATGACACAAAATCCCGTCCCGTTCCCGTCCCGGGGATGTTTGTGTTTCGTCATCTAGGTTAGACTTATTCCTGTACTCAAAACAACTAAGACGCGTTGTACTTGGGGAGCTTGTGCTACCCTGGGAAACAAACATACCTAAAGATCATACATTTAAGCTTAAAAAGTATTACGAACTATATAAAGAACTGATCAGGAATAAATTTATAGTTAATTTGTACGCTGTAGAAGTAGGAGCGAGAAATTTAACAGCAAAATCTCCCTACAACTTACTTAAAGATCTCGGCCTTTCTAGAATTATCATCGATTAATTTCTAGAACGTATTTCAAAGGCGGCTTTAGTAGGTTCTTATGTAATTTGATCAGGTAGGGTGAGAAGTGTAGATAGTGAAGGTGAGCGTGTATGCGCATAGTAACGGATCCCTTTAAACCTACACCTTAATTGCAAGTCTCAGGCATTGTTTGCGCTCCTCTTCTTGCAACGCGATGGGTTCGGCACCCACACGGTGAATCCATGGAATGCTAAGAAGTTTCGTCTGTGTGAAATGTGGGGATATTAATCTTTAATTGAGATGAGTTTTTATAAATAAACAAATTAATGTATATTATACAATGCAGACATGTAAGTGATATTTATTTTTTTTAATTCTAAATTCCTAATATTTATATTTATGAGCTTGACACCAGACCTGAGCTTATCTAAAAGGCAAATATTGTAAAAGTTTATAAAAGTTAAGAGGTAAGATCGACCCCTGAGGCACTAATATTCACAGCCATGTTTACTTTCAGCACTTCATGTTATGAATAATATCTTAAATTCAGGTCGAGTGTATCATTTATAGCACCACTGTTGAACAATGTTTAATATGATTATTAAAATAGCCTACTTGTATAGGCATGATAATCAATACATACCAACTCTCAATACACTTATCGTTTCAAAATATATATGAAATTGTAATCAAGATATCCCCATTTTTCCATAACAAAAAAACATTCCTCATATTTTCTGAAGACACCTTAAAGCGGTTTTAAAAGCGCTACATAACACACCAGATTTAAAAGCATTTATATTAAGCTGTTTATTTATCTGCTCAAAATCTCATTATATGTTTTGTCATCAGGGCGGTCATATTTTCTTAATAAAATATTTTTGATCATTTATCTATTACTCATTAAAAACTCAACTGTGAATAAGAGTAAAACCATAAAACTTTTATAGCCGATGTGGAAATTATTGGTCCCCTCACCCCAATTTCACGGATAATCATTTATATAAATTACAAGAAAGGGTACTTTATTCTTAATATGATTTTTATTAGCAAAATAATAAATAAATATTAAAAACTTGGCAACAAAATATCCATAAAAACATTTATTTCTCTTTTATTTGAGTTAAGAAATGCTTCTATTTTTTTCTCTCTTTGTAACTCTTTAATATTGCAAAATTGGCAATTTATCTTCACCGCTCGCTCAATGATGTTTGTTAAACTGTGATACTGTTTAACAAATTTATATCTTAATAAAAATCGGCAACATGTACCCATATCATGCCATATCATCAAAGTAAGATCATTTAATACTAATTTAATTCAAGGTTTTACTATAGGATTGGGATTACAAATTGAATCAGGTATATTAAATATATTACACCTATAAATATTCAAGGAAACCGTTTGAACTTACAATATAACAGATTTATAGTTCAATAATCTTTTAAATGTAATTAGATTATTATACTACAATTATTGTAAAATTTAGATTATATTATGTATGACTTTATTATAATACTATATTTATTTATGTCAACTTCAAAATCAAAGAACTTAACTTACCATATACTTGTGTAATTTGCATATATATTAATATATAAATAGTTTTAGTTTTATGCATGGATGCAATGTTTCATAATATTAAACCGTGTACCAATACCTATACAATGTTTTATGTTATTATGATAAAGTAGGACATTAGGAAAATTACGGGGACAATGAACGGATGGTCATGTTCTTTTTACATAATACAACGTTATAATATATATTTTACGAGGAATACTTCAAAATGTATAAACTTCTCTATACATATGTTTGTTAATTATTCAAATATTTGTTTCCTGAATCAGATTGAAACTTTTATTTTTAATAAAATTCCTTGATTCAAGTTAAATAGAGTTAAAAAATCAGAACGCTCTTTCAAGGAATTTAGAGTAATTACGTTAATTCGTATTTTTTTCTCGCGAATAAACCGAATCACTGATTTGGCATATAATATTGTGATATTATAAAACAGAATGATATTATTTGAGATGGTGATAGAAAGGGCTATAGACAATTTTTGTATTTATTAATACACCTTTTGGTCTTTTCAAATAACTTTTACACTTCATTCGTAAGAGTGAAAACATTTATGTAGTTATTTTCTTTATTTCAATTTACCTCTACTTCGGAATACAAACATCTAAATTGATGTAAAAACTCAATAAGTGTAAACTGAAGATAAATAAAAATATAGTCTGAAAGAACGAGACATGTCTCAAACAAGAACAGGATGAGGATATTTCAATTTATCAAATGACTGCGGTTAAATGGTAGTATCTGTTTGATAAGGGTGAAGATCTAATGGATCTTTAATGGGGATATGTATCACGAAACAAGTTGTGAAAGGTAGTCGACGATTTGAGCTCAACCATGAATCTTCTGTATTTTCACAATTTACAAATTACATAACAATAAATGTAGAAAACTAACTACAGTACTTTGTTCTGGTCCCGTCATAGGAGTAACTGAATTCTTTAAACAGCTTTATTCTTAGAAATAGTAAAAAAACTTAAAATAATATTGTATTTCGAGTAGAACAGATAACATACATTCATAGTACAAAACTATATCATATTTAACTAATTCATATTTCGAATATCGCAGTAATGTAATGCATAACTTCTGACTTGCTTAACTTATATGCAAATGTCTATAATAAGTAATGTTAACCTTAGGAAGTAATTATAAGTTAAAAATATGAAATATTATATTATACAATGTACTTGATGATATCACTACCTGGTATCTGTATTTAAATAATTAAAAATAACCCTAAACATATCTGTTTTACTCGCATTAATAATTATTGAAAAAATTCTGGAAAAAACTAATATTTTAATAGCAGCTAGTTATTTATTATTATTATTAAAATTTTATATCAAATTTACATGTTCAAATACTTGTTAATATTATTGAAAAGCTTTACACCGTTCTGTTTTTCTAATGTGTAAAAAAAAAGACTTTCAAATACAGATAACAAATTGTTCCTCGCATCAAGTCTGCGGAGTTTTGTATAATAACATCTCGTCTTGGAATGTTATTTAACTTTTAAAGACATCGACGTACTTATTTAACTTGATTTAGAAGTTTAATTTGTTTCTTCGATCACGTTTGTTACGATGGATGTTTTATGAATGTTTTATATTTTTTTACCTTATATTTATTTTTTAATTAAAGCTTTATAAGGTATAGGCTCTTAAGTAAATATTCTAATGTAATGCAATATCATAAACCATGAAATATCTTACAATAAAATACGAACGATGTTGCATTTAATACAGGAAAAAACTGGTAGAAACCAAAAGAAAAATCTAATATTTACTTACGAGTTAATAACATTCTACTAGTTAATCCACTAAACGTTGCATAAGAAATTAATAAATACTTCATTCACATTGCTGTTAACAATAGTAAACTTATTTTAATTAAAAAGAATTATAATTGACCGAAGGACGAATGCTGAGCGTAGCAAAGCTTTTGTCCGAATGACTACGTTTCCACTAGATAGGCCCATTCTGCTATTTTTTCGTATGTATTTCAGTATGTTTGTTCCGGCTTAGCTGGCTTATTTTTCATCGTATCGTCACGAAAATCGGCAGGCGTATTCTTTGAATTATTTGAATTTTTATGCAGTTTTTTTGATTGGGCGAAAAAATACAAAATGGCGACGTTTTTTAGTTTTGTTTTTGGCATAGCAGGACCAATTTTCATCCGATCGCTATAAAAATTGGTGATAATGTTCTTTGAGTTATATCTTTTTTTTTGTTGGGCCTTTTTTCTTACTATTATATTATATTATATTATATTTCAGTATGTTTGTTCCGGCGTAGCTGGCGAATTTTTCATCCTATCGTCACGAAAATCGGCAGGCGTATTCTTTGAATTATTTGAATTTTTATGTGGAGCCGTTTTTTTGATTGGGTGAAAAAATCCAAAATGGCTTCGTTTTTTAGTTTTGTTTTTGGTGTAGCAAGAGCAATTTTCATCCGATCGCCACAAAAATTGGTGATCATGTTCTTTGAGTTATTTAATTTCTTTTTTGTTTAGCCATTTTTCTTACTGGCAGGAAAAACACAAAATGGCGGTGATTTAAGTTTTTGTTTTGGCGTAGCAGACGTATTTTTAATGCAAACGTCACGAAAATTGGTAGGTATGTTCTTTGAATTATTTAAATTTTTATGTCGAGCAGTTTTTTTGCTTGGGCGAAAAATTTCAAAATGGCGGATTTCTGATCCGTACCACAAAAACTTTGCGGCAGCTAGCGGGCTGAAATTTCGTCTCAGTGTTCTTTGCCGAAATCTAAGGTGCTTTTTTGTTATTTCAAAATCCAAAATAGCGAAATTATAAATAGCGAATTATCAAAAAATTTAAAGTTGAATAACTCCGTTGTTATTTGGTGGATTATTTCTTTGGACTTTTTTCTTTCTGGAAAAGGCATTTAAAACATTGTCTCATCCCCTAACGTACTGAGGTCTACTGTTCACAGAACGACTATTTATAAACTTATTAACTACTACATGATTGTATGATCTGCTCGATGGAAGTATAAACAATTATTGATTAAAATATTATTTAAAACTTATATAATAATCAAAATGCATATAGATGCATTTTGATTATTAGATTATTAGTTTGAAGATCAACAGTCTTCCTTAAGTATGTGTAAACAAGAAATACTTTAATATACCTGTGTGTTTCATAAAAAAGCTTGCAAATATTTAACAAAACCATTTACATTCCGATTCATTCGATCACTTAGAGAAGGTATGTTTCCAGATTTATTGAAAATATAGATATAGATTATACGAACGCTTTTTAAAAACGGGAATAATTACGGACCGACCACTTTGTTAACAATATTCAACAGAATATTCGAAAAATCTGTGTAACGGACTGTACTTATTCCTAGAAAAATTTCATATATTAAATTAAATTAAACTTGACGACTCAACTTTTATAATTTTTTGAAATTATTACAAATTAGTTCATTATCCAACAAAAATTTTATCATAAATTTTAATAAAACTAAATTAACGCAATTTTCTCCAAACCAAACCAAGCAATGAATTTTGCCTTTAATTTTAATAAAAAAATTAATTTAATAGGTATATATGATAATATAACAATGTTACGTGTAATTTAGACATTGACATAAATTAAATTAAATTAAATTAAATTAATTTATTTACTATTTAAGAGAAATAAAAAAGCGGACGAATATAAATGTTGTTCTTTTAGCGTATTATGCTTATGCGTACGCCTGGATTACTCGTAAATACGGTATTGTTTTATGGAGGAATGCTCATTAAGTGTGTATTTGTCAAAACAATGTATACATGCAATAGCAGGTATAAAAATGACAGATAGCTGCCGGCCTTTGTTTTTAAATGTTAATGTTTACAAGAAAAGAACGTCACTTGTTTCACATAAATTAAGCTACATATCGCAGTCGTAGAAAACAACATTTAAATTAATCGCGTGACAAAATGATGACTTTATTAAAAAGGGTACTTATCGTATGGCTGTAAAGACATATAATAAGTTATCATATGAAAATAACTGTTTTTATGAGTTTGTATTTTATTGTATTGTATGTATTTAAGTTTATTATAGTAATGAATAATATTTAAAGGATAATTTGAATAATATTGACATACAAATATGTTAATGACATATGTGTTTTGTTATGTTACTTCATCTGAATTCATGGTTTGAATTTAATTATTCGTTTGATACATAAATAAAAGTGTCTAATCCGGGTGCTGGCGGCGGCGACAAACAATTCTAAAACCGTAGTTCAACCCCAATGATAAACCCCAAAATATACTGCTAAATTACTTCATTGCTTAATTTATTTACATATGTACAGTAGCATATATGAATGGAAAAATATAAATATGAAAGTTTATAAACTAAAACATTTAATGTCATACATATTATATTCTCACACTTGGATCTCCGCTAGTTTCACTTAGCAACTATCATAAATCTATGTAAAAAAAATTGCTTTAAGCGATTGTATATTTTCCTTATATGATAGATATGCTTTTATAATAACGGTAACTTGAGTTAATTTCAATAAAAATGTAACTACAAATATATATATTTTGTTTTATATCATACTATTATTGTATTATTGTAAGATAGAGATGTAGATATATTTTATTGTAAGTATATATGTAGGTATCAAATATGTTGGACGAAATGTCTCTATTCTGAAATTTGATAAATAAAAAAGGTTAAACATTTTTGTAATTGTTGTAAAGGTTTAAAATTTTTGTAATTTGTATTTTTTTTAACATATAAGAGACCAAAAACCTTATAAAATAAACTATTTATTTAGTACGATTCTTTTAAAAATCAAATATACGCATTGAAAGTGTTTATACCACTTATTAAGATGTTACAATTAAACTGACAAACTGAACGTTTTAACCAGATAAAAATTATTAAACAACGTTATAATATGATTAAACTGAATACAACAGTGATGGACAATTGATATAAGATTCTGTTCATTGTTATTCTAATACAATTCAATTTACTCTATAAGTAATCTACATTAACAAAGAGAAGGTGAAATAACTGTGACAGGAGATTAATTTGAGCTTTCAAACATAATCGTATACAACATTTACGTTTTCATTGCGTGAATAAGATGTTCGTAAATTACTTTTATTTATTTTGATAATCTTTTATAAACATTGATTAACTTAAAAAGTTTTTACTTGTGTTTGGATTTGAATGTTATTAAAAATATTAATAACATAAATTGTACTTCGTTAAATAATAAATAACTCGTGATAAAGAAATTCTGAAGCCACACCTATTTCATACTAAAAGTAAAAATATATAATAAAAAACACCATACACAAACTCTCTCAATCGTCAAATTTGTTCTATGTCTAGATTCCTTCAGTTAAATATGTTAAATATATGTATTAAATAAAATATGAATTTAATTAGTCGGAATGTAGTAAATAAATTCAAGTCCTCCAAGGCTATAGTATATATAAAAAAGATATGTCTGCTTATTTAATATATTATATTTTGAAATGTGATCTTCTTGAGGAACAAATATATAAGTTGGAATGTGAACTAATGTTACTATTATTAATGTTCTTAAATATGTTTGTTCCCTAAACAATGTAATATCATTAGTAGTGTAATCTTTTCTCATGGTTATATTTCTATTGTAAATAATAACACATTGTGAAATACAATCTTGTGATATTTAATACACTCCTCACAATTCTATTTTCTAGGTAATAGTAATTATCACCTTAAACTGATTTTAACGAAAGTTTGTGTGTTGACTTCTTATCAAGTCAAAATATAGGATATCTTTTACCCCTGCAACTGGTTTCGTCCTTATGATGAACAAATATTTTGACTTATAATTGTAAGAAAAAGCAAATGGTATTGGTTTATACAAATTGTTACACAATATTTAAATGGTGAGAGTTATGTGATCGGAAAAGGGTCGCGTTAGCCGCTGGCAACAACTGAGTAGCAACATGGAACAAGCAGTACTTACCAACTATATAATAAGTATTAACCATGAAAGCATACAAATACTTTTATTTTATTAATGTTTTTATCATTCTACTGTAAACCTCCTTCGTACGCAATGAGAAGAGAGGTATATTGTATATTGTGCGTTGATAATTAATTAATTAACTCTTTTGAATCCCTTTTCTTCCCACTTGTTGCTAAAAAGAAAAAATTATAAAATAACTGTAATGAATTTCAAGGTATAAAAAGAATTAATTTAAAATAAATAAATATTTTCATCAGCAATTTAATAATAATTATATTACATGTTGTCAGTAGGGCAATAATTTGTCTATACTGTTATTATATACTCTTTTCTGATTTACATCGCGTTATTATAATTAACCAACTTGTTAAGCAACTAACCGAATAGCTCAAGATGCTTACTATATTACAAAAATATCATCAAATTGTTTGAAGGTCGGGATTGTTCTAAAGGCAGTAATATTTATAAATGCCGATTATTCTTCGAGTACTTTCTGTATCGATGAATAAAGAAATGAGTACATCTCCTCTCTCGTTATAAAAGCACTATTCCATGAAAATAACATATTTTTGTAACATCTCAAATCTACAAAGGGACATTACACTTGACTAACTTTTAAAGATGTCTATTCAATATCCGTATTCAAGTGTGTATTAGATAGATACTCGGCGCGATGCTCTTTTATA
The DNA here is from genome assembly GCA_918358695.1 of Melinaea menophilus ssp. n. AW-2005. Classification (NCBI taxonomy): domain Eukaryota; kingdom Metazoa; phylum Arthropoda; class Insecta; order Lepidoptera; family Nymphalidae; genus Melinaea; species Melinaea menophilus. The sequence goes on from OU911048.1 coordinate 17,435,592, forward strand.
TTGAAATAACCTATTTTTTTACCTAAAATATTAAGAATATATGATATTATTACGTATATCTGTAAATACAATTCTTTAATTTAAATTAATTACCGCTTTATTAATGTGGAAGTTTATAAACGGATTATGTAAATACTCTTCAGTGGTGCGACAAATGAAAAATGTGTCTATGATTTGTAATATTATTTTTAGAGCATTATATCATTTATTTAATATTTTCCATATGAACTAAAAATCTTTTAGTTCATATTTAGCTGAAATAATAATAATAGGTCTTATGGATTTACTTCATTAGCATAACTTTTTTTTCAAATCTTTTTTTTATAATTCAAAAGCTTTCTTATCTGCTCCATACTTCGATGTGTATTATTTATTTGCCATTCAAGTTTTAAGGACATCAGCATTAAAATTTAACTTTTTTCATCTTTACTTATTTGTTTGATATCAACCAAACAGAAGTTTCTACAAGTTATTTTATAACAAACTAGTATTTTTGTAGTATACATATATATAGAAATACACTCAAATATTATTAAGTTAAATTGATCTATTAACTTTAATATTACCAACGGTAGTTATTGGTTTTTGAAGTTCTAGTGCAGCAATGAAATAAATATTACACATTATTAATTTCTTAACATTGTTGACACCCTAAAGTTACTATCGAAACTATTTTAAATATTTCCTTTTACCATTACCATGATTGTACATTTTGTATTCAGATTACAAAACACCTAACCTAGTCCTTTGTGAGTCCATCGTTAGAGGAAGGCATCCCATCCCAACTACAATTCAATTTACTTGTCTCCATAGAAACAAGTAACATAATATTCCTTTGAGGTTCCATCATATCATGCTTATTTTAATTTCATTCGAAACTCCATTTTGATACAAATTGAATAACTTGTTCGAAATAAATGGAAATATTGAATTACAACTGACGATAGTCGTATTTGTAAAGTTATTATTAAATATCCGTGTATATAGATATCATATATTGTAAAAATTCTGAATTGGTGTATTGAATCGATAAGACGTGTTTGTTTTATTCGTGCAACACAATATCAAATCAAAGCAAATAAAATCAAAAATCTTTATTGAAAATAAGTTTCATACAAAACATTTTTTCATTGTCAAAGCTACCACCAGCTCGGAAAATTATTTTTACAGACCTGAGAAGAGCTGGCGACAGAAACTCAGCGGGATTGTCATGATTGGTTTTTTTTTTTAATTAGTTCTTAAATTCTTAATTACATAAATACATTACACAACACTAAGTAAATAATCTTGAAGTAGCCTGGCAGTGATCACTCCATACCCACTGTGCATTATCCTCTAAGTATGCAAATACATTATAGTATCCTTTTGCACACAAACGTTCCTTAGTTCCCATAGCTTTTATTAAACATCCGATCAAATGATTTTGGCAATCGATAAATATATATCTGGATTACGACAATGAAGCGGAATATTTGAACGAATTAATCTCTAGAACTTTTAGATGGAATTCTAAATGTATTTTTGTAAGTAATAAATCATACATTGAGTAAGATTAATGATAAGTAAATATCTCACTACAAACCCTACAATAGATTTAATATTGTGCATTTTAATAAACCAAATATTGATAATTCTACTTGGACATAAAATTACGTCAGTAGTCTGCAGGAGTATCTGCCCACAGTGTAATAATATGAATTATGTAATATATGAAAAATTAAACAGAAAAGTAATCAATAAACAGTATTTATATTACTTTTTTTACTAATATATAAATTTGAATAATTTGGAAATCTTAAATAGTCGGTAAATCTTTTCCACTTATTACTACTAAACATAGTATTGATTTTATTATCAAAGCGGGCGTTAGCTAGCTCAGAGTGACGAAAGCACCCATAGTGCTGAAAGTCTAACTCTGTATATATACGCGCAATATTGATTTTTTTATACAGGAGACCTTCTGGTATGAGTGTGGTATTTTTAGAAAGCCCTTGGCCCATAGACCCAGAAAATGCATTTACACTTAGCAATATACCTACCGCCTCACCTCTACGGCCGTTTGAAAAATGAGACTAAAATTTAGTTTTTGGCTCCGCACCAGTATAAAATCACTTATTTCCACCTTGAAAAAGATTTTCCTAAAGGTCCTCGTCGAGACCTTTTCAACAAGCCCAAAAACGCCAAAATCCGACCACCGGTTGATGAGATATAATATTTTGAAAATTTTGACTGGCGCCTCCATCGATGATTACTTTGTCTGTGTGTGGGTATATTCGTAGTTTCAACTGATTTTGTTCAAACTTTCAGGGATTGAAGCACATCAAAAACTAAGACTTTTTTGTTCTACGACATTTCGATTTGGCCGCCATGTTGGCCGTGGCCAGCCCTCGAAAGGCCAAAAATGGCCATTTTTCGTACAGGGACTGTGGCCAAACCAGTTGACGTACATTGACAAATTGGGCATCATTGGAAAGGTCTCAAGCTCATCTTTTGAATAATGTCCATTTTAATGGCAAAAACATTTGTTGGCGTGACATTTTTGGTCAAAAGGCAAAAAATGGCCAACTGGCCGGGGACAGATCGGCCATTTTCTCGAAAACGGCGCCAACGATTTTTTCGAAAATTTCCTCATTCGTAGCCCCAAATTAGAGCTAAAATTTGGTATATAGCATATATCTGGGAAAACTCGTTATTTCGAGATATGGCCGTGAGAAGTTCAAAAAATCATGAAAAATGACCAAAAATGGCCAAAAAATGACTTTTAAAGCCAGAATCGTACTCACAACACGGTTAAAATTCAATGCTAGTTGCACAGTGAATAAACTCACTAACGCATTGCCGTCTGTAACAATAAAACAAAATTTACAGAAAAAAATCCGAATACTGAAGAAATTCTGTTTTGAAGCAATGAATTAAAAAAATAAATGGAAACTGAAAAAATCAAATGAAAAAAAAATCGGGCACCTGTGGGAATTGAACTTGAGGTCTCGTCTTTGTCATTACAACGCTCATCCTCTGAGCTAAAACACTCTCATTTTGTCAGAGGCAACTATTCCAAATAATAATAATAATAATAATAAATCAATTTATTTCAGATAATTCATCCATAAGTGTTAGTAACATTTTAACTTAAGTAACTAATGTTATAATAGTACTCGTAGTTAGTATTCAACATATCAATCTCAAATTATACAGAAAAATAAAATTTATAAAATGCACAAAATTCATAAAATTATTAAAAATAAATATAAATTCAATTCAAATAAATATAAATTAAATTCAAATCAAATATAACTAAAATCATAAAATACTATTAAAGAAATAAAATAAAATAAAATTCATGGAAATCATCGTTCTAATTATTATTATTTTTTTTTAATTCTGCAAATAACTCAACGCTATACTGCTACAGTCAGTATACGCTACGCTTCGATGCTACGTGTACACTATCCCAGGACCTCCAGAGGGGAGCGTCTAGCTTTAACGCCAATATGCTGAGAAGACTGTTGGAGCTGTTCAGTAATCTTGTCATTGCAGACGCGGTCCGCTTTCGTGTTATCGCATAGAAGTCGTCTACACGAGCCTCCGCAAACATTGCCGATGCACTGCAGTATCGAGGCTTCCTCAACAGAGCCCTCAGCACATTGTTGTACTGAACACGCAGTGCGCTATATGTCCGCCGCGTATAGTTCTCCCATAGGCTGCACGTGTAAAAGGACTGGCTTTAAATAATATTAATTTTACCTGTGTCGAACACCGTGCAATCCTACGGGCCAACATATTGCCTCTGACCGACAGAGCCCTGCGCTCCCGCTCGATATCACTATCTGATGATGTCATATTGTGAATGAACGCCTGGGTGCTCCCAGGCGGTCATTCACAATATGACCAAGGTATTTAAATTCAGATACTAGTTTCAGAGAAGTTCCACACAGATGTATTTTAGGAATGAAATTTAACTGTTTGTTTATTCCTCGAAAAATTAAAATTTCGCTCTTTTTAGCGTTATACCTCAGTCCATTCTCCTTTGCATATTCCTCACAGATTTTTATCAGTCTTCGAAGACCACTGACCGACGGGCTCAACAGAACCATATCGTCTGCGTAACTAAAATTGTTCATCATTACGCCATCTATCGAACAACCGACGCCTGCCCCGCTAAGCCTCTCTATGAGCCCGTTTATGTAAAGATTGAACAATCTGGGTGACGTCAGGCCCCCCTGTCTTACTCCACACCCTAATTTATATGGTTCACTAGGTGCATCACCCCATCTTACCACATTACTTTGGGCACCATACCAGTACTTTAATAGTGATATCAACTCCGGTCTTAAACTGCTATCCTTTTCAAGCTTCTGCCATAAAATTTTATAGGATACGAGGTCAAATGCCTTCGACAGATCCAAAAAACACGCAAACACATGGGTCTTTCTATCCGTGTAGTACCTTACAGTTTGCTTGAGACACAATACTGCGCTCTCAGTTGACAGCTCTGATCTAAAACCGAACTGCGCATCGTGTATGTTAATTGTTCTGCTAAGTTGAGTATCAAGCAAGCCGTCAAGCACTTTGGCTATGATGGTAGCAAGAGATATCGGTCTGTAGTTGGTTCTGTCCGCCGTATCCCCCGCCCTATTCTTGATTATAGGCACGACTATTGTCCTTGTCATCGAGTCCGGCAGAAAGCCATGGCTTATACAAATATTGTACAACAAAACTAGGACTCTAGGAAGATGCACACCAGCGTGTCGCAGATGCTCAACACTCAGGCCATCATGTCCAGGCGACTTTCCACGCTTCATACCCATTATTGTATCTACTACTTCGCTAGACGTGAAACGTACAAAGCTTTCCCCATTATTTATGATATCCCCCCTGCCAGCCTCGGCAAAATTGATCTCACAGGGATCCACTGTAAATTGTGTTTTAAACATATTTGCTATGTTACGGCAACCGCTCACTCCCCCTACTTCAGCCGGAATATTCGATCTTGTATTCAGTTTGTCTGTTTGTTGCCAGAATTTTCCAAAATGTTTGTTTCTATATGACGTAGCCAGTATGTCCATTTTAATCTGTTCTGAATTGTCTTGGCACCATTTAAGTTTGTTTTTAAAGGCCCTACGAGAGTCCCTCATGTCATTATAGATAGTTCCATGTGTTGGTCAAATAAATGAGTATATATTTGCATGAAAAATAATCGCACAGCATTTTGTTTCCAATCCTTTTACAAAACTATTGATATCAAAACAAAAACTTCTCAACGAAGTAAATACCGAGTGACGAAAGCGAATCCACTGACAAAACTCCTGATATGAATTTTGCGACGAAAAAAACCACGAACATTTTTATTCACAAACGTAAACAAACACAAAAAATGTGAATGTGTTCGGAACGTTGCCAAACAAACAAACAAACAAAAAAACAAACAAAAAAAATACAAACAAAAAATGTGAATGTGTTCGAAACGTTACCAAATTGCCTTGATCAATCTAATAAAATAAAAACAAAAATGCAATTTGTGCAACGTTTCGAGCACATTCACATTTTTTGTTTGTTTACGTTTGTGAATAAAAATGTTCGTGGTTTTTTTCGTCGCAAAATTCATATCAGGAGTTTTGTCAGTGGATTCGCTTTCGTCACTCGGTATTTACTTCGTTGAGAAGTTTTTGTTTTGTTTTAATTACAGTCATTTAATATTGTTTTCATTTCCATCGATTATATTATATTAAGTTTAAATACTTTACAATTTGAATATGCTGGAGAATTTGACAGAGTATTTAAATTAAATATACGTTTTATCGAAGTATTAAAATAAATAATATTTATGTCTTAATCCATCTTAATTCAAGACAAGACTGTAGGGAGTACAGTTAAGATACATCGTTCATTTGCAATGTAATTTATGGGTAGCGTCTTTCAATGAAGAGAGATAATACCTCCTATCTTTAGCAGGCCCGGTTTAATTATACATTCTAAATGAACTGAATACTATTGATGTTATCATTTTATATGTTTTATATTATGTATAGCAAGCAACCTAAAAATTAAATAGCAGATGTAAATTTGAAATGATTTTAACAACCAACAAATTTCTTCATTCACTGCTCACCTTTCTTCAATAAATTCATTTTGTGGGCAGTACCTCTTTGTGGAAACACTTTTCCTGCGGGAGTTATATTGCTGAAAGAAAGTCATAGAGATTTATTGCAGTATGATTCTTGTAAGAAATGGGATATAAGATAAAAAAATAATAATTATATGGTCCATATATAATAGAAATTGATGCTTCAAATATAATAGAAATTTATAAAACTGCTTGCTTTTGTCAGCGACATTGTTTATATAAGTTCAGATAAACGAATGAACCTAGAAAAATACACATTGCGGATAGGATTTAAGTGATTATCTTAATTTATTTTTTATTATCGTAGCTTCAGGCTTCACATTGAATAATTGTTTTCACTTTTCCTAAAACTTTAATAATACTTACCTTGTGGTTTTGGGTCAATATTATTTTTAGATACTCCTATATATTGCAATCAATTTTTTTTTATTAAATTCATTCAATGCTAATCAATTAAAATTTTATAGTACAAAGTATTCTTTAGTTTCCAACATCCATTTCGTTATTACATACAAATATTTTTTTGAATAAAAATCTTAAAAATAGGCCATAGTAAAAAAAATTGCTGAAAACCATTTTTCCTTATATGTGCAACACAAGACCTTCGTACATTTGAATCTTGTTATCTTATCAAAGCATGCAAATAACGTGAGGGTATTGTATTTGACTTTTATAAATCCCTGCCTTCTCCTTGAATAGAATAGTAGGATATCTTTACCTGTATATGTCGAAAATGGGATAGTTTTATATTACTTTACCATTTCTGATCGAACAACGCATTATGTTGTATAAGGTATGAATACCTTGATAGTTATAGTTGTAGTAAAAATTTTTAGTCAGGTAACTTTGTTTTGTATGAAATCTTTTGCTTTATATTGTAATTATGTATATTTTTATACTTTTTGTCTATTTTTAACCGTAGACGCAATAAAGAACCGAAATAACTTCTACAAATATTGACTATTGAGTCCCTGAATTCTTATGTTTAAACTAATTAGAAGTCTAGTAATGTTTGTTGTCAAAAGAAGTATATAGTACAATGAACTAAGCCGCTACCAAGTCAGTAAGAAGTACAATATGTAATCAAGCTAGAAGTTCTTGAAAATTTCTGGCACCTCATAAATTTTACGTTATTTTTATTATCATAAACATGGTAACTAAACTAAAGTATCAGAACATGTTAATTAATCTATTTATTGTGTCTGTCACAATTTTAATATTTAAAATATTTCCTAATCATAAAACTAATCGAGAAATATATGGAAACAAACTTTGTTAATATTAACGGCATCCAAATACTGTAATATTGTTTAGTCCTTTGTTGTTAGCCCATTGTACTGAGACAAGGTTTTAGAGTGAGATTAATCCACCATTTTAAATTAACACTCACAACAATTGTTTACAATACATTCTACTTAGAAATGTATTCAAAGATTAAAAATGTACTCATTTGTATATATATCGAAGGTATGCTTTATTTTATAAAGTATTTGAAATCACCAAATATCCGAAATCATTTGGGATTCGATAACACTGACATGAATTTTGAAGATCTTATTTACCTAAAAAATTATGAAAACTTATCAAATTTACTGATTTTGGTAAGTATATCAATTTATTATTATCGAGTAAATAGATGACAATTTATGAAACAAGCAACTAGTGGCGAAAAGGGGTAAAATAATTAGTATAAATATTATATTACACACAAGTAATATATGAACAGTAAAGTAAATATTGTCTTAAAATAAAAAATATATATTTTAATTCATTTCAATCATCATTTAATCTTTTATAAAAATAAAATATCAAAAGTGAAAGAAAACAAACGAAACTTAGTTGACAGCGGATAATGAAATAAATCGATCGAGTTCACTGAGCTTCATCGTTATCCGAATTAGAATAATCAATCCCCTATAGAACTCAATGCGAAGCGCTTTGTAATTTGTAAAATAATGCTTTACAAATCAAATGTCTCTGTCAAGGTAAAGTTAGAAGATATTTAAAATATAATTCTAAAAGAACTCCCTAAAATCAAACTATTTAAATTGAATTAGAATATCTCATTTTAAAATAAATTCAATAATATTGGTACTTACCATCACTAAACCTCTTGAAAATGTCAATGTTGTGACTGCTCTAATCAATGTAAGAAAAAATACTTTTTATTTTTTAATTGTAGGAGTCATACATTTCAAAAACTTTCTTATTTTTTTTTACATATGACCGATCAGTTTGCAAGTCAACAGAAACAGAATATATTTTGTGGAGTTTAGAGTTTGTGAAAGTTTCCTCTGAACTGTGAAACGGCTGACAGAAACTTTTCTTTAACTTAGCACTACGCAGACGAAACTTTATCTTAGTACTTTTAATATTTCTACCAAATTGTAAGAATTTTCAATTTTAGCTTTTGCTAGCATAAGTTTTTATATTTTAAATTTAAATGAATCTCATTATTGATGCGGGCAATTTTGTTCTAATTTCCACAATTTAAAAATAGTTTAGATGTTTATATATCTTTTTATATCTGAGAATTTTCATTTATCTAACAAATTATATATATATATATATATATATATATATATATATATATAAAAGACTATGTTATGACTATGTTAGATATAAATACCTTAAATTTTAATTTTAACATTTGCCTAAATAATTAAAATAGTAATTAAAACTCGTGGTTCAAATGTGCAGCCAAAAAAATACTTCAATGTTTTTAATTAATTCATTAACTAGGCTATGTATACCAGTTTAAATGAATGAGTTAACGATAAATGGATAGCGAATAATTCAATTGCAGGTAATTGCACATGATTTTCTGTAAAGTTATTACCGCAATTAAATCATGTGGCATGAAATTAAAACTTTATGTACGTTACAAAATACTCCAAGCTAATAAAAATTTATCGAGTTTTAATTTGGAGAGATAGTTTAAATCATTACAATAAATATAATAGAAACAAAATATAATAACATGGATACAAAATATAGGTAAGAGTAAACATACATAAAACATCAAACATCAGCTTCACGCCATATCCCGAGCGGGGTAGCCAGAGACGACGGAGCGCCAAACGCTACGGTCTCTGCATACCTCTTTCGCCTCGGCCACAGACATCAACCTCTTCATACATGCCCTCCGGGGGGTCCTCATGCTTTTTACGTGACCTTCCTCCAGTATCGTAGCTACTGTGTTTTCGAAGGTCACTCGAGGCCTCCCCCTGTCTCTCTTACCGCTCACTTTTCCCATATAAATCTTTTTTACCATTCTTTCATCACTCATTCGTTCAACGTGCCCAAACCACCTGAGCACGTTCTTCTTCATTCTCACCGTGACATCTTCGCTAGTACCTGCCATTCTGTGGAACTCTTCATTGCGGATTCGATCAGCTAGACTGACTCCGCATATTCTGCGAAGAGATCGCATCTCCACAGCATTCATCTTTCTTACATTCTTCTTCTGTGTTACCCACGTTTGGCTGCCGTATAACAGCGTCGGTAGTAAAACTGCATTGTGTACAGCCAAACGTGCAGCTATACTGACGTTTTGCCGTCTCAACAATGCAGTCAAAGCACCATTGACTCTGTTACCGGCAGCAATACGCCTTTCCACATCCATTTCGTATCTTCCGTCCCTGCTAAACATTCTTCCCAAATATACCACTTCATTCACTTGTTCTATTATCTTATCATTCACGTTGATCTTACATTCTGTTCTTTCTTCATTTCTTTCAAATATCAGAACCTTCGTCTTATCTACATTCAGGTTAAGACCATTAATTTCACACCCATCTTTCAGAGTGGTGACCAATGCCTGCAAATTGCATTCTGATGATGCAATGAGCACTGCATCATCTGCATATAGTAAGCAATTGACCTTAAGGTCACCTACTTTCACACCCATATCACTATCTTACACTCCTTGGAGACAACTATCCAAATACAAATTGAACAACCAAGCTGACATAGCGCAACCTTGCTTAACACCCGATTGGATGTCAAACCAGGGCGACATGCCAGCTCCTACTCGCACACAGGCTGAGTGATCTCGGTAAAGAGATCTTACAGCCTGTAGCAAGGGTCCGTTCACATTGTATCGGGGCAGTATCTCCCATAACTTCTTTCTCACAATCCTGTCAAACGCCTTTTCCAAATCCACAAAAGCACAGAAAAACTTTTGGTTTAGGGCCAAAAACTTTTCCGTGATCATGCGGAGGGAAAAGATCTGATCTATACACCCTCTTCCAGGTCTAAAACCTCCTTGTGCCTCCCACAACAGCCTTTCAGATCTCTCTAAGAGTAAAGTAAAGTAGACTCTCTAATATCTAATTAATCGATAAAGAGTTTAGTTCTAAAAAGTCCACCACGTCATGTAATTTCATAGAATATTTTGTATATTACATGACAAGAAAAACCATAGGAATTACAGTATCTTCATGAGTTTATGGGCTCTTCATGAATTTAAGGGTGTAGATTGATTTAAAAGTAGATTGTAATTAGAATCAAAGGAAAAAAGACTACATTACTTAACAACATTAGTTTTTTAAAGTGTATATTGTCGTCTTGATTGATGATAAAAAAATATGTATTTTTTGCATGTTAACATAATTTGAATAATAAGAACATTATTTAGATATTATTATAATAAAAAACAATAATATTAAACTTTTAGAATCAGATAGATTAGAAAAAAAATCGTACCGATTCCAATTCCATTAACAAAATCAAAATAAAAACTGTTGCACTAAAACATCAATTATAAAGGTTTCTAAAATAAATAAAATGATGGAGCAGACATGCGTTTAATTGTTACAAAGAAACTGGTTAGAATAAGAAAACTATAGAGTCTGTAATTAAAATCAGTATTCGAAAGTGATATTGTATTATCACACAATATTGTTATAAAGAAATTCTTAAGTTTATTTCTGATTTATATTCCAAACAAGTCTTTATATTATATTATGTTCTGTTTTCTATGAGGGAATACTTATATGAACATTATGAATACTCGGGATATGTCAAGTAGCGTTGTTGATGATATTCGTACTATTCTCTGGTGGTTGTATTGTATTTCACAAAATACTCGTGTACAAGTACCCATTGTCCTGAATTAAAGAGAAGGAAGAGAGTTTTAAATATATTAAATTGAATATCTATAATATAAACATGAATCGCAAAATGTGTTGGTAAGCGCATAACTCAACAACGCATGGACCAATCGTAACAATTTTTTTTTTAAATATTCCTTGAAGTCCAAAGACGGTTTTTACGGCGAGAAAAATACAAATAATTTCCAGGAAAACCCTAAAAGAGCCCTTTTCTTTTTCCTATACAAATATTTTCTAACTAAATGTAGAGTCAATTTGAAATGTATTGCTATTCAATAAAGTTCATATTAAATTACAAGCACTCGTTGATGTTTAAACAATATAGGTGTGTTGCTAATGTCGAAGAGTCAATTCGCGCTTTATTGTCGCTGCACAACGTTCAAATTTAATCAAATATATGTGTTCACCCGACCAAATTGAAAAGTCAAAAAATGTAAGAGCTATAGATTTGATTGGCCTTGGAATATTCTTTCTTTTGTTTTAGTTTCGGAATGCAACATAAATTGTCATCAGTTTTCAAGTCATTGCATCTGTCAAACAAACTGCGTTAAAAAGCGTTTATAAAATTTAATAATTAATTTTGATTGTTTTATATCGTGTTTTGCGCAAAGTGTTTTAATACCTGTGATTAATAATTATTTCATGTGACATAATTTAGGTAAGTATATACGATATGCCTCCTATAAGACGAAGTAATTTAGGTAGAAGAACCCGAAATGCTACAAACCAAACTAATTACCGATCTTATCATACTGCACATGAACGTGACGACCGAAATGAATACGAAAGAATTCGTATATCACGAACGCGGGAAGCGAGAGCGAGAGATTCAACTAATAATCGCGAAAGTTTGAATCGAGCTGCTTTCAATTACGATTTGTCAATTGACTACAGTAACCACCAATGTGTTACTATTGGATCTATGAACTTGGTTTGCTCTTATTGTAAGGCATTGAAATACAAAAATGAAGCAAATGGATTGTGTTGCGCAAATGGGAAAGTGAAATTGATACCATTGGATCCACCACCAGAGCCATTGTACTCATTGGTTTCAGGAATAGAACCAGATTCCATACACTTTTCGTCAAATATACAACAATATAACAATTGCTTTCAAATGACGGCATTTGGGGCAACAAACGTAGTTCGGAAAAATTTCATGCCAACTTTTAAGGTATGTATTATAGCAGTTAATCATTATTATTTTAATGAACAAAATTTCCTGTTAACTGAGTAAATATGTGTCATTAACCTTCAGTTCCCTAAACCCTAACACATATATTACTTAGTCATAATATTATTTGGTGATTCAGTACTAGCAACACTTTTATTATTTTGAAACAAAATATAATTATTTGATGATGGATATTAGTTACAACTAATTATTACATATTGACATACCTAAGCATATCAATTATTATTTGGTGATTCAAATTAGGAAACCGATATACTTTTTAGGAACAATTATTATTTATATTTGGCAAAAATCTTTTTTTTTTTATTTACAGATACAAGGCCAAATATATCATAGAGTAGGTTCACTGTTACCAGTGTCAGATAGCAATTACAAATTCCTGCAAATTTATTTCATGGGCAATTCACCACAAGAAATTGATATGCGTTGTTTACATAACAATTCACTAAAGAGGTCTATTGTAGAACAATTACAAACTTTATTTCATGAGCTCAATCAATTGATTATGTTGTTTAAAACTGCACTGGATCTAATGCCATGTGATAATCAGAAAATTATAATCAGAGCTGATAAAACACCTGTTGGCCAACATGCAAGACGTTTTAATGCACCAACTATTGATGAAGTTGCTATCGTTGTAGTTGGAGAAAATTTGGAATCCCGTGATATTGTTTTACATCGTCGGAATGATCAATTACAACGTATAAAGGAAACACACCGCTCATATGACGCACTGCAATACCCCATTATATTTTGGCAAGGTGAAGATGGCTATGATTTCTCAAACAAGATGATAAATCCCATTACAGGTAATAAAAAATATTAGTTTATCTATGGAGATATATTAGCAGTCACTATATTATATATTTTTTTATTTTCAATGTTATAAAAACAAAAATCTAGTTTCAGGTTCTGAAACCAACAAAAAATCAGTTCAATGAACTATTATTCCTACCTCCTAATGATTCGTGAAAATGAAGACAATCACATACTCAAATGTCGGCGATTATGTCACAAGTAAGTTGTAGACATGTATGTTAAAATTGAAACGGAGAGATTAACATTCATCAGGTTGAATCAGACCAAACTCAGATCTGAAGAGTATATTCACCTTCGAGATGCGATTAATACAGATGGAAATGCACAGAATGTTGGTCGGATAACTATTCTCCCAGCAACATACATCGGAAGCCCTCGACATATGCATGAATATGCTCAAGATGCAATGTCATATGTTCGTCATTATGGTACAGCAGATTTGTTCATCACATTTACATGCAATCCACACTGGATAGAAATCAAGCAGGAGTTTATTCCCTGGGCAATCACCTATTGATCGTCATGATATTACAGCCAGAGTCTTTAGACAAAAGTTGAAATCTTTAATGGATTTCATCGTGAAACATTATGTGTTTGGAGAGACACGCTGCTGGATATATTCTGTGGAGTGGCAGAAACGGGGATTGCCACATGCACACATTTTGATTTGGTTAGTTGAAAAGATAAGGCCAAATGGAGTTGATGCAGTAATATCAGCTGAAATTCCTAATGTAGAAGTAGATCCCGGACTGCATGAGGTAGTTATTAAAAACATGATACATGGTCCCTGTGGAACTCTTAATCAAAATTCACCGTGTATGGTGGATGGTAAATGTTCAAAGCGATATCCACGGACATTAATATCTGAAACAATCACTGGTAAAGACGGTTATCCTTTGTATCGTCGCCGATCGACAGCAGACAATGGAAGATCAACAATTGTCAAATTAAATCAACAAGATATTGAAATAGATAATTGCTGGATTGTTCCATATTCACCCATTTTATCAAAGACCTTCAAAGCGCACATCAACGTTGAATCTTGCCATTCAGTAAAATCTATTAAATACATTTGCAAACATGTAACCAAAGGGAGTGATATGGCTGTGATTGGTATTAATGCAGAGAATTCCAATGATGAAGTTACCCAATACCAAATGGGTCGCTATGTTAGTAGTAATGAAGCAGTATGGTGAATATTTTCTTTTCCTATTCATGAGGGACACCCTACTCTTGTCCATTTAGCTGTGCGTTTAGAAAATGGACAAATAATATATTTTACAGCACAGAACGCAGCACAAAGAGCTGTTCAGCCACCATCTACTACATTAACCAGTTGTTCTGAGACATGCCAAAACGATGCTTTTGCTCAAACATTGTTATATTCTGAAATGCCAAAATATTATACTTGGAATCAATCCTCAAGGAGATTTATACGACAAAAAACAGGGAAAACCAGTTCCTGGATACCCAGATATATATTCTACCGATAAGATTGGTCGAATTTATTCAGTAAATCCAAGCAAAGACGAATGTTTTTATTTACGACTGCTATTGTACGTGGTCCAACATCATTCCAACATGTACGGACTGTTGATGGTGATTTGTGTGATCATACAGAGAAGCTTGCCAACATTTGCAATTGCTAGAAAATGATGGTCATTGGGATCAAACGCTCAATGATGCTGTAATATCATAACAAGCTAATCAAATACGAACATTGTTTTCTATAATCATATCTACATGCTTCCCATCAAACCCAAAGGATTTGTAAATCAAGTACAAAGATAATATGTGTTCAAAGATGATATTTTGTATCAAGTACGGATTAGAAGGGGAAATCCAAATATACAAATAAGCGAAGAAATTTACAATGAAGTATTGATTTCAATTGAGGACATGTGCTTGATGATGTCAAACAAACTATTATTTCAATTAGGCCTGGCCGCGCCCAATCGTCCAATGCATGATGCTTTTAACCAAGAGTTGCACCGAGAGAAACTGTATGATTTCCACACTTTGAAAGAATTAATTCAAACAAATCTTCCACTATTGAATGAACAACAGGAGTACGTATTTGATACACTTATGAAAGTAATAAATGATAAAAGAGGAGGGATTTACTTCTTAGATGCACCTGGTGGTACAGGAAAAACTTTTTTGATTTCATTAATATTAGCAACAATTCGCTCACAAAATAAAACTGCACTTACCCTCGCTTCGTCGGGAATCGCAGCAACTTTGCTTGAAGGTGGTCGAACACCTCATTCAGCACTAAAATTGCCATTAAACATGCAAAGCAACGAAACTCCAACCTGCAACATTTCGAAGAACTATGCAATGGCAAGGGTTTTGCAGCAATGTGAATTGATTGCTTGGGATGAATGCACGATGGCACATAAAAAATCTTTGGAGGCTTTAGATAGAACCTTACAAGATCTACGGAGCAATCATAACCCATTTGGTGGTGCAATGATTTTATTAGCAGGAGATTTTCGTCAAACATTGCCAGTGATTCCACGATCAACGCCAGCTGATGAACTTAATGTATGTTTAAAGTCCTCCAATTTGTGGAAACCTGTGAAGGTATTATTACACTTAAACAAGAATATGCGTGTCAAGTTGCAAAATGACCTATCTGGAGACATATTCTCTAAACAAGACATTGACATTGGTAATGGCAAATTTCCTATATACACCTTGACTGGTTGCATTAACTTTCCTCAAATTTTTTGTCAGTTAACTAGATCAAAAGATGAACTTATTCAAAAGGTGTTTCCAGATGTTGCTCGAAACTACAGAAACCATGATTGGTTGAGCGAACGGGCTATATTGGCTGAAAAAACATAGATGTAAATGAATTTTGTAAACTCGCTGGATTTACCAGGATTGCCACCTTATAATCTTCAATTAAAGGATGGATCGGTAGTTATAATGTTGAGAAATATCAACCAAGCGCGTCTTTGCAACGACACACGGTTAGCGATAAAAAAATTATTAAACGACGTGATAGAAGCAACTATGCTGAAAGGAAAGTATAAAGGAGAAGACGTTTTGATACCATGCATCTGACTGATGTACCATTTGAATTTAAACGACTACAGTTTCCAGTGCGGCTTGCTTTTGCTATGACCATAAATAAGTCCCAGGGGCAAACATTAGGTGTTTGTGGTATTAATCTAGAAAACCCATGTTTTTCACATGGTCAATTGTATGTTGCCTGTTCCCGTGTTGGAAAACCATCAGATTTGTTTGTATATTCACCAGGTAATCAAACAAAAAACATTGTATATCATAAAGCACTACAATAAAAATAAAACAGATTTTTGTTAATAATTATGATTCACTTACAAAAAAGCGATAACTGAAAATACTTATATACGTTTTATATCATTTTTCTTTATTTCATCGGTTATTAACCCTATGTTAATAATAATAGTAATAAATAATTAATAATCTCCATGTTTTGTCATTGAAGCATCCACTTTATAAATATTTGTCACCTTTAGGTTCCCACCATCCCATTAGATTATTTTTCAATCAGGTTTGAACCTTAAGTTCCCCTCATAGTTTGAAGCCTTCTGGCAAACACCCCAGTCGGGTTTTAAGTGGGTGTCAAAAGGGTGGCCGAAGTTCGTGGAAGCGATGATAACCAGCAGAGTAAAAACGTCTTAAGGTCGAACTATAAACTGCCACATTCCAAATCTATTTGACAGAACGAAGTCTGCCGAGTTGTATAAAAATTGTTGTATTTATTATAAAAATGTATTTTTTTTCATTTTTCATGATTTATCTTTTAAAATTTAAATGTTTTGAGTTTAACTTTTATTATATGCATTAGTAAAACCACCAAATATTTTTAATTATGAACATCTTATTAAAATGATAAAGTGTCATATTAAAAAAGGATAATTTTACGATTTATTTATGATATTATAGAAACCACCACCAGAAATCTTAATATATATAAATCACGTGTCACATTGTTTGTCCGCGATGGACTCCTAAACTACTTATCCGATTTTAATAAATTTACACACCACGTACAGTTTGACCTAACTTAATAGATAGAATAACTTTCAACTCAATTCATAGTCGCAATATTATTTTATTACAAATTATTTCTTTATTATTTTGCAGTTAGCTCCTAACAATTTTAAAAGATGGCGGTATTTGTTGACTGGATTGAATAATTACGAATGAGGTATCTACCCTACCTACCTCATTCGTAAGTTTAGTGTTCCAAGTTATTTACCAAAAACTTTGTAATATACAAATAGTGTTATAAAGTTAGATAAATTATAAAAAATAATTATAATTATTTTGTTTTGATTTTTGCTTAATATCGACTGTAAGAAAACATTATGGTTTTCATGACAGATGTACTCTGAACGTTACTCCTTAAATAGTTTACTGCAATGTAATATATCAAAAACAATAGTCACAGCAACGCGTGACTGGGTCTGCTAGTAATAGATAAATATACAATTTATATAAATTAATTATGATTTATTTTTTTCTTTTGATCGTGATTTCTTATAAATCGATAATAATTGTACAAAGTTTTGAATTAATCTAACTCTTCAAAGTTGGTTAAAATCGAGTTCAAAGATTCTATTACATACAAGTCAAGCTAATAAAAGCGTAGTAAAATATATTAAACACTTAAAGAATTTACTTTATTGTAGTCTTTTAAGGGGTAACTCGGCATATATTGGGTGAGGGGGGAACCACTCCCCACCCCTATCTCCTAAACGGAGGGTCGCATCAAAAAACTTTTCGGATAAAAAAGTTTCCTCTTTTAATTTGTTAATTTTCTAAGATTTTTCCGACGTCACAATTTTGCCACCTTCTGTGACTTTTTTCGGTTTTTTAAATTGCAAATCCAAATTAATAGTATGCCCAGTGAAGCGGGCGGGAATCCGCTAGTATTAAATAAAAAAATATTTTATATAATAAATTTGAAATATTTTCCAATTATCAAAAAATCTAAACGATGTATACGTGTTAGATTATTTAATAGTCTCTGAAGATAGCCAAATAATAAATAAAATCTATTAATCAATTTTGTTATAGAAACTTAGTAAAAAGTATACAATACTACGTTAGTCGGGGCTTATTTAGACGAAAAAAAATCAACACAGATAACATATTTAATAAGTATAAAACATACTCATAATAAAAGAATATTTATTATGAGTATATTTTATACTTATTATTCAGAAGTTCACAATTGTTTACTCTGTTACTAATTACACAAAAGATTTAAATACACAAATTTATAATATTAATAACCATATAAGATTAACAATACTTAGCTTATCAGATGTCGGGTACATATGTTCTCAAGTATTAAATGGGGCTCGTAGCTGTATTTATACCAATCTAACAGCTACAGTGCGCCAGGGGCCATTTATGGCATTTCGTCATAATCATGACTTTATACAGTTTAATGGTAACAAAATACTTATTCTGAATGATGGAAGTGAGAGTTACTATAGTAACAGTTACAAAAGCAATGGTTATCATAGCCACAGTTACCATGACAACGGTTACCATAGCAACGGTTACCATGACAACCAGAGTTTAGATGAGGTTGGGGGGGGTGCAAAAAGTTGAAATTTGAAAATTAGAAATTGTCAAAAATCAAAAATTAAGGACGTAAAAATAGGATTGATTACGAAATTGAATTTAATATATTTGAAAAATAAATAAATATTACTTTAAACAAAAAAGCATAATTTGTCCTTAGTTATATGCTGGCAATTTTTTCGTGGGGCAGGCTTACTTGGATCTCGCCACAATACATAACGGAAACGCAAACCAATACACATACGAAAATAAATATAATAATTCTTAAATGATAAGGTAAATAGATTTTGAAAAAATCATAAAAATGTTCAGAGAAAAGAGCTAAACAAAAAAGACTTTGTTTGAAGTTGTAAGCATTCTATTTTTGCTTGAACCACAGGGCCGTGAACGCTGGTGTATGCCGTGAATGCTGAATCCAAAGCTTCATCAAGCTGGTAATATCTTATTTCATGAATAGAACAAAATGTCACAGACTATAAAAGTTTTTTGAATCACCTGTCCACAAATTATTAACCTAATCACAGACAACAACTATCACAAACAACATAAAAATTAGAATGTGTGAATAAGTATTTTAATTACTACAGAAATAATAATACCTTCGTATATAAACTTTTATGTTGCTATATACTCGTATAGTTTTAAAACCTATTACGTTGTTACAAAGCCGAAATTTACGGCAACATTATTTATTAAGATATTTTCGTTTTTTATGGTAGGGGCTCTTAAATTTCCAATTTTGTCTGAAGATTACGGGACCGATGAATAATTTTTTAATATCGAGAACCTTATTATATTTATCTTCTTGAGCACTTATTAAATTAGTTTAACTTCTTTTAAAATGTTAAAGTGTAATTAGTTTTATTTTTAATATAAGTATTTTATATATAATATATTTTTTATACACATTAATATGATGCAAAAGCTATAAAAAGGTTAATAACGACAGACAGACAGTGAAAGTGTTACTTATATCGAGTACATTCAAAAGGAAATTGATAAAAAAAGGTTATACAATCTTGCCAACCTACGATGAAAACAAAATTAGGAAACGGTCAAACTTATTACCTTATAAAAATGTCCTACCCACTTTAACATTTACTTTCCTATTTAATTATAATTAAATTGCTAAAAAAAACATGTTACAAATAGTCCCGTCTTTCACGGGATCGATCAATAGTTCTGAAAGAATGTTCCTCTTACAGTCCAATAAAATGTAGCCACTGAGAACAGCTAGATTATTATAAGGAACATCAATCTGAAACATATTAGAAATAGTTATAGTGTTTGTATAAAATTATAAATATAATACAGTAACTATTTTTAAACTATATCCGTTATCAGAAAATAGTAGCCTGTTCCTGAAAGCTATTTTAAAAAATAAATATTCGATATGAAAACAGTGTGAACATTTTTATTTTAAAAATTAGGAAATCAAACAATATTCATATATTTTTGTCTTTAAAAATAAATATGTGTATTGTTAGTCTAGGACACACTGCGTGTATAGATTCACTAGTTATATATTATGTTTCACCCGATGTTAAATTCACTAACAATATAATTGTGGCACAAATCAATCTGACTCCAGACGAAGACAAGTTTTGGTTACAAGTTTAATACAATGGCAAATATTCGAATTGAACAAGTTTACTTATGATTCAAAATACACAATACATTGCAATTTCATTTTTATATCGAGATATACTAAATGTCTAAGTGACTGTTATTCTTAGTTATACAAAATGCAATACAATAGCATTACAAATAAATTAAAATCTGTCGCAAACAACCCCTATATTATACAAAGCTACCGCATCTCTAAAACAAAATTTAAAAAAATATATAATTTAAATATTTTAAACTGTTATCTCAAATGAATTTAATTATGTTCATAGCTAATGGCAGTGATTAAGTAATCTAAAAATCTCCAATCTATCAATTTAGAAAGAGTAAATAAATGATTTATTTGTTATCCAGATTAGACAATATATATTCGAAATATAAACTAACATTATACATTTTTTGATAATATATTTATTTCCTTATTAAATAAATGAATATACAACAATCACTTCTAACCAACAATTCTTGATATAACGTAATTTAATTAAAATATATCTAAAGCTTTAGCTTATTATAGAAAATAAACTTTATCGAAAATCGATCTACAAAAATTAAAAAGAATTGTTTATGCTTCATAAGTACAATTTTCAACAAGTTAAGATCAACTTATTTATTATATTAAAATAAAATCAAGATTTAAAAACTAGTTTTTCCTAGTGAAGTTTTAAAAGTATGTCCGTCGCACAGCGGTCTAGTTGTACGACGGAAATGAGTAAAAACGCTTTCATCTCTACTGAAAATACAAAAAAAAAAATCTTACAAAACTAAATTAGTAAAAGTAGATTTAGAAAACATATTTCTGATTCCTGCTGGGGAAAGTATTTATTATTGTAAGAATCAATGCCGATATTACTTATAATATTTACGAAAAAACTCACGAAGTTTTAAAACAACAAAGCTAGAAATCTACAACGGGTATGTTGGATCTTTTAGAAAGAATTTATAAGCCGTATAATGTGTGACTGCGTTTAAAGAAACACTGCTTGAAAAAACACAACTTCATTTGAATACACAAGTCATCGTTATATTTACAAAACTGAGTAAATTTAAGAAAATACATTTACAGATTAAAGAAACGAACGAAATCTTTACATGTGGCTGTCACAAGGACGGTATTAAAAAGTCATTATTTATCAGTATTATTAGGCTATACCTACATAAAATTTAATGTTTGATTGTTAAATTCAGAGAAAGATAATCAAATAGACAATGAGAAAGTATTATTAGAAATCAAAAAATATTTCGACACAATTGCATGTATCGTGTTCACGAACAACAACTGCATAGAAATTTCGAAATAAAACTAGAAATACGATAAATTAATTTTGTTAAAATAATATATACGATGTAGAATCCAAAAGTGTCAGAATAAATACAACCAACAAAATTACTTTGATAATTGGTATTGTGAAGTTAAGGGTTCAGTATGAATGTAAGAATAAATATAAAATCTTTTAAGTAACATTATAACTTGTAAGAGGTGAGAGATTGTACAATAAGTATATTACTATATTTATTAAACAATTTTGAAAACTCAACTGAGACATTCAAAGGCAGTATATAAATACAAAAATATATATTTTACATTAAGGAGATAACTTCGAGTCTGTCAAAATTAAGGAGATCTTCAATAAAGTCTCCTTTAACCTATTGGTTTAAGATTTTATGTGAAATAAGTATATTGTACATTTCTATCTCTTACCCCGACCTTTAATTAAAGGCGCTGAGTGAAGTTTAGGTGACTGTGAGACGAATTGTAACTCAAGCCTTAACAAGATGTTCGGAGATCACTGACCCTGAAACATATAAAGGATGATTATTGTTTTTGTGTAAATAGATGTTAAGAGTTTTGCAACAATTGTTTTACTTTTTTATTTACTTAACTAGTTTATTAGTTCCGAAAATTTTAAATCGTTATACAAAGGAATAAAACGAAACATCGAAACTGGAACAATAACTATTTTACTTGTTTTTTTTGTACCGTTAGATTATGGTTAACTTATTACCTACTTGCACTTACGACTCACAAGTTACGACAGCTGCATCTTATTGCAGTGTGTGCTGATGATGTTCATATTTATTATACAAATATTAAAAACACAAAATAAAGACATGAAAAAGCGGAATAATATAATTCACCTTCATTTTAACTTATAATCCTTAATTTTAACTTTAAAAAGTTATATAAATATATTTCTTTGATATTCACGAAAATCTTAGCATATTTTGTAAATAAATGGCAGAGCTCTAGATTTGACTAAGCAAAGAAATTCTTCAACAATTCCGAAAGTAATCTCTTTCAGTTAAGTATTTATGCTGTTTGTTATTTCACTTTATTTTTAGTTTTACTGTCTCCTCCAATACAAGTGATTGATTTATATTTATTAAATTACAAAAGCTGGCTCATCCTCTTTATTTTTATTAATTAATTATTTTTTTATGTTTGAGTTCCTTAATATTGATTAATTTCGAGAAATTACCAAATCAAAATGGCATTTAAGACAATATTGGTTCTTATTATAATACGACCTAAATATAACTTTGAGGTGGTATTTTTAATGTATTAATATAAAAGCATTGTATACGTCTCTTGTTAAACAAAGTACAAATACAAATAATACACAAAAAAGTGAAACTCTTATCTGTTTTCATTTACTGAAATATTCATATCATGAACTCTTAATCGTACAGTATCCCTTAAAACTAATGATTTTTATACTCGATTTTCATTTTACTTACTAAAGGCTTTAAAATATTCTTACGCCTAAACTTTTAAAATAAGCTTAATCGCAATGTAATAAATAATCAAGTGAATAAATTTGACTCAATGAAATTTTAACAAGGTCTAAGAGCTGTTTCACTAATTACTGTTCCCTTAAACTTTAAGAGTTCAAGTTTGAACTAGTTAACTAAATTGTTTCTTTTACTTTTAAATATTAAATTAAAGGTTTGTTAAAAGATTTTATAGGAGTAAGTTTAATAATACGAGAAAGGTACAAATAATAAATTAATAAAATTAAGAAATTACACAATATATTTATAAAAATATATTTTATTTACCACTCACAAGTCGTAATAGAAAAGCGACCAACAAAATAATAAAATGAAAAAAAATATCACACATTTGAAAAAGCGTAGCAATTTTTTAAATATCTTTTAAAAAATTGTTACGCTTTATATAGGTAATTTAACGCACGTTTACTTTAATTTAATGTTTTTTGAAAAATTTATTGCTTTTTTGAATGAAAATGAGTTTTGCAGATGAGAATAAAAATACGGACGACACAATAACCTATTTTTATAATATATTGTAAAATGCGAGAACAGTCAAATAAATAAAGAGATAATAAATAAACAAAGACAGAAACACAAATAGACTTTTTTTTAACCTTAATAAGATTAGTAGCAATTTTAGTATGATATTTTAATCTTGCACAAGCAAAAACAATCATTTAGCATATTATATGTTAACCATAACACAGAAAAATGCGGTCTTGAAACATCCATCAACCACATATTAATTAGATCGAAAGTAATTAAAAAATATGAATTAATCAAACACAAAATCCCATTTCCTAAGATTGCAAACATCTGAGAAGCTTAACAAAATAAAAGAGATAAGACGAAGATTATAAAAAGTTCAACTCTTGTTATTATGCAAAACGAGTTAGAATTAGGCAGGAAAGCTATAGATATAAAAGAACAGAGCGGTTACTATTAAACAATAATATATTATATATACATACATATACTTTCGTAAAACAAATAGTCACCTGTTACTAGAATTTAAAACCAAAGTGAACCTATGGTTTATACTTTCGGGATGCTGTCTCTGATCTTAAACTTCTATCCTTAAGGAAGAAATCAATGATTTGAAAAAGTATATGATTAGCAGTTTAAAAGTTAAAAATATTAGTGTTTAAAAGATTTCATAATAACAACTTTTACTGCTTATAAATAAGGTTTGAACAAGAGATCATTAATATATTTAAAATATATTTTTTTACCTGAATTAGAATTCTTAATGCAAAATACTTTATACGTTTAATGATGTTAATAATTTATAAGTTTAATGTTGAAAAGTTTTAAGTACCATAATTCTGTAGTAACTGTATCTAAGGGTCATTATTAAGGATACGATTTGATGTAATCGAAGTTTCTTTTCTCGAATGAATTGAGTTTCCGTGTAACTTCTAAATATAGGGTTTTTTTTGATATTAGTTTATTGTTATTGATGGCGTTATAGAATATGTAGTGGTTATCTATTATAATTCACCGACGCTTGATGTTTCTATACAATAATTACTCAAGGGAAATAAGTTGAGAGTGCTCAATATAATTCAACTGAAAACCGACTACTGATAAGTTTAGTTTTACTGCAGCCATTTCCATTATATATTAATTTACTAGTTACAAAAAAGTATTTATTGTTTATAAGATTATTAGTGCTACTTAGATAGATATAGACTTACTTACTAGATGTTGACAATCACATTACAAATATTACTATATTTTGCATATGTACTTACACAAAAGTATGTATAATTCTAAAACAATTCTTAATCATTGGAATAGACCACAAAGTCATATAATACATATATTGGAAAATACTTTCGTTACCACAAAGGTGCGAACTTTGTTAAAACTCAGTGTTTGATGTATGTTCTAGCACAATAACAATATTATTTAAAGTAGTTATATATGTACGTCTATAAACAGATATTTGTACTTTATAGATATTTACTGATATATAAATGAACACTATGAAAATTCTGTAATTTTGTAATTCTACGTCGTCCCCAAAAAGAGGAACATTATAAGAATTACGTATATATCTGTATTTTTCAGCAATATCGTAGTCACTTAGCGGATGACAGGATTTATTTCATCGAAATGTAATTTGAAACGTTCTTTGTCTCATTTAAACAAATATAGTCAGCCATTTGTAGATCAATAAATAGCTCTTTTTAGTTGAAGAAGTCTCTTTTATTTTAATTTTATTTTCCCAATTTTCGGAAAACTTAAAGCTAATATATATAATAGGTAGAGATTGTGAAGTTACTTAACATTGTGAAGCTGCCCAATTAAACGTATCCACTTATTAATATAATATAATACTATCTATTAACATCTTAAAGCGAACATTAAAATTTTAGACTTGAACAAAAAAGAAAAATAATATGATTATTATGTTTGTATTATTAACCTAAAATTACTTTCAAAAATCCATGTCATTTATTAATCATTTTAGATGGTGTTATATAAAATAAACCGAAGTCAGCTTCTCTTGTTAATGCATTGACATTTCTGCTGATCCTGATCATAAATGTTTTTTTACCATGGTTCCCCCTTATAAATGGTATGTCAAGTAGCAAACGATTTAAAATAGCTTAAGCATTTTCGAACAGCCCACCGTGCAATTTGTCTACTTCAACAAATAACATAAGTTAGCTGTTGTTCTTCGACGTATTAATGGAAGAAAATGAAATTTATGAAAGCGTGCGTTACAATCATTCAATTATTTCTGTGGACAGAAATTTGTACAAAATGTTTCTTTCTTTTATTTCTATCGTTCAGAAGGCTAACGTATTTTGAATAAATGATAATTTGATAACCACTCAATAATTTATATATTTGTTTTTTTAATTAAATATTTTTTAAATTGTATTCTAAATTATATCTTTCTACATTCGAGAGAACCAACCAAAAGAAGACTGTTTGTAAATTATTGTTGAAGTAACTTTAGATGAAACCTTTTTAAAAGTAATTTTTAAACTTTTTACTCATACGGCATTTTTTATTTTGTAATATATAATGTTAAAAGTAAGAAAAATGTAATAAATGAATTACAAACAACGGTAATATTCTTTGGTTTTATAGAACTCATATTTTTTTTGTATCATTGCTTTGTTTTTGGTATAACTATTATATAAAATATATTATTT
Source organism: Melinaea menophilus ssp. n. AW-2005 (assembly GCA_918358695.1). NCBI lineage: Eukaryota > Metazoa > Arthropoda > Insecta > Lepidoptera > Nymphalidae > Melinaea > Melinaea menophilus. The sequence continues at coordinate 17,462,007 of OU911048.1, forward strand.
GAATTGAATACCTACAACAAGTCTCTCAAACCTTTGAAAGCGACATTAGACCTCTATTCTATTTATCTTATCCGGTGTAAATACTCCTGATAACTAATGCGATTTTTATTTGTATTTAACAAATTATTGTACACTATAACTAGTGTATAATTTTTTTTTATAAATTATGAAAGCGAGTATTAAAAAAAATATTTTGTTAAGTCAATATTTTATTTCCTTTTTTTATAAATTGTTTTTCTTAAGATTCTGTATTATTATGAAATAAATAGTTCTTGGTCACGTGATCTTCATAAGTTTGAAATTAACTCTACACTTTCTAATGTAAAAATTCAAAAGTGAAACACTCTTCTTAACATTAAATTATAAGAACTAACTGACTCAACAAATCTCTTCGGTATATTATTCCTTTACATAAAAAGTTACAATGGAACCCCCATCTCCCAACACTCGCAAGCAAACTCAGCTCGGCCGTTTTTGCAATTAGAAATGTTAGACAATTAACTGACGTTAATACGGCTCGACATGTTTATTTTAGTTATATAACAAAACACAAATTTAGTCTTATGGTGTTTTATTAGGGGCAGTGCTGTTGAAAATATTTATATGTTTATTTTACAAAAAAGGGCTCTGCGGGCTATTTATAACTTAAAAGCAAGATATTCCCTGAGAGTTGTTTTTAAAGAAATTGTAATTCTTACAGTCGCTTCTCAATACAATATTTAATAACATCTTATTTATGCACCAATATTTAAATAGTTATATAAAAACTGTGACACAAAGTAAAAATAAACTCGTAACGCCTAAATTTTTTCTTTAAAAAGTTAACAAAAGCTCCAGGGGGTTGAGTATATGTATATATAACAAAGTCTTACAAGACAATAAGCAATATTAATAATAAATAGAGTTCTACTACTTACTAATTAATATTTAGTATATCCTAACACAATAGAGAAGCATTGAACCAGTTAATACAATTACTAAAGGCATTGGCTTCAGCTTCGCTTTTAATTAGATTAAATTAAAGCTAGATTTCCATTTTGTATTTATATTAAACATATAATAACTATTATATCTGAAAGTGGTTATGGTTTTAATTTTTTATTATAATTAAGCGGTTGCCGAAATTCAATGACTATTCGATTACCACGTAAGTTTCAATCTCTAACGCAAGAAATCTGTTAGAAAAAAAATAATCATATAATTTAAACATTATCATTTTAATATCCTTTATGAACGAAAGGAACAAACTTAATTATTCCTTTAGAAGGTAAATGACTAAAACTCCAGAACTTGGAAAACGACACAAAGTGATAAATTTAAAAAAATATATATAAAGGGAAAGTTATTATTATATGATTGATTTGAGAATTTTTATTAAATAATAATAAAATAGTAGTTATAGAGATGAGACATTATAGTAAACATTTTACCCCACTTTGAGGACTAATACCAAATACCCATATAAATAAACTCATTATACAAAAGCAACCGAATTAAAATTTGCTATTCTCTATCAAAACTCAAATTGCTCCGTTTTACAGATAAAATAATCACGACCTTTATTTACTCTCATTAGAAGCGAAACTTATCAACGTGCATACAAAATTATTCTGTCCTTATCTTTAATCTGTTAGACTTCAATATATCCAAAAAAAAAGATATTTAAATTGTAGTCACAAAATAATATTTATGGTTTACATTGGTATGAGAAACGTTATTTTATTCTAAATGTTGTAGTTATTTTAACTTTTATAAGTTTTGTTATACTTACTTTTTTTTATTTTAGCCAGTAGTATAGTACAGTTATGCCACAGGTCAGAGGTTCAAGCCCTGCTCATGTTAATAAAGTTTATAATCTAAATATAATTAAAATTGTATATTAATACAACATGTGTTTTAATTTATAACATCCTTAAGTTATGTATAGAGGCTATTAAAATTATTATAAATTACAACTACAAGATTAGTTTAAAATTATTTTTCTTGTTAAATAAAAGCCAGCTATTTTATTTACCTCTACTCGCTTTGTTCATTGTTCGATCGATCCATTATTCAATCTCATTCAAAGCTGTCTTGTGGCACAAATCCGTATTAAGGCTGTCTTAACCCTCGTGAAACGGATACCATATCATTTAACCACAGCTACCCGATAAATTGAAGATTCTATATTCAATACCTGATAGCGACATCTGTTCGCATACGATAATGATTTTACTTATACGATCGTATATATTTTGAGAATTTTCCGACTTCCTACGTCTGTGGCTATTTGTATTTGGAGCCAAGGCTGCTTAGGACAACGATAACTTTTACAAATATTTGTCTTAACCTTATCATACCTTACCATAAGTAATATAAGAGACATTGCCTATGGTATGTTTACATTTAGTTCTAATAAATATACCTTCATTGAATATATAAACACTCAGAACGGGTCCAGTAATGAATGTGATTTACAAATCCTCAGCGAAGATTTTTATGTCTGAAATTATTTTAATGCAATTTGTTTTTTCATTATCTTCATTTTTTACATTTTCGTCGGCTACAGTACTAAATAAAGTAGATTAAATGACCTAAACTACAATTGTTATACATTTATTTTGTACTTATATATAGATCTGATAGTGGGACAACAAAATAATGATACTGAAGAAATATATTACTACTAAATATATAACTACTTGAGTCTGTAGCACTCTGTTACTAAAATTCATACAATCCGTACATCACTATGACATTACATCCCAGTATATTATTATTATATGATATTGGAATTGAATTGAATTATATGATTTATGAATAACGTGATAGCCTAAAGGAAATAATAAAATAACAAAAAATATGTAGTTAATACTATTAGTTATTTGAAACATTTATTGGATTAATAAAACTACGCCTATTTTTTTACTATCAACAAACATTCTTTGATTTATATTTCTAGTCGTTTCATGTTCCATTGTGGTTGTAATATCACAATATAAATGCCTTAATAATAGCTACCTGTATTGAAAATGATAACCAGTATTCAATGTTCAAAGAAAACAACCTAAATTCTGGCAAGCCCTTACGCTTCACAAGATTCAACATTCAAAGGAATAAAGACTAAGAAAAAGAAAATGTCAATCGAATCTTGGGTTTTATGATTGATTATCTTTATTGAGTTCAATATATATTTTACCAAAAACTTTAACAAAATTAGTTAAAAACTTCGTTTCATAAAGTAATCCGATGGAAAATAACGTAGAGAAATTAGAAATACAGTATCTACTCTTCTCTTTCTGATTTCTTTTATAGATCTCGAATGTTTAAGAAGAATGCATCTCAACTGTCCATATCTGCAAATATATATTATATAATTACCATTGTGCCTGTGCCCTGTAACCCTGTGCATATTTTGCGTTAAATATATAACTAAGACTACATTAATAGTAATATCAGATACACGAAAACAAAACAAAGAAACAAAGATAAACACACTACTCACACCTTCTTATTAATTTGAAAAACTGTAATATCAATCATTAGTCAACGATTCAGATAATCATTAATCAGATTTGATAAGTAATTAAGGAGCATACTATTAATTGAAAACTATTCTTTTTTTTTGCAGTATTTACCAAATATATATATGATTTTCGTAACTTCATCCTATATAAAATAAAATAAATAAAATACTAAACGTCGTCACACGTCGTCGTCGCACGTCGAACGAATGAGTGATGAAAGAATGTTAAAAAAGATTTATACAGGAAAAGTGAGTGGTAAGAGAGAAAGGGAGAGACCTCGAGTGACCTTTGAAAACACTGTATCTATGATACTGGAGGAAGGTCACGTAAAAAGCATGAGTACCCCCCGGAGGGCATGTATGTAGAGGTTGATGTCTGTGGCCGAGGCAAAAGAGGTATGCAGGGACCGTAGCGTTTGGCGCTCCGTCGTCTCTGGCTACCCCGTAAGTGATATGGCGTGAAGCTAAATAAATAAATAATATCGTCAACCATCCCTCGCATTCCACCACATCGCATCGCATCTTGTTAAGAATGAAATTAAAGTTTCTCGAAATACAAATAGATATACCGGCATTATTCGAACGAATTGTAAGTCAAAACAAATATTTGCCACTGAATAATATTGGTTCTGTTATTCACAGATGACATTCATTCCTTTGGCAAATCAATCTCCGTCTACTGCTACAATGTGCTGTATATTATGTATGTTATCTGTAATAAATTTTTATTTGGATTAATTAATACGTATATAATGTATTGTAAAAGTTATAATGAAATCTAAATTATAAGAGGTTCCGATAATCCGTAAAGATAAGCTATTGAAAATATTAATACTCTTAGGTGGCTTCTCAAAGGCGACTTCCAACTAACATTACTAACTTTCATAAGTATCTTCACAATATTCCTTATGTGTTTTTTAAGTTATATTTGGATATAAAAGTAAATTTTCAAAACAATAATATAATGTGAAATCAAACATAGTTTATTATAAAACAATTAATTTATGTCATAAAAAGTTGCTGTTCCAATTTAGTAATTATCTATAATGTAATCTGCTTAAACTAGTTAAAATATTTTATAATAATAATAATAATTTATATAAATACTATGACTATAAATGTTAAATAATTTCGTATTTTTTTTTATAGATTCATGAAAAAAGAAGACAAGTAACGTGATGAAATAGAAGACGAACAAAATATTCTTCCTATTTGACAAGGGATAACGATACGATCACCACGTTAATTTCTTATTGTTAAAATGAACCATGACTTGCCATTCTATCCTATAACAGATCTTAACTACTCGCATTGTACCCACATAGTAAGAAGATGTTATTGGTTTACATATCGAAACTTTTTATTATGAAACGTTTCATGCAACGTGAGAAAAGTAAAGGAAGAAAAGTTTAGTCCTACCTCTGTATAGCTCAAACTAAGCTCGATGGATCAACAACTATGTTTATACATATAAAAATAAGGCACTATTGTCACTGGACAGAACAATTCTCTAATTACCTTTTATTTTCTCAGGTGTATGTCACTTACTGATCCCGTCTACTCCATTATAATACTATATTTTACTATACTTTTTCCTTTAGTTTTCTATGCACACAAGTTTTAGTTTTCAAAAGCAACTAGAGTTGCTTATGAAAGAGATAGATCTCTTTAAATGAAATTGAACAAACCGACAGCATTTTATTTAATATATTTTTGTTTGTAATTTTACATTTTTTTTTATTTCGATGTGAACATTACAATTTTAAAAAATGTCACATTTTATAAAAAAATTACTATGAATTCAAATTAACACCTGCTGTATTTAATAACATGAAATTGAAAGGAATCTTGATCAATTAAATATTATAAAGGTCCTGAATTAAGGCCGATGGTTACATCTTTTACCTAAAAAGAGTAAAAGAATAATTAATACTTCTCATATGTTTGAATAAACTATGATAGAAATAAATTTATTTATTGTTCATTTTAACCAAAATTGTGAATATATTATTTATATAATATTCAAAATATAGGTCATTTGAATATAATATAATCTGTGACATGATATATTATGACAAGCTCAGAGTGTCACCGACGTAAGGGTCGCTGTGTCATGAATAGTTATGATATAATAGGCAGCGAAATGTATGCGTCTACACGTACTTCTATCATGCTTAGCAGTAAGTGTATCACACAAATGTGAATAAAGATACTTGAGTAATATGAAAGTTTGAAATTACCAGATGTTGTATATGAAATATATTATTATACATAATCTCAATTATATGTATGCCTTGGATAAAATATTTGAAAGACATTCTATGCCAGAAAAAACAAGGCTTTATATATTTTTAGTGAAGCAAAAATATAAGACGACTTAAAATTATTTAAACCAATCCAAGTTAAAATCGTTAGAAAAATTATTTTATACTTTATTTAATTATTATTATTTAACTTTTGATGTCATATATTTTATTTAGCTTATTATTAGAATTCAGAATAACTTCAAAGATCTATATTAGAATTTCATATTTGACATTAAACTAACTGTGTATATTTTAATGAACGTAAGACAAATTAGATTCATAATGTTACTTTTGTTTTATCTTTTTTTCAGAGGATTTTTTTTACAAGGATATGTCATCTCCATCGTATTGTATACTACATTATTATTATTAATAAGATAATCCTCCTCAAATGATTAATACTAGGATCCGCCAACCGTGCACGGCGGGTGTAGAGCTGAGCCCCTCTTTTCTTCTTTTCTTGATAACTTTTGAATGGCTAAACATTTTTTCAATCTGTTTTCGCTATAACATCTGCGTTTGGCTCAAACATACATGAGAAAATTTTTAGCTAATTATCTCGTCGTATTCTGGAGAAAACTAAACACAAAAAAGGTCACTCAAACGGTTAAGCTTTGCTTACGCTCAGTTCAATAAATAAAACATAGGGAGTGACTTCATCTTGGGTACAACGACTGGATAACGAGAACATTGTTTTCTTTGTTGTTTTCTAATAAATGTATTTGTTATCATTATTTACTCTCATATTCATTCTAATGTATGATATATATTATTTTATAAAAACCTCTAATGATAATTTATTATGTATTTATATTTATCTAGATAGATTAGGTATATTAGATAGATTTAGGTGTATTACGAGTTTTGTAATATTGTGCTTCATGTCGTAAACATGCAAAAGAATAATAAGACAAAATTAAAAAAAATATCTATTTATAGAATTATCTGTCGCTTCATCAATTTATTTATAAGTAAATAAATTTATAAGCTCGTTAATAAACCAATGATTAAGTCCCTTGGACAAACTTATTATTTGTTGCCACGAACGAAACCGCAAGCAATATCTAGTATATATTAAAACAACCATAGAATTATTTATTCTCTGGAGATAAAAGACTCTCAATTAGATCTTAATGTTAAAAAACAATCGACCTAGAATATGTTTTGTTTCCAGTTAATTATATTCTATGATAACTATTTTTTTTAATTAAAAATAAGATAATGAGATAATATTATTAGTTGTAAGAACCCTTTAAATCTTTATTATTTTTTGATATATTTCTAAAGGTTATTTAATGCTTTTTAGGAAAGGCCAATTCAATGTCAATATGCTGTTTTAAATTTGTAAAAATATGTTAATTAAATAGATACATTTATGTAGTATTATTGTTATTGTTCCACACATTGTGGAATGTATTCAAAATTTGGACTTGAAATCAATTTTTTGGTAAAAATAAACAAATATATATATATTTTATAAAAACTATAAATTTAATACATGTAGGTCAATGCTGTGGTGTGAATTCAGTCAACTTATAAGTAAATAATTATTTTCTCGTAAAACTTAAAGACGTCTTGTAAAAATCATATTTACTTTACATTATAACACTAATTTACATTTTCGGACAAATTGCATTTAAATTATTTGATATATAAATTTATGATTTTGGGTAGACCTCGAAGAATTCGGTCTGCCCATTCACGTGTACCCGACTTTCGAATTTTGTAAAAAATTCTTCACAAGAGGTCTTCTTATGATATATATATATACATATGCGAGCGTGCGTCCAAATTTGACTTTTGACATCACGATAGCGGCCGCAGTTTCGCTCGGATCGCTTTCAAACTTTGCACAATAATCAACCATACAAAAATGAGGGTCAAGTTCGTTAACCAGAGAAATCCGGCCACGGGGGCGCTAGGATCTCACTTTTTCTGATTTCAGTTTTTCGAACATAACTTTTTCCCTATACAAAATAGATCAATCGCGTTCATATTATATGATGTCTTTGATGAATACCTATAACTAATGTAGATAAACCGAAAACCTAACTTCAATAACTTAGGGGTGGGGGTAAAAAAACAGAAAGTTCTTTCTTAAATAGTTACAGCTTTTCAATAACTGCAGATTAAAATATGTTTAAACTATTATTTTATCAGTCGTGGCTTATACTGTATTTAGTATTTATTTAAACATATACCGCTATGAAAACTCAATAAGTAATGTACAAAATATTCCAAGTAAAAACTTTTGAAAAATTAAATATAAAACGAAGTAACATCAAACCAAACTTCAATTTTTATTAATATAAAGCACTAGTCTTATACATATATTTTTTTTAATATTTTATAACATCAATAATAACTATTACATTACCAATAAAATAAACTTATAGAGGAAAAAAATGTGTCTGTAAAAATAAAATATGTTAATGCTACCACATAGAAGTTAGGGTGAATATCAATACTTATTATACTTTTTGCTTTAACTAATTTAGATAATATATACAAAATTTCGTTTACACCGAAAAAAGTAAAAACTCACGTTGTGTTGTCACAAATGTCGAACAAAATAAACATAACGTGGCCTGTTTCAGAGTTCAAACAGACACACATTACATTTCAACTATTAGAAACGAACGAAATTGAACCCTAGCATTATTGACTTAGAAACTAAAATTATTATTAAGTTATTTATTAAGGAAATTTTAGAGATCAATGAATATGCCAGTTATGTCCATTACATTAAGCTTTCTACATGACATCAATCAAACATCTTTCAATGAATCAATGCGTCAATCGCTTAATTAATAGCGTTCTCTGTCGGATGTACAGAACTGTTGTAAAGGAATTAGTTACGGATTTGACAATTTATCACTTTGAATTTACTATGACACATTTCTCCACATGACTAAGGGTATACTTATGTTCACAAAATAAATATATTAATACTATATTTTTACGGTTTCTATAGGTATATTTCCTGAAGATTTGATTAGTGTGGTTGGCTGTGTTCTCTGCCTCTTTCTTAAATTATTATTCTTCTCTTCTTAAATTACAAGTCTCATATTAGCATTTAGTTTACCTTTTTAGTTTTATTGTAATAATACACCCAAAGAATTTTATGCACTTTCCGTTAAAAATTTATGAGTCTTTCAGAGATTCTATTGATTTAGATAATAAGCCCACACTGCACCAATAGTACATTGACAGTAGTTTTGCCATTATAGATTATATCAAACAGATAACAGAGAAAACAGAGACAGATATAACTATCTGTGTAATATAATATAACCATTTTTTTATATTGTATAAGAAAAGATCATGGGATCACAAGTTTATAAAAATTCGGCGACCAACCTCAACAGATTGGTCGCCGAATTTTTATAAACTAGTTATAGTTCAACAACTACGAGCATGTATTAAATACATCAAAGTAAATAAAAAAATGTGCATTAAACATACATTAATCAAACACAAAATCCTATTTCCTAAAACTACAAATACCTAAGCACCTGAACGCAACAAAAGAGACAAGACAAAATTAATAAAAAGGGTCAAGAAGTCAGTTGTTGTCTTACAAATAGTTTAAAAATGGCGACCAAACATGATACTATAATTCTAATCTTATGTATAATATATTCAAGGCCGGTAACGCTCTTGTTAATCCTCGGATGTTCAAGAGTTCATGGGCGGCGGTGATCACATATCAACGGTGACCCACAAGCTCATTTGCTCTCCCCTAACATAAAGAAAAAAATTTTATCTACATTATAATTAAAATAAAAAAGATATATGTATTTCTTAATTTAATATCAAAAGAATATTCTTTTAATAATGCAATATTAAGTAGTTTTATGTAACATCATTCATTCAACAGTGCCTAAGGTTCTCTTTTCAACAAGAGACAATCTAATGTACTCGTAGCTTTTCTTCTCTAATAAATAGAGATTCCGCATAGAGCTACTAAATATATAACTTTAAGGATTACCTATATCGTTATTGATATCGTTATAGAACGCGCAGTGGTTATCGGTTATAATTCATCGATGCTTGAAGTTTATAAACAATAATTACTCAAAGGTAAGTTCCTTACTTACTCAAGGTACTCAAATTAAAGTGCTTAATCTCACTCCACTCAAAACCAGGTTCTGATAAATTTATTTCAACTCCAGCCCTTCAGTTACCAAATATTTATTAGAAGTATTTTCTAGTGGATGGCGGGTTTACTGTTTCTTTTAAATATGTACTATATATATTTAGACAATTTTATTTCTCAACCTTATATCTTTAACACCAGTCATCTTAGATTTTATGATGAGCTTTGTCATAGTAAACTTTTTACGAAATGTATATGTTTTTAGTCATATGCCACAAAATATAATACTGAGTGCTATTGAGTCTTTGGTTACAGGAATATATGGAAAGAGCCGGGAGTATATTAAGCTGGCAGTAGCGGTATAAAGTAAAGCTGGATCTACATAATTTACCGTATATTACATGTCAGTGGTGGAGAGGCTTATGTTGCGGAAATAATTTTGTGTTATTGGCATATAAGGAAAGTATAAATAGGTATAGACTTAATTGTACCTATAGAATACATATATAACTTATATTGTACCATATTTTTGTAGTTTATAATATATAATAAAAATAATTATATGACGGATTATATTTATAAATAAAATATAATTATTACTAAGAGTATGAAATACTATAAGAAACTTGCAATTAAAATACGGTATTATATTTTTACTCAAACCTTGAAACAGAAAGTTGAATATTTTAGGCTAACGTCTATTCGGTTACAGCTTTTAATTAACTTTTCAACACTTATTTAGTACTAACACTAGTCTAGTACTAAATTAGTGTTAAAAATACAAACTTTCAAATTGTTTATTCCACTTCTAGTTTGGCATTGAAATAATATCTTCATCCATCAATGATTAGAGAAATAAAGGAAGTATGAAAAACGTTTTCTTCTTCAACAACCAGTTATTATATTTAAAGTTAAGATTAGATTTTAAAGCTATATTAGATGAGAACATCTAAGAAGAAAAAGAAACGAAAAAATACATCATTTTACGTGCATATTATCTTTAAAATATGTAACGCATATCAAATAATATAATGAAATAATTTCACAATAATTTAGAGTAATTGAAAACACGTTGACACTTATCTCTTTGCATGCCACAATCAGTAAATATCTCCTAAAACGTCCTACATTCACTTCAGATGTTTTGATGTTGTCTGGTGACAGCTAAAAGCTAGCGTGAGCTCATATTGCGTCACGGTAATTGGCAGTCTTTACGTAATACACATACCTTTTTGTGAAACGCAAATTGAATTCTTTTAAGTATCAATAAAGCACTTTTAACGAGATGGTACATTTCCCTACCGTTTATTTTATATAGGTAACTATAAATTAAGCAAAATAATTGAAATCAATAAGTGCGAAATATGACTCACTATACAATATTCGTACTATGGGCGAGACACATTGTTCCAAACCTTTCTTTCACCTTTTCTCCTTCTTCACTATGTTTCCTAGTTCTTATTAATAACATATACAATAAACCTTAAAGGGTACAAAAGCATCTGCAATTAACTATACTTTAATAATTCCATAGGAGATCGCATTAATTACTGTAGGTGAAAAGTTTTTCATTTACCAGACTAAATAAATATAATGTAACATATTTTCACAAATACTAGGTATATTTCATTTCATGTCATCGCCTTAAACAATAATACGAAACTAACACTAGAATTGAATATAAATCTAAAAATTATGCTTTGAAGTATAGGTATAGGATGCAGATTCAATATCAATTTATATTGCACTGGATCAAGAATCTTGACATACTTACATTATATAGTACAAGGTTACTTAACATATTCTTTTCGTTTTGAAAATAAGTCCAAAAAGAAAAGTTGTTGTAGGACTAAACGATAATAAGCTACACTTTTCTTTCATGTTATAAGATGGCATAAACATCTCTGAGAACCTGTGTTATAAAACAAAAGAGGTCAGGTGGAATAAAACTTTCCTTGCCTTATGCATCAATTGAATTCCTCTTAATAGTTATAAGTGATAAAGTCGCTGAAGCACTGTGTTTACTGCCTTTATTATTTGTTTTAATTTAGTCGTTTCGTCGTAAGTAATGTATTACTTCTTTTGCTTTTTTAAATAAAATTAGAATTATTATTTTTTTACTTTTAAGCATAATTAAGAACTTTGTATTGGTATTTTATTAATAAGAAAATCAGAAAACAGTTATATATATATTTTCAAATCGCCTCAAAGAGACTGAAGACTAACGAGTGGACATAAAACGGCTAACAAGATAATTTGAAAGTAGAAAGGTAAGTAAGCAAGTACGAAAGTAATTTTTAAAACGGCATTTATATAATGAAGACATTTATATATTGCTGGATTTGTTGGTATGCTTCTTATTTCTTGCCACCATATTTCTTTATTTTTTGGATAAACTGTTAATGTCGTTTAGAACCACACATTTTAATGATTTTAAGCTAAACACACTAAAAGATCAATAGATCACATTTTGAAATTAAAATCATAAATTCGTATTACTAAAACAGTGCTTTGAGCTATGGAAAATGAAAAAACTTAACTTTAAATAATTCTTATCACGACAGCATACCAATAAGTAAACTTGAAACTTAATACAACGCAATGAAGACAAGCTTGAGTTTATTACTTAGTATCAAATAGTAGTTATTATAAACAACACATTCCTACAGTTAAGAAAATGAAATCCTTTTAATATTAACATCTTAAATAAAGTTTACAGCATTGTAAGCAAACATAACTCTTACTGCACTTAATGAGCGAATATTTATCACTAACATTATATAAGTGCATCAGTTAATTTACTGTATACTTTTTAGTTTATTTTCTCACAATATATAGGTTTATATATAAATAGTACTTCATAGCCATCGAAGCACAACATCGTCTATATGTTTATATTTACATTTGTAAGACTGATACAGGAAATAATTTGTGTTACAAATATGTTTAACATGTGTATTATGACATAAAAAAATACACGAATATTTATTTGTCTTAAAATCCAAGCGTTTATAACAACATTTTTCACTTGTTGAATTAAGAGATTCTCTTTTAACTTCTTTTCTTTGTTTAAAATTTATTTTTCTTTCCCGTTTCAATAAGGAATTAAGTCATCATTCTTTTATTACTAAAATATGACTAATCTACCGTAAATACATTTATATGTATTTACGGTAGATATATCATATTGAAAAAGAATGAGTACATTATAGTTAATTTATGCTTTTTTATATTTAAGAAAAGCACAAAAGAATGCACAATGTCAACTTAAGCATTCTTCTGAATTGGTTCAATTTAATCTACTATGTTATAATGAATATTTATTGTAACGATTAGAGTTTTGTGGACAGAAATAATCTAATATCATCATAGTAATCAAAGTAATTATTTATGCGTACAATATTAAATATTTCATAGTTACTCTGCATTTATTTTAAATGAAATTAAATAATTAATTATTACAGTTAAATTGTACAGAAATGCTTGTAATTTTTTATCATAAAAAGAATATATATAGTCGTACAACCTACCCGAATCGCCAGTTTGGTTTCATTGCAGTATTATTAGAGAAAACTGCTTCAGTAAGCATTGAGATCCTAAAAATGCTGTGAACTTAAGTTAATCAAAGAAATAAAGTTGATGATTCATTTTTGTATTTACTCTGGACATTATGATACATCTACGACTATTTCTGATGTAAGGCCGACAGTTGGTTTCAATTTAACTATTACGTAATATGACTGGTTCGTCAACTATCATAATGAAAGTAAGTATTGCTAAGCATTGAAACATAGATAAACTATATTAACCCAAAAAAGTTTGAAAAATGTAATAAGTGATATAAAGCTTATAATCATATTTCGAGAAAATGGGTGATAATAATAATATATAGCCAGCGGTAATTAGACGAAGGAGAAGAAAGGTCAGGATAGAAACAAATTGCGGTGGATATGATACGATATGATATTGTTCGCCTTTAATTTTGATCCGCCAAGTATCTTGTCCACCTGAATGTCCCAACCTAAGATATTTTTTTCTTCATATGTTGTTTTAAGCATCTCAAATATTATTACTGGAGTATTACTTATTAATTTTATTAATTTTTAATATGGCTTCATGACTTTTCTAAGACGCGATGTACAACGTCATATTTTCTATTTAAAATACAATTACAATATGAGTTTATAACTAATAACGTAATATAATTTCAAAACACAGTGCAAGATTGAAGTTGTTTTATAAAAAAAAAAAAATCTGATTATTGAAGGAACACATTATTGCAAATGCTGATCCGAAGGTTCGCAAAATGCACAAACGAAGTTAAAATAACGTTATTCAGGGCATACTGTCAGACTTTTTACTCTTGCAGCTTGTGGATTAATTACATAAAGAAAGCCTACAGCGTCCTGCGTGTCCAGTATAATAATGCGCTTAGGGCTCTTTTGGGGCTCCCGCGTTACTGCAGTGCCTCAGGTATGTTCGCGGGAGAACGTATAGACGGTTTTCTGGCAATAATGCGTAAGCGTGTGGCATCGCTGTGGAGACGGATACGTAGAAGCACAAACAGCGTCCTGCGTACTTTGTTTTTGATTTTTATTTGAAATAATTTAAATGTCACTAACCCTGTTTTGAAATTAAGTATATTGTTACTAACACACTTTTATATGGATGGATTATCTGAAATAAAATGCTTATTATTATTATTATTATTATTATTATATTATTGCATAAGCTGTCATAGAATGGCTTAATTTGAGTTTGAAGTAGCCAAGACCAAAAGATCAAAATACAATATATTGACCGGAATATTTAAATATTTTCGTGAATATTAATTGTTTGTACATTATACAGATTCCTAAAAAAATTATATATATGTAATTCCAATCTACAAATATAATCCAGTAATCTATAAAGTAATCCAAATCTCTTCATTTATTTTATTTATAATTTTAAAAAGCATATTCTTTGTAGTAGAACCTTTAAAGGACTGTGTTTTTATTATTAATAAGATATCTATAGTCATTTTACCGTAATGAACCTAACCATATTAGGATACGTCGTATCGTTTACATATTCTTACTCATCTCACGGAGTCTCGAGATGTAGCTTAGTAGCAGTTCGTATTAGGAAAATTGAACGAAGCGGAATTATACGGAATTTATCGTTTCTTTATTTTTTTAATTATATTTATGTACTATTTTCTTTAGCATGTAATATAATAATAAATTTGTTGATTAATATTGAATATAAACAGTTACAAATATTAAACATAAATTATGAAACTAACCAGCTAATGTAATGTAATATAAATATTTTTGTAAAAGTTTGAAAGTTAGGAGTCTCTTTTTATTATAACAATTTTATTACAAAATATGTTTTCAGATTTAAAGCTTTTTTATAAATACCATTCAATACTGAACTCAAAGGGTTACTCAAAAGGAATTGTAAAAAAGATTTCTTATACAACTATTGAATGGAAATAATTTTTCAAACGTTTCTTCTAGAATAAGATATCCAGAGTTTTAACAATAAAGATTAATGGACTGATATCTTTTTATTATATTATAAATGTTATACTTTTGCATGATCTTAGAATATATTAGTAGTAATAATTATCATTAAAACTACTTTAACATTGTTTTAATTTCGTTTGCAAAATATTATATATAAATAACTTCTATAACAAATTTTAAAATAAACCTTATACAGAGATATAATGAAAGTTATTAAAAGCTTCATTCATGATCTACTTGTAAACAAATAACTGACTGCTGTTATGATCGTAGAGACAATGTTCTTTATTTTCGTTTCTCTTATTTGAATGTTGGTAAACTAAGTTGATATTATTAGGGCAATGTAACGATTTATAATATTAAAAAGATATAAAATAACAAATATAAAAATTCAATTAAAAGCGACGACATTGACATACTAATAGTTTTTCACATTTTACTTAGAAGCGGTTGTTGTGTTTTGGTGTGATCAATTTGATTGTTGTGATGTATCAATAACATGTCTGTTTTTAATTTATATACTTGTATGTTATAATAATAAGATTTCTTGTTGGCGGTGACTAAAATTACATGAAATATTCAAATATAAAAATTGTATAATGTTTTAAAACTTATTATTAATAATTGTCTTAAAAAAATGTATATATTAAGGTAAACAATGACAAGAGGTAAAAAAAAATACAATTTACTTTCTGAGCTTAATTACTTAAATGAATTTATACTTCTCCTAAATCAATAAACATAATAAAAATAAAGCACAATTAATATAAAACAAACGTCACCTGGATAACAATTAATATGACACAAAATAAAACAAACTTCCAAGAGATTATCGAAAATTATCTGAAATTTTCACACCTTTAAAAGTTGAATGACATAGATTATATAATTCTCTGAAGAGTCAGCGTAACAAGAATTTCTTATGAAATACGCCTTGTATTTAATTACACTGATTCATTTTTATTAAAACATTACACTATATTGCAATTATATAATTAGATTTAGGTAATAGAAATATTAGTAAAGAAGATATAAAAACAACTATTATTTAAGATTGTTAAACCTTTCTTTATTGCTATACGTACTCGTACGTTGAATATGAGATATATATGTTTTATAACAAAGTATTATGGAAGCTCTACACTTTATATTGCTCTCAGTACTTGACTCTAGAAGATATTGAAGTAAATTAATTACACAAAAATCCGGGCTTCTGCGCGATATGAGTCTTACACAAGTATAGATTATAATATATCATATTTCTTTACACTATATTAATATATAATATGACAATTCAAAATGAGAAATCTTAAAAATAAGTAGCCTTAATTAAACAAAAATTAAAACATGTGTGATCACCGCCGATATTCGGTTTTATCGATTCTGACAAATACCTTTACTTTAACTCACTCAAACGACTGTTACATTAAAACTGTGCGTCCAATATGACTAAAACTTTAAGTATGTGAGTTTATATTCCTTGTTGCTTCTTCCAAACGACATTAAATTACATAGCCTCAAATAGATCTTGCTAAAAAAGGCACCCTTTTACTATTGCTAGCTGTAATTAAAACAAATAAATAAATCATGAGACACAGACAATATTTTAGAGGTCGGTGATTACATTTTGGTTCGTGTTGGAGTTATAATTCGTTATTTACTTTAAATTTAAAACTAAAAAAGATATTAAATTCAATAAAAGACTATTATTTTGTACTTTTACTTCAACAAAAACAGATAAGTAATACACAACTTACCGTAATTTTAATCCAAGGCTGAGAGAAGTAACAAAAACTCACGTTCAATTCTCAAATCACGAACCAAGTTTGTAAATATTTATCCTATTTCAGGATTCAAACATACACTCATTCATATCATAAATCAAAGGAAGAACTTTGAATCTTAATGCTTTAAATGTAATGGCTAAAATAAAAAATAAGAATTTACAGTAAATTTAAAGATTTTTGTACAGACTGGTAAAAAACTATGAATTTACTGGAGATGCGATTATTTTTTATTATTTGATTGACGCAATAAACCTACACTATATATTATTTATTTAAAATGCGCGAAATTGTCTTTTTTATTATATTGTCTATTATATTTCTTGAAAATTAAGCAGGGTGGGTCTCAGGCTCTGCTTTAATTGCTAGATTTAAATTTATAAAGTTAATAATATCGACCAGACTAGTCTAGCTTTGAACAATTTGAAAAGATTATGGATGAGGTATTGTTTAAACTATCACATTCTAGTAAAAAGCTAATCATTTGTGGAGACTTCAATATTAATATTCTTGAAAAAAATTCAACAAGTATAAAATTTTTAAATTTATTCAAATCTTATAATCTTTTACACATGTTTATGGAGCCTACTAGAATCACAAGCACTAGTGCCACTTGTATTGATAATATTTTTACAAGTGTTATTCCAAATTTTAAATGTTTATTCAATACATTAGATTCTGACCACTATGGCCAATTTATTAAATTCAGTTGTAACAAGATAGAAAAATCAAAACAGAAAGTAAGTTTTATACCAGTGACTGTAGAACGTATTAGTCAAATTAAAAATGATTTAATACACTATTTGCCCTCGTTGAAAAAATCAAATCCAAATGTTATGTATAATGAGTTTTTCAATACTTTCATTAAATTATTTAACTTTGTATTTACCACAAAAACAGTGGTTGTTAATGATAAATTAGTATTTAGTGAGTGGGCATCTGCTGAGTTACACAAAAATAGAGAGAAATTATACAATATGTATAGTGAATTGATGTATAATACTAGTAATGAGTTTAGGGATGAGGTAAAATTATTTTCCAAATCTTTTAAAAAACAATGTAAAATAGCTAAATCTCAACATATCAATAAAAAAATAGGAAATAGCAATAATAAAATAAAAACAACTTGGAAAATAATTAATGAGGAAACTGGAAGAGCTAAATCCCAGAGGATCGACTTTAAATTAAATATAGATAATAAATATGTTACGTCTGACCTCGAGGTTGCTACTGCTTTTGAAACCTTTTTTACTAATATTCCAATGACTACAACGTTATCTTTAAATTCTTCTCCCGCTGCAGCTATAGGATTACTTAGAGATAATGTAGATCGATGTGTTAGCATTTTTAATTTTAAAAAAGTGAATGCTCAAGAAGTAATCAAAGTATTTAAATTAATTAGCGTTAAAAAAACTAGTGATCTTTGGGGAATATCTGTTGACGTACTCAAGTCCATAATTGACATTGTAGCGCCAGACTTAGCATTGATATTTAATAATTGTTTAGAATGTGGTATATTTCCTGATCTAATGAAACAAAGTAAAATAACTCCATTATTTAAATCTGGCAGTTCATTAGATCCTAGTAATTATAGACCAATTTCAGTCTTACCCACATTCAGCAAGATTTTTGAAAAAATAATTCTAAATCAACTTGTTGATTTTTTCAGTAAAAACAATCTCTTGCACAAAAACCAGTTTGGTTTCACTGCCGGTCGCTCTACAACAGATGCTGGGGTCGAGCTATTACTCAATATATTTGAAGCCTGGGAAGGATCCCAGGATGCACTTGGCATTTTCTGTGATCTATCTAAGGCGTTTGACTGCGTTCAACACGAAATCCTTATACAAAAATTAGAACATTATGGAGTTAAGAGTAAGTCCCTAGAATTGATCAGTTCATATCTTAATGATAGAATTCAAAAAGTAGACGTAAATGGAATACGTTCCCCCGGTTCTTTGGTAAAAATAGGTGTGCCTCAGGGCTCTATCTTAGGGCCTTTCTTGTTCCTCATTTACATAAATGACTTACCTCACCTAGTGAGGGAAAAACATGGGATAGTGTTGTTTGCTGATGATACTTCTCTTACTTTTAAAGTTAGCAGAAGGCAATCTGTTATTGACGATGTAAATAACGCTCTCTCAGATGTTGTACAATGGTTTAACGCCAATAATTTGTTGCTCAATAAAAAAAAGACGAAATGTGTTAAATTTACTTTACCAAATGTTAAAAATGTTAAAACCAATGTACAATTAAACAATGAGGAATTGGACTTGGTCAAATCTACTACTTTCATGGGCATTACCTTAGATGAAAAATTGCAATGGGGTCCTCATATATTTGATTTATCAAGTAGACTTAGTTCTGCTATATACGCGGTTAAAAAAATACGTCGATTAACAAATATGGAAACTGCTCGATTAGTTTACTTTAGTTACTTTCATAGTATAATGTCATACGGTATACTCTTATGGGGTAATGCAGCCGACATCGATACCATATTCACACTACAGAAGAGGGCTGTTCGAGCAATATATAATATGAGACCTAGAGAATCCTTAAGAAACAAATTTAAAGAATTTAAAATAATGACGGTTTATAATCAATATATTTATGAAAATTTAATTTACGTTCATAAAAATATTTCTAAATTCAAAAAAAATTGTGATTTTCATAAAATTAATACGAGAAATAAAAATAAACTCGCTATGCCCAACACTAGGCTCCATAAAATAGGTAAATCCTTTAAGGTTAATTGTATACGTTTTTATAATAAGCTCCCAAATGAAGCCTTAAGTTTATCATTAAATAAATTTAAATTATATATAAAAATAAATTTGATAAAAAAATCCTACTATAGTGTACAGGATTACATTAACGACGGTATGGCCTGGGAATGAATTGTATTATATTGCGAATAACTAGTAATCTCCGCAATTTGTTTTTTGTTGTAGACTAATTTCGTTTTATCGACTTGTTGCATCACACCGATTCCTTAGAAGTCATTACTTGCGGTAGCGTCGGGAGTCGGGTTGCGCTCCTCCCTCAAATATGTGCGAAGAGGGTGATGGCTGGCTCTTGCGTTATGCTCGTGAACGGGTGCTGCTTGCGGTGACTGGTTGTGTAGCAGGCCTAATTTTATTTTTTATTATTATTATCATTATTATTATTTTTTTCATTATATTGCGACGGTTCTAGTTGTTCCAAAATAGCTTTTAAGATTGACATTTGTGAAACAGTGATCACAATATAAAAAAATATATATCCGGCTGAGTTTGTTGTGTGGTTCTTCTCAGACCAGGACGCGTTTGGAACCCTCATAGCTTTAACATTAAGTTGGACAGTGCTTTTACAGAAGGGCTTATTACGATAAATCTGGTATCGAAATAGGCCTTCCTGACACTTCCATTTTGACGTACACAAGTGATCACTGATAATGATTCAAAGTGGAAAAGATATAAATAAATAAAAATAAACAGACCATGTATTACTTACATTGAAGGCAAGCAATAAAACTTCATTTAATCCATATTAATCAAAGAAATACTCTCATTCTCTAACATTACAAACCCTTGTGAAGTTTAATAAAAACAAAGAGACCCGACGAAAATGATTAAGTGTCAACAGAAATCTCGTTGTCTTGAGAACGAGTAAGAATAAGGCTGGGAAGGCAGTTATAACAACTCAATATATTATTGAACTGAGCGTAAGTGAAGCTCTTAACCGTTTGCGAGACCTTTTTTGTGTTTAGTTATCTCCAGAATGCGACGAGGTAATTAGCTAAAAATTTTTACATGTATGTTTGAGCCTAACGCGGATGTTATAGTGAAAACAGATTGAAAAAATGTTTAGCCATTCAAAAGTTATCAAGAAAAGAAGAAAGGACATGGGCTGAGCTCTCCAGCCGCAGCGCACGGTTGGCGGATCCTAGTTATTTATTCGAATAAATCTTAACTTAACTATTTTTTATTTAAGAAGTGGAGAAAAAGAATTTAAGATTGCATAAATATCACAGTATTATTGTGGGTAACACTTTAACTACACACTGGTAAATTGAGAAATACAATATGATTAAAGTATAATTTATGTAAAACACATTTTCTGGACACCAATAAAGATATCTTAAAAACAACAATTAAATTTCTGAGAGAATTATGTCAGAGATTATATAACTCTCTGAGAGTCAATGTTTTACAACATTGACTCTCAGAGAGAGAGAGAGAGTTGATTTTTTTTTTATATATATTAAAGACATTATTATTAAAATATGTATATAGAATTTATTTTGTGTATTCATAGTTCCAAGTCATTCAAAGTTAAGTAATTTTGATAAGTTTCCTAGTCTGTGATGTCACGATGTATATTTCAGATCTTCGAAGTAAGCATTTCGAAATAAAAAACAAAAAAAAAAGAAGCTTATATATATATCGAAAACCGAAGTTTTACATGAGAAGCTTGCAAGTTTTACAAGAGCACATTGTATTTCAGCTACATAATTAATTGTATTTAAACTGCATAACGTATTTACTCCAGATATGAAGTAAATAGAAAAAAAAAAGTTAAATGACAAAAAAATATGTTAGACAAATTAAGTAAAAAGTACATAAAATAACACTGCAGTAAATCCAGGATTTTATGTCTCAGATCTCATAGCTTTCTTCCTCATACAAGCAATAGATTTAATTGACACGTAAGTACTCTCCCTAGAGCACTGGAGTTAAAACAACATTTGTCTCATTTTTTTATAAACTGTTGAAAATTTTCTGTATTAAATTTGCTTTCAGATTTCAATTAACTATTTTATAACGTATGCAGGTGGATTTCAAGTTAAAAAATTATAATTACGAGAACTGTAACAGAAAATTTACATCGATTATATTTTTAATGTTCCATATTGAAAACATGGTATTGAAAACATAACTCAGGTTTAAAAAAAAAATGCTTATTTTAATTCATCAGCTGCTACGTGCCATTTTAAATGTGCTGGTGTGCTACAAAACGGAGTAAGTATTTTGCTACATCAGCGTCTACGTTTAATGCAAATGTGACAAATACTACGTTGTATATTAATTATAAATATTCACAGTTCTATGAACTCCATATTTTAATTATATCAAAAGTATAATCGGATATTTGAATATTGTCCTAATATAAATAAAATAGTTTAGTCATCTTAATAGTTTCTTTTTAGAGAGTCTAAAAATATTTTTTTTGAAAATTAGTTGTAAAATGAACTTAACAAATATTTGTGAATTGGTGTGAATGAAATAACGAAGTTCATTAAATAATAAATACTAAATGAATACTACAGATAACATTATGTTATTTTATTTCTAATCATTTAATGGATTTTCATTATGATATTACAAGCCTTAACAATCGCTGAATGTATTAAATAATGGCTGATAAACAGTATTCCCTCTTAAAACGTCACAATTCTTGCCATCGCATTAAATTGAAAAGATTTAAGAACAAAGATATGAAAAAGTAAAGTATTTTATTATTATCCGGTTTTTTTGATCTACTCGTATTATCTTAATTGTATCAAAACAAAACATTTAATGGGAAATAAAAAAAAAAAATCAATCAATTAATTTTTAAGAGTTCTCGATGTACAAATAAGCAAACCGACATACGTATGAACAAATTGTATCAAAATCAAAACAAATATTTACTGCTGAGTAATATTGTTATGTTATTCAGAGATGTCGTTCACTACGTTGTCAAATCAATCCCCGTTTACTGCTATAATATGTTATATTTTTTATTTTGTATTCATGATGTTTTTATTTATTTATAGTATTGTTGCGAACTGGAGAAGATATAAATAAATAACTAAATAAGTAGCTTTCTTTATTTCAATACGCCATAAATTTTACATTTATACTTTATATATAAGATTCATAAATAAGATTTTTATATAAGTGAATATAAGGGAGAAATTAGCATTCCTACAACCCAATATTCATAAAAATATATTTAATTTGCTACACACAAGCGCAGTAGAAAAAAGTATATTTTTAAATATAAATTTAAAAGTACTTTTCAAAATTCAGATTGTATTTTAGAAAATATATTGAAAACAATTTTTCACACGAGTTTGGCTTTAATAGGAATGTGCATGTTTATATTCATAAAATGTACAAATATTTATTTAAAAATTTACATACTGTGTTAATTTTTTAATATACTTATTTTATTTTTCAAAGCGAAATTGAACAAGATCTCTTAAAATGATAGCATTTTGACGTAATATAAAAATTTAATTTCTTTTTTATTCAGCGAAGCGAACGAAGTGAGCGGAGCGTTTTACTGGAGACTTTTTACATTCTTTGTCACGAATTGGCTCGAAAACTACTTGACGGAAAATTATGAAACTTTGAAATCAAAAAAAAAATTTAAAAATGTCTTAAATTTTTTTTTATATCATGTAAAAAAACTGATATGCCATTGAAATCAATGGGAAACGATGATGGGCTCGCTTCGCTCAATATGCAAACGGCGTCCGAGATATCGCGAGCGCAGCGAGTCCAGATTGAGGGTTTGTTGGCGCCCCTAGTATTATAATAATATGTACAAGTTTACTAACCTACCTAACCTAAATTTGTACTTACAGGCTATATATTTTTTATTAAATGCTTAATTGACATTTATACTGGTTACATTTCATTCGAAAAGTATAACATAATACAGTGATAATTGATATGGATACCTATAATTAGGCTTACCATAATTACGAAGAGCCAAACCGGGACGCAGAAGAGAAAGAGGCTCAGTTTCATTTTGCTTTTCGCTTAATTTGTGTTTTTCATATTTGAAATGCAATCAAAATTATTATGAATTGAAAACATTAATAAATGTGGATATATTTTTTATTAAAAAGAAAAAGATACAAAGTACAATTAATACAAACTGTGTCGGTGCTGTTAAAGTTTGACCGGGACGCCGGGACAGGGATCTCAAACCGGGACGTATGGTAAGCCTACCTATAATGTATGTTTATTACACTAAGCTTTCTACATAAAATCGATCAAGCTTCCTTCAATCAATCGATGCAATCGCGGTGTAAATTGCACTTAGTGTCGGATATTCAGAACTGTTGCAAAGTATTTGGTTACAGATTTGACATATGACAGTTGATCATTTTAAATTTACTATGACAATAATTTTACTAGCGGTATATTTATACTCACGAAATAAATTTATTAATACCTACTATATTTTCCGGAGTATACCTATAGTTCTTTCTAGTTGTTGTCAGTGCTTTCTGCCCCACTCTCTTCAAATTATAATAAATATATAATTTAAAATTTATAAACAACCATATTTTTTTAGTTAAAATTTTAAATATTTTCTACGATATCTACGATTATTTTGTGTTAGATAATAAGATTATTTAATTAAAATTCCTTAGTAGTTTTTTTGTATTGTAGTTATTGGCCGAACTCGTTTTTGTATTTTTCCATTAAATTGACGTTTATATTTTCATGCTTCGTTCAACCTACAAACAACGACATTAAAAAGTATACTTTAACGTTGTTGGTTGTTAGTTAAACGTAATATATTTTATCATAACACATTTCATCATAATTTTTACAGTAGTTTTCACGTGATACACGAACAATCAAACAGATAAACAGATACCAAAGGAATAGAAACAGAAACACAAATACAAAAAGTATTTGTGATTCTGTTTTTGTTTACATTACTTTCACCTATATTGAGATTAGTATCGTGCAATAAACACACCAATTTTATTACTATTGTGCAATATTGTATAAAGTAAAGACTATTTTTTATATGTTATATTTCTTGAAAAATATCCGCCACGCGGATAAAGGTCCTGCTTTCTTTGATAAATTTTTCTAAGACTATGACTATGATAATACACTCTCGAGATACTGTCCCTGATTTGTTAAACTTCTATCACGTGAGGCAGAACATAAATTTTGGAATAAAACTTTTAAAAAAAATTAATGAAAGAATATTAGGATGATTTAAGTAAACATTTAGATGATGTTATATGATTACCTAATTCCGCTGTTTAAGTCTTATGAAAAAACTATTCTTAATCGTTGAACTACAACACCGATTTTAACAACACTCATATTGGAAAACGCTTCCGTAACCACAAAGTTGCAAACTTTGTTAAAACTCACTGTGTATTGTGAGTTCTACAACAAGAACAGTGTTATCTAAAGTAGTTCCATATGTTTCTAACCTAACTGTTACTTAACGATATTTGTACTTATAGATATTTACGGCTACATCAATTGCTATCTGAATGGAAGTAAATAGTATTATGTTTAACAATAACAGTTATTTTTACGTTGTTCGCAAAGAAAGGAATATTAGATCAATCTGTGTTTCTACGTGTAATATCCCAACTATTTTACTGGTAAGAATATGTATATTTTAATTTTTATATTATTCATTTGATGACATCTAGTTAACAATCCATAAGTAAATATTTGACTAAACGAATATCCTCATTTGTTAAATTATTTATATTTATAAAATAAAAAATCTATAAATCTGAACAATGGCAGCCGTTTATTAATATTTTATAACAGTTTAATTTGGGAAAACTGCAAATATAATAAATGTAATATCATTTAAAAATTAAGCATTGCAAAAGTGTTGACCAACTAAAATTAATCTACGAACTACAGTTGATGTTTCGTTTGTGTATGTTATACACACTACATCATAATTAAATTAGTACTTACTCTATTCTGACAAATTTTCTAACTAGAATATACACCTCAGATTAAAATGCATGTTTACTAGAATAATAATGATTTAAATATTTTCCTTATTTTTAAGAAAAATCTTATAAAAAAATTAGCAGTGTATAATATAAAACAAAAGGAGGGATATGAAAGCGATAACTTTTCAAGGTCCTTTCTGGACACCAAGAAAAAGGTCAGAACAATAACAATTTTCGTTGGTTTTATATTAACCCTTGTCATGTAAAAGACTTTGTTGTAGAAAATATAATTGAAAAACAATTTATTAATTTGGGATTATTACTTAGTAATAATAATGCTTCTCTGTGCGTCTTCTACCACATTGAAGAGCTATTCGATCTGATGCCTGCTGCTGAATATCGTCACTGCACATCACGTCATCGCCTCCCTTAACATCCGTACTACCTGGATATTTGGCGATCTTCCACTGTGAGGTTTTCAAGGTTTTTTTTCAAGTACCTCTGGTATGTGGAACAAACTTCTATTGGCGGTATTTTCAGATTGACACGACATAGGTACCTTCAAAAAGGCGTATACTCCTACCTCCAAGGCCGGCATCGCTTTTGTGTGTCCTAGGATGTTGCAAGAGTTCATGAGCGGCGATGATCACATATCATTAGTGACCCGCAAGCCCGTTTGCCCTAATCTTACATAAAAAAAAGAAATATAAGTTCAAAAGATGTTTATGTTGACTCAAGATTGAAATTAATGATGGTATGGCATAAACAAACTTGCTCGAGGCACTCTTTTAAATGTAACCGTTGGTATATTAATAGGTGGCATAAACGAGCTTCTCACTGTAAAGACTTTAATTTAAGTTATAATAAGTCAAGATATATTGAATCTAATTTTTTTTTAAATAAACGAAAATATATAAACTAGATATCGAGAATAGCAATCGAGACGTACATAATATAGAACCCTGATAAAAAAATATAAAATACTGTAGATTTTAATGCAAATTTTATAAGCTGTTGTGTTAACGACAGATGTAACCTGGAAGAACTAATAATCTCAATAAAACTAATACAAAGCCCGAAAATATATAGTGAAATAGTATTCTACTGCATTTTACATTCTTAAGTTCATTTCTCAACACGCTTTATATGTTGACTATTATTACAGTTTATGCAATAAAGCAAATCAAAAGTTTTGAAATGTTTTTCTATCTCACGTTATATCTTTCATACTGGACAAAATCCTGTATTAAAAATAATAATAGATTTTATTTCAAATACGTAATGTGCATCATGAATATAGTATATACTATATATACTACATTCATGAGTATTTAGTGCAATAAATTTCACTTTAATGTTTGTATGCTTTGATAACCAAAATATCTATATTGCATAAGGCTAGTAAGTTATTACATCACACCTATCTCTCAAATATTGTACGTTAGTTATAAAAGAAAGTTGTAGTTCTATATATTATTCCTAGCAAATGAAAGACATTTCTTTAGGAAAATAATAATACTAATGTATATATTTTATTAATTTTATTTAATATGACATAGATATAAATCATAATTGAAAGGCCTACTCTAATTAGTGTAACTTTTAAAGGTAATTAGTTTTTACAAAGCCAACACGGCTACACCAACTAAATCGCTTACTTTAATGTACCTAACAATACTCGTATGACGATTTTTTGTATCGCATAAGGAACCCTGAATGTTCTCTTAACCGTCACATGACGTCTTGAAATATACTAAGGTTCGTGTCAGGAAAATTGAACGAAGCTAACGATATATGTGCTTTTAGGTTTTATTGTAAGGAATTTATGGTTTCTCAGATTTTTTCACGTATTCTTCATGTGCTATTTTCTTTTATATATAAGTAAAGATCATTAAAACTTTATTTTTTGCTATACGTTCGTTCAATAGAAGATATAAATGTATATATTTATTTATTTATTTATTTAAATTCTTTATTGCACAACAAGGTACAAAGGGTGGGCTTAACGCTAAAGCATTTTCTATCAGCCAACCCAAGACGTGCAAGAAAATACTTAGGAAGGCGGAGTGCAAAAAAAAAAGAAAACTATACAAACTAGATATCGATATATAGATATAATATATAAACTGTATACATACATAAACATACATAAATACTAACATACATACATACAAAGCTACAAATATATAAATAAATAAGTTTTATACATATACTTAGATATACTCAGATGGGAAAATAAAAGATTATAAGCTGTTGAGGTAGAACTGTTTCACCTGTCTCTTGAAAGAGTTTCGTGAAGGTGCCTTACGAATGTTTTCAGGCAATTGGTTCCAGAGTCGGACAGCAACAACAGAGAAGGAGTCAGACATGAAACCAGTGTGATGAGTGGGAACAGTAAGGAGTTGGTTTTCACTCGAGCGCAGAGGCCTATCGTGGGCATGCGTACGAAGTAGGAATTTATTTTGAAGATATTTGGGATAAGAGGGATTGTAAAGGATAGAGTATAAGGTGCAAAGAATTCTCATGTACCTACGTTCGCGAATCGGTAGCCAGTTTAATTGAGAGCGATAACGCGAAACGTGGTCAAACTTTCGAAGGTTGAAAATAAATCTTATAGCAGTATTTAACATGCGATCAAGCTTGTTGAGCAATTCTTCGTTTAAATTCACGTAGCAAACATCACCGTAGTCAATTATCGGCAACAGTAGACTGTTAGCAAGCTGTATTTTAGTTTTAATTGGAAGAAAATGTTTGAGTCGCATTAGTGAATGTAAACTAGAATAAAATTTCCGAGACACTTCTTTTATTTGACAGCTCCAACCAAGACAACGATCCATCATTAGGCCAAGATTTTTAACGTGGTTACAAAACGGTATAGAAATATTGTTTAGTTTTAATTTAGAAGAACAGTCATTAATTTTGGCTAGTTGCTGTCGGCTACCAATTATAATCGCCTGACATTTGGAAGCGTTTATAGATGTGCCAAATCGATCGGCCCATGAAGATATGCGCATAAGGTCAGAATTAATAGAAGAAATAGTTTGATCGAAATTAGCAATAGTAGTGTGTTGATATAGCTGCAAGTCGTCAGCGTAAAGGTGGTAGTGTGAATGAATAAAGGAAGTAATAGAATTAATAAATGTCGAAAACAACAAGGGAGATAATATTCCGCCTTGAGGAACGCCAGTAGTGATGTCACACCAGTCAGATTGCTTCTGTCCAAAGCGTACAGACTGCTTGCGCCCTCGAAGATAGGAAGAAAACCATTGTAGGGCAGAGTCTGAGATATTTGTTCGGGAGAGAAGAGCGAGGAGAAGATCATGGTCAACGGTATTGAAGGCGTTACTAAAGTCAATGAGAACTAATACAGTCACATGCTTATTATCCATGGCTTCGCGGATGTCTTCGGTAACTTTAAGTAGGGCAGTTGTCGTACTATGACCAGCTCTAAACCCTGATTGGTATGTATTAAAAATATCGTGTTTAGTGAAATGAGAGGAGATCTGGTGATAAACAATAGATTCGGCAACTTTGGAAAGGAATGGGAGTATAGAAATAGGGCGGAAATGAGATGGCAGGTGAGGATTTGATTTTTTAGGAAGTGGAATGATAAATGCCTTACGCCAAGTATCGGGAAATGTGTTACAGGATATAGAAAAATTAATAATATGAGTAATTATGTCTAAAAGAGAATTTAAAATAAGAACTATCATGGGACGACTGATTTCGTCACATCCTATAGCTTTGGAGGAGATAGATAAAATTCTCCTTTTTACCTCAGATCTGTCTACAGGTGAAAGGTGAAACTTTTTTAAAGGGAAAATCGGCAAGCTGAATATATCGGCCAGGGTACGGGATTTAATCGAAAGGTCCAAATTGGAAGAAGAAGAAAAATGATCTTTTAAAGAATTGATGTCGATGTTGAGATTAGATTCGGTAGAGTTACGTTTGGCCAACCCCAACGACTTTAGAAAATTATATGTTGCCGAAGAAGATAGTGAACTAATACGATCAATGATATAATGGCGTTTTAAATTCCTACATAACCTGTTACACCGATTTCTTGCAGCTTTATATATGGACCAATTAACTTCGTTACGATTGTTTTTGTATTTACGAAAGGCTTTGTCCCTTTTTAATCTAGCTTTACGAAAGTCATCATTAAACCACTGAGTGCTGTGATGTTTTAATTTGACGTTATGTAAAGGTGCGTGTTTATCAAATAAATTAAAGACTTCCTTACAGAAATATTTCACCTTATCATCTACTGTCTCCAAAACCGTTAAATCAGTCCAGTTGATTTTTGAGGCATCCAACTCCAGTCCAAATATACATTATATAATAGAAGTCTACTATATAATAGAAGAAGACTTTTATAACAAGTATGATGGATCCTTTATACACTTTATCCTGCTCTCAGTACTTTACACTGGAAGATATTCAAGTAAATAATCTACATTTTCTTGGAAATAAAACCGGGCTTGTGAGAAATAAGACCTTCATAGAAATTTGAAGTTTATTTTTTCTTTATAATATGTGGCCATATACTGTACAGGTATCTATCTATACAATATTATAATAACTTTGCTTAAAATTGAACAATTTTTGATAATCATTATTTTAATATTATTTCTGTCAAACTTTAAGAAATATTGACATAGTGAAATAAAATTGTATTATTACTTGTTTTCATAATTTATAAACAAACTAATTATACACTATAATATTATGATAAATACAACGGTACATTAAATATCAGGAATATTTACACCTGATTAGAGAAATTGAATAGATATCTGCCAAAATCAGTCAAGCGAAATGTCCCCTTAAAGGTTTCAAAGATATCGTTAGATACTTAATGCGAAGAATTTATTGTATATAACAGTTGTACCTAAATTATAATAATGATTCAAAAATCAAAGTTAGTTTATTTTTGACTATATTTCACAAAGTAAACTAGTAATATTTCATGTTATTTCTTTAATCATTTCAAGTCGAAACATTGTGTTTAATTATTGACATGGATCTTTTTCACAACTCTCAGCGCTCAAAGCCACTGCAGCTAATTAATTATTATTGACTACTTCATATTAGTTTGTTTTATTTAATTTCTTAACAATATTAAAGTGTTATAATTTATCTTTATCTATTATTCCCATGTAATTAATGTCTGTCAGATTATGAAATTTTCCCGTTGTAAATTGACTCTTACCGTTTGTAACCTCATTGATGCTACGGCCATTAAGAGCTTCGTTTGAAAATATGACGAAAACAATATTTTTTCTTATCTTATATTACATAGGTACATAGCTTGTATAATTTAATATATAAAAATAATTGTTTAAAGTAAAATATACTTAGAACTTACTACTACAAATATATCCAAATAATTATTCCATTTTACTATTTTATTTTAACTAAATTAGTTTTGAAATCTTTTTCTGGGTTCTTAAAGGACAGTTATTGAGAGAAGTGAACGAAGTGAGCGGAGCGTTTTATTTGAGACTTTTTACATTCTTTGTCACGAATTAGCTCGAAAACTACTTGACGGAAAATTATGAAACTTTAAAAATCAAAAAGACACATCTCCTAATGGTTTAAAAAAAAATTGAAAAATGTCCTCAAACATTTTTTTTTTTAATATCATGTCAAAAAACTGATATCCTATTGAAGTCAATGGGAAACGATGAGCCAATACACTGGACTCGCTTCGCTCAATAAGCAAACGGCACCCGAGATTTCACGAGCGCAGCGAGTCGAAGTTGAGGGTTTGTTGGCACCACTAGTTTTATTGAGCGAAGCGAACGAAGTGAGCGGAGTGTTTTACTTGAGACTTTTTATATTCTTTGTCACGAATTAGCTCGAAAACTACTTGACGGAAAATTATGAAACTTTGAAAATCAAAAAGACACACATTAGGTGAGGGTTTTTTGAAAAAAAATTGAAAAATGTCCTCAAAAATATTTTTTTTTTAATATGATGTCAAAAACTGATATCCCTATATATACTGAAGTCAATGGGAAACGATGAGTCAATAGACTGGGCTCGCTTCACTCAATATCAGTCGAAATAGAGGGTTTGTTGGCGCCCCTAGCTTTTCTTCACTACACTAGTATTATACGCTAATAGATCGATCCATTGTTTAATCTCATTCAAAACTATCTTATAGTACATTTCCATATTAAGGCTACTCTACGTTCATTCTCATGAAACGAGTACAACCATTTAGCCGCAGTCACTTGATAAATTGAAGATTATTTGTTCTATACAAGTCTGGCGAAATAGTTTCCGCATTCGAACAATATTGTTATTTATAAAGCCATCATTATTTTGAGAATTCCCCTACTTCCCAAATCAGCGTTTTTTTTTTGTATTTGGAGTCAAAGCAATGTTTCAACATTGATGAGTTTTGCTAATATTTTTCTTAACCCTACCATACCATAAGTAAAGTAAGGGAAGGGGCATTGCCTATGGTATGTTTATTAGAGTGGAGCGTTTTTTTCTACAATAACTAAAAACAGATATGATAAAAAAGTTTTAGAAATTCCTCAAAATGCGTCTCCGTCTACTGTAAGTCTTAATAATACAATTTATTTATCGTTATACCATAGACGCTTATAAACCTACCTTATCACAAGAAAATCCTACGCGGAACCTATTTTGCTGGCTGAAAAGTATAAAACTGTCGTTATATTTGGCCGGAATATCTTTAGGGCCTAGATGTTTTTCCGACGCTATTCGATCTGAATTATAAAAATGTGTAACAATGCCTATATTTGAAGTTAGTTGAGTACTGAATGAAAATAATTTTACGATACTATAACCGCTATCGGCATTGGTGTATTTTCTTTTGATTTAAATAATATTCTATTCGGAATCCTTAACCATTTTATATGTCTTATAACAACAAATTCTAAGATTATATACTACTTTAAAACGGACTGCGAAAAAAAAGTAACAAATTAGTCACGTACGTGATGAGAGTTAATGGTCCAGTGTAGTTGGTAGAGAAGTAATGTAAGTTGCTATTTGAATACCACATTGAAGAAAGTAATCCAATGAAATGGATAATCCAGAAATTCTACTTATTGCTGTTATTGTGTGAGATAACAGAGAAATCATTCAAGATTTAGATGATCGATGGTCCAGGACTACGCAAGTTACGTTCAATTTTAATGTTGTAGATTATACCATATTATTACGTGGTGAGACTGAGATAACTAAGGCACCTTTCATCTTAATTTAAGTAATGAAGTTTTAAAAACGAATCTCAAAAATGATTTCGCCAAACGTTAGAATATTGAAAAATTGCCATGCCCAAGCCGTAGAGTGTTACATCAAGTTGGTGACAAAGCTTGAAAACAATTTGTATAGAAAATAAAAGAGATGGTTTCGAAATTTACGAAAAGGTAAAAATATATTTATTATTAAAGAAATTTTAAAAAACTCCATCTCCATATTATTTCATAATATCAATAATAACATAACATGTTATATTATTATTATTATTATTATAAATAAGATAATAAATACATCCCGAGTAATTAGTAGAAATAAAACACAATGAGTAACTTCCTCTTTGATACAACGATCTGATAATGAAGACATTGTTTTCTTTGTTGTTTTCTAGTAAATGTCTTGATATCATTATTTACTCTCATATTTATTTTAATATAAAATATACATTATTCTATAGATATTTCTTATTTCAATTTATTAAATTAATTATATGAATACTATAAAAATAGGCTTTGTATTTATAAAAAAAACATTTATAGCTTCCATTAATTTGCTATTTTTTGAAAATATTTTTTTATATAATACAAATGCACTAACATCGTAAAATACTTATACTTTTAAAACTTATTTTAATTTAGAGTAAAGTAGTAAAAGAAAATAATATTCTTGTATTAATTATATTTTTTTAGATAAGGTTTAACAAAATACAATATTTTTTTAATTAGTTAAATTATCAGAAAACACGTTTTAAAATATTTTTGTTTTTGTTAAGAATTTTGTTGAATAAATGGTGATGACAAAATATTCGCCAACTTTGCGAGAAACTAAATTTATTTTTACTATTATTATCAACATTTATAAGGTTATTGATTTCTGTCTTAGGAATAACTTAAGTTATGAAGACTAGAATTTAGACAAACAGGTGGTTTACACCTGATATAGATAAGAAAGAAAGTTGAACTAACTTGGTTTCTATAGTAGTAAAAGTTGCTAATATAATAAATAGACATTTATAATTACTCACAGTACAACACCAATATGTTGTTATAACGGTTCAACTCGAGCACCAGCAAAAAGTGGGGTGTCGAAGCGAGTGGTCCGCTATTTATACAGTTCTTAAATAAGCTGATCGTTTGACTCGATTCCGGAAAGCTCTCAATATCGCACGATCACGTGGCGCTTTGACTTGACTAATAACTTTAGTCAAATCAAAGCATTAGAAATAAATTAATCCTAACTTTTATCATACTAATTCTGAAATGTGATTGTCATTTATTTTAGACCTACTCGCAAGTTATTTTATTTTTGTAACGTAAATAACAAATTCTTATTATGCAATAAATTATTATTTACCCACAATATTTATTAAAACACTATCCATTTATAAAAATAAACGGATAGTCTTAAATCTAACTTATAACATTTCTCCAACATTTTGATTACAGCCGCGACATATATATATTCTTCTTCAACAAATAACCGAAATTGGTTTAGTCTAATACAGGTTTATAAATAGTCGATGGAAAGGTCTTGCAATTTACTTTCTGAAACCAAACAATTCCCAATTTTATTGTATGAAATTCGTTATAAAATCAACTTCATGAACTCAAGTAGGTTCTTAAGCACCTACAATGACCTTTCATTAAATAGAGTGTCCATTTAAAACCCGTGTGGTAAAACCTTTTAATTCGAGTAAAATGACAAGTGGTCATTTTTAAAAAAATCAACGGTTTTCATCAAATTTGCTATCTGGGAATTTGTAAAAATTAAGATGGCGGATCCAAAATTGCAAATTAACCTGTTATTCTACAAAGATAATCCAGCTCTCAACTCTTTATATAGAGAATATATTAAAATAAGCAAAAAGTTCCGGTTTTTATACTTTTCAAAGTTAAAAATAATCATTTGTCCTACACAAAATGCAATACAAAAGCAACCAAATATAATAACGGAATGAAAATCACCATCACAAAACTAGATAATAACGTAGAATTTTCGGAATACCTTTGAATAAAAATATAAAATGCTTTAACATTTCCTTGCAATTGTATTTTGTATATAAGTAATGATATTTCATTTTAAACTTACTAACTTTATGGTGGCTTTCCATCGATCACTATGGTAACCTTTTATAAGTGTTATTATATACTATTTAATTATTAACCTACTCACATTTCTGTCAGTGAAATGTTTTATTTCGTCTCGATGCCAAATTTTATATTTTCATGTTTTGCTTATAATATAATAATAGTTTTTATTTACGCTCTTACATTAAAGTAATTCTAAAGACGTTGACACTCACTCTTTGCCTGTCACAATCAGTAAAGATCCTACATTCACTTTGTATGTTTTGATGTTATCTAGTGACAGCTAAAAGCTTGCGTGAGCTTGTATTATGTTACGGAAATTGGCACTCGTCATGTAATACACACTCCTTTTTGTAGAACGTAACTTGAACTCTTTTGAATATCAGTAAGATGTATTAAATGAGGTGGAAGATAGATGGTATATTTCTGATCGTTATTTTATTTTATTTAAATCCTATTAAATTTAACATTATTTTAAGAGACAAATTTTCTTACAAAGGATAAAACGGGTAATAAATAGTTTTTTACATTGGATCTCAAACTTTGTTCCTGTGTTATAAAAAAAGTTTTATTTATCTACTTTTTTTTTAACCGTAGAAAGGTATTATTAACAAAATTTTTCAATGAATATACATCACGCAGTATATTATTTCATAAAAAAAAAGAAAATATTACTGAATATTTTATTGATTATGAAT
This sequence comes from Melinaea menophilus ssp. n. AW-2005, assembly GCA_918358695.1. NCBI lineage: Eukaryota > Metazoa > Arthropoda > Insecta > Lepidoptera > Nymphalidae > Melinaea > Melinaea menophilus. The sequence goes on from OU911048.1 coordinate 17,497,948, forward strand.
CGTTTTTTAGCTCATAGAATAATCAGCCGGAGAAGTAAAATTTTAATAACTTATAAGCATATTTGAGAATTCAATAGTTGTATTTTAGATGGCAGTTTAATTTTTGAAGGACACTGGTGCTTGAACATCCTGTCTATAGTTCAGATCTTGCATGACTTTGCTTTGTTTCCAATTGTGAAGGATTAGGTTACAAAGCAGGAAGTTTGCGAGCGACTCTGAGTTATAGGGAGCGTATGACCAAGCATGTTGAGAACTCCCAGAAAAAATGGAATAAATTTTTTGACAACTGGTTTTACGTATAACTAATTATATAAAGTGAAATTATGTAAAATGAAGCTTGAGTAAATCCAAGTTTTTTTTAGTATCAACCAGTAGTACAATTGCTAGTAGTAGCTTCAGTAAATAATTTGATATAAATGAGAAAATAAAATTCTACAATTGCAGTTAACTAACATTAATCAATGATATATAGTTGATGATACTTTTTTGTACTTATTCAATTAAGGTTTTAATTTTTTTATATATTTTAACCTAGAAAAAACACAAGTTATTCGAAAAACCGTTAATGATAATATACAGCCATCGGTAACTTTTAGGTCTTTCCTACAACTGTATGATATTGTTAACCCTTGTCAAAGAGAACACTTTGCTCGGGTTAAATTTGTCATGTCCACCATGAATAAGTCTAAGAGTCATTTTTTCGTAATATGATTTTTTACTGATGTCTGAAATTAAACGAAGCGAAAGAGATACATGAAAGGATGTTTTTAGGTTTTATTGTTAGGAATTTGTCGTTATTCAAAGTTGGTCAAGTATTCTTCATGTGATATTTTATTTAATTTATATTAAATATATGTACATATATAATATATATGTACATATAAATATTGATAAATATGGAATTTTTATCAACATTCATTTTATTACGACAAATAAATTTAAGCTTTACAACTAGTAAAATCTTTAATAAATATGTTTTTAAGGTTATTATTAAATGAAGTATCTGTTTTTTTTATCTCTAAACGATTAAAATTACATTCTCAGATTAAAAATACATTCTCAGCTCTGTTATGAACATCATTCAATACTCAAGTTTAATTGAACAGAACTCAAAGGATCACTTAGAAATGAAGTATAAAAAAGGTTTTCTTTATACAACTATTGAATGGAAATAATTTCTTCAAAGGTTTCATTTTACAATCATTTATAGAGACGCGACAATAAAGATTAATGGATTGATATATTTTTTATTATTACGGATACTATTAGTATTGTACTTTAGATAATCGTACAATATATTCGTAGGAGTAATTATTATTAACACTACGTAAATATGGTTTTGATTTCATGTGCAAAATATTATAAACAGACAAATTACATTACATATTTAAAAATACACCTTGATATATAGTGATACGAAAGTTATTAAAATTTGCATTAAATATTATGTATGTGTTAGTTAGTTACAATGTTTCTTCTTTTTCATTTGGTTTATTTTAATGTTGATGGTAATCAAAATTGATGTCATAACAGCATTGCATTCGGATTTGTACAACATAAAACATACAAGTAATACAAATTATAGTTCCAAAGTTTCGACTTTACTGACAAAAAAACATCTGTCACTGACCTGATGGATAAGGAATTTAAAAATCGCTATAAACACGATGACATTGACATTCACGAAGGCTTGGATATAATCAACTAGCTAATACTTTCTTACATGTTACTTCACTGTAACTACTTCCACTACATGTATTGGTTAAATATAGTGAGAGCAATATGTACTAATAGTTGGGTCGTTGGTTACTATACTTGAGTTTGGATTACTTTGAAATTGAAATAAATAGTAACTATTTTTATTACATTTTCTATCACCTCATTGTGAGATATAAATAGATACAATATACATAAAAAATATATTGTAACTTTTTTTTAATAAATAAGTAAATTTTATAGAAAGCCAGACTATTTTTGTTTTGGCAAAGCATATAAACTTTTTATGATAATGTCAAATAGTGTATTTGAAATATAAACATATACAAAATTTTACATTTGTATATTCAATATTATAATTTTTTACTTACTAATTAAGTCAATAGACTTAAAGTTAGACATATACATGATATCTAATAGGATATGAATGATCCTCTATATTTATATCTATTTCTACATGATGTAGACAACAACTGGGAATACAGGAATAAAGGAATACAAATACAGGTGGACAACCTCGTTCACGTACAGTGTAGTGCAATTAACGGAGTAATCACATTACGTCGCGTTAAGTACATCTTGTGACAATACATTGCTTACTGTTGTTAACTCTGAAGTAATTATATATATTTAACTATATAATACTATATAGTACTATATTATAATGTTATTATTTAACTTGGATTTAGATACTGGAATTATGAAATTAAAAATATATTATAAAAACAATAATAATTGAAAATTATTAAACTTTCTTCTTCTCTTTTCTTTATAATATTACATAGTATTATAATAATTCAAATTGTAAAGCCTCAAAAAAGAGCGTTAAATTAAAGAAAAGTAAACAAAAATTCAATGTTGAATTTAAAATAAGTATGCAATGAAAAATCAATCATTTAATATTATTCTTTACATATTTCAAGAAAAACAATTTCATGAAAATTAAGAAACATGCAACGTATTTGTTTCTTCCAGTTTAAAAAACAAAATTATCTCAAAACAATACAATATTTATAAAAGATAGATTGTCGCTTCTCCTAATATTTTCTCTGGCATTCCTAATAAGAAAAACCTAGGACTTGCAAAAAATTGGAAAATTTCGAATTAAATAAAAAAAATTGCAGAAGTTTATTGCTGACATTTTATACCATTCAGTGTGAAATTCCTAAAACACACAATCTTAAAAAAAAAATTAATATTTTATTATGGTTTCCAGCTTATATACGGTCAAAGAGTTTGTTTGTATTTATAATAATTAAATATTTCACGTTTTATAATTTCATGACCTTATTAGTATCATTTTTAAATTAAAAAATAAGGTCCTATTAAATACCAAATAAGTAAACAGTCAGACTATAGTAAGATTGCCGTTAAAATAATAAGGTTATAAAACTATAAAAACGTAAAATATTTTATTTTTATAACGTACAAAGTGGTCTCTTTCATTACTGTCTATTTATATACTTTTAAGCTACAAAAAATATAGAAATTTAATAAAACTCCAAGAACATTTCCATCTAAAATATCAGCATATCATCAGCAATAATCATTTTAAAAAGCAATATTAAAATGAAATTATAAAATCATTAGCCTCGCGAGTTACCGAGGTTGAAGAACTGACACTGCACTGTGCATTCTGAATGAAGTTAAACGCAGAAGATTTGACTACTGTAAGATTTTCTAAAATATTTTATAATGAAATGGCTTAGTTCATAAATTAAAAAAAAAACTAAATTTTCAGTGATTACATAAAATTAAAAAATAGTTTTCAAAAATACCTGTTCGCAGTTATCCATAGCACATAAAATCTATTGTACAGCTTTTGTAATGTTTTATATGATTTTAGGTCATAGGCTCATGTGATAGTAATATAGGAACTAAAAACTTATTACAAAAATATCATATTTTAGAATTTGAAATAATTTTCTGCAGTCGACATATCATATCGTAAAGTTATTGATTACTTTTAACATTAGTTCTTATTGTTATGTAAATTAACATAACAACATTAACAACATAAAAATGGGATGCCTTAGTAATGGATAGTGTAATAAATATTGTTTAGTATTACGACGAACGGTCAATGGAGCGTTATTTGTTTGATTTTAACCAATCTATATTCGATTATCTCATTATTTATGTATAAATATATATATATTTGAAAACAATTTGTAACGATACATCTTGATCAGTAACCGTTTAAAAATTTGTTTGTTTTAATAAATTAAATTCTACATATGAAAGTATAGCATAATATTTATGTTAAATGGCTGAAGTATAAGTCAAAATTAAGTACAAAGTATTGTACGGTAACACCAAAATGACTTTGTCACTATTGGTGTAGCTTCTACTTTACTAGGTCACAATGAAAACTTATTGAAATAATTTACAAGTTCAGATAAGTCTGACAATTTCTAAATGTGTTGTGCTAACAAAGTTTCACACTTAATAGTTCAAGAAGCAGATGCTATCTTAGGAAAATCTGTTTCTATAAAACTTTAACCAAGTGCTTGCCTTAACCAAATACTTGCTTTAATAAATGATATAAACTTTTATTTATTGCGTTTTTATATTAAAGAATGTTAGATAACACAATCTTATGATGTACTGATATAATAGCACTATTTTTATAATTGTCGTCTGTCTGACTATATTTGTATAACTTATGCATCATTTGACAGATCCTGATATAAAAAAAAATATAAAATATTATAATGGCTTAAATAATAGTAATGTTTAAATGGATTGTGTTTAATTTATGTTTTGATTTATACACCATATTATAAAGTATTATTTATTCCTCTGACGTTAATTAGTGTAGCAGATAAATTATTATTTAAAAATTAAAGCTAACTTGACGTTCAATTTGGAAGAATGATTAATGTAGAAATTATTTAACAGGAGTCTCAAGAGTTACGATTCTTATATAATAATTTGTAGTTTATTTTAATTTTAGTGTCTTTATGTATTGAAGAATTATAAAAAAAATAAAAATTATTTGCTTAAACTGACAATTATAAAGTTTTACATTTTTTTACCGTAGTTCTTAAAAAATGTAAGATTCCAATTTAGACATTTATATGAAAAATCAGAGACATATAGCTTCGTAAAGCTAAACCACCATAGGATACATATTTTGTTCCTATAGTTGAGTTTTTTAATAGTGATATATGTTTATAACATTCGATTCGTTAAAGTACTGTCAGTTTATATTCGGATTACAAAACAACAAACCACTAAGCCACGAGTAACTTACCTCCAATTCAATTTACTCTTCTGTAATAACAAGAAAATATTATATCCCTGTGAGGTTCCAGTTTATCATGTTTAATTTAATTTGTTTTGAAGCTTAATTTAATACAAATTGTATAAAGTATACACAATGAATGGAAATATTGAATTACAACCAAATGTAGTCAAATTAATAAAGCTATTACTAATTATCGATGTCTATAAAAATATAATATCAAAAGGCATCTAACCCTAACTTTCTTTATATACTATACTATAGTATGCTATGCTATGCTCTGCTATATACCACACCACACCACACCACGCCACGCCACACCACGCCACGCCACGCCACGCCACGCCACGCCACGCCACGCCACGCCACGCCACGCCACGCCACGCCACGCCACGCCACGCCACGCCACGCCACGCCACGCCACGCCACGCCACGCCACGCCACGCCACGCCACACCACACCACACCACACCACACCACACTACATTACACTACACTATACTATACTATACTATACTATACTGTATTTGAGGAGAAAATTACAGATGTTCAATGATGTATTACAATTTTTGATATAACTGTTTAGGGAATATTAAATTATTTTTTATACCACCTACTCATACTGTAATAATCCGAATATGTAAATATTTTTTGTAGATTGTGCACCCACGGAGTTGCGAGAAACGAGGAGCTTTGTTTGTTATTTTATTATGTCCTTCAATTAAAAAATGGTAATAGAATGCCAAACTATTTAAAGATTTAATTATTTTATAATGATTTGGTTATCTATACTTATAATAAATCTGTAGAGAGGTCAATTCTGTACATGAAATATATTTACAAAATAAGTAGCAGGGGGTGATTAGTGTTCGATACTGATGCCAAAAATGCAGTTAAAAAAATTTTTGTCTGTCTGTCTGTCTGTCTGTCTGTTTGTATGTTATTTATAGAAAAAAAAACTACTCGACGGATTTTAACGAAACTTAGTACAATTATTCTTTATACTCCTGGGCAGGTAATAGTATACTTTTCATCACACTACAATGAATAGGAGCAGAGCAGTGAAAGGAAATGTTGAGAAAATGGGAGAAGTTGCTTGATTTTTTAAGCTTCCGTCGCGTGTGCAGCCTTAATGGTTAGAGCTACATAGAAACTATGTATAACGGAAATATTCTACATAAAAATACACGAAAAATATTCCAAGACAGCATATATCTACCTTTTATAGTTAACTCACAATAACACGCATAACTCTCGATAGCTTAGCAGTTCGGAGATTTCTTATTATATTTGTTTACTTTTACGTTTATAAAACCAATAATGCTCACCATCATTCCTAATTAAAAAAAAATAAACATTAGCACCAATTCAATAAAAAAAGAATCATTGAAATCGGTATAGAAACACCAAACTTATACTTACTTACATGAAATACGCCAACAAGACATCGCGCGTGAATAGTGAATCAAGCTATAAGGATTATTTTTGCGTAACGGTTGCCGCGCTCGACGGGGCTCGCGGCGGCAGAGTATAAAAGGGGCGGGAGGCGAGCGCAAGCGTCATTCAATATTTGGCTGTTGATGCGTTCAGAGTGTTGAACTTTATTGACAGACAATAATTGTTATTTTATAAACCGTGCTTATCAGCGCGACTTTTTGTCTTTAAATAGTTTATTTTAATTTCTTTTGTTGTTATTTTCTAAATTAGTTTTAGTTTTGTTTAAATTCTTAACTATTAATAGTTCCTATTTTATTTCTTTTTAAGTAGATTTAGATTCGATTTTTAGATTAGATAATAGATAGATAGATTAGATTATTGTTAGATTTTTAGTTACTGATAGGTTAGTTTTGGGCATTTTATGTTTAGTTTTTTTTGTATTGAGTAGATAAAAGCGTAGGTAGGTACTTTTATTAATTATAGTATTCATAGGTATTTTTTATTTATTTTTAAGTGAAGTAGGTATAGGTAGATATTGCCTACTATCTACCTATACTGCACACGTGTTTTAGCTTTATTTTCATTTCTTTTTTTTTTGTACCTAAGTTGTAGGTAGGTAGGTACATATTTCTTAGTTTAATTCTATTAGAATATTAGGTATTTAAGTTTAAATAGGCACTTAGATTTATATTTTTTTATTATATAGCAGCTGTACTTAGAACATCTAAGGTTTTTTTTGTATTAGCATAGGTACTTTGATTAATTACAGTAGTTGTAGGTATTTCTTATTATTCATTTTTAAGTGAAGTAGGTAAGTGTAGATAGTATTGCACACGCATTAAGTATAGCTTTATTTTCATTTTTTATTCTTTTGTAATTTGTAGGTACCTACGTACATATTTATAATTCGATTAGAATATTATTTTAGTTTTAATAGGCACTTAGATTTATATTCTATTTATTATATACTTAGCTATAGTTAGGACCTCTGACGTAAGTTTTTTGTTGGGTAACTAAATAGAATTTAAGTTACCGTCGATTAAAAATAAAATAAACGATGCCACCTAAAAAACGACCATCTTTATCTCGAACTTCGAGTCAAGCTAGGAGAATGAGAATGACGCGTTCTCAAGAATCGGAAGAGGAAAGAGCACATCGGTTAAACTCTATGAGAGTTAGTGCCTCAACATCTCGAGCTAATGAAAGCTCTCCAGAAAGAGAGATGCGATTAGCAGCTGAAAGAGCGAGACGAGCTACAACACGGGCTTCTCAAAGCTCTTCTCAACGAGAGCTAAGGCGTTCCATTGACCGGGAACAACATGCGTTATCCCGAGAAGCTGAAACTGCTTTACAACGAGAATTGCGACTCACAGCTGACCGCGAACGGCATACATTATCTCGCGAGTCTGAAACCTTCACTGAGAGGGAATTACGGCTTACAGCTGACCGCGAACGTCATATTTTATCTCGCGAGTCCGAAACCTTCACTGAGAGGGAATTACGGCTTACAGCTGACCACGAACGTCATATTTTATCTCGCGAGTCCGAAACCTTCACTGAGAGGGAATTACGGCTTACAGCTGATCGCGAACGTCATATTTTGTCTCGAGAATCTGAAACTTTTACTCAATATCAAGACCGTTTGACAAATGATAGGGCGCACCATAACATGATTCGATCTCTTGAAGATGAACATGAGCATGAACAACGACTAGAGTCGGGACGCGATTATTACAATTCTTTGAGACAAGAACAATTGATTACTTTATCTAATGAAAGATTAAGAATTGAAAATATTCGGTCGCTTGAAACAGAAGAACAGCGAGAGGCCCGTCTTACTGCAGATAGATTTCGACATGGTCTTAATGACTTAGATATACACGTGGTAGATCAATCTACAAATTCGGTGGCGTGGTCCGATAAATATAAAAGTGGGTTTGCTTATAACCTCACAATTGATTACAGATCATCTTCTGAAATAGGCGATATGAACGTAGTATGTTCCTTTTGTAATGCTTCGAAGTGGAGGAAGGAGTCTGCTGGTTTCTGTTGTTCTGGAGGTAAAATAAATTTGCCTTCGTTCGAAGACCCACCGGAACCTTTAAAATCACTACTTTTAGGGGAACATTTGCAATCCAAACAGTTTTTAGATAATATTCGCACTTATAATAGTGCATTCCAAATGACATCCTTTGGTGCTAAACAAATCTCAGAAGGCCCTTTCATGCCTACTTTTAAGGTACAAGGTCAGGTTTACCATTTGATAGGGTCCCTTTTGCCTGAAGAACAACCTAAATTTCTTCAAATATATTTTGTATCCGATTACAACGAACAGTCGAATATAAGAAATCAATATTTTCCGAATTTAAATACTGAACTCATTTCACAACTTCAGAACATGTTACATCAGGTTAATTCGTACGTATGCAGTTTTAAATCGGCATTAGAAGCCCTTTCTCAAGATGGTAATAACAATTATAAAATTGTTATAAATGCCGATAAGCGTCCAACTCAGGAACACCCTGGGCGTCATAACGTTCCATCCACGAATGAAGTTGCTGTAGTACTGGTCGACCAGGAATGTGATAGGCGTGATATCGTTATACGTTCCAGAGACAATCGTTTGCAACGTATTTTCGAAACCCACAGGGCTTACGACAGTTTGCAATATCCTATGATATACTGTCGAGGGGAAGATGGTTATAATTTCGCTGTATACCAAACCGATCCGCGCACAGGCGCACCTAATTATAATAAAAAGGTGTCATGCCTTCAATTTTATTGTTACCACCTGCAAGTGAGACGGAATAGATTGGTATACTTTCAACGTTTTCGTGGCTTATTTAATCAGTTTATTGTTGACATGTACGCAAAAATTGAAACCGAAAGATTAGTTTATATACGATCTAATCAAAGGCAGCTGCGCGCTTAAGAATACGTGCACCTTCGCGATGCCATGCAGCAAGATAACGATACTGTGAATATGGGTCGTTTAGTTATTTTACCCTCTTCTTTTACTGGTGGTCCACGCGACATGCATGAACGTACTCAAGACGCTTTTTGTTACGTAAGAAAATATGGACGTCCCGACTTATTTGTTACTGTAACTACCAATCCCAAGTGGGATGAAATCACTCGGGAGCTTCTTGAGGGTCAGGCACCGCATGACCGCCATGATATTATTGCAAGAGTGTTTCATTTAAAATTAAAATCAATGGTAGATCTTCTTACCAAAGATAACATTTTTGGAGAAGTATTGTGTTATATGTATAGTGTTGAGTGGCAAAAACGCGGCTTACCTCACGCACATATCTTGCTTTGGTTAAAAGATAAGGTTCGACCTAATGATGTAGACAGATTAATCAGTGCTGAAATTCCAGATCCGACTGCAGATCCCCTGTTATACGACATTGTTAAAACTCATATGATACATGGTCCATGTGGTGCATTTAACGCAAATGCTCCTTGCATGCAAGACGGTCGTTGCACTAAAAGGTATCCAAAAGCATTAGTGGATGAAACTGTAACAGGACATGATGGATACCCATTATATCGTCGCCGTTCAAGAGACAATGGTGGTTTTACTGTTGAAAAGCGAATGTCTGGACAACAGGTTACTTTAGATAATAGGTGGGTCGTTCCGTATTCGCCTGTATTGTCCAGAGCATTTCAAGCTCACATAAATGTAGAAATGTGTAATAGTGTAGAGTCAATTAAATATATTTGTAAGTACATTAACAAGGGCAGTGACCAAGCTACGTTTGCGTTAAGAAATGAACATGATGAAGTTACTAGATTTCAGTCAGGCAGATATATCAGCTCTTCAGAAGCTGTGTGGCGGATCTTAAGTTTTAATATTCACGAAAGATATCCACCTGTGACCCATCTGGATGTTCATCTGGAAGGCGGTCAACGTATATATTTTAACGCCGAAAATGTTACAGAACGATTAGAGAACCCTAGACAAACAACTTTATTGGCATTCTTTCGACTTTGCCAAACTGATAATTTCGCAAAGTCTCTTTTGTATGAAGAAGTTCCATCGTATTATACCTACGATAAACAACGAGGTGTCTTTAACCGTAGACGCCGAGGCAGGCCTGTAGATGGCGAGACAGGTATTTTCAAAGAACATGTTCTTGGTAGAGTGTATACTGTTCATCCTAACAACGCAGAGTGTTTTTATTTGAGATTATTATTACATACAGTGCGAGGACCAACATCATTTATAGATTTGAGAAAAGTAGACGATGTTGTTTATCCAACTTATCATGCAGCTTGCCAAGCGCGTCATTTGCTTGAAAATGATCAACATTGGGATGACGCTTTAGCAGAATCCTGTGTTAGTGATAATCCACGACGGTTACGCCATTTATTTGTAACATTACTCACATTTTGTAATTTATCTGATCCTGTCCAATTATGGGAAAAATATAAAGAAAAATTTGCAGAAGACTTTCTTCGGAATTTATCTCACAATAATGAAGGCGCAACTAATGATAATTTTCGAGATCTGGCTATAAATCAGTGCTTATTAGCTCTTCAGGAAGACTTAACAGCAGTAGGCGGTAAATCACTTTGTGAATATGGTTTGCCAACGCCAACCTCAGTCGGAGAGGTTACCAATAGGGAATATTCCGCAGAGATTGGTTACAACCCAATGGAACTGCTGGTAACATTAGAAAACGGTGTCCCAATGATGACTGCAGAACAACGCTTAGTCTATGATCGCGTGTGCGAGAGTGTGCAGAATAATTTAGGAACAATATGGTTTTTAGATGCACCTGGAGGAACTGGGAAAACTTTTTTGACTAAATTAATATTAGCTTATGTTCGAAATCAGCGTAAAATCGCTCTTGCCGTGGCTTCATCAGGTATAGCTGCAACATTGCTACCAGGAGGTAAAACTGCTCACACTATGTTTAAAATACCAATTAATTTAGATCGCACGGAAAGTCCAACCTGTAGTATTTCAAGAAATAGCGACAAAGCTAAGGTATTGCGTGAGTGTAATTTAATCGTATGGGATGAATGTACGATGGCCCATCGAAAAGGAGTAGAAGCAGTAGACAGAACTCTAAGGGACATAAGACAAAATGATCGACCAATGGGCGGTATTACGGTTTTATTTTGTGGTGATTTCCGACAAACCTTACCGGTAATACCACGGGGAACCCGAGCTGATGAGATTAGGGCTTGCCTGAAAAGCTCTTATTTGTGGCGTGATATACAATCGGTGCATTTGACTATAAATATGCGAGTGAGAACTGGAGACAACGCAGATAATCGTGAATTTTCTGATACATTATTGAAGATTGGTGAAGGTACCTATCCACAACTACACCAAGGAAAACTTATTCTGACACCTGAGTTATGTTGTATAGTGCAATCCCAACAACATCTTATATCTTCGGTTTACGGTGACATAACAATTATATTAAATAGGGACAATTCTTGGCTTTGCGAAAGGTCCATTTTGACTCCTCGCAATGACCAGGCATCTGAAATTAATAATAAAATACTGTCTAATATACAGGGAGAAAGCAAAGTTTATAGTTCAATAAATAGAATGGTTGATGAACAAGAAGCCACTAATTACCCGATAGAATTTTTAAATTCTTTAAGTATGCCTGGACTACCTTCTCATATAATTTGTTTAAAAATTGGCATACCGATAATTCTGCTCCGAAATTTAAGACCACCTCAACTTTGCAATGGAACTCGGCTAAAAGTAACCCAGTTGCAACAAAATGTAATCGAGGCTCAAATTTTAACAGGTTGCGGTGCAGGAGAAACTGTCTTTATTCCCAGAATTCCCATAATACCAAATAATTTTCCATTCCAATTTAAAAGAACGCAATTCCTAGTATCGGTGTGCTATGCCATGACTATCAATAAAGCTCAAGGGCAGACTTTTCGTGTTGCTGGAGTAGATCTCGGTGTTAGCTGTTTCTCGCATGGTCAATTATACGTCGCTCTTTCCCGGGTTAGCAATTCTAGGAATCTCTACGTTCACGTGCCGGACGGGTCGACTCTTAACATAGTCTACCCAGAAGCTTTGCGCTGAAACATTTTAATTTGATCTAAAAATATTAGCAATATATTATCTTAATAAAAAACAAGGAGTTACACGCTGACCGAGTCGTGGGTATAGCGTGGGTATATTATAATATTCTGCGGTTACTTATATTTTTCAACAGTTTTGTGGATTGGCATATTATATTACTATTGCCCTTCTAAAATACGAAAGTGAATCTGCCTGTTACGTCAAAACTATGAGGGAGGACATCTGCTAATTTTTTTTCGAAAAACGACGGAAACGCGGACGAAGTCGCGGGCAAAAGCTAGTTGTTAATATATTTTTATAACCTTAAACATTCGATGTGGTTATGCTTCTAAGACACTCTCGTGATGAACAATTTGACTGGTAACCACAAAATTAAGCATAAGCAGTAAGCATATCAAAACTTTAAATGGTCTTTTCACTTGTAACCTTTATTTAAACTACTTTTTTTAGATTTAAAATATTGAAATCCAACAAACAACCTCCTCTATTTTTAAGTCAGAGAAATATTCGTGTCAAGGAACATACAGCAAATATGTATATTTAAGGGTAAGGGATATGTTTCTATAATTTACAAATAGAACGTGCTTGTTGTTCTAGACAAAAAAATAAGTAGTATATCAACAAAGATAATATTTCTTATCCTTCGTAAGTCTGATCTATTTTCATAAATCGAATAAACGTACTGCTGTGGTTTTATATTTTAATTAGTAACGTTATATTTTTTCCTTAAATATGCTGCCACAAACCTGTATTAAAATTATTCATGAATAATTTCTGAAGAGATATTAAAAACCAAACAAAATGTTCTCCTCTTACTTTTCACCTTTCTTCACTAAATTCGTCTTGTGGGCGGTTTTATGTCCCGCAAATTATTTCTTTGTAGAATCACTGTTATTGCTGCGAGATTTTGTATTTCAGAAAAAAAATGCTGAAATAAAATAATATGATTTTTGTGAGAAATATAAAATAATATGAAAAAAAAAGATAATATTATAGTATGGTCATGCACAAAGGATAATGGAAATATTGTTAATTGCTTAAAGATACGACTTTATCCGCATTTACAGTATTTTGGTATTTATATTTTCTATTACTCGATGTAGGAGTGTCTTACAATATACGTGTCTTATATCCTAAAAATATGTAATAGTAAGTGATATTTTTATCTTACCAGCAAAAAATAATTCCCAGGCAATCGTGAATTTCTCTACCTACCTACCTACCTACTTACCTACTTCGTTGTACGTGTCATATCTACGAAATATAATAAGGCACAGACATTGTAGACGTATAATGTTGTAACATTTAATTTTAACTTAATTCCCATGTTTGTCTGTTTTTTTAATTTTATAAATATATTTAAATAAATAATATGTTTAGGTCAACTTTTTTATCATAATTTAGTTAATTACTATTATGTTGTATCCATTTATTGTAATTTTGTTTTTTGTATTAATATACTTATAATAAATTATCTTTCAATTTGGGAATATTTTTAATATATTTCTTTGGTGTAGAAAAAATCAAATCGGTATACAAGTGTCGAAAGCCACTGAATAGCAGACAATAAATCTGTCTTTTGAGGTCAACTTAGATCACTGTTTTCCGGATTAATGATGGAATGGATTCATTTATTATATAATGTTTTATAGACATGGATACAGAGCTTTTTATCAACCCTACTTACTCCATGACGTCTTATCTAAGATATCGTGAATTATCTGAATCTGACTATAAATGTTAAATTCAAATTTGTTTTATCAAAACCAATTTCACAAACAATATTCTAAATGTTTTAAACCATTAATGATATTCTAAATCAAACACACCAGTAATTACGTTAAATCCTTACCAGCTAACCTTTGTGGATGGTCAGAAATTGCGGTAGGCGTAACAAAAGCTAAATTCAAAATAAAACTAGTATTAAGTGATATTTAAAACTATATTTAAATGTATTATTAATATTAATAATAAATAAAATATAATATATATAACTAAACAACTCAACCAGTAAAGTAAATTATTATCATTATTATCAAATGCCTTTACAATTGTTACTTGAATAGTAATAATAATAATAATAATAATAATAATAAGTTTATTTGCTCTCACAATGCTTTAAGATTACAAATCACAATAATAGAAAAATATGTAGATTTATAAACAGCAATTAAAACTAGTAAAATTATGACTGTGAGAGCCTGGTGTCAGTACTAGGAAACCTGTATGACAGATCACCAGGCCCTTCCCCCAAGTATACAAAGCTTAAAGAGAATTGCTAGCGATGCTGATTCGCTACTAAGAAAAATAGCAGTATTAATATAGTGTTGTGCTTATGTGCGCGTATATGTATGTGATAATAATAATATGTAATGTGTGTGTGTGTGTGTGTGTGTGTGTGTGTGTGTGTGTGTGTGTGTGTGTGTGTGTGTGTGTGTGTGTGTGTGCGTGTGTGCATGTGTATGGTAATATATGTATGTGTAAATATATATTTATTTTATTGTTTTGTTCAGCACTAATTTGGGATTTAAGACAATGGTAATAGTAAGTCTTCTGTTGTTTTATAATCTAGGCCTAGTAGCCATTCAGAAATTGTAAGTTTGCACGAATGTTTAGTCAAAGGATAAATGATCATTGATTTACTTATTTTGTTGTAAAGCAAGGGACCGAGGTAGCAAAAGAATTTATGAGAGAAGGTGGATTTGAACATTTTACTGGGACATTTGTATTGTTTGTGTCGTTTATTTTCCGTGGGGACATATTTTAAATGGGAATGTTGTTTTAGAATAATTTGTAAAATAAAAAGTTGTCTAACTGTAAGCACTTTACATAGATTGTATAATTCTTCTGTTGAGAATCTGAAGGGCAGGCAAAAACTTACTTTTAAGATTGATCTTTGTGCACGTTCTAATTTCAATATGTTGGTTTTTGAGGAACCCCCCCATGAAGTAATACAATAAGTGATTAAAGATTGGCATAAAGACAGATATATTCTCTTTATGAGATTTTGGTCCGCCACGCGACTTAACTTTTTAAATACATAAATAAGTTTGCGCAATCTAGAAGTTAAACATTCAATATGTGGAAGAAAGGATAATTTGTAGTCTATAGTTATACCCAGATATTTAATTCGATTGGTCTTTTGGATTTTGGGACACAAGCAAATACTTGTAATATTAGGACAAGAATGGGCTACCAACTCATAGTGCTCTAAAATTCGATGATCTTGTGTTCTAGAAGTAAATGTCATGAATTTAGTTTTTTCAGTATTTAAGGTTAATTTATTTACATTAAACCATTGAGTCACAATATTTAAACCATTTTGAGCGTTATTAAGAACTTCAGGCCACGAATCAGCACTGAACATAAGGACCGTATCGTCTGCAAAAGTAATGATAGTTCCGTTTTCAAGTTTTAAATTGCAGAGATCATTTATATAAGCCAAAAAAAGTGTTGGTCCTAAAATACTGCCCTGAGGGACACCATAAGCAACAGGAGCCTCATCACTAATGAATTCTCCAATTTTGACACACTGTGTTCTATTTGTGAGATAATCCTCGAAAAGTTTTAATTGTTCAGCACGAATACCTAAAGCATCAAGCTTTTTTAATAAAATAGGAATAGACACAGTGTCAAAAGCCTTAGCTAGATCCAGGAATATTGCTACCGATTTCGTTTTGGCATCTAAATTTGAAACTATATAGTTCGTCAATTTGTGAACGGCTTGGTCCGTACATCTACCAGCCCTAAAGCCGTATTGATTTGCGGATAAAAGTTTATTACTTTCTAAATAATTCGTCAGTCTGGAGTTTATCAAACGCTCTAGTATTTTAGAGAGAGCTGTCAAAATTGAGATTGGTCTGTAATTGTTTATGCTAGAACGATCACCAGATTTAAAAATCGGTATTATGACAGACTTTTTAAAGGAAGACGGAAAACTACCCGTAGAAAGCGCTAAGTTACAAGTGTGAGTTATGGCCGGTAGTAAAAATTGTTTGTACGTCTTTAGAAAGAATGAGCATATGCCATCAATACCTACAGCACAATTTGTTTTAAGCTTCATAATTTGCGTATTTACTTCTGATTCGGTAGCTGGTAATAAAACCAAAGAAGATGAATTATTAGTTAAACTAAAATGTAATTTAGTAGTATTTTGATTCAAGGGTATTGACTCAGCTAATTTTTTACCTATTTCAGAAAAATACTTATTAATACGGTTAACGTTATCCATAGAATTTTCCATGTATAATAATTCTTTAGGGATTTTATAAACACTGTTTTGAGTATTTGTTATTTTCTTTATTGTTTCCCATAGTTTTTTGTTGCTATATTTATTTTTTTGTAATTCAAGTGTCTCATATTGCTTTTTAAGTTTTTTGAGTAAGTTGTTACAGTGATTCCTATAGCGTTTATAAATAATTTCAAGATCTTTGCAATCAGGCTGTTTTCTGCATTTAGCATGTAGTTTGTCTCTATTTTTGATACATTTTAGAAGACCAGGAGTGATCCAAGGCTTAGTTATTCTTTTTCTATTAGTTACTTTTGAAACTTTTGTGTGTTTTTGTAACGTTTCTTGTAAAATTGAGATCAAATCATTCGTTGCTTCATTAACATTATCTTTTAACAAAACGGATTGAAAGTTAGTTTTGGATAGGGTCTCGCTTAAAGCGGTTTGGTCTATTTTTTTAACAACATAATTTTCATGAGTCGCAACGGGTTTAAAATCCAGAAGAAGTGTTGTTGTGTAGTGGTCAGTGACAGAAGAATTTACAACATAGCAATGGGCACTTTTGTTTGTTTTGAGCATAAAATGATCCAGACAGCTCTGATTGCGGGTAGGAATGGTGTGAGCTGGAAGTAGTCCATGAGAAGCCAATAGTTCACTGTACGTATTGATTCGACTGTCAGTGGACGAGTCGGAGATGTCAAGATTTATATCTCCAGTTATTATAACAGTTTGAAAGGATGAACAGCCTTCAAGGCACTGGTCTAGTGATGACATAAAGTTATCAATATTGTATTTTGAAGGTGGGCGATAAATTGATATTAATGCTATTTCATTATTTATAACTGAAAATAAGCAATTCGCATCTGTAAAACATGGCTCCCTGGTTGTAACTTGAATATGTTTTCTATAATATAACACCACTCCCTCATTTTGTGAAGAATGTTTAGCAGTAAAACAGTAGTTATACCCGGTCAAATCAGGAATATTTTGTGACTGAAAAAGCCAACATTCAGTTAATATTATAATATCCCAGTTTATTTTGCTTCTTAATAGATACGTTGTAAAGTCCGTCATGTTACATTGGATATTTCTGATATTTTGATGGATTATTTTAAAAGGATACTTGAAATTATTCGCTAAAATATCTGTTATACTTTCAATTTCATCTAAGTATGCAGAATGGGCAACTGACATGATGTCTAATTCATCATTAATTTTTATAATAGTATCCATTATTATTACATGTTTTACTTAATAAGTCGCGATCTGAATGTGAGCAGACAGAGAAGATTTTTATTTGCCCATTTAAAGAAATAGTAACTATATTTAAGAATCCCTTTCTAAGTGCATACTGTTGAGTAATAAATATAGTGTATATAATATGAATATGGTGTGTATATGTATAGAAGTTGAATATTTCAAATGTGGTGTACATAATAGTGTTTAATAAAATATAAAATCTGAAAAATTTTAAGTAAGGTATATTGTGTGTGTATATTGACTGTTTAAATCTAAAATAACAATTAATATATATTAAAAAACAACGTATACAATCAGAGCCTAACGTTACAGATTTAACAATGAGGGTATAATAAGAAATCAGACGACTGAGAAGTGCGTAAGGTTTACATACTAGTCACATTTTAATCTCGTCTTTAATTCCGCGTAAGACTTCTTCAGAACTTATGTGGATCCGTTGAGTCCCATCATCTTGCCTGAGATAGATATTACCGTAAGAAATCCAGCAGTGCTTGAATTTGTGTGTATGAGCAAATTCACGGGTTATAGCAAAAAGTTTTCTAATATTAGATGGAATATTATCAGAAATGTAGACTGATAATTTAATTCCATTAATTCCTAAGTGAGTAGTATTTAGTCTTTCTTCTCCACTTTTCGTCTTATTAAAAGCAACAACCGATTTTTGAAAATTTTCTTTTGCTAGGACAGAGTTAAATTCAACGACCATAGTTTTGTTAATACTTTTGGAATTAGTTCTAAAAACATCTTTTATATCACTAGTATGAATGCTAGAACTCACCGACTTTCCAGCTTCTAACACAAGTTTCATGAGATCTTGCTTTGTCTCTTTTGGTTTTACCGGGATGTTTCTAAATTCCAAGGAAGAAAATCGGGATCGTTTTTCTAAGATATTAATTCTTCTTTCTAAGTAACCAATGTACTTTCTATCCTCAATTCTTTCCTTTTCGGCCATCTTTAGCTTATCGACTATTTCATCGTATTTAGCAGACATGAATTCTAAAGATTCCCGGAGTCTTTCGTTTTGCGACGTCAATTCGTCCTTTGCAGATTTTAAAGATTTCGAAAGTAAAAGTTGGCCACCTTTAAGATCTTTGAACATATTAAAAATTTCATTTTTAAAATCTTCTAACTGTGAGTTGTCGTTATTTTCTCTTCGTCTTTTTGTACGCTGAGATACATACATCGGTGATTGTAGTTCCGCTTCAGCCGAGGCACTCAGATTAGGATCTGAATGGAAGAGTTGATTTTGAGGTGTAGAACCAGTTGGGGGTGTTCTTCTTAACGGCATTTTAAAATAATAAAAGAAATAGAAGAACAATAAACAAAAATAATAATCTTGGTTACAGTAGAAGTCGCCAAACAGTAACAATTATTACAATACAAAGTCACTGCACCAGAATGTGGTTCTATATTTCGAACCGGATTCGCGTTGTTAATTGGTCTAGTGGTAAACGCACCAAGACACACGCCACCAGCTGCGGGTTCGCAACCGAGCCAGATTCTTCAACTTTTTCTTGCTTAAGGCCACCGCCAATACACTTTTATCACTTTATTTATTATTTATTTAAAAATTTAACAAACGATTTAAAGAAATCTAACACACGTCCACTTGCAAAGCCATCCGAGGGGGAAGAGGATGATGAGGAGGAGGATGTAATATCTTATAACTTAATATAAATAATATTGCACGCAGCTCTGAAAATGTAATTCCTTGCTAGTTACTATTCTATTCATTCTCGATTATTTTTATTTATAATTAATCAATTTACAACTTCACTAAGATTTAAATCGACTGGCTAAAGTATAATTATTGGCATTTTTTATACTTTAAAACCCTTTTGATTAATATACAAATTATTTGTGTTTAATTATATATATATGTTATTAAGTTCGACAATCACACAGTTCGACGATCATTACAATAACCCATTATAAAGACTACTCGATAAAGCAAATGAAGTTAATATTCATTGTTGTTTTAAAATGAATGAGTTAATGGTAATTGAATGGCTAAATTTTGGTCGTTTTAACATGACAGTCAATGAAGTTATTACCGCAATGAAACCACATTCTATAAAATGAATAAATTACGTTAAAAAATATTCCGATTATTAAAGTGTGTAGTAATGCAGTTGTTTTTACAGTTTAAATATTTTAAACGTTTCACCAGACATTATTAAAGAAAATATTATATACCTATGAAAAATAATAAATATACATATCTAACTAAAGAATGAATGGTATAAAAAACTGAAGTGGTATTTATTAGTTTTGAGAGTGACGTTACTAAGAGGCAGGAGGAAATATTATTATAAGAACTAGGAAACCAACGTCAGTATTAAATATTAATACATACAGTCTTTACAATAAAATATATCTAACATTGTAACATGTTAACTATTAAACTAATACTTTAAAAAAAAAAATTAAAAACAGTTTTGTTAGAATCACGTACAAACTTTTATTTATTAACTTACTTAATAAATCAAATCTTTTTTACGAACTTAGAAGAGATTGATTCTTATCTCCGCAACGCACCATTTCCTGGCAACTTTTAATTAACGAGGCGTTAGGGAGCTGAAACCTTGATGATGAATAAACTAGTAGTAGTATAATATATTTATATATTTAGTTAATGAGATATTTATATTTATTTTGCCAAACATACTAATAATTTGAAAAAGGTGTCTTTAAATTCTTTATGAATTAATTTTTTCTGAAAAATACTTTTTTGAAACCCTGATCAGGATGGGAACAATCAGTCAAGAACGCAAAAGGATCGAAGATACAATAAAGTGTTCGATGTTCGGTTTGGCAATGATTCTGTAACAGGAATACTAAAATTATTGTTATTAATATTCAAGTTTTCAAAGACCATAATAGTAATTTTCTACAACATTAATTACGCAAATTTAGATTTCAATGTAGAGGAAGTTTTGTCAAAATACAGATTGAAAACTCTCGAACATAAATTGTAAAGGCGATTTCATTTCATGTACAAAATGACGGAGTAGACATATGTTCAATTGTTACAATGAAACTTGTTAAAATAGGAAATGCTGCTGGCTGTAATTAAAATCGGCGTTCGAAAGTTTGCTTCGAACTACACAAAATAATCACAATGTTTTTTGTACTATTTAACATTTTTTTATATTTGTTATAATATTTAGCTTCAACTTGAATTTCCTTTTTTTAACCGTGGTAACCGTGGATAACCTAAAGACATAAAAAGAGGGAGTGGGGTGGGCATCTGAACTGTTCATACATCATATAAAATGCATCTAGTTCAGGTTGATCTATTGTAAAATGGTTTTTTCTTAATTTTTTAATTAATCTGCAGGTGTTAAGTACACCTACAATCTATGATCAGTTTAAAAAAACAAGAACACACAAAGACTATTTCTATATTTATATGCGATAACATAATTTTCAGCATAATTTTAAGTCTTAAAATAAAAAAAATAATAATGTTTGCACTCCTTATCCTAGCGTAGTACTATCTTGTCTACACATCAGGTCACGTTAAATAGTTTTATGGTTGTTAAACACTTTTATCCTGAAAAAAATATATAGAAAATAAATGAAAATGATACGATATTATCCTAACTAACTATAGTTTAGTTACTATAGTTTCCTAACTTGTAGAACAAAGTATTTGTTCATCTATCTAAAATAATTACCATAATCTGATGGCATCGTGTTCACGACTTCTTTACTACGAGATATATTTTTTTATATTTAGTATGTTTAAAAATCTACACTTGGTTAGTGGAAGAGTAATTAATACCTACTATTGATGTTTATCTATCTTTGGTTTAGGTTTAAGAACCCTGTCGGGGATGACAGGGAGAATTGGTTTGATTATTATTTGTCTTTTCTTGAACGGCAGTTTACTAATAAAATAATGTTTAAAGTTCATTTTAACGAATATTACTATAATTATACTTTCATAAACCGGTCGTCAGTTTTTTTTTCCACAATGGTATAATATAATTTAATTTCTTTTTATTTACTTTAAAGGCTATTTTAATCAGATTTAATTAGGAAAAAATGTTAGTTTAGCTTGCAAAGTGCTTTTTACACAATGTTACTAACCAGCAGCGGAAATTGGTTGGCTCTTAGATTAATTCACTTTTTATAGCAATCCCTAAGCGTTTTGTAGCAGATCAAATATTCAAGAAATATATACGTGAAAGTATTGGACTATTACAACATAGTTGTGCATAATGTAACTTCACATTATTTTTAATATTACACAGCATATTTATATAATGCGTATTTTATTTTACTTTTATATAATTTTATAATATTAAAGCGGTTATATATCTTAAAATATATAGAACGTGATTCAGTATACGGAAAAGGTACACGAGCTGAATCAAGTAATATAAATGTAAAAATAACATTACACTGATATTAATGTTTCAGATATCCCTAAAAATTACATATTACGAAAAATCTTTGTCGCTGACCCGTGTGGATGAGTGAGATAAATGGCAACGAACGAACTTTTCTATGACAGGGGTCAGCAATATGACACGGTGATTTTTTATGTTACCTTGACTCGCCTTGTCAGTGTTCCACATTACAAACTAACGCACAGTATCATATACATATAAGTACGTATATATCTAACTCTATTTATATTTGATAACCTTTAATTTTCTTACAAAAAAGGAATAATCCCGTTTTAAACTACAGTGTCGTTTTTATTAAATTTATTTTTCATTGATTGTATATGTAGTATAGTTTTTTCAAAATTCAAATTAATATAGACTGACTATACTTCCGAAGATTTGAAGAAGCTAAAGCAATAGGTGCGTTTTCAGTTTTTTTTTAAATTTTAATTTTTAATGAAACTATAAACTTAAATTTCTTTACATTTTCATTTAAAGTACGTTACATTTATATTATAGCTATTAGCAACAATAGTAGTATGAATAGAATACATAAAATTAGTAAATAATTTCTTACAGTTAAAATACATGTATCTTATTACTTACATTGTATAACATATAAATAAACCAAACAAATAGTTCACACTGATAAATAATCGAAGTAAAATAAGTTTTTTTTACATACATACATACAGTTCAGTTCCAAAAATTAGTAAAACACTACAAGAACTTTCACGATATTGATATTTTTGTAACTTATTAAGTTAAGTTTATTGAGTCATTAGGTTGAGTAAGTAGCAGTTGGTCGAATAATTATTCATGATCTAAGAACATTATGTGTGCTCAATGACCTAGAAATGTTTTATGTGTGGTAATGAAGTAGATAATGTAGAATTTCTTAAGCTTGGTGCGGACCAGAAGAAAATGAACAGCTAGCTTGAATTACCTTCTATACTAATGATAAGTTTTTAGTTAAGGTAGTTGGTTTTGTCGACTTTCATTTAAAGTATAAAATATACTTTTGTTCTGCACTATGGTTCCACATGGAGACGACAAATGTTACTATAAGGTATTTTAAGGATAGTCGTAGCAATAACGTTTTTTAAAAGGTATTCAGTAATAAATAAACAGTAGCAATTAAATAAATAGAGAAACAGTATTTTTTGTATTCTTTTATTATAAGATTTTGTAGAAGACAAACTGCTTGTCTTGACTGAGATTAATGCGTTAATTTATACATCTTATGTGTATATTTGTGTCTTACCTTTTTGGTATAAAAATGTAGTACGAGTAGACACAAATTACTGTAATTTATTTTTACCCCAAAGTAGTGAATTTAATGACAAAATTACAAAGAATCAGTTACTTAAAATAACTAGTTTTACGACCTTATTTATTTAAATTCATAAACTTCCCTGAAAAAATTAACAAAAATTATCGATTCCTTAAAAAGGATCTGGATTCAGTATGTACAGAGGTTAGAACCTATAAAGCTTTGAAAAATCTTTGTTTTTTTTTGACGTTAGTGAAACAGTGATCACAATAAAAAAACCGGGGTAATTAAATTGTGTGGTTCTCCTCAGACTTGGAACCCTCGTAGCCGTAGTTTAAGTGGGGGAGTGCCTTTACAGAAGGGTTTATTTCAGTACGTACGGTAACAAGATAGGCCCTCCTGTCACTCCCATTTGACGTACACAAGTAATCACTGGTATGGATTCAAAGTGGAAAAGCTATAAATAAATAAAGAGTTGACAAACCCTTTACTACCTGTCCTAAATTTAGAAGTAGAAATAGAGAGTTTTAGAATAAATATTATTTATTAAATGAGTTTAGTAGTAAAGTTTTTAATACATTAAGTATTTTGTTCTATTGTTTAAATTTATTTATCTTTTCTATTTATTTTCAAAACCATTTATTGTGAATAAAACTCCTTTTTAAAATAGGTTAATGATATACACTGCTTATGTTAAAAAAATTTATTAGGTATGAAATTAGCCTAATTTAATTTCACCTGTACCTGGCGTGCTGAATCACACCAACACGTGGCGGGAATCACATCAACACGTTTTTATGTATTTTTATTTATTTGGATTTAATACTGTTCATTTTACTTTACTTATATAATTTAACGAGGTCACATACATAGTATCTTATTTATTTGATTTTTGTTTTTTGCAGGTACGAACGAAATAAGTGATATCAACTTTTTAAAGTTTTTTGAACCTAAATATTTATTTAAATAATAAATTAAATGCTTAAGCCTATTCATCATCAGATGACGATAATTTTCGAAGATGAACTAATTATAGTAACAATTATTACTTATTAAAGAATTCATTTCATTCAAATCCTTTATCTTTTTGCCTATGAATTACTTGGAAATGCAGGTCTATTTTCTTGACAGAGAGACTTAAAATACTCTGATTTCACGGGTTTCCGGAAAGGAAAAATTAAGATGTACAGTTACCAGTACCAGTTGCAGGTAGAGTTACCGGGCGTGCGCTGTGTATTTGAACCTGCTAAACTTCTTCAGTGCATGAATAAAATCCTCATATCGCTTGGGTCGTGAACTGGCTAACTAGCCTCGTCCCATTGTCATTACGGTCAAGTCTTTCAAGCTACTAAGGTGGAATGTCTTGCAGATGTCAACGCTATACCATACAATTTGTCCTGCCATTCTTCACCACAAGCTGCTGTGATAGCTCATAAGCCAGATATCAATAAGACTACGGAATCACACACAAAGTGGATTATTAGGAGACAATAATTAATTTATTATTATTTTATTTTATCTCTTCACTATAATTCAAATCAATTCAATTCAAAATGTTATTTAAATTTATTGTTATTAAAAATAAACTTTTTTCATAATAACACAATATTTCATTTATACATTTATTACGTTATTGTCTTTTATGTTGTTAAACCGATGGTTTCAATAGTGTTTCAGAGTCCACCAAAGATTCCGCGAAAAAATACAGTTAATCGAGAATAACGTTAATTTATTCTGAGGAATTTCATAACTACATTCTCTTTTTAAGTTTTATTCTGTGCTTTTGTCAAACTTTTTTAATACAAAAACTGATGTTATTATGTTGCAAGTAGTTTTATGGTTTCATAATTATTTCTCATAAAAGTTCTCTACTAT
The DNA here is from genome assembly GCA_918358695.1 of Melinaea menophilus ssp. n. AW-2005. Classification (NCBI taxonomy): domain Eukaryota; kingdom Metazoa; phylum Arthropoda; class Insecta; order Lepidoptera; family Nymphalidae; genus Melinaea; species Melinaea menophilus. The sequence continues at coordinate 17,523,447 of OU911048.1, forward strand.
TTTAATTTAACAGCGTCAGATTGTAATAATATTTATATTTATAAAGAAGCTATTTGTAATAAATTTGCACAACTGTTAACTGAAAGTAATTCCGATTTGTTAGTTAAGTTTGTGTATTATATTTTGGATATTAAAAACAAATTATATCTATAATCATTGCAAAAATAAATTAGGCAATGGAGAACATAAATTAGTTTTTTTGTATATATATAACAAAAAACGCTTATCAAGTAGATCTTTATAATGAACTTGATGTGAACTGACTTTGATGACGTCGACAAAGACACGCCTCTCACCATATTGAAAATGTATGTAATTTCTCAATAAACATCAATATGTTCCAAAATTGTACAAACTATTGGAAAAAATTACCCTAACGCTTTACGCTTAAAGACAAAAGTTATTTTTGAGGAAATATCAGAGATGCAACCAACAATGTCTTTGTAAATATTGGGTATTTATCAGCCCATTTACTTTTTCATACTTTTGTAATGTTAGTGGATACAAACAAAAGGTATAGATAGGTATAGACAATTATACACACTGCATATATACTAAACAACAAAAATATTTTTGCTGAAGAAATTTTTTTGTTGTAATGGTAAATAAATAATTGGCTAATTATAATCAATTAAATAGTCTTTTAAGTAGTATTTCAAGTAATAAAAAAAATGTCAGCTTTTTTGTTTGACAATAATTAAAACAATGTTCCTAAAACACATGTATAAAAATTATCATCATCATCATCATCCTAGATAGTCCTACGAACTTTGGGTAACTCCAAAGCAAAACTGCACATCTCACACTGTTGTGTACAATAATTGTCATCTTTTTTAACCGGAAAAGATTGTGGAGCTTAAGTATTAATGCAAAATACAATACATACATATATATATATATATATGTATATGTATATATATATAGCATAGTAAACATGACATAATAATAAAGTATAGGATTTTATTTTATTAGTTCTAGGTTTAGCGAAGCTCGAAATTTATAAACAGTAACTACCCAAGGGAATAAGTTAAAAGTACGCGATCTTACCCGATTCAACACAGAGTTGTGATAAGTTTAGTCTTACAGCAGCCATTCCTGTTACAAAATTATTTACTTTATTCAGGTAAAAAAAGTATGATTTAATCACTTTTACTTAGCAAAAACTTAATTTTTTAAGTAATATTTTATTTTATTTTATAAAAAAAAATAGGTCTAATAATTTACAATATCATGTTACCTGGATATACACAGAATGGATTATATAAAACTTAACTATGAATACATCATAATTTAACAAAATTAGATTAAAATATCGGACTAAATATGGACCATATATTCATTGCTTATTTAAACGTGAAATCGTATTTTTTCTTTAAAAATATATATTAAATTCACAAACATCATCAACCTTCATTACTACAGATATTTACGGGTATATTAATTAATATCTGATTGAAGTCGAAAACTGGAAAAATTAAGTAATTAAACACATATTAAGTCTAACATTAACAATTATTATTTTATAGTTGTAATTGACAATATTCTTTCTTATCATTGAACAAAAAATGTTCCGCCGTTTGAAGAACATTTCTATCCAAAATAGGTTTTTTTAAACATTATTTAAGATTTTTTATGTCACATAAATAATATTAATGCGAATGAGTTCTCTTAAAGTTGTACTTACATTAAAGTACTCTTGGAATAAATTTTCCTTTTTTCTTATACATCTTTCTACATAATATGCATTGATATCGAACACTAAAATGTGATACTCAAAACTATTGAGCCTGGAGGTGGGAATAAAAGAACGAATATGAAAAGAACGCAGAACATATTGAGTAAACAGTAACGGTATAAAGTAAGCCTGGATCTGCATAATTTATGTCAGCATCGTAGTCATAAAGGATCCAATCATAGGCTGATGTTAATAGGGGCTTTGTATAGAGAACGAGTATTACAAGTCAGTAGCGGAGAGGCTTTCATTGTGGCAACGATTTGGTCTTTTAAAAATCTCATATAGAGGTAAAATTACGTATAGAGATTTTGAATATGATTGCTGAGACACTTAATCACAATTAAACCTTTATGCTTCTATTACACTTTGGCGATATTAATGTTTCAATATCAAAAAACAACTCGATTGATTTTAAAATTTCTTTTAAATGTTGAAAGCTACAATATAAAGCGTATTATTAACCTAACCTAACCGTTCAGGATCTATGCGAGTGAAACCAGTGTCGTTTAGAGAAAAAGGCACTCAATGAATAAAATAGACTAAAATAAACATATAATAGTAATTATTAGATAGAAATTAGGTTATACATATATGTCATCGCAGCCTTAATTTTAAGTTTCAGATATTATAATACCGATAAATAGGCTGACCTATTTATAAATTTTTATTTCGTATCTTAGATTTTTTTATTTATTATTCTTACATAGCAAAATAAAGACGATCAATAATATTATAATAACAAACTATTAAAATTAACTTTTAAGATTAACTTAGCATCGTTTAGTCAGCTTAATTTGTCTTTTGAAAAATAAAAAAAAATTGAGCACATTAAAATGTTTTTCGACTAATGGGTAGTTATAAATTAAGGATGAATTAGAAATAGAAAGGTATACAAGGCAAGTCAAAAGTATTTTGTATAACTAACATTTATGTGTTGCTGGATTATATCACTTAATCTAGTTTACATTGCTAATTTAGTAGAATAACAGTATCGAAATATTGAATACATAATGTTAGTTACATTAACAGAGATAGGGAAACAATACTTATCATTATTTTATTCTATATTATGGACGGTTACGATACGGTTATGATACGCCCTCTGAATCTCATGCTTTTGAAGTTTATTATTCTTCTATCTATATTTATGTATGTTTAAAAACGGAATAAAACAGATAACAGAATAGAATCGCTTTAATGTATTCTGTTTAGTCGAAGTGTGAAATCAATACCCGGCTTAGGCTGAAAGGGAGGTATTATCTGCCTTCGTTGATACAAACTAGGTGAATAACATTGTAAATGGTATGTGTGAAACTGTAGCAAACCTCATCCTTGAATGAAGACAAATTAATTTGGGCTTTTTATATAATTCTGTTGTAGAAAGTTTTTATATTATAAAGTTTAATTAGTCTTAATTCACATAATATTTGATTAACAAATTGTACTCTTCTAGTTCATATAATTAATATACAATATCATAAAACAATCTGCTACTGAAGAAGCAATATAACAACCATAATAATCGTCTGTTTCAAGTTTCATTTTCTACTTATTTATAAGTTAAATTACGTAAAATGCAAAATGTATATGATTTCGATCATGTTGTAAATTTCCGAATAAAAATACGCTAACAAATGTAAGATAACAACAAATCAGTTTTTTTTGTGAAATCACACGGAAATTTTGTTTTATAAAATAAAATGAAATATTATTCTTTGTAAAAGTATTGATTTTGTATAAAATGTGTCTATTATATTATTATAGTTATTTTATTTATATGTAGTTTTATATTTATAGTATTTGGTGTGTTGTTTTTGAAATATATAAAAGTTCCCTTATACTTGTAGCATAATAAACAAACGTTTTATTAAAATAAACTTCATATGTCATATATCGTATATGTTTTTATTAGATAATGTATGGTTCAAAAACTGATACTATATCCTACCAACAGGCGTATTGGATTCTAACCGCTTCAGCCGATCATAGTGGTGACCCGGTGTTTTGGCTTAAAACTTCAAAAGAACTCTAAGAATTATAGCAGGTTTGTGACAAATTTAACCTCGTTACAATAAATAAATTTGTAGTAGTTGTTGTTTGTTGCGTACTATGGTGGGGACGTTTATTAAATCAGAAAGGAATGGCAGCTTCACCAGGCAGCTTTACATCGGCAGTGTCATCATTTAATTGGCTAGAAAAATATCCAATTAATGATATTTTATTAATTGGCAAAATAAGTGTACATACAGAAAATTCTTTTGTAAAAACAATCAATCGCTTGATAATAACGATATAAGTGGTTCGGAAAAACACTCGCTCAGTTTTTCAAATATTAATAAAGCTATTTAAAGCGATGTATAACTTAATTAATTTTTTTTAAATATGTAGCTTATAGTGTAATGTTAGTTTTCTACATTTAATTAATATATTTTGTTTCATCAGATCACGTTGATGCTTTTTTCTTAAGACAAGCTACCAGAAGAAAATATCAGATCCCTCATAATTGACATCGGACATCCAATGAAATACATAATATACAAATTTTAAATTCTGAAATCCAGGCAAGAACTTTCTGGTAACTGGTTGATAAATGAAGCTAGAATAAGCTAAAGCTTTAGTATAATTAGAAATGTATATAGATATAAATAATCAAAAATTTATAATCAAGGTAAAAATTTAGAGACACAAAGATAATAATGGCGGTTAAATCAATAATGGATTATAAATATGGCCGTCCAGATCCGATACCTATGTAAATATGAATTTCTCAAGAAAACTATTTGAATAATTATCAGATTTTTAAACTAGAAACTAGAAACTAGAATTCTGAAATCCTAAGAAGTGATTATGCTGCAACGTTTTTATGATCGCGAATTATTTGACCGATAGTTATGCCAAACTGCCAACAATCAAGTTGTTTTATTTGCGTAAACCTTGCGCCACTCCTGGAAGGAATGCTGAATCCATGAGGGAGGGAACACCAGCGCTCGTTTAAGATAACTGTAGTATTACTATTTTGATGGACACGAGCGGCTTCACCTCTTAAAGCTGCTTCATGACGCTTCGGTCAGTCAACCGCAGACCCTGTATATATAATAATTATATTATCTAGTATTTTCTTACACCTAAAATTACTATGTGAGACAGCGTAATTTAAAATAGAAATATTCAATATATTATGAAATTATTTAATAAGCTGTGAATAATAATAAATTAGCTAGATGCATAACAAAGACTTAATTTTGGTTAAGTTACTTTACTCCTTAAATCGCTACCTTATTTAACTTGTCTAGTAACTTTTAACATCCCTTATTATCGACTACGTTATCGATAAAAGTATTGGTAGAATTATTGATATTGTGATATAATTTCTGAATAAATAGTAAAGTACTATACAACATTATTTTGTTAATAAAATTTTGTATAAGATTAAAAAACCGAATAAGAAATATAATATAACCGTGATATTCAATTTTATTTATCGTACACAAAAACGAGTCTTTAAAACAAAAGGTTCTTTCAAGAACTAATGAAAGGCAGATTTTGTTTCGATTATCTGCAGGGTCAATCTCCTTTTTTATTACTGATTACAAGAGCTAAAGGTACGACCTACTTTCTAATTTAACTAATTATTTGCACACCAACTCCTCAGCCTGAGCCTTTCGGGTAGTAGTACGTAATTTTAATATATATATTTTTAAATATACAACAATCTGAAAAGATTTATTACCTATTCTTAAGTATTACCTACCTACAGACCACGTTGATCCATGATTTAATTCACAATTAAGTTATATTAATTGACTTATAATAGTATCAATAAAATGATAAACACTTATTGTTCAATAACTTATTACTGAGCTCAAAATTATTTAATCTTAATAAAATTGGTACAGGAAATTTCAAAATTAAAAGCAAATTGGATTTAGATAAAATAATATTAGATTGAAGCAGAATTACAGTTTGTATGTAATTGTAGTTTGTCAGTGAGAGATGCGAACATGGGAATGGAAATGACAGTAACAGTGACCTATTTTGATATCGTATGTATCAAAATAAGCCTTTTTGTAAAGACACTTTCCAACTTAAAATAAGGCTACGAGGGTTCCAAACGCGCCCTGGTCTGAGAAGAACCACACAACAAACTCAGCCGGGTTTTTTTTTATTGTGATCACTGTTTTACAAATGTCAATATATTTAGTGAGCAATGTATGAACGACTAGAACCATCGCAATCAATTCGATAAGCTGTCCTAATAATAATTAATAATAAGAAAAGATAAATCCGTGGCTAGCAATACGACCAGTCACCGCAAGCAGCACCCATTTTTTCTTAACAACAGTTAACATTTTATCGTTTTGTTTTATTTTGGTTTGTCGAAAAATTTTAAAAATGTGATTTTATCTTTTTACAAGCAATTATCGACTAAATTTATAAATAAATATAAAAATAGTCCATCAACTGACTAACCTATCAGTTATAACCTAAATTCGTGTAAAGGTTAAACATCTTATACTTGGACTAGAATATCTATATGATGAAGTTACTTTCTTCAACAGGGCTTTTGGAAAAGAATGAAATTTTGTATGTAAATGGATAATTTTAACATTTACTGGGCAAGGCATTAAATTTCAAATTATTTTATCCTAAAATAAAACCAGGTCTTTAAATTAATATTTTACTTATATGTTCCATAATTGAAATGGTCGAGTATGAAATGGAATAACAAATAAATTAATTTATATTTACTGAAAACATAAATATCCACGAGACGGAAGAATAAGTGCTTGTACCTTATCAAAATTCAAATTCTCTGAAATTGCTCAAAAGGCGGTGGTAAACGATCCAAATCTATTCAGGAGTTAGTTCAATTCAACCACAACTATTTTAGTTGAATTTTCAATGCAATCTAGTACGTATTATACCATATTGCAGTCATTTTAATTTATCTGTCTAATGTATATTCACAACTTGTATATTTTAAAGTGCTCCTGTACTGTAGAGCTAATACAGAAGCGGGTGATACAAACTTTGTTAATATGTGCGGTTTGCCACTACAATGTTGTAATATTGTACATCTATTTATATCTATCGTACTCGGCAAGGTTTGAAAGTGAAATGATTCTACCTTTTCAAATCAACACTTTGAGATTGATGAGTTTAGTTTTGAGCTACATTTGAATTATTATTTTGTGATATATGAGCAATAACACCTTAAGTTAAGAAAATTAAATTAAAAGATTAGAAACTTTTTATATACAAAAATTGTAGACTTTAAAAACACATAGACTTTATTTTATTTTTGTTGAAATGGAATAAAGAATATACACTATATAATAGTAAAAGAACTAATCAAGACCTCCTTTTTTTGAATATTTGACCTAAAATACCTCAAATTCCAGACGTTTCAAAAACCTTGTAAAGATTTATCTCTGGTAAAAGTAAATGAAATTGTGACCAAATGTTACACCCGTTATCGTAAGTTAACAACTTATTAATATCAAATGAATCGATGACAAAATATATAATTAACCCCAGTTTTGACGTTGCTTGTGACCAAATGTTAAGGTTTTATTCCAAATACTTTTATTTTACCAGCAGTTAACAGTAAAATATGGTTTTATTTTAGACAAAACAAACAGATACAACAGAATATAATACTACAAAGATATAGTACATGAACTGGGATGCTTAAAAATCAAAAATCAAAAATCTTTATTGAAAATAAGTTTCATACAAAACATTTTTTCATTGTCAAAGCTACCACCAGCTCGGAAAATTATTTCCACAGACCTGAGAAGAGCTGGCGACAGAAACTCAGCGGGATTGTCATTTGTTTTTTTTTTTTTTTTTTCCTTAAATTCAAAATAACATAAATACATTACACAATATTAAATAAATAATCTTGAAGCAGCCTGGCAGCGATCGCTTCATACCCACGGTGCATTATCCTCTAAGTATTCAGATACATTGTAATATCCTTTTGCACACAAACGTTCCTTAGCTATTCTCTTAAATTTGTTAAATGGTAATACTTGAACGTTTGCTGGGACTTTGTTGTAGAACTGTATACATTGCCCCATGAAAGATTTACTCACTTTTTTAAGTCGAGTAACAGGTAGCGCGAGCTTGTGTTTGTTCCTGGTATTTATAGTGTGTATATCACTATGCTTAATAAAATTGTCAGTATTTTTATGTACATATTTAAGATTTTCAAAAATATACTGACTGGCGACCGTAAGTACATTAATTTGCTTAAACTTATTTCTTAAAGAATCTCTAGGGCCCAGATTGTAAATTGCACGGACAGCTCTTTTTTGTATAACGAAAATGGTATTTATATCAGTAGCACTACCCCACAGTAGGATACCATAAGACATTATGCTATGAAAATAACTATAATACACTAACTTAGCAGTAGTCTCGTCAGTTAGGGATCTAATTTTTTTAACAGCGTCCGCGGCAGAGCTAAGTTTACTAGCCAATCCAGCTATATGAGGGCCCCATTGTAGCTTAGCATCAACAGTGATTCCTAGAAAAATAAGCTTAAATAAGCTTAAGGTAAATATGGCAGGTGAGATAAATTATTGTCTACAATCTTATATAGATTAATAATAAAAATATTATTTATATATCTTAATAATAAAGAATATAAATAAAGTTTAAGAAAACATTTCATCAATATCTTTATATATTGGTGCAGAAATAAAAAATTCAATTCGGTATGAAAGTGACGACACTCAATTGATGGCCGACAATAAAATCAGTCCTTTGATATCAACTGAGATCACCATTTTCCGGGTTGATAATCAACGCTCTTTGGAATTTAACTAGCTTCATTGGTGAAATAATGGTTTTTTCTATAAATAATTAGTCCAAAAAATTGTTTGTCTAAGGTATCACTCAGTATATCTAGAAATTAATTATAAATATCACAGTTAAAATATTATTAATCTATATTCTTAAAACGTGTATTTTGAACTTAAAAAAAACATGAAATTCCTCTACAAATAGCAGTCAAAGCGATGCCAGCGTGAAATGTTTACACGGATTTTATTTCTGAGATTAGACACTTGCATTCATGTTCTAAAGTATCCCCACAAACAATATAGTTACTATCTTAGCAACAGGCTAATATCAGATTCAAATAACACAGTAAAAATAAACATATAATGCTTTTTTTTTCTCTCGGTGGTAGACCATAACATCAGGTCGCCGGCAAGGTTACCACCCATCGGACAAAGTTGTGTCGCAAAGCGACCTAGTCGTGTTCCGGCACGTTGTTTGATGAAGCCGTATATATATGGGAAATGGGTCTGAACAGCTGCGTTGCGTTGGCGAACCGGTTTGGCGTCGAGTTGGTGTTTATTGTGTCGGGTGTCTAGTCGAAGAGGGTAGCGAGATCCGAAGCGACGGCTTTCCGCTGGCCGCCCGCAGATTGTTGGGTTCCCAATTAGTGGGTCAGCCACCCATGAAAGGTTGCCCCGCCAGCTGCGAAAAATGAAAAGTTTTCACAGCGGTTGCACTCCTCCTCATTCAAAATGCAGCTCACTAATATCAGGGGCTTGCACTCTAATCTCCAACCTGTCCACCACCACCTAGAGACAGAGCAACCGCACTTGCTCTTTTTGACGGAGACGCAGATACAATGTCCTTTGAGCACTGCATACCTGGATTATCCCGGCTACTCGTTAGAGCACAACTTTCGGTCTGTGAAAAAAAAAAAAAAGGCAGCCGTGCTGATCCTGCCAATTATAGACCAATTTCAATCACCTCCATACTCTGCAAGATTATGGAGCGTGTATTGAACACGCGCCTTCTAGCGTACCTTGAAGGTAACGATCTCCTCAGTGACCGACAGTACGGGTTTCGCCGAAACAGGTCCACTGGTGACCTTTTAGTGTATGCTACGCACGTTTTAGGCGAGGCCATCGAGAAGAACGGAGAAGCGGTCGCCGTCTCTCTGGACGTCTTGAAGGCATTTGACAGGGTCTGGCATGCGAGCCTTATAAGCAAGCTTTCAGCGTAAGGCATATCTCTTGGTCTGATCGGCTGGGTAACGGACTTCCTCAACCAGAGATCTCTCCGAGTAGTTGTCGACGGGTCTTCCTCGAAAACCTTGACAATTAATGCCGGAGTGCCTCAGGGGTCCGTTCTTTCTGCAACATTTTTTCTGCTGCACATCAACGATCTGCTGAAGCCCGGTATCTATAAGTATGCAGACGACAGCACAGTTGTAGAAAGATACCTGCCGAGTAGTCGGGCTAGTAGAGATCAAGTACAGTCAGAAAGAGAAGCCATGGTGCAACGTTTGAGTGACAAACTTCAGGCAGTCTCCGCATGGGGCAATGCCAATCTTGTCAAATTCAACGCCACCAAAACGCAGACGTGTCTGTTCACCGCCAAAAGGAGCCCCTTCACCTTGGCTCCTACTTTCCAGAGTGTATCTTTGGAATACAGTGACCGACTACAGTTGTTAGGCTTAGAGATTTCCTCGAACCTCAACTTTGGTCGGTGTATTGAGTCCAGAGCAAGAGCAGCTGCAGGGAAGCTTGCCGTTCTTGCGAAGGTCCGTCAGTACTTTACACCGAGACAGCTTCTTGTATTATACAAAGCACAGATCCGGTCGTATGTAGAGTATTGTGGTCACATATTCGCTGGTGCCGCAAAGTCTCATCTTGCGGTTCTGGACTCAATTGAGAGGCGAGCAAAGAGGCTTATAGGCGATCCCAAATTGGTAGAAGCTAACCTCCACAGCGTTGAACACAGGCGTAGAATTGCTAGCCTCTCAGTATTCTATAGGATACACTTTGGTGAGTGTGCGCTGGAATTACACGACTTAATTCCTCCATCCCTAATAGAACGTCCCGACGCACGGCAGGTATCCATCCTTACGTTGTGGACGTTCTTTTTCTTTTTTAATTCGCACAGCGAAGGTATTTTTACAATGAATTTGATTGCGATCTCAAATTTTAACATTCATCCGATAATAAAATAATTAAAATATACATGGAATAACATAGAATTAGTCTTTTTTTATTATTTTCACAAGGCTATTCAGTTGCATTGTATTAAATGTTTACATTCATTCATTGTTCATTGCCTTTCATTAATGTTTTAAATTACACAAGGCACTCGAGTTAAAATGAACGAGTTAATGATAGTTTAACAGAGAATGGTTCAATTACGAGAATATTTCATAATTATGTAATTATATATTACCATTTTCATTCCAAAGGATTATATTTTTGTTATAAACAATAAATAAAATTATTATAAATGTTGTTTATATGTTTATAATTCATTAAAAATAAATAGTTAAATCTGGTAATAATAGTAATAAGTTAAACAATTTCGAACATAATAGATACTTGAAACAATAAACTTTTAGAGTTAGTACAATATGTCTAGGCTAGCGTTTAGGGTGACTTTTGTCACCCTGACTGCATTCTTTGTCCTATTCATTTACTGGAATAAGAGTACGTGTACAAAATTGTCTTTTGATCAGCACGTTACCATGTGCTAACGGAGAGATCGAATTTATACACTTATCTTTGGATACGACAGCGACGAAATTGTTACTATGTTGCTAATAATTACAATAATATTATTATTTATTGATTATTTATATATTTTCTCAAGTAGGTGTCTCTACAGAAAAAAATATGTATTCATTTTACTACAATAAATAAAATTCACTAGCATCATTTTTTTAAGTTCATTTAAAATATCGGCTCTAAATATTTATCTAAATGATTATAAATGATATTAATATAATATTTATATTATATTATAATATACATCACCTATTGTTATATTTCTTTTGAAAAGAGCAACTGTTGAGTTTCTGGCCGGCTCTTCTCAACAGAGCAGCATTCCGAGCCGGTGGTAGCTTGCTTACGGACGGACTACACTGACCTTTTTTTGTATTGTAATAATTGACGATTCAAAAGTGCGTGTAAATGCCTACTTGAATAAAGATATTTTGAATTTGAATTTTGAATTTGAATATATAATTCAATTATAAATGATAATAATAATAAAAAACTACACGCCAGAAGTTAACATTCACTTAAAAAATAAATAATATATTTTTATAATATGGTTATATATATATAAGTAGCTTTAAAAATACTTGTCGTGTTAAGAAGAGACTCACATTATTATAAAACACGCTGTTAAGGAAATTTACATTTCAAAAGAATCGTGACCATCTCCCCTCGTGAAAGCAATCCAATTATAAGCCGGGTTGAAAATGACATGATTGTTTTTAAAACGGTGACAAATATCACCCTTTTGCGGTAGCTCTCATCTTATATAATACTTTGATTCTTTTCTTGTCACCTGACATCTTTATTAATAATTTCAAGGGGTGAGGTAAATTCTATTGTAATCTTAACTGAAAAAAAAATTATTTCGAGTCGATAACATATTTTATTCGGATTGTAGAAACGTTAACGAAACCTCAATAATACCGGATGCCGTCTTGAGTTCGTTAAGACCGATTCACACGTATTATGAGGCATATTTCACTATTTCAATAAAGCGAAGCCGGGGTTTTATCTACTGTCTACATCGAATTTATTATTGTAAAGTATCTATACATTTAGGAAGAATTTGTGAATATACAATAATATTCTTTGTCCTAACTTTATTTAAATTTTAAAATTTAAAGGAAGAATATAAAATCCGGTATTACATTTACGTTTAGTATGTTTATATATTAATGAGATATATTCAATAAAGTCGATTAAAACAAATATATAATTATAAATTTACTAATTATAATTTTAAAAATCCGGCTTCAGCGTTTAAAATTAAGTATGTATAATATTTTGATACATTTCAATTAAACGTTAGTGAAATAATCTATTACATTTTAATTAAGAATAATTAAAATTATAAGTTATATAATGGGAGAAAAATGTTGCAATAGTTCTCCTGATATTGTAAAAGGTATTATTTAAAATTGTATTTAAAGATTAAAAAATTTTAAGACTTCTATCTGTCAAAATTATTAATTATATGTTATTCTTAAGCTGTATAATGTCCAATTTACTAATTATAATTCTAAAGACAAACTAATACTTTTGACCTTTAACAGTTTCTCTTTTATTTTTATACAATACCTTTCACTTCACATATATAAATGTTTATAAAAAAACTTAATATTGAAACTTATAAATCCCATGGTTTATACACAGTCGACATACTTTCAGGAAATTAATGAAACAGAAAACATAATATAATCATCCTAAAATATTCAAAGGCATTGTTTCTTATATCGCTATCGAGTTGCGGTTCCAAAATTATTAGGAATTTAATTTACTTAAAAAATAAAGTAATACTTTCTCTACCTCAGAGGAAAAATATTATTATATGATAACAAAATATAATATATTATTACATATTGGACGTTGTCTAACCAAGGAGACGTCAAATGAAATAATTAAATGAAATAATTCAAACTCATCTTACAGAGAATGTCTTAATGACAAGGGTCAACAATGTGATATCCTCGGTAATTTCTTGTCAGTCCGACCTGTCCGTGTGTCAGATTACAGACTGTAGGCGCTAGTGACGTAAAGATCCTACCACCATTTCTGCTAGTTGTGAAAATGACTCAGTAATAATTACCAACTTAAGCCTCTTGAAATATTCCGGACTCAGACTACTATAGCAAATAATGTTGAACAAAATATATAACAAAATATTAAACAATAATACGGCACTAAAATGTAAATAACAAAGCAAAAAACGTTAATATTAATTGTTTTGCTGGATACGCAAAGCTAAAAGTTTAAGCAAGCTTGGACAACATTTTAGTATAGTTGTAAGTACACATACCTTAATTTTAAGGAAAATAAATGAAGGTTGAGAGAAAATTTGTTAAGAAGATCAAATATTTGCAGCGTTTGTGCTTTGCTAACTAACACAAGATAGATATTTATTTTTATATAGGCCTGGTATAAAAGAAAATAAATAGAGATTTAATATTTGAAAAGCACACGAATTTATACTTATATTTTTTAAATAAAATAATTTTTATTATATTTATCTGGTAATTTTTTCAGTTTTTAAATTTATAATTAATAAAGTGATACATCAATAACAACATATCTTATAGTTCATAAATCTAGCTGTGATAATATCGACTAATAGATAAGTAGTAAAGTGGGTTATGGACATCGTTATTGAAGGATAAGTTTCGTATTACATCGTTTTTACAAAGAAAGAAGAATAACATTAATAGAGATCTGAGAGGAGTATTATAGAAATTTAACTATACTACTACGCCAAATTCTATCACTTCGCTTAATCTATACTTTGCTTAAAGCAAATTGAATTGAATATCTAATAACATTATTCGGTTAAATTTAAACAAGTTCTCTAAACTGGTTAATAATGTTCGGTTCCCTTAAGCTTAACTAATAGTTTAAGTCTGAACAAGTTTCTACTAAAAGAATATAGATATTAAATAATTGATGTATTTCAAGTATTACTAAGATTAAATTAATGTCATTTTAGATGAATTGAAGCTCATAATAATATTTTAAATCACAAAGGTCACTGGGCACAATCCGACCCGGTCGCAGACATTAATGAAAATGGTATATAATGAAAGTGTATATTTTCTCTTAATATTATATAATGTTACTTATTTGGAATCCATGGGAGAACAAAGTTTGAACCTAAAATATATTGTAAAAATGTCGTATTTTTAGAGTCTACTGGATATGCTATCGTTTTGTTAATAAACTACCAAAAAATCGATGTATCGATGGGTAATTGAGGCGCTAAATGGCCGTTTAAAAGATTACAAGACATTTCGACTTATTTATTTTAATGTATCAATGCGAAATATGATGGCAGACTTCAAAATCACGCCAGCAATTATAAACGCTATTAGGCGTTCGTATGAAGATAGTGTAGGTATACGTCGAGCAGTTTATTAACATTATAAACGACAACATGAATAGAGAAAATGAACTGGCACAATATGTCATTTAAAATAACATAAACCGACAAAGAGTTGCATTTATGCCATTAGAAGGAAAAAATCCAGATTTTAGAGATTTCCCACAGCTAAACTACGAATATGTAATATTATTCACTTTAGGCAGTTATCATTTAAGACTGGTCCTCATACTTTTTACGTGACCTCTCACCAGTATCATAAATACTATGTTTTCGAAGGTCACTCGCGGCCTCCCCTTGTCTCTCTTACCGCTCACTTTTCCTATATAAATCTTTTTTACCATTCTTTCATCACTCATTTGTTCGACGTGCCCAAACCACCTGAGCACGTTCTTCTTCATTCTCACCGTGACATTTTCGCTTGTACCTTCCTGCCTTTCGGTGGATGTCTTTATTGCGGATTCGGTGAGTTAGACTGACTCCGCATTTTCTGCGAAGAGATCGCATCTCCACAGCATTCGTCTTTCTTACATTCTTCTTCTGTGTTACCCACGTTTGGCTGCCGTATAAAAGCGTCGGTAGCAAACCTGCATTTTGTACAGCCAAACGTCTCAACAATGCAGCCAAAGCACCGTTGACTCTGTTACCGGCAGCTATACGCCTTTCCACATCCATTTCGTATCTTCCGTCTCTGCTAAACATACTTCTCCAATATACCGCTTCATTCACTTGTCCTATTATCTTACTGTTCACGTTGATCTTACATTCCGTTATTTCTTTATTTCTTTCAAATACCAGAACCTTCGTCTTATCTAC
Organism: Melinaea menophilus ssp. n. AW-2005; assembly: GCA_918358695.1. Classification (NCBI taxonomy): domain Eukaryota; kingdom Metazoa; phylum Arthropoda; class Insecta; order Lepidoptera; family Nymphalidae; genus Melinaea; species Melinaea menophilus. The sequence goes on from OU911048.1 coordinate 17,538,916, forward strand.
ATTCAGGTTTAGACCATTATTTTCACCCCCATCTTTCAGAGTGGTGACCAATGCCTGCAAATTGCATTCTGATGATGCAATGAGCACTGCATCATCGGCATATAGCAAGCAATTGACCTTAAGGTCACCTACTTTCACTCACACTCCAAGTCACAGTCTTTCACGCCTTGGAAACAACTATCCAAATACAAAATGAACAACCAAGCTGACGTAGCATAACCTTGCTTAACACCCGATTTTATATCAAACCAGGACAACATGCCAGATCCTACTCGCACACAGGCTAATAATGTAATGTATTAATATAATACAGAACAAATAATGTAAAACATGAAATGTTTTTTTTTTAATTCCCACAACCCACAACATAGGGACCCTTACCATAATAAACTAGAGGCTTTTATCAATATAATCTCACAATTTCATTTCTGTCCGCCATGGGTTTTTTTTTCATACAATTTGCCCATTGACCTTTTATATTTATATGTACTTTCGTTCAAACAATGGCTTATAAAATTAGCATTAATAAATTTTCATCCATTATTATACAAGTTCTTATTAATTCATCATCTTCTTACAATACACCAAGCAATACACCAACAATAATATTAACATTATTATAATATTAATATCCCTGATTTTATCACGAAACTGGTATTCTAGTACTCTTCAAAATGATAAATCTCGCAAAACAATTAATTAGACGTCTTTTGTTCGCAAAAATTTATCTGAAAAAGTGAATTTTATTATTTTAATCATTAAAAATGGATCTGTCCGGTAAATTGTATGATCTGTATATTATTATGTGTTTACTAAAGAATACTTTGACGTAGGTATTAAACCTGCATTGTAGTATATCAAAGTCTATTAGCTGATTATTCAGATTGATTTAAAATCTGAAGTTACGATATAACGTAATTTATTGTAGGACCTAACTGTTAATATTTCATGTTACTATCTATACATTTGTTTTTCTTTGAAATAGTTCATTAGAATTACAACTATGGCAATCTCTCAGTTTTATGTACTTCAGTGAAGTCAATATCTCTCTTGAGTATGGCATTACAAGTTAGACAATAAATATGTAATAGTAATTTGTAACTAGATTTAAATCTACAAGTGTTAAATATCTAAAATTGCAAATTTATAACTTTAGCTATCTTACATACATAATATTTTTAGTTATAATAAAAGTTTCATTGAGATTCTCATCTTTATAACGCATAATCTGTGATAATATAATTTATGGCTTGATTTTTGTAAATGAGAAAGGATAGATGTTATAACCTTCGAAATATATGGGACAGTTGTAATTCTATAATTATTATTTAGGTAAAAGAACGACAAAAACACTTTAAACGTCACCACGTGGATTTAACTTAATTTATTTCTTAACATAAACAAATATTTCTCACATTATAATATACATATATATTTGTAGGAATATTAATAATTATTGTTACTTGTAATATTACTAAAGGTTTGTTTATGATGAAATGAATGAAAGTTCATGAAATGAGGTTAATTTAAAAGTCTCCGGTTACGAAACAGGCTGTCCATTAGCTGATGACGGAAATGAACTAAACTATAGCTTGGTTTCATTTAGAGAATAAGCAGCAAATGTCTAGCTTACCCCAGTTTATTAAGGGAAATAAATTAAAAATAAAAATTATATATATTGAAAGAATATCGAAAAAAATTGCTGAGGGTGTGATTGCGTTACTGTTATTTACTATTTAATAATTTATTTACGGGTACAATTTCATGACGCGTTATTTTTTTTGCAAATAAAAGTAATAACATAACTACTGCGTCAATTATGACTTATATACAGATTGAAACAACAAACATATACAATTTATAAGAACTTATCCTGTGGCGTTTTCTGCGGCTTGTTACATCTTATATAAGAAAACAACATTTTGTACTTTTCTTTTAAGTTAATAAATGGAGATTATAATATTTTCATCCAAACTTTCTCAATTTTAGCAGAAACGTCCAAAAGTCTCGTGTTAAGAATGTCAAGGCTTTAAACTTGTCTTCTGCAATAAAGCAATAAGGACAAGGATTTTTATATAAACTTCTAAGATAGTGCCTATGCTACACGCAGTTATATAACAAAGAACACATTTTATTTTGTAATACAATATAATATAAATACCATAAATAAAATGCTTCGAATATCACGGTATAAGTATGAACAATAACCATTAAGAACGAACAAACATAACCCGTCTGGTGTTCTTTTGTGTCTACGAGCATACAGCTGCAATACAAAGAGCAAGACCATCGATGAGTCGTCGAAACACCATCGTTAGTATTCCACTTCGAGAAATTGCTCTATTTTCTTTATTAAACTGCAAACTTGGTTTTGAACCTTACTGTCATATTATAGTTTTACTTAAACAATCAACCCGAAGTGGCTCTTTTACTCAGAACCTGACATCGGGGGAAGACGCTTATTATTAGACTAGTTTAAAAATTCTGTTTTATCAACAAACAAGTTTTACAGTTTTTTTTTAAGATTTCATAAAAATAATATCGATTTTTAATAAATTGCCAATCACTTAGGCTACCTCAAAAAGACTTAGTTTTAGTTACTTAGTTCTTTATAGTTATTTTCTTTTTCTTTCATATTATTGCTTTTTTTAATGTGTTCTTTCACTTTAGTTTACCATGTGATATGTTTTATTTGTTCATTCATCCAGAGGTTGACTGGAAGAGATCCCTTCAGGGGATAAGTCCGCCTTTGTGCATAATTTTTTTTTTCTTGTTATACATTAAGCTATGTACTTTAGTATTATTTATGTACAATAAAGAGCATACAAAGACTAATTTAATATAAACAATGTTTTAAATACTAGTGAGACGGCCACCCAGAAGAGTATTGTTGCCATCATTGAAATATGAGCGAGGGAATACAGCTAGATGCCGACTCAGTGGTCTTTACTGATGTGTCTGACTCACCTGTTTGAGCCTACGTAATTATATACTTTCTTTACATAGTGTATACATATAAAAAAACAAACAGACAATCATCGTCTATTGGCCCCATTCAATTATTTAGTAGCAACTTCCTTTAATTACTTAACTTTCTTCTCGACAAAAGCATTTCAGCTTTCCGCATTACATAGGTATAAAAGTAATAAATAAAATGTTTCTACTCGTATAATAAAAAATAAAACATACATTTATTGAACATGCATAAAAAATAAAACTGAAACCTTACACATTATAGCGCTCAGCTCGTATGATCACTCGCTAGAAGTCATTGCTTTTATTACTCTTTTTTGATCATTACACCGTTTTTATATAAAACTGAACTTGTATTACAATTTTATTTACCCGTGTGTTCAGCTACAAAGAACAGTCTTGATATTCAGTCGTCTGAAAATTAAATTTCCGTTTAAAATTTTTCCAATGTTTATTTTTCCATAAACCAACTAATATTCGCATAGTCATAATGATCAAAGTAATTAAAATTTACTAATACAATACAATTAACAAGTCAACAAAGATTCGACTAAACTATTTAAATAGTTACAACAGCGGTGACGTCAAAAGTTTATTTAGTTTAACACAGTATTTTGCACAAATGAATGTTTTTATCCAAATCAAATATCCAAATAATTACCTTAACAGCCACTGCGATAATTGCCTTTATTTTTATTATTTATTGTAAATGTTTTGACAAATATGTAATAAAGTCTAACATAAATATGTAAAAATGTAAATACAACGAACGAATAATCGAATATTTATTAAAATCAGTCATTTAAATTGACAAAAGCAAGGAATTTATTTTATTAATACTTTTTAATATTCTTGGATAGGTTAAAGAAAAGTAAACATAGAAGGTTGCAAATGAAGGATTTATTTTTAAGTATTATAATATATTGATGATGAATAAGGTACGTTAACAGCTTATTTATTTTCAATAATCCACTAAATAAATATTTATTTAAAGAAAAAAAAAGAAACTATCTTTCGTATAGAATAGAAAAAAAACATCGACAGAATCCATAACAACTTTATATCAATGACAAAGAAATGCAAATATAAGAATATAAATCTTGAGAAGCCATTGAGATGACATGAATCACAATAAAAACCTCGTACTTAAAATGTACATAGTGTGTTAAGAAAAAAACATTGACGTAGAAGGTACGGAATAGGTAAAGAAATAATGTCTAAATGAAAGATACACGTAGAGAGTATTTGTCAAATATATAGCTAATATTCATTAGGAATCAGACTTAACATCATACAGCTTACTAAATTTTTAATACATAAAGTACGTAAAACATAAAACATACATTTTTATATGTGTAGGTCCATATTATCTATATTTATTTATAAAGGTTTATTAAAATAATTTTCTTTTAGGAAGGTAAGAATTTCGTATAGTTAAAGAATAACTGGGAAAATATATCAGTATGACATAAGAGATTGTAAAAGTTATTTACTTCTTTACAACATAACAATGTTGTTATACTTATGTATGTTTTCATCATCAACGCCAATCAAATTCCAATAACATCACTATACATATAAGACACAACATAACACAACTGTCATATACAATATTTGGTTTGAAGGAACTATTACTATTTGAAACAGAACATATATAAAACAGTCTTAATTTATAATTTTTAAAGAGTGGTTATAATCTTAAATCAATTATCGATATTTATATAATATATACCAAGATTTAAATGCTAATGTCACTGACCAAAACATACAAATGCCTACACATACCGTAATTCGAGTCACGGTGTGTTATAATCGTTATGCATTGTGGTACAAACAGCTTACACCACATACAAATTATAAAATTATAAACATAAAATTCAAATAATAATTTTAATAATAGCCGAGTCATACAAATAATATTTTACATAAAATTCTAGTGCTTATTAAAGTTAACTAAAAATATAATGCGTAATGGGGTTCAAAATTTACGGAAAGTTGATTCTTTATTTTATTATATAAAAAATTTCATGTGAATATTAAGACATTGCTAAAATAAAATGTAAGAAGTTAACTAAGATATTGCTGTTATAAAGTTACCAAACAAAAGCATTAAGATACGGTCCCCACATAAGGCGAGGTACATCGTCGTCAACCAGGTGTTTACTCTCACTAAAAGCTATATTTAAGATGAACATTATGATCACACATTGTGTTGTGTTCATAGAGTACCATAAACTTTACATTTTAGGAGTCGAAATGTATAGAAGTTTAAAGTAAAATGTATCTATTATTTCTTATAATATATTTACAATCTTATGCATAAACTGTTACAGTATAAATTTTCAAATCTATAAGTAATATAAGAATCACATAAAATGTCATTGTTTAAGCAGCAGTTAATCAAATGTATAATATTATTAAGTATTTATTATTAATTACCATATTATTAATCATTTACATATTATAAATTGTAATGTCTCCAGCAAACTTCATTCTTACTGTATATGTCAATATTATAAATAATGAAATAACTATAATAGAATAAATTTTGTAATAGTTGAAAGTAAAATTTAATTAAGAACAAGAAATCTTTGAACTCCTTAACCTAGTACTTACGTAATTTTTTTTTAATATTTTCAAGAAAACAATCATTTTCGTATTCAATTATAAGAATTGCTTATTTAATAGCAAGAGATCAATCTAAAAAACTTCAACGGGTTCACTTAAAAGTAAATTAAGAAGAGTCATCATATTTTTTCCCCCAGGTCTCTCGCTTAATCGTTCGTCAAGTAAATAACTCGTGAATTTTTAATATTTGTATTTTAACAGGCTTTGATAAGATTCAACGATAATAATTTAAAAATGACACTGAAGAATCAGTGTTTCTATCGTCTTATCTTGATCTTATAAGGACATAAATTTACTCACATAAATATATTTGCATCACTGCACAGCGCGTCATTGCCTTCAATACCATTCGTACCACCTGGATGCGTGAAGATCCTCCATCCTCAAGGCCCTTTCTTCCACGTACCACTCGAATGTGGAACGAACTATATATATATATGTCGGAAATAGATGGCGCTGCTGTGGTGAATTCAATGATGAATGTCGTCATTTATTCTAATTGTTATTTCGATTATTGTTACTTTTTTTAGTTATTTCAATTTACTTTATTTATAATGATTCGAATAGTTATTATTTGGATCCAATTCAATGATTGTTTATTTTATTGTCTAGTTGGTATGTCATTTGACTGTTAATACCTAATTAGTATTTTATTTGACCAATTGTTTTGTGATTTGACTCTTTAAATAAAAATCATTACACATTTCCTCGATGGAGTTGGTAACGAGGATGATCAGAAAATTACTGAGTTTCGTGGTGATCGGACGTTCATCGAGGACTTGTCTGTAACCATATTCATATTGCGAAAGTGTATTATTTTCTACCCACGAACTAAGAAAAATAATAATTATGAATAATAAAGAAGATCATACGATGTCGCGCCCGGCCACCTCTGACGCGACATCAGAAGTGGGATTACCTTGTGATACGCCCCAGGAACAATCAAGGTTAGATGAAACATTTCTCCATGCTTTGTTGGAATCGCAAAATCGTAATTTTGCGTGCTTGATCGATGCATTGAAGATACCGACTAGTAATGAGAAGATCTCTCTTCCTGAATTTAATCCAGACAAGTCTGATAGCGATCCACGTGCTTGGTGTGATACGGTTGACCTTTGCTTATCGGAACGTAACCTCAGCGGCAGTAGATTAATAATGGTAATCAGTGAAGCATTGAAAGGGAGTGCATCGCGTTGGCTATCGCAAATATGGTATGGAGGTATTACGTGGCAAGAACTCAAGCTTCTCTTTAAAGCACGATATGATTGTGTGGAAACTCCGGCAGCTACGTTGCTTAATTTTTGCAATGGCCGACCAAAGGAAGGCGAATGTTTAGCGGCTTATGCGTCTCGCTTGATGACTATGCTAACCTCGCGCTGGCAAGGATTGACTATGGAACAGATTGCCATAGCCATGGTGCTTTCTCACATGGCACAGTTCGATAGTAGACTGCAACGCCTGGCTTTTACGACGGACATCTCGACGCGTGACCAAATGCAACGCGAACTGCAAGCATTCTCATATTTGAAGAGGAAGATGAATACTCCGGCTTTTGTTGAACCAAGTGACAGCAAGCGACTCAAGCCACATGTGCCATATTATTCGATCCGTTGCCAGAACTGCGGAAGGATTGGACATCAAACGGCCAACTGTCGCAAGCGTCATGAAGTGAATTGGACATCGAGGAACTTTCCGAAACCAACTACCGCTACTGAATCTGTACGAGAAAGGAACATCGACGTGACTTGCTTCAAGTGCGGGGTCAAAGGTCACTACGCTGTAAGGTGTCCACGCAACGCGGCAACCAGCAACGAGCGAAGTGTTTCCGGCAGCGGAGCTGCAGCATCAACGGCTGTTGGTACAGCAGCAAGTGAGAAGCGAGTCAATGTCTGCTTTGTTGGCAATCCTCAAGGAAAACTGTTGCATGATGGTGAGTCGTTTCCTTTTTGTTACGATTCCGGAGCCGAATGTTCTCTCATGAAGGAAGATCTTGCCTCTAAGTTTTCGGGAAAAGTGTACAGCAATACAGTTGCTTTAACTGGTATAGGTTCGGGATCAGTCTATAGTATAAAGCAAATTTTATCTAAAGTAACAATTAATAATTTACCTTTGGAAGTCCTTTTTCATGTTATTCAAAACAATCAGTTGCAACATAATATCATGATCGGTAGGGAAGTTTTACGGCATAACTTAACTGTGACCATGTCTGCTTCGGAAATAATATTCTCTCGTAGACATGAGGTTGATGTATGCGACGTCGACCATGGTTGCAAAGAATTTAACGATTTTAGCGACATTAAAACTAACATTCCGAATGAATTTCTTACAAGGCTGATTGAAATCTTGAGTGAGTTTTCAAGTTCTTTTCCTAAAAACATATCTAAGTCAAGGGTGTCAACGGGTCAGCTTGAAATACGTCTGGTGGATCCAAATCGGAGGGTTCAACGCCGCCCCTACAGGATGAGTGCAGAAGAAAGGGAGATCATAAGACGGAAGGTAAGAGAACTAGAAAGTGCAGGTGTGGTTCGGCCGAGTTGTTCTCCATTCTCAAGTCCAGTGCTTTTGGTAAAGAAGAAGGATGGTTCGGACCGAATGTGCGTGGACTTCAGAGAGCTGAATGATAACACCATAGCAGACAGGTATCCCCTTCCATTGATTTCGGATCAAATTGACCGACTTGGAGGCGCCAAATGGTTCACATGTTTAGATATGTTAAGTGGCTATCACCAAATCCCTGTTCAGGAGGACTCCATTGAGAAGACATCGTTTGTTACACCCGATGGGCAGTGGGAATATCTCACAATGCCATTCGACCTTAAAAATGCAAGTTCCGTGTACCAGCGAGCTATTATTAAGGCTCTTGGTGAGTTGGCGCATGATTATGTCGTATGCTATGTCGATGACCTCCTGGTACTCTCTTCCACGGTTGAGCAGGGTCTAGAGAGGTTACGTCATGTTCTCGACGTATTGACTCGTGCAGGATTTTCCCTGAATTTGTCTAAATGTTCATTTCTCATGAACCGCATCGAGTTTCTTGGATTCATGGTGGAAAATAGTCAGATCCAGCCTAATCCAGGTAAGATAGATTCTCTTACAAAACTACCTCCACCACAGACAATTACTCAACTTAGGCAATTTATTGGATTAGCATCCTACTTCCGGCAGTTTGTTCCCCAGTTCTCCAAAATAATGACTCCACTCTTTAGACTTACATCCAGTAAAGGTAAATACCTTGATTGGCAACCAGAGCACGAAACAATTCGACGTAACATCATACTGAAGTTGACGAGCGAACCAGTACTAATGATTTTCAACCCTACCCAACCCGTGGAGCTCCATACGGACGCTAGCTCGGAAGGTTATGGTGCTATGCTCATCCAAAAGTTGGAAGGTAAGCAGCATGTCATTGCATATTTCAGTCGACGTACCTCAGGGCCAGAATCCAGATACCACTCTTTTGAACTGGAAACATTGGCCATTGTTAATGCAGTTAAGCATTTTCGCCAATACTTGCACGGACGGAAGTTCACTGTTGTAACAGATTGTGCAGCGGTCAAGGCTTCAAAGGACAAACCTAACTTATCAATACGAGTACATAGATGGTGGGCTTATTTACAGTCATTTGATTTTGACATTATTCACCGACCGGGTGCGCGTATGAATCACGTGGACTTCTTATCGAGAAATCCTGTATCAGGTTATTCTAATATTAACATAGCTCGAATCGTAGAAAAGCGAGTAGACATTGCTGAGCTCTCTGATGGTTGGCTGAAAGCTAAACAAGAAAAGGACGAAGAGATTTCCAAGATCGTGTCTGATTTCCGTAATGAGGTAATGATCGAAGATCTTAGAAAGACCTATGAAATCCGCAAGGACGTGTTACATCGCGTGATTCAGCGAAATGGACGTACGAGATGTTTGCCCATAGTTCCGCGAGCTTTAAGATGGTCAGTAATCAATAACATTCATGAGTCTGTCATGCATCTAGGTTGGGAGAAGACATTGGGGAAAGTCTACAAATACTACTGGTTCCCAAACATTGTCAAGTATGTAAGAAAATTTATTGACAATTGTATCACATGTAAGATCGCTAAGCCGAGTACGGGTCGTATTCAAGCAGAACTTCATCCTATTCCAAAAAGCGCAATCCCATGGCATACCATCCACATCGATGCCTCGGGTAAGTTGAGTGGCAAGAACGATATGAAAGAGTATGTGTACGTTTTAATAGACTCTTTTACTAAATACATCTTACTGGTACACTCCAAAAACATTGACAGCAACAGCAGTATACGAGCTCTTAAGCATAGTATATCCTTGTTCGGAAATCCGGTTCGCATCATTGCAGATCAAGGGCGTTGTTTTGCAAGTAAGGATTTTTCAAATTTTTGTACTAGCCAAAACATAAAGTTACACTTGATTGCTACGGGTGGATGTCGAGCCAACGGGCAGGTTGAGCGAGTCATGAGCACAATTAAGTCTATGGTCACTTCTGTTGAAGTAAGTAAAAATCGTTCCTGGCAAGACGCACTCTCAGATATTCAGTTGGCCATGAATTCGACTTTAAATCGTGTGACAAAGGCTAGTCCTTTGGAACTAATGATTGGTCGAGTAGCGCGTCCCTTTGGCTTAATGGCAGTTAATGAAGAGGCAGAAATTGATCTATCTTTTGTGCGAGAGCAGGCGACCCGTGGAATTGAGGCAAACGCAGTTTATGATAAGAAACGCTTCGACTCTAAAAAGGCTAAAATTAAAAAAATCATTAAAGGAGACTTTGTATTAATTGAAAATGAAGAACGAAATCAAACTAAATTAGATGCTAAATTTCGAGGTCCTTTTAAAGTAATGGAAGTCTTAGAGGGTGATAGGTATCTCTTAAAGGCTTTGAATTCGAATAGAACTTACAAGTACCCTCACGATCGTCTAAGAAGTGTACCCAATCATGAAGTTCCCAAAGAGTTAGATCTAAAAAGTTTGCAATCCGATGATGATAATGATGATAGTGACGCCAACACCAACCATGACTTTTAAAAGTGCTTCCGATGGACCGAGTTGCACTGATGGCCGATGGACTGTGCCATGTAGTATCTGATGGACTAGATACGTTGTGATAGTGATCAATGGCCGATGGACTGTGCCATATAGTATCTGATGGACTAGATACTCTGTTCGATGGACTGAACAGCTATGATCTTTGACTTAAGTCTTGGTTGTCGTGGCTATGTGATAAGATTCTGTAAATAATTTAATTAAATTAATGTAATCTCTGGGTACTTGAAGATTGTTCTTTTTAATATTATGTCCATTAAAATTATTGTTAAGAGTTTATTTAAAGGCATTCGTCTTTGAATTCGCTAGGCCGGAGTGCAAAACCGTTAACTTATCCTTTTTTTTTTTCTTTTCTTTATTTAATAGATCCCACACCCGAGGACGGCTGAACATCAGAATGGCCGTGTCGGAAATAGATGGCGCTGCTGTGGTGAATTCAATGATGAATGTCGTCATTTATTCTAATTGTTATTTCGATTATTGTTACTTTTTTTAGTTATTTCAATTTACTTTATGTATAATGATTCGAATAGTTATTATTTGGATCCAATTCAATGATTGTTTATTTTATTGTCTAGTTGGTATGTCATTTGACTGTTAATACCTAATTAGTATTTTATTTGACCAATTGTTTTGTGATTTAACTCTTTAAATAAAAATCATTACACATTTCCTCGATGGAGTTGGTAACGAGGATGATCAGAAAATTACTGAGTTTCGTGGTGATCGGACGTTCATCGAGGACTTGTCTGTAACCATATTCATATTGCGAAAGTGTATTATTTTCTACCCACGAACTAAGAAAAATAATAATTATGAATAATAAAGCAGATCATACGATGTCGCGCCCGGCCACCTCTGACGCGACGTATATATATATATATATATATATATATATATATATATATTATATTCTATATATATATATATATATATTATATTCTATATATATATGTATATGTATATATATGTAAATTAAATACGGCGAGCAGCATTATTAAAATTCTACGTATTCTACATAAATATTTATCAAAATAATGCACACAACGAACATTATTATGTTGTATTGGTAAGTATGTATTAGTAAGTATGTTTATTATGATAACACCACCATCCATTACCTAAGTGCTTGCAGTTTTCCTAAACCTAAAGTTGTCTGGAAGAGATCGCCATTAGGCGATAAGACCGCCTTTTGTACGGTACAATTTTTTTTTCTATACATGTAACTCTAACTTTTTTTTTATTTCATTTGTATTGTGGTGTACAATAAAGAGTAAAATAATATTATGATATTGATATATTTTGTTCTAAATTGACTATGTATGTATCTTTGGTTTCACAATTAAGTTTTTTTATGTTTTTATGTAAAATTTAGTTTCGATTATTATCGATAACGTTTTTTATAGTTTGTGTATTAATATTTTAATGTTTTTTTTGCTCTCTTTTTTAATTTGTTGTATTTTTTTTTCCATCCATTTTGTAAACATGCTTTTAGTAAACATTTTTAATTGATACTCGCTATGTATAAATTAGTAGTGAAAACTTTTTGGCTTGTGTATATTTAAAAAAAAAAATATTATAAATGAAATATTGTAAGCTGTATGTTTTCCAAAATAAATAAATATCGTTCTCACTTTTTTCAGTTTTTTGTTTTTTCCTTAACTTAGTTTTCTATTTGTGTGTCTCCCGCAATATAATAATATTTCTTCTTAGATATTCGAATTCAGTCGAATAAAAATATAATCTCCTACTGCAGCAGAAAAATTGTATGACAGGCTTGATAACCTTGTTTCAATAATAGTTCCTTTAAACCAAACTTTGTATATGAAACATATGTTTAAAACACGTATTGCAAAACCAATTCTTATTTTAAAGAAAGGGTTTTTAACATCTGTATACCTGACTAACTTAATAAATATTACTACGAAATTTAATCGAGTAAATATTTTTTATAATTAAACAAATTCAATAATTTTTGTATGAAACAGGAAATGGGAATCATTTAAAATTTAAAATTTTAGAATTAAATGTAATGATACTCCAATTCCATATATAATAAATACTAACTTTCAATTTAATCAATACACTAGATTCAGACCACTGTGGCCAATTTATTAAGTTCAAAAGTAACAAGAGAACAAATCTAAACAGGAAATTAACTTTTTATTACTTTATAATTTTAAAAAAAAATATTTTTATAAGTTATTTCAATCAGTTAACGCGAATTCTGAATAAAAATGGAGAAAAATTGTATCACTGACCTTAAATTGCTTTCTATATAGATTGGTCTCTGTAGAAGGCTTTCACACATGGGCTGCATCATAGTCATCGTATGCTGGAAAAAAACAGTTGGAACAACATTACCAGATGTTGATGACTGGAGTAAAAACCAAGCTGTTGTTTCTCGATTTGCAGGGTCAGATACACCAGTTGCCGTATCCCCCATAATAATCATTCGAACCAACCTCCGAACGCATGACAACGGTATCTGAAACATATCTGTAGCCGACAGAAAGCCAACTTAGGAGCGGTTCCCCTTCTGATGACGGATTTAAGCCTAAATGACCATTTTTAAAAGGATCAGAGATGATGATTACATCACATTCATTGACTCTTATCAGAATGTCTCATACTCATTTAAAATGTCCAATATACTTGATTATAAATATTTAGGAAAAAAACACAGGAAAAATAACAATGTTAAAATCAAAGGTAGTGTTAAAATCTAATACAATTCTCTTTTTATAATCACTCACAATAAATGAAAACTTAACTAAACTTAATATTTTATTATGAATAACACAAAGAACTAATTACTAAAAGTTTGTACAAGAATAAGTAACATTTATAATTACACCAGTTATTGTCACTGTCCAACTTGAGCACCAGGGAAAAAGTAAGTTATTCAAGCGAGTCTTCCGCTATTTATACAGTTCTCAAATAAGTTGATCATTTGACTCGATTCCGGAAAACTTTCAATATCACACGATCACGTGACAGCTTTGACTTTACTAATAACTTTAGTCAAATCAAAGCATTATAAATTAATGAATCCTAACTTTCATTAAACTAATTCTTAAATGTTACTGTTATTTATTCTCACCTTATTTATCTTATTTTGTAACGTCATTAAGAATATCTATTTATAAAAATAAAATAATTTTAATCTGCCATACTAGGGTAATTTAAAATCTAACTTATAATATTTTACAAACAAGTTGAAGACTTGTAATAAATAGTTAATATAATAATGAGATCTTTAAGGCTCAGCGGCGATATATATATTTTATTTTACAACTAAAGTTACATCGCTGTTTATTTTTAAGTTTAAATTTTCATAAATTTTGATAAATATGATCCCTAATTTATAAATATCCAAAAAATATTTTTTTAATAATTATTATTTCAGAGCTCTCTCAAAATACACTTCTCAATCACCGATATATAAATGTAAATATTTCATTTAATCTACATTTCATAAGCTTGGAACTAATTTGAACAAAAAACTTTTCTATAGCGTAATTTAGTTTTATGAATTGTAAAAAGACGTCTCCTTTACAATTCATCAAACAAACTATCATACATTTGGTACAAACGTTTTATAGATTTATAAGAAAATAATCATTAAGGTATTGACAATAAACATATTTGAAGAATTTGTTATTATATTTTGACGAAAGTATAACGGAGGTGCAATCCAATTTAACTAGAATAATTGTAAAGTAAATGAACTGTACTTGAAGTCGATTATCTTAAGTACTGAAAACATCACATATTTTAAAAGCACTTCAAAAGCAAAACGCCTGTTCTATCTTTTAATGACCACAATTATAATAAAATACCCTAAAACATAAAAGGATTATGACGATATATAATATCTAGCAGTTACGGTTACTGCAAAAGTTACTACTAAGAAAAATCATAAAACGAATTAGTTTGTACTCTTACCTATTCTATTTAAGAGTAGTAGTTTTACATATGTTATATTTATAATACCTGTTAGGCATTTTGTAACCTGAAAAATATAAACAGAAAAATGTTACCAGTAAATATTAGTTTACTTAGGTAATAAAAACGAATTAGAATCATAACAACTATAAATTGTATTATTTTATTAACATTTTTAAATTATTCGCTGTGACGATGACATTGTTATTTAATAAATTGGTAAAGCAAAGAGCATCAATATGTACTAATGTGCCTAAAATAATTCATTTAAAACTATTAATATTAAAATTAAAAATGTTATACTTAAAGTCAACTTACATTATGAAATTTACAATACCCTAGTTTGAAATAAAGTGGCATCTAAGTTATTGAATTTTTTGATATATATATATATATATAAATATTTTCTGTATTAATGTTGTTCTTGTATTAATGGACATGTTTGTTGTTTTTTGTATTAACGTAAATTAATTGAGTGTTGATTGACGTATCCAATTCTAACTTAATTTCAGTATCAGTTTATAATATCCGTATATAGGTGTATTTTGTACAGTTTTGGTTCTTTTTTATGTCTCATTGACTTTGAAAGTTATTTTGGAACCATGAAAAAAAAAACAACCATCAAATAGTATCTTGAATGATTATTAAAGAGATATAATGATGATATAACAAGAGTACGTTATTATACACTAATGTAAAATACTGTTATATTAATAAAAGTTTGTACTGTTAGGATTTATTAGCTATTAGCAAAGCTGAGGATGTTGGCGGAGTTGAGGATGTTTCAAATATAGGTTTAGTACATTTCATGTCGTAGTAGATATATATTTTTTATTGTAACAAGTTAGGCTTAGATTCATTATTTTATTTACCTAATACATAATTTGGTAATGTAGAAAATATGAATTATAAATGTTGTTAAACTTTAATATAACCTTGCACTAGATAAATGGAAAAGTTAAATTGGCTGCAACCACTAAATTCCATCTGACCATTGGTAGCAAACTTTAGTTCGATATCCGATATTGGATAACCTACCTCTACCTCCCTGAAGAAATAGACGATCCTAACTTATTATTGTGTCGGGTTTGTTTAGTCCAGAAATTTATGATAAATGAATACATGGATTTGTTAAGCTAATTTGTAATATTTACAATTATTTTGACTGTTAATGTAAATTTCATTTTAATTTATTTACAATACAATCATTAGTAGTGTAAACATTATGTTAAAAAATATCTTAGTATTTATATGTGCCCCTTATCTTTTTCTGCTTATCAGCCTATAGACGCTCATTGGAAGGTATTATCAGTTTTTTTAAGAAAAGCACCACCACCCTCCTGTTCCATCCATGCCTGTGGCATCTTGCCATCTGTTTGAGGGCCAAACAAATCTCAAGCCGTCTGATGCCCGCAGGGTCTTCGGTTTAGCGTTGAATCAACCTTGCTCGTAAAAATATATAAAATCTTACTTTATCTATTTTGAAAAAAAATATTAAACTACCTCTACGCGAGTCTGTCCGCGTAGTCTACGTATGAGAGTTACACTACAACACGACGCATTTATTCATAATTACTTTTAGAATACGGGAATGATATGTTATTATATCAAGGTACAGGAACGTATATTAAGGTATATCGCATAATTGGTAGTTTATATTGTCACTGTAACAATTTGATATTTTTTTGTCTTCACTTATTTAATAATTTTTATTATATCCTTTTTTTATATTTTCTTTTTTTTTATAAATTACCAATATCGACATAAATCATATACCCATTCTATTCATACGAAAAGGAACGAGCTTATACCTCAGTTTTAAATGTGGATAATAAGTAAGCAGATAAATTTTATTATAACCAACAAAACGTGTCTAAACTCGGCATTTTTAGCTGTAAGAGAGATTCTAAGAGATCTAGTTGATCTAGTATAACTCCTCAGGCTACTCCATAAAGTTATTATAAATTGATAAACTCAATAAATTGTTCTTATGCTTACATCTAAACTCCTCAATATCTTATAATTTCAATGTACACATAGGTATTTACGTACCATTTTTATATTTTTGTTCGGTGTATATATAAATAATTATAAGCATATAATTTATGAGTAAAATATTAAATATATGCAATAAAAATATCATCCAGCAAAAATTTTATTTTAAATTTATTATTACATAGTGTGATGATGATTTGTATTCAATATTTAGTATATATATATATCCTAAATATTGAATACGAGGGCCAAACAGAAAGTTTTTAGAACTGGCCACTTAAAAGCATTATATTAAAAAAAATAGTTTAAATTTTGAAAATAGAACTCTTTACCAATATTATTGAGTGTACATTTCATTCATTTGTCATTTGTTTTACGATATGGCGGCAAATTGAAAATTGTCTGTGCACGTCAGAATGAATTTAAGCCGAGAAAATTTTCGTGCAATGATTTTTTATGACTTTCGATGTCATTTAAGTCAACAAGAAAGTTATGATAGACTTCGATTGGCTTTTCACGATGAAGCCCCATCTCGTGCCACAGTTTACAACTGGTTTAATGAATTCAAACGTGGTCGAACTAATCTCACCGATGATTTGCGTGAGGGACGGCCTTCTACAGCGACGACTGAAAATAACATCAGTGTTGTGCGGCGTATGATAGAGACTGACAAAAGAGTGACCTATCAGCAGATTCGGACAAGTCTAGGCATAGGTATGAGTCAAGTGCCCAAAATCCTCCATGAACATTTAGCGGTCAGAAAGCTTTGTGCCCGCTGGATACCGCATAATTTGACCGAGGCTCAAAAACTCCGCCGTGTTGATTGGTGCCGAGAAATGATCCAAAAATTTAACGGAGGTGACCCAAATGCTGTGTTCGACATACAAATGGGTGACGAAAGCTGGATTTACTGTTATGATCCGGAAACCAAAAGACAGTCTGCTCAGTGGGTGTTTCCTTCCGAAGAGTTGCCAACTAAAGTGAAGAGAGGTCGAAGTGTTGGAAAAAAGATGGTGGCCTCGGTCTTCGGAAAGACAGGTCATTACGCGACAGTAGTCTTAGAGGATCAGAAAACGGTTAATGCAAAGTGGTATACTAACAATTGTTTGCCACTTGTCTTGGAAAAAGTTCGAGAGAAACGACCTCGCAGCAGGATCCTCCTTCATCACGACAATGCCTCGTCGCACACCGCCAGGCAAACGATCGACTATTTGGTGACCTCAGACGTGGAATTACTGGGTCACCCGCCGTATTGCCCCGACCTCGCACCCTGCGATTTTTATTTATTTCTGAAAAACTTCGAGGAAAACGTTTTATAGACGCCGAAGAAGCAGTGGCTGCGTTTCAAACGCCGTTGAAGAGACCCCAAAGGCCGAGTGGGCAAGGTGCTTTTCTCAATGGTTCCATCGAATGCAGCGATGTATTGATGTAAATGGACGCTATTTTGAAAAGTTACAACAAAACTAATAACTTGCTAGAATGCTTAGTTTTTGATTTTCTAAGAACTTTCAGTTTGACCCTCGTACAAATGGAACTGCTATCCATCAACACAAGCTGGTGCTGCTCATAAACGTTTTGGTCACCTCTTACGATAATAACTTGGTACAGCCTTAGATTATATTTATAACAAAATATCAAAATAGTGAGTAAAAAAATTAAACTCAATGCAATATTAATTTGTAAGTAACATGTATTGACATGGAAAAAAGTAGAAATAATGTTTTTAAGTACTTGTTTTTTATTTTTTGAGTTGTTTTAATGTCTACCAAATGCCAACAGATTTTTTTCCTTAATAAAATAAATTAATAAAACAGGGGAAAAATGTACTGAAATTTGTACTCATGTAAAAATGGTGTAAAATTTATATACTTGTAGAATATATGTGTGTGAATAACGGAAAATGTATTAATAAATATACATTTAAATAATCAATTAATTAATAATATATTTTTGTTCGTCGAATATATTTCTATTAATCATATTCCACAAATATATTTAACAAAAATATATTCAAGAAACAAAACTATTCGAATATAAATAATCATGTTATCCGTCACAATTATTACTTTTATCGTATTAGCGTTTAATTTCACAATTATGTTATATTGACATATTGGTGTGGTGAAAAATTAATCAACTTTGGGAACACGTCCATAACGCTATTAAAAAAACAGACAAAAAACTCTAGCTTTAGAATATTACAATAATAAATAGACATTTATCTAAACTGTTATTTGGGATGTCAAGTCTTAGGTAAGTCTTTTTTATATTGACGCAAAGGTTTTATAATAATAATAACAAAGACTTTATTGATGTTATGTAATATTTATATATTTTTTAAATATTGTTTGTTTCCAAACTAAATAAGTAAAAGCAATCAATAGTTAAGCAATTTGTTTCACATTTTCTAGAACAAACTTTGAGGTGAATGTTGACTGAAACTTCATCAGTTTCCAACTTATTTAAAGCGTTAGTTTAGTTAGTTATTTTGATTTCAACCAACTTTCCAAAACCTCCTTCAAACTATAACGAAATTTTTGATAGTTTTCCAACAAAGGGAATTAACGGTTATTATTATTTTCTTACAAAAAAAACATCTTTTTTTATCACTGGTATTTAGAAACTGTTAAAATTGAATATAGTCATTAATTATATAGTCTTTACTTGAATAATAATATCCAAATAATATATAATGTTATTTATATTTTCATATTTACTTTTCTTAATTCAAATAAAGAAATAACTCTATAATTTCTCTAAGTAAAAATTAATACTCGTAGACCGTAGACTCGCTCGTTTTTCAGTATTCTGTCTAACAAATTCAAGTTTTATAAAGTGAGAAATAGGATGCCAAAAATATATGTTATTTGCCACAGTTTACACTCGTCTGTATTACAAGTTAAGAAGTTTGATAAAATGAAATAGTTTTAAAATAACATTAATGACACAAGCTTTAAACAATTAAAGGAAAAAAAATGTTGTTTAATACTATATGACTAACTAATTTGTGGGTCATATTTATTATACAAAAATATCAAATATCGTTTTTTAGAAAGAAATATAAGCGTGAATTCGACATTGTTTCGTCTACTTTCAAGAATACAGTTGATCCTTTAAACTATTTGTTTTATTCTAATTTGATTTAATTAAAAAAATAATTAAGAGTATGTTACTTAATATTTTAAATGAATGTCCGCGAAAGTTAACCATCGCGCTCGTAATTCAAATTATTTATACATAAACTTGATATCAGTTAAAGGTAGTCGTAATTTTATTCAAGGTCAATTTTTATCAACCACTTTCAAGGGACCGTCCAGTAACAACATTTTGTGTCACGAACATTCAATTTTCTCAGTACGTGATCCTTTTATGATTTTCTTTCTAAATTATTTATACTATTAAAGTTAATTTTTAAACCAGATATTTAAATGCAGTATATATTTCAAAATGATTGTCTTAATGCTTCTGTAAATATTAATTTAATTAAAATGTTTTGTAGTTAATATTTTAACACATTTTTAAATGTCATGGGTAAATAGATATGTTTTACTGAAATTGTATTAAAAAAAACCAAGAAGAGGTAAATAGGTTATTTCTTTTAATATTATTGTTATTATTGTATTAATTATTTATTTTATATTTTTAGAAAAAACGGTAGCAATCCCTTAGAAATTCATAAATGTTTATAATTCAATTTAATGAAATCACAGAAAATATATTTTCTCTGTCGCAAATCAATGTATTATAAGTTGAACAATTAGTGATAATCTTTTTTCAATAATTTGTATTAAAGTTATTGAAATCACAAAAAAAACTAAATAATTCCCGCGATTATTTCTTATTTATAACATAAGTATATCCTTTTTCAAAACGTATTGCTGTATTGTAGTTTTTATAGTAAAGTAAAATAAATGAAATGATTTATTAAAATTAAAAAAAAAGCCTAACTTCGTTTCACTGTAGGTGGAATGTTAAAAGGAACATGGGAGTCTATTCATCTCATTTTATTGGAAAAGTTATTTTTACGCTCTTTTCATAAAGTAATAATCAATAACTTGTATTTATTTAAATAATAACAGTATGTTCTTAATGTCCATATCATTTCGGTTCCCTATTAAAAACATGTCTGTTTAGACTTTTTTAATAAGCATTTTTAATTTTATTTAATTTCCATTAATTTCACTTCACTATTTCAATGTTAAATTGGCATTGCTGGCTAGTAAATATTTAACGATAAAGTGCTCTAATGAGATATTTGTGCACAATTATATCTCAATATACAGAATTCGGTTAAATTCAAATGTTGCAACATTGTCAGTAATAATATCCTGAACATAAGTGTGTTTGTATGTGTGTGTGTGTCTTTCAATACTTACATAGTTACAATATTTCTAATGTACATTACATTAGAAATATTGTAACTATGTATTGTTTGATAAAGGTGACGATGGTGATTGTTTTACTGAAACTGAGAGTAAAACAGTTCAAGTATAATGTAGTGGATCGAGGGATAAATACTTTATATAGTATAAAAGTTGAAAAAATAAATTAACTGAAATTACTCCCACGTATTATTATAGTTAGTAGAGTTGTTATGAATCGATAAATTTAAACAGTCTGACTTTTTAAGTTTTTATCGAAATTTTCAAATTATTCGTTTCAGTTACAGTTTTAAATATGTAACATATTTATATCTTAATGGAATTTCATTTTAAATATTTGTATAATATCAAAATAAAATAAATAAAATAGCTATGATTTTTGAGTATACAGTAAGATTACTGTATACAATTATGTATAAATTTGCTCTAAAAGAGGATCCTTTTAAAAAATATATATTTTGTATAAATAAAGTTACACTTTTTTATTGCATTTTAATTCTTGTGACATACAATTGCTTTTACGACGACGACGAGAGACTCGAGAATCCAAAGCCCATGAGAGCGTCAATAACTAATATTGAGACTGGTTGTATAAAAACTACGATTTAATTTACTTGAGGAGATATTCTTATTATATTATTATTATTATTTTTAATATGCATTATTACGAATGAGAATGAAATATAGAGATAATAGGAGTCTTATATAATGTTAATAAAGTTTGTAGAATTTTTTTTATAAAATGTTAAAATATGACCACACATATACTCTAATATAATTGTTATTGATGTTTAAATATAATTATATATGTACTAGATGATGATAGCAAAAGTGTGACAGATTACAACATTTAACACTTAAGTACAGAAACTATAGCTTTTTATCAATATATTTGAAAACTTTATTAATAACTCATTATAAATCTTCTAACGCTGTATATTCCAATTTCTATTACGTCAAATAAATGAAATATCACACTTTACGGTCTATGGCTTTATAAACATATTCAGTAGATAGTAGTTACAGTAAGTAGTAATGAGAGACAATAAATAGTTAATAAATAATTCGGGAAATTGTTTAATTCAATTTTTCAAAACAAACAATAGTAAATATTTGTATAGCAACAATTTATTTATATCTCATTTGTAAATCAAACGTAACGAAAAGTTGTTATTAAAATTAAATGTAAGATGAAAACATGTTACATAATTATTACGTTACTCACACTGATTTTAAATTTCAAAAGCAATACCAAATATATTCATCACTCGGTATCACTACTGGAAAGTAGAATAAAAACTATTATAATATTCAAAGTCATGTTTGGTTATTCGGTTTCATAAATAATTATTTTAACGTTTATAATTAATTATTTACAATGTATTTTTCTAATTATGTAGAAAAACAATTAATCGTTTGTAATATGTCTAATTTAGAAAATCCTTACAGGATCAAATTTTTGAATAATAAAATATTTTTTGCGCGCGATGTTTCAAATAAAGGGGATTATATGTGAAGAACTGATCTAATAAAGAACGTGGTTTAAAAATATCAAAGACGTCAGAAAAGATTCAGCTTGTGTTGGATTATACCTGTGACAGTTTTCTGATTCCAATAAAGATATTTATTAAGAAAAATTGTGACGCTTAATTTTATATCCCTTTAATCCGTCCGTATTTCTTGAAACGAAATTCCGTGAATTACTTCACATAAATGTACTAAAGTTATTTTATTTTCTGTCGTGTATAAGATTCAATTATGTAAAATAAAAATAATCTGAAGAAATTTTTCTGTATATAAATATAAGATACATCAATAAATAGGAAATTTATCTCGTACGAAACATTATAATCTTAAGTTTTTGGAATTGGTTTGTTTTCACGTCGTTTGATATCAGAAAACGTAAGTAAAAATATAATATCAAATTTATTAAATGAATATCGAATCGTTATTGATTATCACAGAATGTAGAATTAAACTTGTTCCTGGTTGTTAGTCTGTGTTATATTTATCATCAAAGACAAAGATTTTTAATGTTTCTTTTGATCACACGATATAATCTCCAATATCTATGTTTGGAGTTTTAAAGCGGGGGTAAGAGTTACTATATCAACGGTTAAGATGATAATGGATAATATGACAAAGGTTACCAAAGCAACCTAAGTTCACATCCAAATTAAAAGCGGGCCCAGAGAAGCGGGAGGCAATAAACTAGTAATCTTATTATATAGCTTGTGGTAAAGTAATAGCGTAATTAATTCGCATTTTCAAAATCTTGTCATATACATATATCTCAGAATGTTATATTGTGTCTACCTACGATTTAATAGCTAATAATATATATCTTAAACTTATCTTATCTTATCATAATATGTATCTTAAACATTTTTAAAACTACCAGTGATTCCTGCAAGTATTTTAGACTATATTTTCTAAATACTATTACTATAGTTTAAATAAAGATATTGTTCCAAATATATTAAAGATATTTTAAATTTTATATTTAGATATTTCTAATTTTATACTGGATCGGGTTTTTTAACAAGAATTACTCTTGAGGAAATTCATATCTTGTTAGAATTTGAAAGTCAAATCGCTTTGGTCCTTTATAAAAGTTAATAACAAGCTAAGCGAATGAAAAAATATATTAGGAAAGAAATAAATTACACAGTTTGGAAGCTTTGGATTTTACATTGTATCTAAATAAAGTTAGAGTTATCTGTAATTCATTAGAATAATATGCTTAACGGTTTAAAAAAAGTTTAAGAGCATAATCATGAAAAGTAATTTGTGAATTATCTTTGTTTTTTTCTCTAGGTTTTAATAATATCAAAACGATAATATAAAAAAAATTGTTACAGTTTAGTGAAACAAGAGGATAAAAATACAAACACTAGTACGAACATCGGAAAAAATATATATTTCTTAGAATAATAAAAGCCTTCTTTAGTTTTATTTTATGCTATGCTTACTGCATTTAAATATAATAAAGCGAACCTTTAATGAGACATTGGCATAACGTTATTTC
This sequence comes from Melinaea menophilus ssp. n. AW-2005, assembly GCA_918358695.1. Taxonomy (NCBI): domain Eukaryota; kingdom Metazoa; phylum Arthropoda; class Insecta; order Lepidoptera; family Nymphalidae; genus Melinaea; species Melinaea menophilus. Next base: position 17,562,919 of record OU911048.1, read on the forward strand.
ACAGCAAAAATAACAAAAGGTGGTCTTAACGCTAAACCATTTTCTAATAATGTTATAGCCTTAATAATGCAATTAAAATAATCTTATTATCAAAAGGTCGATTTGACAAAAATCAACTTAAAATCATTATTATTGAATAGTTTGAATAATAAATCCGGATACTAATTGTCAGCCTCGTATAATTAAGCGATCATTAATATTTCATCCCGAGGTGTTTCGTAAACCTTGACAACACTTTATAAGTGTTAGTAGGACATTTACACTTTATTAAAATCTTGAATTATTTAGATTTATATGAATGGTTCAGAAGTTATACTTAAGTGTTCGGTAGATAAGAAACTGTTGAAACGTTCCAGATGACTACTGCAAGTTATAAATATCAATATGTAGGTAAAATTAAATTTAATTTTAAACAAAGTTTTTAATATTTTATGGACTTTCTAGTTACTGTATTCAAATTTATGACACGAGTAAATATATCACCCGGTTGCATGATAAAATATATTACTTTTGAAAGCGAGAGCCTAAGCTAAAAATAAATTTGCAAGAAATATTTCATTTCATATTGATGATCCTTAAGAACGATGAATGTTCCATACAAATTTAAGCACACGTTTGTTTTTCATTCCACTCCCCTTCATGTGTCTTCCAAAATTTATTTGTTTAGTGGTTTCTGCTCATTCAGCGAAAATATTTATGATTGAAAATGTGTCGAAGACGAAAATGCATTTTTGAAACTGTTTATAAACACGTTAACAAAATTAAATTATCAAAGCGAGAAACATCCCGATAGGTAGGTTAGCAGAACTATGAAAATGGCCTCTTAGAGGTTTCAGGATAGAATAGAGTGCTACTCGTGTTATTTTTATCGTTATATTCAATTTCTGTAATAAAAATGTATTACAGAAATTGAATATAACGATATTATTAATTTTCACATGAAATAGTAAAAAGGTAAAATATTTTGTTATAATATATAATAAAGAAAAAAGGAGACAAGACAAGACAAAGATAATGTTACACAAATTTATTGTAAGCTAAGCGAATTTGACACGGGTAATATGTATTAAAACATCTTATATTGTATAAAACATAATAGGACCACGAAAATAATTCAGAAAATTGTAAATAAGTTGTCCCCTAAAGAATTGAAAAGAGCTGAGCAGGGTTCAGGCTGTTACAATGAAATTTAATTTGTTCCTTAAAAAGGTGATCCATGACCCTGGATTGTTAACTTTTTGAGAATATAAACTTTATTTCTAGAGGAGATGTTTTACTTTATCAAATATTATTATATTACTATTTTATTTAATAACAAATTACGTTGATTTTCATCAATAATAAAATAACAGAACAGTATAGTGATCGAACACTAGCTTGCAGAGAAAAATAGCGAAAAATAAAACGGATCAGAAAATGAATTGATAGGAAAAGAAAGTAAGGTAAAAAGGAAGAAAATGCAACATAATAATTTTGTCTAGGTCTTTTTATTTTAGATAGAGATATAGAATTATCAAGAAATTATAATATACTTTAAAATAAAAACTACGTTATTTTGTATTTCATAATGTTAATTTGTAACTTTAAGTATTTACAATAAATAGCTTGAGGGACAGTGCAATAGATAAAAATCGTTTCTTTTTCGCATGAATGTGCATTCATCTTATGGTGATTAATGATTATTTAGTAATGAAAAATCTACACTATTTATTTTTAAGGATGTAGAAACTATTATAAAATACTTTATACATAGTTTTGTTTCTGATTTTGTTATCAAAGTAGTGGGTTCATTAAATAAGGCAATATGAAACTTATTAAAAAAAATACAAGTTTTTATTTATAATGTTTCATGGTCATAAACTTGTATTTTCATTAGTCGTAGTGTATGTATTTACTGTAGTCTTTAAAGATTAAGCAGGCAAATTATGTTTTGTAAAAGATCCTTAAATCTCGCATTTACATGTTCCCTTTTTATATGTCTTTTTTATTCAGATGTCACCCCCCACCTAATTCATTCATACTTAGAATGACAATGTATTAAAATACCTACAATGAAATTTGCAGATTATGCAATAAATACTTCAAGAGATTACTCTGTTTTAGTTATAACAATCATTTAATATTTATTTAGTTTACGTCGTCGTCGTGAGCTACGATAGTATAATATATATGTACATTTGTTGATATAGTCTTCATAATTTACTGGAATTTGGAAACGATTATTGTCTTTGTAATAGTGTATTATAAATGTTATAAACATTTAAGAAAACTGTAGGCTTTTAATATTTTTTATATTCAGCCCCCGATTAAGTACATGTTACTAAATCAGATATGGTACGACTTGCTGATTTCCTGATTGCAATATATAATAAAACAATAATAAATAACAATATTATTAAGTTACTTATATGTCTCACTTAATTAAGTAATGTCGATAAGATACATATTGGAATATATAAAAGTTTATATATATAAATATTTATAAATGACCATGAATGGTCATTTCGGACTCAGGGGGTCATAAGAAGACCTCCTGTGAAGAAATTTTTCCAAAATTCGAAAGTCGGGTACAAATGAATGGGCAGACCGAATTCTTCGAGGTCTACCCAATATATGCGTGCGTGCGTCCAGCTTCGACTTTTGTCAGCACGATAGCGGCCGCAGTTTCACTCGGATCGCTTTCAAACTTTGCAAAAAAATCAACCATCCAAAAATGAAGGTCAAGTTCGTTAACCAGAGAAATCCGGCCTCGGGGGTGCTAGGGCCTCACTTTTTCTGATTTTAGTTTTTCGACCATAACTTTTTCGCTATACAAAGTAGATCAATCGCGTTCTTATTATATGATGTCTTTGATGAATACCTATAACTAATGTAGATAAACCGAAAACCTAACTTCAATAACTTAGAGGTGGGGGTAAACAAACCAAAAATGTTTGGAAAAAAAAACATAACTTTTTCTGGTAAACATTCTTACATCACAAGTATTTTTAATAGAAAGGTTATTTTTTACTCTAAATTTAAGTACCAAAAGTATTTCCATAAAAGATTTCCGGGAAAAAAAAAACCGCTTTTTGCTTGAAAATTTTTGATGTAAACAACGGCATCATGTTGAAACATGTGGAGAACCACGAGAAGTGGCGGGCTATTTTGTTAAAATTGTTATTTTAGAGACAAACTCATCATACTGACTTTTAAAAATTAAATAATATAATTTTATATACTTCAAAACAGAAAATTAATTTTTACCAAATAAAATAATCACAGTTTATTCTCGCAAGGGGTGTTATTCTTAGGTAGTGAGTTATATTTTAAACAAGTTACACACTAGGTCTACCCACGTGTGTGGGGGCACGGATTTTTATTAAATAATTGTACGCTTAAGAAATATAGTCTTCAATGTAAACTTGATTAAGATACGTAGCTTTAGATCCATTAATCTATGTATTCAGTTTCTTACACCTATCAGAGATCTAAGGCAATTCTATGCTACCTTGTGAGCACAAAATACATTCAGGTCATTAAGCACGAATTGTATATGTATCATCGTTTAGTAATACAATTTAATCGCTTGCTTGTAAATACAAATTAAAAAATAAATTATATTATGATATTATTAATCTTTCATTATAAACGTCTTATAATTAAAGATTTAACTATGTATTACAAATAAATTTCCTATCTATGCTTAACCAATTAAAATCTTTTTATTCCTGATTTCAAGCTTAAAATCTACTACAGATTGTCAAAACAACAATACATTTCAAGTTATCAGAAAACAATAAATTTAAGAGAACGTAGTTTAACATTAATTATTCTCAGCACTTTTGTTTTCGCATGCTTATTTGTAAGTATTTAATACAGCATATGATATTATGAAACAATAACGTTTATTAAAATATAATTTCAAATATTCTTACGTACGGAGACAAGACAGATCAGCCGAAAATAAGAAATGCTTATGTATCATATTGTTGACCCTTGTCATAAAAGACACTTTGTTCTCCATCAAGTTAGCAACTTCATTTGTCTTGTCCACTGGAACGAATTACTGAAGGACAGATTTATCGTAATATATCAGTTGTAGGGATAATGTTATTTTTATAGGCTCATGTTATTAGATTTGGCTGTAATTATTTTTATTATACAGCTTCATATTATACATCACCCTAACCTCGTAATTTATTAATTTTACTAAGAAAGTGTTCAGATATCAGCTTCAACAATATAGTCCTTGTAATTATTTTATGAAAAAGGTATTGGTAACGAAATTATACCCTTATACTTATCCCAATTATTCGAAGTCGGCGCATTAAGTCTAGTAAGAGATTTGGCAAAGGTTTCCATAACCGACAACCACTCTGACGTCAACCCTCCTTGAGTATGTTAGTTGGATTTCATCCACTTTTTGTCCCCTAGTTGTCCGTCACGGCACCCTTGGGAGAATTAGGGGTGTTCCTTTTCTAGGTCGCGAAAAGATGGCATAGTTCACATTGTCACTAATTGACACCTCTTTAACATTTTGAAATTATTTTCGTTTTATACATGTCGAAATTTGATGTAAGGTTTTGTATATATAAGTAGGTAAATATATTTATTACTTTAACTACTCGTTATAACGAAATATAATTTTATGTGTACTTTATACAATTACAAAATTTATGTTGGGATGATTGTTCCCAATAAGAAATGTATCAAATACTACGATATATGTTACCATTTTAAATAGTAATATGTAAACAAATGCAGTATAGGTTAGATATACATAAATATGAGATAAGTAAAATATCAAAGGAACAGAAAAATACTAAAGGGTAAGGGGGACCCGTTTGATAAAAAAAATACATTTCGATAATGTATGGTAAAGTAACAATCTTTGAATCGTCCATCTAACCTAATGGACAATTACCTACGAGTATACAAACGGTTGTAGCCACTGAGACTACATAGTGAATAAATATATATTTAATAAGATTGATTTAAGAGAATATATACAATACGGTGTTTCCCTTTATATGTAATAGATTTAAGGGGTCCCATCCGTACCCCATTTAGCACCGTACGAAGATAAATCTGTCAGGCACGAGGCTATTCGTGACTTTCATTGATTTGAATCTAGATAAAGACATCAATGATAATATTAATTATAAAATCTAATATAATTTTAGTCTTTATCTTTTTTTATATGATAAATAGTTAATCTTAAAACGAAATGAAATTCGCGATACCTTTAAATTATATATAAAGATAATTAAAATGTCTTATTGCTTTTATATTTGATTGTCAGTATACGTAACATATCTTTTCTGCGGAAAAACGGCATGTGTTTGGGACAGACTCTTATCTCCTTGTTTGTCTTCTAATTAGAACTTCGGACAGTTGGATCGCACAAACAAAGGATATTTAGTGAGAGATTGTTAAGTACACACGAACTCATTTTAACTAAAAGCTCGTCTTCAATGGAATTTCACTCTATATTGGTTTCCTTATTTTCAACTCTAGCGATATAAATAGGTTTATATTAGTAAGAATGAGAAATCTTAAATTGGAAGTTGACAAGTTTTATATAAAAACTAGCAACTGACACCTTTGAATACATGTCAATACAGTCTATTTTAATAGCAAATAACTAAGTTATTTTGCTGATAAGTAAAAAATCAACCCAACGTTTAAATAATTATCTTAGTCAACGTTTAAATAATCAAAACTCCAATAATAAAAAGCATTGTTTTAAGTACTAAAAAACTTCTATATATACTAATAAAACAACTAACTAACTAACTAACAATAAGGTGATTTGTACAAGTCTAAATCAAGTAGCCACTTCAATAAGTCAATTTCCGCTGAAGACGTACTAGTATTTTATTAAACGGACAATTCACAAGCGACTGCTCTGTCGTTGGATCCTTAGGTAACCTATTTCCAATAATATATATTTAAAATATAAAATGCATTAAACTATTATAATATAAAAACATTGATAAAGGATAAAGCTACTTTATTATTAAAATGAATTATCTACCTAACATATTCTATAATAAATTATTAACTGTTTATTCGATGATTCTTCATTCCTTTTATTTAGTAAGCTTTACCTTGTTTAAATTTACTAAGTAATGATGTTATTAAACAGCGGAGACACAATATCTTATTTGTAATGAAACTATATTATATTGTTACTATGTATATTGTATTGCATAATCTTTACCGATTAATAGAATTAAAAATGTAAAATAACTTTGTTTCTACTTTGATACAGTAAAGTTAAGTTACTTATTGATATTAAGTACATAACTTGTTTTTTGAAGTCATAAGATTAATTTATGTATGTACGCGCAAGCATAGCTATGAAAATCGGATTAACTGATCAAACTAACAACAATTAATGATTTGAAATACATAATACAAGACTATAATATCATAAATTATAAAAATATAAATAAATCAGAAACAAAATAATTTAACTTATATCATTAGCCATAATATTTTTTATGATGAGCTTCGATGAATGTATATCACATTAACCCTTCAAGAACTAAATAATAAAATATTAATTTGGGGAACAAAATCATTTATTTATCCAATAGTGGCCCATGAAAATGATTTAATAGTTTTAAACCCTAATATATAATACTTATATTGCGAATCAGATGTGCCATCATTAGTGTTTTTGTACCAATATATCCAAATGCCACCATTTCTACAAAAAGATAACATGATATTCACAATTAAACCCATAAAGTACTGGTGAGGTTTACGAGACACTTTAATGGGATAAGAGATTGATAACTAAATTATACGGGAATGATAACGTGAATTTATTATTCTATTACTATTAGGGAATCGGATTAGAATACAACTTAAAATTAACAAACGCGATATGGAATATAAAAGTAATAAATAGTTTAAAAATGTTTAATTAATTTCATTTTCCTCTAATAAAATTTCTTTCAAGAGTGATTGAGTATATGATATTTTTTTTCAGCAAAGAATATTATCTGAAAGCAGTGAAGATAATTTTGCGAAGAAATAAATGAAAGGGCATAAAATCACCTTCAAGATGATTTATTGAAGAAAGAGAAGGAAATTGGTTAACAATTTTTTTTTTCTATTTTTCATTTTAAGAATAGTATTTAATTATTCATTTATCAATTTGCTCAAATATTTTTCTTATATATTATAAATAATATAATAAAATATAGTATATTAAATAGCAATATAACGAAATATCTAACACGAATTGAAATTGTGAAACTAAACTAGCCTTACAAAAGATAAGAGGTATTATCTGTCTTCATTGACAGAAACGACCCATAAATTACATTGCAAATGAACGATATATCTTAAACTGTAGCGAGACTTGTCTTGAATTAAGATGGATTTAGACATGTTTAAAAATGGTAATAGATTTCGACAGTGTAAAGTACATTTCACACTGTCACCTCTGTATACTTTAATATAGAAAATTTACAGTCCCTTAAGTCTAAAAATGATATATATTTTCATTATAAAAGTTATAGAATATGTGGATATTATTTATTTTTACTTATTTAAATAAAGTGATTATATCCAGGACATGAATTTGGTTACAGAAAACATATATATTAATTATTATAAAAAACAGCGATCGGACAGAAATGTATTATTGAAACTCACGTTTACTTTCACGGTGTACTTATTATTTACCTTGAACTTGATTTATTTGTTTTTCGATGGAAATACTACAAAAACATTTTTGTAATGAGAACATTTAACTTTTTAATTGGCGTCGTTGGAAAAGGCTTTTCCACTTTTTCCTTTCATTCAATTTCTTCAATAAGGTTATGTGTACTACATATGACGAATAACTATATTAAATGCTTGTAGGTACACATTATATTTCGTGTATTCTAAAATAAATATATCCAGAAGCAAATTGGTTAGAAGAATACAAGTTAATTGAGCGCAATTTAAATGTGGTTTTAATTTAACTGCTAATGCTTAATATTTGTGGTTAAATAAATCAACGACGACCGCAAATATGTTAACCAGCTTAAACATTTACTACGAGAGTACATTAGAAGCATATACAAACGGAATTATTCTACCAGGTAAAAAATATTTTATATTAGTATATTTGTAGCAGTATATCTAATTCAAAAATACAATTATTTGTGATAGGATTTAAATGTTCGAAATATTAAAACCGAATTGCATTTTTGATTTTATCTATAATTAAATTTATTTTAATGCTGGAATAACTGGAAATATTTTTTTTATATCCAATATAATTTAAAATGAGAAATATATAATTTCAGAAGCTAAATCTAATTTTCGAACCGTTTGCAAATTATTGTACAATTTCTTTATTATATTGAAGATATTATCATTGATATCAATTTTAGGTAGATTCCATAGATGAATCTACCTATTGCAATCGATGCGATGACGAGAGTAGGGGCGCTACGCCGTTTATGCACAGAAAATCCGTCGAAAAAAAAAATATATATATCCCGATATATATATATATGATCCATCAGTCCAAATTCATCGTAGGCAAAATCTGACTTCACAGGTCGATAGGATAAATTAGTAGGACAAACGTAGCATCTCGTTTTTTTGGAAAAAGTGAAAGGGGGGGCTGGGAGGGGGGGTGAAAGTGCAAACCTTTGGGACACACTACAGGTCGCAAATATTGACGGAGGATTTTCAAACTCGGTATACAGATTTTTAAGGACAAAATGAAGGTTAAGTTCTTGAACGGGGGAAATCGGTCGGGGTTTGGGGGCTGGGGGTGTTGAAAATTAAAAACTAAAAAAAGTCACAGAAGGAGGCAAAATTTTGGCGTCGGAAAAATCTTAGAAAATTAACAAATTAAAAGAGGAAACTTTTTTGTCTGAAAAGTTTTTTGATGCGACCCCTCGTTTAGGAGATAGGGGTGGGGGATGGTACCCTCCTCACACAATATATGCCGAGTTACCCCTCAAAAGACAGAATACTACTGACTAGTTTTTTTCTCGTTCCGACCCCCCCTAAGGGAGAGGGAAGCACCCACCCCCAAAATCACTGAAACCAAAAATTTTGTCCAATTCAATTCAAACTCGGTAGGCTCATTCTTTAGGACATACCAAGTGCCTGTGTAAAAAACGGGCGATGCCAGTTAAGGGGTGAAATTATTAGTTTGGTGATACCATCTTTTATCATACATTACATGTTTATCGCATTCTCGGTTTCATTGTTACCTTCGCATATTGCATATCGAGAATCGCGTGACGGGAATCTACCTAACACGATCGACCCTGTCGAACGAATTATTTATTACATTTTCTATTAAATGAAATGTAGGTGTAAATAAGTTAGAAAAGATTAAGATTTTCGTGAATAAAAAAAATTAAAACCTTAATCAGTTAACTCTTTACCAATATTTTAGCAATAACAAAAATAACGCAGTTGATGAAAATATATTTTCTTACACTTTTAACTTAGCTTTTTTAGTGTCATAAAATGTAACATCACTAATATGAACCAAAAAAATTATTTATTTCCACCTATTTATTTGTTGTTTTATCTTTTCTCTTGTTCAATGTTTTTGAATATGTCACTAACATTACGTTAACTTGTAGGAACAAAGCGAGTTCCTTGGGGTGATTTAGCTTTACAATTTCTCACAAGGATATTTGTATAAGACATTATCTTGTTAAGTGACGTCTTTTGATACAAGTCTTCTAAATGCATGTCTTGCGAACGTTTGTAGTAAATATTTTAGGAGAGGCAGTGTAATATTTCACGTTACATTCTAGGAAATTTATTGTTACTTGTCTTAAGGTTCGTATATAATTATAATAAACTTTTACTAGCAATTGTTATGCCAGGTGGTACAATTTGATAAAGTAATTAAGGTTGTTATCTGTGGATCATAAACATTAATTGGACTTACTTATCTTATATAAGTATTATAAAGCTGCTATTTGTGATCTTGCTACATAAGCGAAATAGTCCTAATCAAAATAAGGTTATTTCGCCAATTTATGTGCTCCATGAATGCTCTACCAACTTACTTTACTAATAGATCATCTATCTATCATTTAATTTTCTCAGAGTGAAGTTTTCTTAATATCTTCTTAAACAGCCCTAATATTTAAGACAGAGATTTCAATTATACCCTTTTAGGGCTTTGTTAAAGTATTATAATATATTTTCTTATTGTCACTTATACACATATTACTTAATATGGTAAACGGTCTACTTTGTAGTGAGGATATTTGAAATTGCATTATTAATATTAGTTAATTCATAAATAATTAACTAATTAAGTTAATTCTATTTAAGTTTGCAAAATAATTATGTTAATGAATTATCAAAAAAATATTATGTAATGAAACAAAAAAAGCAAGCAAAGGTGATTAAGAAGATTATATAAAAAATTACTGATATAAAATTTTAAATCATTTCCTTCTATATCAGCAGCCCATCAATGTCATTTTATCTATATGCACTGTAACAACTCCTTTAATTTAAATTAAAAAACAAATACAAAAAAATATATATACATTTGATAAAAATAAAAATAATATATATAAAGGAACTAACTTAGAGGAGAAAAAAGTTTAATTAATAATTTAATTCATGCCTACTTTTAATTTTTTATTTATATATCTTTAATCAAATATTTCATATTTTTATTACAAATAATTCGTTTGATGCATAAACAATAAAGTCAATATTCATTGATATAAAATTAAAAACATAATATAAAATTTTGTGAATTTTATTTATAAAAAGCTCTTTTAATCTTTTAGCAGTTATTCAAATAAATAAGATTATGAAATAAATTTTTCATATCTGGTATTCATTATTGGACTGTGTATTTGTTTCAATAAATAAAGAATAATATCTGTGTAAGGGTGGGTTCACCAAACGCGAACAAATAACAAACACCCATGCCTCGAATAATTCTCTTTGAAACACGCAAATATTGTATTGTAATACCGTTTGTTACTTTTGATTAAAAATAACATTTTGAATTGGATTTAAAATAGATGTATTGTGTGAATGAAGTAGATGAATAAATTTTGTAACGAGTTGTTACTATTGGAAATAGATTAGAGATAGATAGTATTTGCAATAGATCTGTCTAATGGGCAGAGCCAACTGACAAAACTAAAGACCGCTGCCGTCAGGTTCTTATCGTCTAAGCCCCAGGGGATGAGAGTGGACGAGAATTTCTACAGGCAGTTATACTCTTCTATATGTGAACCTATTATCAACTTGGCTAAAGATCTTCGATCAAGATTGACTCGACGCTATACCGAAGATGTTCCGGACATCAGCCAGTTTGAGATTAGTTTAGCCCTCAAAAAGATAAGGAACAACAAGGCGCCAGGATAAGGTGGAACTGGTGACCTTCTGAAGGTAAGTGGACGACCAGTTTTGAAACCAAGCTATTTAATACCGTGCTTCACGAAGATGCCTCAAGCATGAAATAGAAGTATGGTAATGCTATTCTTCACACGGTTTTAATATCTTGCTAAAGAAGTACATACCCATCTGACTTCTGAGCCATGTCTAGAAGTTATTCTCGAGCGTCACCATGAATCGGTCAGTACGAATCCGGTCATTGTGCCGATCTTTGGAGGAGTGCTATGCCTTGCAGTGGGCGTGTATAGGCTGACAAGAAGCAGAAAAATTCATTTATTTTTAGTTTATAATGTACTATTGTACTTAATTTTACATAGATGAATTTACGATGTTACCCGGAGGTCTGAGGTTTAGAACAATTTGTTCATGAACTAATATGAGCTCAGTTGACGGCTCGTACTTAAAGCAAAAGTTACCGTTTACACAAACATGGGACTTTAAAAAAATGTTTATGATCACTACACATTAATTAACTTTCAATCAATTGTTGGTAATCTTCAATCAACTATCATGATCAACTACGCCTTCGCACCAATAAACAATGTTATATGATCTGCCTTTTTTAATAATATTAAAGTCCAACCATTCATAAGCGTTCATATAAAGGTAATTAATTACTCTAAAATATACAAGACGGTTTCTAAAAAGACGTATATTCCTTAAACTATTAAGTGTAAATTTATTTATTAAATGTGTAGGAGAAAACCACCTCTTTAGATGTCTATTCAATCGTTATTCAGAAATTGTTAGACTTATCTAAGCTGTATCAATAAATTTTGATTCCCTCGTAGTTTTAATACCAAAGATATTAGTATCTACTAAACGTTACCTCACTAAAATAGAAGATATCATTATATTATAATATTATATAGAAATACTTGAAAAACGTGTCGGATTATTAATCAAAACTGCGGAGATTATTAATAAATTAAAATATTATATAGTTTCTACAAGTTAATTACATATATTATACAAATACAATTAAGTAGGGGTTCAGGCATCATTATTGATTTAATTAATAATTAAACATCTTTTGTATTTACATTATTGTTAAAAAAATCACATTTATAACATTCGCCATTTTATTATTACTGTTAAATATAAGAAACGGTAATCTTTTTTATCTGATAAAAACATAAATTAAATTGAGTACAATTTAATATACAAACTTAAGGAAATACAACATCCTTTGCCTTCCTGACTTTCGTTTTGAGGTTTCTTTTATCTATACTCAGAGTAATATAAATTGTCAAGACTACAGTTCTATTGAATAAAAAATATATAATGTTATATTTTATTTAAAAGGGGAGGGGGCTTAGCTCATAATTTTTATATTCATTTCTAGCACATTTCATAAAGTTAATTGTTATACAAATAAATATACTAAGTGTTAAATCAAAACATAATACTAACTGATTATGTTCTGAAAATGTTTTTACCTTTAAATTTATGCATTTAAAAATCTACCTGAATAAGAAAAGTTGGAACTATTAGATCATAATAGCATTGAAAGTGGTCGCAAACGTGAATGAAATCTTTTAACTTACTAACTTCTATTACTACTACTAACTTTTGACTAAAAGCTCTTAATATTTGAGCGTCTATTGAAAACGTTAGTTACGCAACCATTTTAACTTTTACTTGTTTTAATTGTTTACAAATTTACCTTATCGGAATAATTTAATTCACACGTTATAAATATTTTATCTTTAAATAATTTTAAAAGCGATATTAGTGCTTGGTGAAAGGACCATGTACATGTATGAGTTATTTTTTAAAATTTAATGTGTGGCGTAGTGTGCAATAGAGTTTAATTAATATGTACTTAAGTATGTCAATAAGTGTATTATATATCCTCACCCACAAAATTAACTGGTCGCCTTCTTTAACATACAGAAGTCAATCGTAACAAAATTGTTTTAAAATTACAATGAAAGGCATGGACAAATGTCTACGGTCATTAAGATAAAAAAAAACATAAAGAAGTTACAGATTTTAACATAAGTTAAACAATGGAATGTGCGAATGTTACTACAGTTCACTTTCGAAGGCAAGACATTATGAAAAATAATTTTGTAGTTATTATGACTTTAACGTTATTAAATATACACATAATCTTTTAGTTAATTGTGATTTTAAGTTATTACAAATAAAATAGGAAAATACATTTTGAAATAATTTAATTTCAAAATTAGTGAAATCATAAATTGCTTCAAAAGTAAATTTGTTTCCCAACAAATCTAGACTCAATCGGAAATTATTTGGTTTGAAATATAATTTCTGAACTGTTGGTATCGCCGGCGGCAGCGCCCGAGTTAATCACTTCATATTTCTATAATGAATAATTAACTAAATAAATATAAGTTATAAACTTTCTAAAACGGTAAATTAACGAGATAACATTTTTGTTTTAGTTCTACAAGAATAATTATTTACAATTAATTACGTCGGTCACAGTCAATATCACAACCAAAAAAATACAAAAAAATGAACATAAAACTTAATACTTATATTTAATTTACAAATTGCGTGTTCCTTACCATCACCTTAAAGTGGGAGATAAAAATAAATATAATAAAATGGAATTATAATTAAAGGAATATAGAAAAACACGTGTAACAAATAAAGATTTCGGATGTTGCAATCTAATGAGCTTAATACAACAAAAAGGCAGACCATTCCTATTAATGGTCTACCATTTAGCAGTGTCAAGATGACTATATGTGACTGATCTACGAGAATATCAGTCACATATAGTCAGACAAGATACTTATCGTTCTGCCAATAAAGCTAAATACATACATGTGTTTAAAAATCAATTAAATTTAAATCTACCCACATTATAAGAGCACCTACAGTGTAGAGGATATTATTTTCGACCCACCTTTTTAACACCCCCATTTAGTTGTACATATATAAAGCTCTATAGCAGGGCTTCTTAAACTGTGGGTCGCGACCCCCAGGGGGGTCGCGAGACTACTGAAAGGGGCGTCGCAAAGATCTGATACTATGATCATTATATGGAGGAGGGGGTCGTTTAAAATTTCCTAAGCTTGAAGGGGGTCGCTATAAAATATATAAAAGTTTAAGAAGCCCTGCTCTATAGTATGTTAACCCCTATTAAACAGATACTTCTATTAAGCCGCAGTCACTTGATAAATTTAAGATTCCTGTTATAAGTTATAAGTTATTTAAACGACTGTGTATCTTCGGTTAAGGAGTCTATTTGTCTTCATATTACGTCATTTTTCTCAGGTGATTAATATCCATTAAATACTTTTATATTCTCGAAAATTCTCAATTTTAAATAGAGTTATGTATATTATAATTCAGATAAAAAAGAAAATTTAAAAATCATCAATATTGAAGCAATTTATCATGTTTTGAAAATAAAAGTAGTCTAAGTAGTAACTTAACTTTTAACATCGACTATCATGTTATGTTAAAATCGGTGCAGCCCTTTCAGCGATTAGCTGGAATAAAAATATAAATAGATTTTTTTATGTAAATACGATATTAACTTTCATATACATTTAGTAAACAGTTGTTAATTTGGAATTATAAACAGATACTTCTATTATATCTACATTTTTAAATATATAATTAGAAAAAATAGTTCTCTGACCTTAGTTTTAGATTTATATTTAGTAACAATAAACAATGCTTACGTCGTTATGATGAATTTTCATTCTTCTCGTAATTAATTTGCATTTTGAATGCTTCTGTGACACCATTTTCGTCATTATTACTTAAAGAATAGCAAATGATCTAAAAACAGCACACACTTTATCAAATTTAATAAGTTGTTATCAGTGTGTAAAGTAAACAATTTAGTATAGACTAAAATATGAGTATTAGTCGCTGCGGAAACTTTGAGAAACTTTATAAGTGTTATTGAAGTTTGTGTTTTCCCGCTCATTCCTTGGGAATATCAACATAAAATAATAAAATAAAAGCTAAATGTAACTTAATACAAGTGAGT
This sequence comes from Melinaea menophilus ssp. n. AW-2005, assembly GCA_918358695.1. Lineage (NCBI taxonomy): Eukaryota > Metazoa > Arthropoda > Insecta > Lepidoptera > Nymphalidae > Melinaea > Melinaea menophilus. Next base: position 17,578,295 of record OU911048.1, read on the forward strand.
ATTTTTTTAATCCTCAAGTAATTTCTGAGCCTATGTTTTACAAACCAATAATTATCTAAAGTTGTCCCTTTAGGATATTCGTAAATATAAATCGTAGTATAAGGAAGTATTTACAGTGCGAATATTGTACAGTACCCTGAATTGCATTAAAAAGTGACATATTTTAAATATGTATGACCTATACACTAAATTTAAAAAGAACATCAAAAAAATTATATAAGCATATAGATAATTTTTCAAATTCTGTTGTGAAGTTTTCATTTCTACCTTCGAAAATAATTATATAAGGCATTTAGTAGTTTTCTATATGTTCTCGTATCTATCGTCCTTTTTATTTACTGAAGATTACAAATATATATTTTTTTCTATAAATAAAACTAATAAATCTAGAACTAAATGTACATATAAAAATATTTCGTGTAAAATATATGTTTAAATCTTTCATATTATGTGAAGCACTTCGGACAAACCGTTCATTATCCCTGATATAAACATTAAAAGTTATGTTAATACAGTGTATTAGCACCGTACTTAATTCACACGGTATCATATTATGATAGTGTTCCGGACATTACTTAATTCTGATAATAATAACGATATGACCACGCCATATGGTTTTAATTCTGACAGACTAACTTTATCAATTACTAGTATAAGCAAGAGTTTATCTTGTCCAATTCCATTCATATCACGATAATTGATACCATTTGAAATAATTATCTCAAATAATTCTGACAGACAGTTCTGTCGGATAAATTTGTTTTATAATAAAATTATCTAGATCTATATATTTTGTTGACAATTTAATTTATAAAATTTAAGTAAGAGATTTATTGACCGAAGGACGAATGCTGAGCGTAACGAAGCGTTTGTCCGATGAACTACGTTTCCACTAGACAAGCCCATTTTTCTATTTTTCTGTATGTATTTCAGTACGTTTGTTCCGGCGTAGCCGTCGTATTTTTCATCCTATCGTCACAAAAAATGGCAGGCGTGTTCTTTGAATTATTTGAATTTTTATGTCGAGCCGCTTTTTTTGATTGGGCGAAAAAATCCAAAATAGCGGCGTTTTCTAGTTTTGTTTTTGGTCTAGCCTTTTCCGAAATCTAAGGTGTTTTTTTGTTATTTCAAAATCCAAAATGGCGGCCATAGCGAATTATCAAAAATTTTAAAGTTGAATAACTCCGTTGTTATTTGGTGGAGCCAAATTTCGTTCGCTAGTTATGTACCTACATAAATACATAGGTATACTTATTCCTTTTTGGAAAAGGCACTTAAAACATTGTCTCATCCCCTGACGTACTGAGGTCTACTGTTCACAGAACGACTAGTTATTTAACCATAACTTTTAAACCTTAATACGTTATTAGTTTTTACTGCTTATATGAACTGTTTCAAATGACTATATGTAATGTAGATATCTTCTGTTGTTTAACACAACACAATATGTGGAACACGCTCCAAATATGAGATCAAAGTGAGTTTTCAGTATTAATGTTTCAAGGCTCGTTAAATATGATTTATGAAGCTAATATATGTAGGACAAAACTCTGTTGTATAATAAATCATTATAACTGGAGACTAAAATAATAATTGATGACATTTCATTATCGTATATAAGCTAATAAAACAGTACCTATGCAAACTGAGATCTTTATATAAATGTAAGTTCATGTTTACAAATCATGTTATATTTGATTGATATGAAAATTGTTTTCGTAAAATACGATTAGTTATAATCAAAAAAATTTTTTCATTACAAAGAGGATCTAGTAAATGTATGAATTACAAGGTTATCATATAAAACCAGCGGTGACTATAATAGTAGATGAAAATATCTAATACATGGGCAGGAGAAAATTATTGTAGGGATTCAGTTTTCTAATCATTGTATGAAACGTAACCGTAATAGCAACTTGACGTTGGCCAGTTGATATAAGCTGTAGTCAAACCTCATAAGATAGAATAAAATGATTTTATGATATAACAAATTCTAGTATTTTTAATAAAAGATATATATTTTGTTTCAGTACTTTGAACGATTAAAATGTGGTAAAATAGATAAAGGTACATTGTAACATACGTAAAATACTTTAAAATTCAACCTAATTTTAAAACTTTTTCAAGACACAGCCTAAAACTGTACGTTAATCTCTTTCTTTATTTAATAAATAAGTCTCTTATATATTCGTTCATTGAGTTTCTGATCACGTATCTCTCTTATACAACTTTTAATGGCAGCCGTGGAAATGGTCATAACTTTATTTTGTAAAGTAATATAATGTAACTCACATTTAATACCTATCTTTCATAAAATAATTGTCGTATAGCAGTTATAATTATTGATTTTTTAATGTCTATGTAACATTTACTTAAAACGTGACGAGGTATTCTGGAAAGTTTATAGCGATATTCTGAAAACTAAAACACACTAATATACATAGTAGTAAGAAGGAATCAATAGAATGGAATGTGTGAAACGTGTTTAAATTTGATTTATTATTAGTTAATGTCAAATCAAATAAATTATTAAATCTTATTTTTTATTGATTCCTTTAAACTTAGTTATTATGAAATGTAAATGGCTGGTGTCATCAGCCTGGTCGTTGATACCGTAACTTCGAAACTGGTTTATTGGAAAGGATGCCTGGTTTTCTCTTCAGAAAGTTCGTAACCAATTCCCGATTTTGGAGTTACTTCCCTGCTGGGTGTCACGGTTAAGTACAAAAGCTATCCCATGATGTTCCGTTTAGGTTTTTAGCTAGTTTTATAACTCTAGTCTGACATAATCAACCTTGCCATCACCTTCGTGCAAAAGTATCGATAAAGAAATTTTCATTACAAAACAAAGTTGGATTGGGTATTCCATATACCTTTATTACATTACACAACAAACAGGTCAGAGATTGCATCTCTTTGAATAATTCGGGGATACCAAAACTAAAACGTGATTCAACAAAATAATAGACGAAATTCTGAAAACTAAATACTGAAAATATATTTTATATCAAAACAGTTTAAGAAAACATTTTCCTTGTATAATAATTTGTTCATGTAAAAAGTTATTTCATTACTAAGTAAAAAAGTGTGTACCAAGTAAGCATGAAAACCTTGAAAGGAGGGACGACACAATGGTAGCTAGAATATAAAAAGTCAATTAAATGCCAATCTAAGATCTAAAAAAAATTTGGATATTACCTGAATTTATTATTTTAATATTTCAAACGTTTTTCGATCTCTGGGATCTATTTTTTATGAGACACCGTGGCTTCAATGTAGGTGGTGGTCACTTATATACATTCAAATATCGTCGTAATTTTGAATCAAAACAAAAACTTCTCAACGAAGTAAATACCGAGTGACGAAAGCGAATCCACTGACAAAACTCCTGATATGAATTTTGCGACGAAAAAAACCACGAACATTTTTATTCACAAACGTAAACAAACACAAAAAAATGTGAATGTGTTCGGAACGTTGCCAAACAAACAAACAAACAAAGAAAAAAACAAACAAAAAAAAATACAAACAAAAAATGTGAATGTGTTCGGAACGTTACCAAATTGCCTTGATCAATCTAATAAAATAAAATCAAAAATGCAATTTGTGCAACGTTTCGAGCACATTCACATTTTTTGTTTGTTCTCTGAAACTAGTATCTGAATTTAAATACCTTGGTCATATTGTGAATGAACGCCTGGGTGATGATAGTGATATCGAGCGGGAGCGCAGGGCTCTGTCGGTTAGAGGCAATATGTTGGCCCGTAGGTTTGCACGGTGTTCGACACAGGTAAAATTAATATTATTTAAAGCCTATTGCCAGTCCTTTTACACGTGCAGCCTATGGAAGAACTATACGCGGCGGACATATAGCGCACTGCGTGTTCAGTACAACAATGTGCTGAGGGCTTTGTTGAGGAAGCCTCGATACTGCAGTGCATCGGCAATGTTTGCGGAGGCTCGTGTAGACGACTTCTATGCGATAATACGAAAGCGGACCGCGTCCGCAATGACAAGATTACTGAACAGCTCCAACAGTCTTCTCAGCATATTGGCGTTAAAGCTAGACGCTCCCCTCTGGAGGTCCTGGGATAGTGTACACGTAGCATCGAAGCGTAGCGTATACTGACTGTAGGAGTATAGCGTTGAGTTATTTGTAGATTTAAAAAAAAAAATTTATTAGAACGATGATTTCCATGAATTTTATTTTATTTAATTTCTCTAATAGTATTTTATGATTTTAATTATATTTGATTTGAATTTAATTTATTTAAATTGAATTTATATTTAATTTTAATAATTTTATGAATTTTGTGCATTTTATTAATTTTATTTTTCTGTATAATTTGAGATTGTTATGTTGAATACTAACTACGAGTACTATTATAACATTAGTTACTTAAGTTAAAATGTTACTAACACTTATGGATGAATTATCTGAAATAAATTGATTTATTATTATTATTTGGAATAGTTGCCTCTGACAAAATGAGAGTGTTTTGGCTCAGAGGATGAGCGTTGTAATGACAAAGACGAGACCTCGAGTTCGATTCCCACAGGTGCCCGATTTTTTTTTTCATTTGATTTTTTCAGTTTCCATTTATTTTTTTAATTCATTGCTTCAAAATAGAATTTCTTCAGTATTCGGATTTTTTTCTGTTATTGTTTTATTGTTCCAGACGGCAATTCGTTAGTGAGTTTATTAATTGTTTATTGTTGTTATCATGTGTTTATTACTGTGCAACTAGCATTGAATTTTAACCGTGTTGTGAGTACGATTCTGGCTTTAAAAGTCATTTTTTGGCCATTTTTGGTCATTTTTCATGATTTTTTGAACTTCTCAGGGCCATATCTCAAAATTACGAGTTTTCCCAGATATGTGCTATATAGAAATTTTAGCTCTAATTTGGGGCTACGAATGAGGAAATTTTGGAAAAAATCTTTGGCGCTGTTTTCGAGAAAATGGCCGATATGTCCCCGACTAGTCGGCCATTTTTTGGTTTTTGACCAAAAATGTCACGCCAAAAAATGTTTTTTCAATTAAAAGGGATATTATTCAAAAGATGAGCTTGAAACCTTTCCAATGATGCCCAATTTATCAATGTACGTTAACTGGTTTGGCCACAGTCCCTGTACGAAAAATGGCCATTTTTGGCCTTTCGAGGGCTGGCCACGGCCAACATGGCGGCCAAATCGAAATGTCGTAGAACAAAAAAGTCTTAGTTTTTAATGTACTTCAATCTCTGAAAGTTTGAACAAAATCAGTTGAAACTACGAATATACCCACACACAGACAAAGTAATCATCGATGGAGGCGTCAGTCAAAATTTTCAAAATGTCATATCTCATCAACCGGTGGTCGGATTTTGGCGTTTTTGGGCTTGTTGAAAAGGTCTCGACGAGGACCTTTAGGAAAATCTTTTTCAAGGTGGAAATAAGTGATTTTATACTGGTGCGAAGCCAAAAACTAAATTTTAGTCTCATTTTTCAAACGGCCGTAGAGGTGAGGCGGTAGGTATATTGCTAAGTGTAAATGCATTTTCTGGGTCTATGGGCCAAGGGCTTTCTAAAAATACCACACTCATACCAGAAGGTCTCCTGTATAAAAAAATCGATATTGCGCGTATATATACAGAGTTAGACTTTCAGCACTATGGGTGCTTTCGTCACTCTGAGCTAGCTAACGCCCGCTTTGATTACTTTTATTATCGTCTACGCTTTGATTAAATAGGTATACATCTTTAATCACTTTCAATATTTCATGTTATATTTTCAATAATTTATAATAACCCAATTCGTTCCAGCTTTACAGCGATAATTTTCAAAAGTTTTAGTTTTTTGTAGCCGACGAGGCAAGACGTTGAAATTTGCTGCCTTCGCTATCTACTTTTCCTATTCATTACAGAAATTTAAGAGTCGTCAATCTTTTAATAGCTTATTTAATTCTTTAGATTTCTGAAGGTTTTAGAATAATTGTGTAAAATGTAAAAAAACATACAGATACTCGTAGGTTTGCGTGGGTGCGTGCGTGTGCGTGTGTGTGTATGTGTATGTGTGTGTGTGTGTATGTGTGTGTGAGAGAGAGAGAGAGAGAGAGAAATGGGGATAAGAAAGAATAGATTGATAAAGCATATTATTAAAATGTATCAGCAGTGTCGAAGAAAAATCAAGTTCTGTGAGATAATCTACTGTATGAGATTTTTGAGAGATTTGTGAAGTCTCTTTTACTTTTACAGTTTTACAACAAAGTTCCAGCAAACGTTCGAACGTTCAAGTATTACCATTTAACAAATTTAAGAGAATAACTAAGGAACGTTTGTGTGCAAAAGGATACTACAATGTATCTGAATCCCTAGAGGATAATGCACCGTGGGTATGAAGCGATCGCTGCCAGGCTACTTCAAGATTATTTACATAGTATTGTGTAATGTATTTATGTAATGAATTTAAGTTCTAATAAAAAAAAAAAAATTATGACAATCCCGCTGAGTTTCTGTCGCCAGCTCTTCTCAGGTCTGTCGGAATTATTTTTCCGAGCTGGTGGTAGCTTTGACAATGAAAAAATGTTTTGTATGAAACTTATTTTCAATAAAGATTTTTGATTTTGATTTTTTTTGACTATGCGATGAAAAATTAAGAACAAAAATCATAATAGAATTCAATGAATTAAAATATATATTAATTTAATATTTTTGAGCTGAGCAAAGCGAAGCTCTTTACTGGTCAGAACGCAAAACATGCGAACTCTCTGTTCTTAAAAACTATTTGAGCTACGTTGACGAAACTTGCCACAACGATTGCGAGCATAAGGCGCTAAGCATATATTTAATTTTGTAAAAATCGTAATTGTAAATTCAGTATAATTTACTAATTCAGTTTAGGACAATTTACATGCTAGCTCAGAAACTACGCATACCACAGTTTCGAAACTGGGCATGGTGCTTGATGCTACATTGTTTTATGACTGTGCAAAATTTCGGATAATTTCGATTGACAGATCTTGAACAATTAACAAAACTAATTTAGTTCGATTAGTGACTCACCAGCGCGCGCCTGCTCGATGCACAAGTTACGAGTGGATTGAAATCTAATAAAGTTTGTAACTACTCTCATACATAGCAGAACTGACTATAAATTCATCAGAATGCAGGTCACATTGAACTCGAAGCACACTAAAAGAATGGTAAATATATATATATATATATATTATATATATAATATAATATACTTACGTCTTAATATATCAATTTAGTTTTGAAAATTATAAACTATAACTTTATATATATATTTATATATATTACGAGTATACATATTCTATACAATAACAATTAATATTGTTAACAACCACAATTTCAATATTCAACCATTTTATTCGTTACCACATAGTAAAAATGTCATCTTAAATCTTTACCAATATGATTAAAATAGTTTACATTGCTCACGGTAAGTAATATGAGTGAGAGGCAGATTAACTCTCGTCGTCGTCTCCTTAACTCATCTGTCACGAATTATTATATCATCCCATTATCATAAAATGGATCGTGGACGAGGCAGAGGAAGAGGCAGACGGCGTGCAAGTGGCATATCGCGATACACAGCAAGTTCTGGCCGTTCACAACAGTATCGAGATAGTACAGCCACACATATCACGCTTCCTAATATTGCAGCAAATAAGCGTCGATTCAATAAAGAGTTAGAAAAATTGGCATACGTTTCCTGTTCTAAATGTTCAAGAACCAATTTAAAAGAAGCAGGAGTTCCCTATATTTGCTCTGCATGCTGTTCCATTCGAACATCAGGAATGTTCACCATAGAAAATTTTATGGATCCTGGGGCAATGCCACCACAATTACAAGGGCTGACACAGATCGAAACTATGCTCATTGCACGCATACAATCAATTATGCGAGTGTATCGGCTCCGGGCCAGCGGTGGACCCGGACAGTTTCGTTATGCAGGACATATTTTTAACGTCGAACAAGAAATTCAAACGATGGCAACTGTACTTCCTCAACGATTTGCAGATCTGCAAATAATCATTGTACGACGCGAAGCAGCAACAGTAACAGATTTTATCCCCAAGGAGGTCTAATGCTTTCTTCTGTATCAAAAGTATCGCAGTGGACCTGATTGTTTCAGTGTGATGTCATTACGAAAAGAAGGGTGTTATAAGCAATTCTGTAGAAAATTTCCCATTTAAAGACCGGAAACGAATATCAAGCTTGACATGTTTGGCAAATGATTTATTGATAATGTTCTATATTTCCATTTAACTCTCGTAGCGTTTGTAAGGACTAAGCTAAAAAACATCGTAGTAAATAGTCTGCCGTGCACAGAGCAAAAGTTAGCTCAGCTCACGACCCCGCTTGCGTGACCTAGTAAGTATAATGGTTAGTTTTTACTAGTGTTAGTAGTAATACTAGTAGTAGTATTTAAATTATTCAGATTTGAAATATGTTATGTATGTCATTGCACTAAGCTCTAAACTAAACTAAAAAAGGCAAGAGACCAGAAAAAAATATTTTTTTTATGAGACTTAAGTGTGATTTTACTAAGCTTTCTCATTATAAAAAATTACAGTATCAGCTTTATTAATTTATTTGTTTTTTTAATTCCTTAACATTTCAGCTAACTAAATATAAATTCATAAACTTCTCTTTACTAACAAGTTAATATTAATTCTCAGAAACGAATAAATAAACAAAATTTTAGGCCCTTAAAATGAAATCACTGACTGTCTTTCGTACTTATATGCCGTTTTCGTACTTACAGGCTTTTTGATTATACAGAATAATGGTTTACATCAATATACCGTACCAGTCTAACCCCTAATGTCAAGTAATGTTAATATTTCAAAATAATGTTTTTCAAATTACTGTAAAAAAGCATAAGCATTTAATTATTAAATAGAGATTTAATCCTTAGTTAGACTGGAGAATCTTAAGTGGTTTTTAGTATCTGCTCATTTTACCCCTGAAGATAAAGTCGGCTCTCAGAGTTGACTTTTTATTACTCAGATAAAATTTAATATTTTTTTGTCTTGCTAATTTTCAATAAATAAAAATAAAATCGTTGCAACTACAAATAATTTTCATACAACACAAAATATAAATTAAAATGGTTATATTATAGTTTGTGCATCATCTAATGGGAAATAAAGAAGAATAAAAAAAAATGCTCAAATAATTTTCTAAAATCAATCCTATTCAAACGAAACTTTCATTTGGCCGAACTTATTTTACTAGAAATTAGATTTAATCTTACACATTGTACAATAGAATAACTCTAAAGATCGGAAATTATATAGAACATCAGTAGTCATCAACATTTATAATTTAAAGAATTTGTCAACCGTAACGCTAGTAATCATTATTTAATGTTTCATAGTACTATGAATATTAAAAATAACTTATCATTATAAAGTCATTTCGTATTGTGTTCGAAAGTCTTTGTTATTATTCCAATACAAACGTTCATATTTACCAAAAACCCTAATTCCAAACAATTCAAATAAAATTGAAATGAGATCTAACTTTACTAGAGTCAATAAAAAGTTGTACAAATAATTCACAAGTTTGGCAAGGTCTGATAAGTTCTAAATACCGAATAAATAGTTATTTGAATATGTTAGTGAACTTGTAAAAAAATATATCAACCTACATGGTCTTAAAAAAAAGTGTACATACGAATTTTTCTGACCCATTAAGAGGAGAAAATGTAGTGTTATAGTGAATAATCGTGGAGTTTAAATCAAGAGTCCTAAAAAATAAGAAGCACTCACACACTTAGAATAGTTGCCCAATCTTATCAAGGAAAATCATTCTCACATTAGAGCAATACGCCAAAATCTTTTATTATTTTCAACATGATTGAATACCTCATTTTAATCATATTTTAACAAAAGTTAAGTATATAAGCGATCAATATATACTAGGTGTAAGTATATAAGCTCTAAGTGCATGAGGGATAAGTGTATATGCAACAAGTATAAAAGTGGAGAGTATATATAAGCGCTAGGTAAATAAGTGGAAGTATTAAAAAGGTTAAAGTATTTAAAAAAATACATTCCCCGGGAACGAACGTGGGCACAGCTATTTGATAAAAATAATACTACGCAACATGAGCACGGTTAACTTTATTTATACGTTCTATGTAATAAATGTATATATTAAAAACCCTTACTGAACTGATGATCGTTCTAGAAAGGTCGAGATCCTTAAATAAGTTGTAGAGAGATTTTGCTGTTATACCTCTCGATCCTACTTCTACAGCGTATAAATTAACTATAAATTTATTCCTGATCAGTTCGTTACATAGTTCGTAATACTTGTTAAGCTTACATGTATGATCTTTGGGTATGTATGTTTCCCAGGTTACAGTAAGCTCCACAAGTATAACGCGCCTTAGTTGTTTTGAGTACAGGAATAAGTCCGGCCTAGATGACGAAACACAAACATCCTCGGGGATTTTGTATTGCCTTTCATACGTGTCCATTGTGAGAGTCCAATCAGGAGATGCGTCCAAGATGGAATAAGGTATTAGTTTAGATTTTTTGGAGGTACCTACCTTTACGAATGCTACTGATATTTTGGTGGTTGTTATACCCCTCTGCGCTCTTGCTACAGAAAGACTAACCGCTTCTCGTATGATTTCTAATACTTTATCGTGGCGACGCGAGTATTTACCTCTATTTAAAAGTATCCTACACCCTACAAGCAAGTGTTTCGCCGTTCCTACTGCCTCCCCACAGATGTTGCAAGATTTTTTGGAGGCTTTGCCCCATCTTACTAAGTTACTTTGATCTGGGAGAGTCATTTGGAATGCATTAAGATAAAATTTTAATAATGCTGGGGACCAATCATGAAGCAGGGTGCACCATCTCAAAGCTAGTGGAATACAAAAATCTCCTATGGTCACCCATTCATTTTGCAATTCTAGGCTCATCGCGTGCAACCGTTAATTAATTAATAAATCGTTTTCATCTTGTCGAATAAAGGATTTTGTTATTTCTAAGTCTTGGTGTTTCCTACTTGATACTAGCCCTGCTTTATTTGTTTGAGTACCTATCATAAATTGTTTATGGAATTGAAGTCGTGACTCTAGCTCTGCGGCAATTTTATCTTTTGGGAGAGACGTTATAGTATCATTATTCGATTTTGAGATGATATGTCTTTTGATCACTCTTAGGTGTTTATAGAGTTCCGATGGTTTCTTTAATTTTAACCCAAAATTGTGTCGTTCTCTAAATAAGGTAGAAAAGTCCGCTGGATGCGCTAACCCGAGCCATGAGTTCAATGTCCTTATGACGCTTGCATCTAACTTCGACAAAAGGTTCTTATTGATATCGTAAACGAGGAAAAGCCAATTTAGACGTGATGTTAAATAATTATCATATATTCAAGCCTCTTTGATGTTACTTATTGGTTGATTGTCTACCTTTTTTAGATCATTCAAAAAGCTATCGACTATTGTATCTAACGCTGGAGTGCGCCCTTGGTAATCGATTTTTTTGCCTAAGAATTTGAACAGAACTGCGTCGGTAATTGTAGTAACGCATTTACCGCCTATTATAAGACCCGGATCGTAAGAGGTATATCTGGTGTTCCGCCTACCCAGACATAGATTGTAGCATTTATTTGGTTTTGTCCTCAATCCGTCTGTCCAAGCACAGAAATCATCCACACCATTTAAAAGTAGCTGACATTGTTTTGGATTACGTGTCAGTATCACGAGATCGTCTGCAAATGCTAGTATGGATTCTGTGTGTATATTAGTAAACTTAAATCAATAACCCCATTTCTTGTCGTTTTTAATTAATTTATCTATTAAAATGGATGATCATGTTAAATATAATTGGAGAAATACAACAACCTTGAAATAAACCTATTTTATAATTTAATGGTTTGGAATGTTTTTCATTTGTAATTATGGAAAATTTTAATTTTGAATAATATGATGCAATCATGTTACTAACTAACGTTGGAAAGTTATACCACCTAAGCGCGAACATCATCAGTTCATGTCGTACCGACCCGAAAGCGTTCTCTTAGTCTATCCAACATACCGTTATTTGTCTTTCACTAGTTCTGGCATCTAGGCTAGGCTATCTAAGGCTTTCCGATAGTAATGTATTATAATGTGTTATGTTCGAAGCATCCAGAAATGCCAGGCAAATACCCTTTCTGGTGATTAGGCCCGAAATATTTATTATTTATCATGAATTACGTCATTTTTGTTTATAAAAAAATATATATATTTTGGATATTGTTGAGCGAAGCGAACGAAGTGAGCGGAGCGTTTTACTGGAGACTTTTTGCATTCTTTGTCACGAATTGGCTCAAAAACTACTTAACGGAAAATTATGAAACTTTGTAAACAAAAAGACACACATTAGGTGATGGTTCTTATAAAAAAAAAATTAAAAATGTCCTCAAAAAAAAATTTTTTTTTAATATCATTTCAAAAAACTGATATCCCATTGAAGTCAATGGGAAACGAAGAGTCAATACACTGGGCTCGCTTCGCTCAATATGCAAACGGCACCCAAGATTTCGCGAGCGCAGCGAGTCGAAATTGAGGGTTTGTTGGCGCCCCTAGTATTTGTTAGAACTATTGGTATAGTGTCCCTAGGATCCGAGACATTGTCGCTTTTGGGAATGAGAACAAAAAGAGCATTTCCGAATGTTGCCGGTGTTTGTCCTCTTGACCAGATTTTACCGAATATATTCAATAGATATTTATGAATCGACGAACATTTTTTATAAACTATATAAGGGATACCATCCGGAGCTGGTGCTGACTTAGATGGTTTCTTTTTAATTATTTTATTGATTTCCTCCAAAGTTGGTGGGTTGACATGAAAATCTATGGAAGGACTCTCAGGTTTTCATTCGTTGGGATCCCCATACAGCCTTTGATTTTTAGGCACTTCATATGTGCTTTTATAGTAATCAAAAATTTGCTCGTTGGTCAAGAGAAGCTTACTTTTTTCGTCTTTACAAATGTTTTTAGAGTACTTAAAAGGATTTTTATCAAAGTCTACTTCGTGTTTTGCCCGGTCAAAGCTATCACGGTTTTTTGTTATTTGTGATATTGTGTGATATGCCTTGTATTAAATTAAGAATTGACCTTAATGCCTTAGACAGTTGGTAACTAAGTTGGTTGTCGCCCATGGCCTTGGCCTACGAAGTTTATCTTTAGTCTTTATGAGGTCTCTTTTTTTTCCTTCTCAATGTAATTTGTTCTGTATTTGAACTCAATGTCCGTAATTTTGCTCAAAATACACTTTGAATTTTTAAGAGGAAGTAAACGTCAAGTTAAAAAATGATATTCCGAAAAATTTCTGCGTATTTTTCAAATTTGTGACGGTTATTTGAGTTCGGAAATTTTGTTAGCACGCTGTGTACGGTGTGAAGAATGAAGATTTTTAATAAAATATATTTGTAACAAATGATCATATTCTATAATAAAAAATGCAATTAGTGTAAAAATAATTATTTTCTGGTTAAATACAAACTTGTCTTATTTCTTGTTAGTTTACAAACTTTATTATGAATCATTAACCCCTACGCAATAATGATCTAATTGTCTTTCAACTTCAGATAAGGAGACTGTAACCGTTATCGGGATTAGTAGTGGTTATAGAACAAAGAAGTTAAATAATTCTCAGGAATAAGTTTCAGACTTTTTATATAAAAAAAAACCTAAGAAGTAAGCAAGAGTTCCTTGTGATAGGTTATTATTTATATGCTTAATAAATAAAGTCCCTTGTTGTACTGCGAGACTATTTCAAATCAAATCTCATATATTTTACCTTGCGTTAATCCGTCTTCAAGTGGTTTTCGTTCATAAAACTGTCATGTTCGTTGCATTTGAGAAACTCATTGTAGGAAAATGTGCATTTGAATTTCAAAACATTTCTCGACGCTACCAAGTCGATCCAGAATATTATTAGATTTGTTGATATTTACACCTTCATATATATTTAAATATCAACTTTGAAACTTCTAAACTGATACCTTGTCTTTAGTTTGTCATAAGATTAGTTTGTCATTTATAACGCTTATTTTTATGCATTATACAATAATCAGATAAAATTAAATGTTAACAATTCAATTAGGTAATTAGCCTATCTTAAAGTTCCAAGTAAAAGTAAGCAGCAATAAAATTAGTAGAACCGCTTTTAGACCTTTTTAAAATTTAATATAATTATACAACGTTACGTAGTCTATACTGTTAAGTAACTTTATATCATGCTTCCAAAGATAATTGTTTTATAAGTACATAAGTCATCAAATGTATGTGAGTCTTCTAATAACTTGAAAATAAATACTTCATGTATATTTCTTAAGTAGTTTCAATACAAAAGGCGGTCGGGTGAAAGCTAGATAATGTTATTTATTAAAAAAAAAAATAGTGGAAAGCTAATTTACTATAAAACAATTAAATAATCATAAGTTCACTTTCATGTTAGTACTTTATGAATATTTTCCTGGGTGCTATTATATTGTAGATAATGTAACATTTATACACTTTATATTAATTATGTTTCCAGATAAAATATATCTACCATTAAATTGGAACTAATAGTCAAATAAAGATTTTAACTATTGATAAATTTAAGTCTATTAAATTAAAGACAAATACATGAAATACTTAAACAGTTTACGATTGTGTTCCTCGCTAGCGGCAAACTGCAGTTTTAATGCTTGTAGGATTCACTGAAGCAATTATTCACTCAGAGAGATCATGAAGTCTTAGACAAGTTGAATAGAGTTTTACCTTTTAATATAATTTATAATAATATACATTTTAATAAATCGTTTTAATCTGAAAATAAAATTTCGTGCAAATTAATTGTGCAGTTTTTAATTTTAAAACGTATTAAATGTTCTTAAAAAAACTTTGAATTACGTAAAATTTAATCCTTTAAACATAGACCAAGGACAAAAGTATTATGTAATACTTTACTCCTATTCACGTCATTATTTTCCTATCAATTTATCTTCTTGGGGATTTTATTGTTCCCCATTTTTCTCTGCAAGGCGGTGTTCGATCACCAGCTACTGCTTTGTAATTTTATTATTGATAGATTGTACAATATTAAAGTAAATATAAACTAAATTCTTAAAATATTTTAAATATATATTATATTAACATATATTGCTTTATTTTGTAAAAATTAGCTTATAAAATAATAAATGTCCTTTAATTATCGAGACCTAATAGCATACTCGTATAATACATATATAAGCATACTCGTATATTTAACCATCCTATTTACAATGAAATAATTATATTTGGAATCAGTTTGGAAGTTATAATTATTCTAAATACTCGTATGTGCAATCATAACGGAGTCAGCTGCAAAATGAATAATATATACTATATATATATATATATATATATATATATTTTATTTCGCATGGGTATATACTGAATAATATTCAGGATTAGGAGGACCATACAGTAAGTTTTGTGTTCATAATTTGAGGTTTTTGGATACAACCATACCAGGGTCAAATTATTTCAACTGATAATATAGTTGATAAAGATTTTCTCTGTTTTGCTTTATTGCCTTATTTTTCCTAACAAAATATTATTACAAAACTCGTAATAATACATAATCTCGATACTTTTGTTTAAAGTTTAACTATATGAATATAAATTATCAATGTCAAAATAATTATTTATATTTGTTTTCACGTCATATCCTTTGCGTGTAGCCAGAGATGATGGAGCGCCAAACGCTACGGTCCCTGCAATACCTCTTTCGCCTCGACCACAGACGTCAACCTCTTCATACATGCCCTCCGGGGGGTCGTCATGCTTTTTACGTGACTTTCCACCAGTATCTATGAAGATACTGTGTTTATTATTATTTTATTTTCAAAATAAATAAACTGCTATAAATAATTTAAAAAG
This sequence comes from Melinaea menophilus ssp. n. AW-2005, assembly GCA_918358695.1. Classification (NCBI taxonomy): domain Eukaryota; kingdom Metazoa; phylum Arthropoda; class Insecta; order Lepidoptera; family Nymphalidae; genus Melinaea; species Melinaea menophilus. The sequence goes on from OU911048.1 coordinate 17,594,219, forward strand.
TCTAAAATTATTCAACACAAACTAGAATAGAATCTAAGAGTTGTAGGACTTCGTTGCGGTTATTCTGCAAACTGAACTATCGTGCCTTAATTGAATATTCAATACATGAACATAGTTATTACGAAATTTAATATGTAACATGAGTGTTGAATATGATTCTCTAGTTCTGCATCTTTCAATGTTACTCACAGCAACATAAATATTATTGCCGCTTGTAAAATTTATTTGATTTGTGAATATAACAATGACCTTCACATTCAAATAATTCAAGTGGAGTCGCGACCACACTCGGGCATTTCACATTGCAATTGTAAATGCTTTTTAAAACGTCTAACATACTCTTTGCAGGTTTTAGGCTTTGTTGTTTTGCAGTTAAGAGCTTGTTAATTTAAATATTATAAGGGACGTTAGTACTTATCCTAAATTTCATATTCTACAAACGTAACTACAGTTTTAAATGAAAAACGAGCAAAACTCAAAGGTCACAAAAAATTTACAACAAAAATAAAAATATAATTTTTCGGAATAGCTATTACCTAAATTGCACAAATTGCGGAATAGGTTCTATTCTTTGCCAGAAGCGGACAGATAAATAGCAGCTGATGATGTTGTCCGTCGGTCTTAAAGTTATGTTGCGGGTCCGCCGATCCTCTTTGTACAATACAATCATTAAATTTTATTTTAAACTAGCTATTCCATGTGACTTTGACCAATACCGTACCTTTCTTCTTATCTACAATCAGTATTATTATTTTTATAACATAATAGTTTATTAATAAGGAATTTATTTTTTACATCAACTTGTTAAGCGGGACCAAAGCGTTAAGCGTTAAGCGTTAAGCGTAAGTAAACAAAAATATGACTTATTGCCTAACAAGATCCACCCTTTTTTCTTCAAATGAGGTCCTGACCTTGTTAAGGATACCATGTTTTTAAACTACTTTCTTAACCCACTCGTTTTATGTTACCAAAAATGAATGATGAATATGAAGGAATGAATAATATATATGCAGGAATGAGAGTATGCCATTAGATGAAAGGCAAGTATAATAAGGATAGATATTGGTTTCATAAAATTGATGACAAAATGTCAGTGTCAGTGATGTTCAGTACTTTATATACTCGTAGTCATTGACAAACAAGGTGGAAGGACCGGGTGTTTGATGAAGCGTTTGACAGTGTCGTGATGGGTACCCTAACAGACAACTCGTACAACGTGCCATTGTCCAAAAAGTCCACGAGATGTACTTACTACTTTTAAATAAATGTTAATGAAATAATAAATTTTCTTCATTTTGACTAAAATATAAAGTGGAATGATCTGGGATTAAAATTGTAAATTCTTGCAAAGTCCTTTAATCCTTGAACTGTTGCCAAGTCAACATTGTTGGAACAACCATTTGGAAACTTTGAAGTCAGACTTAGAAATTTACTTTTATCTTAAATACTAATATAATTTTAGACGTAGGAGTTAGCCCTTTAATATAGCCATAATGAAATATAACACATTTACTTATTACGTTTAAACAAAATGTCGGACGCTTTCTACTGAAGCTAGAGAAGATGATTTTTGTTCATTTATTTTTTATCTCAACGTAATATATAAATATATATATATATATATATATATATATATATATATATATATATATATATATATATATATATATATAAATATAACGGAGTTGATACAAGCAAGTTAGTAGCTTTTATATTAGCTTTAGAAATGTAACTATGAAAATGGTATTTTAATTTATTCGTTACGATAAAAGATTTATATTATCCTTTATATTATTTATAGTAACGATACTAACTACGATAAATGTGCCTTGATAGAAAGCAGATGCAATTTATTGGATCTACAGGATGTATATTCGTAAACTTGTTGAATGTGAATATCTAATACTGCATGGGATTTGTGTTTTAAATAGTTTGAGTGTGGAGTCCGATCGATCTTCACTATAATTATATTGTTCGCAGTCTTATAATCGATTAAAGCATGACCTACCAATTGTACAGGTACTATTCATGTAAAGTAATAACATTGGGTTAGTATAAAATGCAAAATATACATACTATGTTGTTTCACATGCTTCAATAGATCAATTGTTCACTTCATTCCTTAACCTTTCAAACATATCACTCCCCAAAACCATTATATTACTCAGAAATTTATCTTTTTCCCCACGGGATGTACAACTTTGATAAGGTCAGAAATGGGAGCCAACAGTGTACACTTCTGTGTACAGCTATTTCCATGACAAACAAACTATATTTACAAATACATTAAATGATTACTTAGATTATTACAAACTACAATTACTGTTAATAACGCTGTATTTAAGTTACAACGTAGCTGTTAACTGAAGTTCCTAGTAACGTTATATATAATTAATGTCAACTGTCAACAAAATGTAAGTTTTTCATCTAATCTGGCTATTTCAATTACAGTAGGTAATTAGCGTTTTTACACAAGATATTACCATGAGTTTTTCATTATTATTTATATTTTAGATATTTTAGCCTTGTTATAACCACGAAGCATGTTGATAATGGTATAAAAATATATAGTAAAATCCTCAATATATGTAAATGGTTACTCGTGTAAATAAGATATCTGCTGCAGTTTTTGTCACCATGACAATTTTAGGTTAAATCACAAAGTCCAAATAACTTATATATCCAATAAATTTATAATATTGAAGTACTTTTTTTTTATTGTACATCAATTTCAAAATGTAACTAAATATATATATTTTTTATGTACTTTTATTTGTTTACCGCGTTTATTATAAGGGTTTTTTAATAGGTTTTTTTTATTAATATTTTATTATTATATAATATATTATATTATTGTAAATAAAAAACATACGTTATTTTAATAAACTTAATAAAACAGTCGATGATCGAAATAAACAAAAAAGTCTCGGGAACTTTCCAACAGATAATGAATATAAAATCCGAAATTTTAATAAAGTACACATTTAAATATGGTTTTAGTCTAATGTACCACTGTATATAAAAGAAAATTCATAAAAATACATAGTAAAAACAGATATATTTTGGACAACAATGCACGATTAGGTGTGTGGGGTCATTCTGAATCCAATATGGCTGACCATGCAAGACGGCGGAATAGTTATTTTGAATGCACTTCTACAATATGGGTATGAAATGAAAGGGCTCGTGGAGAGTAACTCGAAAAATAATATGACGTTATTCTAAATCCAATGTGGCGGACCATCCAAAATGACGGAATAGTTATTTTTAATTTACTTCTACAATATGGGTATCGAATGAAAGGGCTCCTCGAAAGTAACAAGGAAAATAAATTTAATTAAAATGAAATTTTAATAATTTTTACTTTTACATAAATAAATTAGTACTAGTTTTTTTACACAAGTAAACCTCGGAAGAAGTTTTTATGAAATAATTTGTGGATACTGAGGTTATAAGTTGACAGTTACAATTTAAAAGGAATCTTCTTTACTTCGTGTTTGGACGTTTCAATAAAAGCTTTTTTGGTTTTAATTTTTATTATTAATTCTTAAATCACACTACCGTAACTTAATTGATGCAAAGAATAAGCGCAAATAGTTTACAGATAAATACAAAAGTAATATGCTGCTAAACGTCGCATCGCTTAAAATTATTATCGAACTATTATTAAATTAATTAAAAACTATAAAGAAATTTAAAACAGATAATTTTGAAATCAAAAAACACTTACAGCTCTTAATAACATAAGTTTTTTTGTGTTAAAAGTTTTATAACAGTACAAAGTAAAACTTAATTACCGTGAAGTTATGAAATGCTGAGATTTAAATTTATATTATTCTTTTTAGTCCTGCTTTTCACAGTACATTTTATTATTACAACTGAAATTGCTTGTTTATCATTTATTGCACAAATTAACTTATTTAAGGATTATATTTGTATCAGGAAACATTATTTGAGTCATATGATATCACTTATAAGATTCTGTATGCAATTTTATATCATAAAACTTAACGAAGTTTTGATTGATTATTGATTTTTTAAAATTAATAGAATGAAGATTCTTAATAGAAATATTTGATAGAGAATTTATTATTTTAAAAAATCCTGCTATAGTCCATAACAAAAATAGTGAAACATTTTAAGATTTTTTTTTGTTTTAATATTCGTTACTAATAAATCTACTAATAAATAATAAATCTCCGTATCATATTGTTGACCCTTGTGATAAGAGCAGTTCGTTCGTCGCCATTTGTCTTATCCGCCCGCATTAGTCAACAAAAAAGATTTTGGTAATAATATGACATTTTTAGGGATAACCCAAATATAATATCAGTATAATACTATTTTATAAGACGCTATCTGATTGATGAATCACGACGTCTATATTAAGATAACCGCCTTTATGATACAACTATATAACGATATAACCACTGTTAACAATATTAAATGAAATATAAACAATATAAAATGTACTTTTTTTATAACTCATTATTAAATTACAATTCTATATGAATGCTTTTACTACGTGAAATCCTAGCTAGCTGATCTATTAATTTGTAATAGATGGTTCTATTAATCAATCTGATTTGTTTGCCTATTATTGGTATACTTAAGCGGTGAGAATATATCCTTAACGGTACATGTGTTTTCGATAGCCTAAGTAACGTATCTTTTTGTTTGTGTAATAATTAGATCATCGGGTTACACGATTAAGGAAGACGGAGTAAGAGTATTATATTATACTGAGTTACAAAAGAGACTCTCAGTCGAATGTTGATATTATGACAGTATTTTAGATGTAGTTAAATTTACATCTGGTGAAACTAAACACGTTTTCTCGATCATGTTTTAGGTGCCGTTGCTGCTGATACTGCGGCTGCAGCTCTATAGCTGCGTCGTCTATACGCCACTGCTGATGCTGCAAATATCGAGGCTGCTACTGTTGCGGCTTTCGAGCCTGTCGAAGTTATCCTCTGTACATAAAAAATGATAAGATAAATTTAATAGAATATAGTTTCTTTAATGAAAGCATTTTGAAGTAATAAAAATTGAAATGTCTTTATTAAAATATCAAATACAACGTTCCCAAACTATCAGACCTATGTTTGTACTTACAGGCCTTATTATATATTTCTTATTAAATGCTTAGTTGAGATCTGTTTGTTACACTTGTTAGTTTTCATGCGACAGGTATGTTATAAATAATACAGTAAAGATTAATATTAATACCTCAGTTATGTTCATTACACTAAACTTTCGCCATAACATCAATCAAGCTTCCTTCAATCAATCAATACGTCAATACGTCAATCGCTATATTAATTGTACTCGGTGTCAGATATAGAACTGTTGCAAGGTAATTGTTTACGGACGTGATATATGACTACATAAGTAGCGAGTTTATGATCACAAAATAAATAATACTATATCATTGCGGGATGTACCTATAGTTTTGACTTGCTGTTGCTAGTGCCCTCTCGCCTTCTCCCTAAATTATAAGTTATATCATTATTTAAAACGTATAAACAGTCATATCTTTTTAGTTTAGAAAGTAACTTATTTTTTAAGACATTCATGATTCATAGATAAAAGGATAACAGAGAAACAAAGACAAAAACATAAATAGATTTTTTTTTAAATTACAATGAGATTTTTATCGAGTAACAAAACAAAGCAATTTTATTAATTTTTTTTTAATCTTACACAAACAAAGACTATATTTTGAACTATAAAGAACTATTTCCCAATGGATCATGAAAAAATCAGGAACAAGTGATTTAAAATATATATTAATTTTAACGAAAGTAAATAAAAAAACTGCATTAAACACACAAATGAAAGTCATAATCCTAAAATTTCCTAAGAACCTTAACAAAACCAAAGATATACGACGAAATTGATAACAATTTAAGATAACTTTTGTTGTAGAATGAGTTAAATTTAGCATGGAAATGCATTTATAACAAGGTATGCACACCCTCTTACTTGTAAAGATAACTTTTTTGTAAGAGAGTATACACCGTACGGTGTATACTCTTGGGATGCTGTCTTTGATCTGGTTAAACTTTTGTCTGAAGGAGAATTGTTGGAGGCTGAAGACAAATATCGGGATAATAATAAGTTTTTAAGAATAAATCGAATCAAAGAAGTCAAGGAAGTGGACAAATAAATGATGATGATAGTTATTCCTACAATATGAAAGCTCTTAATATTAGTATTGTGTTGAATCGTATTTCATAATAACAACAAAAACGATTGAATTACTGAAGGGGGAATAACTTCAAAGTGCTCGATCTATCTCGACTCAACACCGACTTCTAATAAGTTTAGTTTTACTCTAGTCATTCTTGTTACAAAATGATTTACTAGAAGTTAAAAAAGTTTCTTAAAATCTTTTAAACCTTTCTACTAAAAAAAATGTTCAGTATCAATACATTAGTTTACCTAGATTTCTTTCGTTTATAATTTATTTCTTGTTAGTGTTAATTGATTTTTTATTACTTTTATTTCCGGGGATCATGTATATGATGTTATGTTGTCCAACTTCATGTCCAACATCTACAACAATAATATTACTATATTTTGTATAAGTTATTAAATAAAAGTATAAATAATTTTAAAACAATTCTTAATCATTGATCTACAACACCGAGTCCAACAACACATATATATTGGAAAACGCTTCAGTAACCACAAAGGTGAAAACTTTGTTCAAGCTCACTGTTTATTATTACGTGTATTTAACCGGCTTCTCTCACTGTGGTTATATGGGTATTTAAAGTAAGTTCACGCCGTGGTTCCGTCATACTCCGAGTTCATGAAGGACCCCGAACGGATTCAAAACTAGGCAGGCAAATTGCGATATAATTTAACTTACTTTAAAGTCGTTATATAAGGCCTTAACCTAACTAGCTATGTTTGAACTCTACTTATAGATAATTATATGTAAATATTAATTGCTAACTGATTGGAAGAGAAACAATGTAAAAAATTACGTACTTCGAATTAGTAGCTTTTTTCAAGTCGATAAGAGATCTTTTAAATGTTTGTTTTAAGAATATTGAACACAGGATCGCATATGTATTATTCATTTGGACAACTTTATTTATTAGACTTAATATCGTTCCTTCTTTTTTGTGATAGCAACAACTTCTGTTATAATAAACTTTTCACCCAAAACGTATCTTTCTAAAAAACAATTGCCGTAATAAGGAGCACATAAAATGAAATGTAATATTCCATACTGTTGAGTCTTTAGATACAGGAATATATAGGAAGAGCGAAGAGTATCTTAAGCACACAGCAGCGATAGACAGTAACGCAGGATCTACATAATTTATTTTGACTTCGCGATCATAAAGAAGGATCTAATCACAGATTGATGTAAACAAAAGCTTTGTGTATAGAGTCGTATATCACATGTCAGTGGTGGAGAGGCTTATGTTGCAGAAATGATTTTGTATCGTAACAATCTGTTATAGGGGTGGAATTACTGAAAACAGAATATATGTTACAAGGAATAAAATGTAAAAAAGTAAAACTAATATTATATTTATAATATTAGTCATAAAGAAAGAAAATGTACCAAATTTATTTGTATTTCGAGTTAAACTACTGCACTAAATACTTCATAAAAGGTAATTATAAAATTAAAATAAAAATTTTCGTTAATTTTCGTATTTATTTTTCATATAGCAATGCCTAAATTGAATTTATTTCACTTGAAAAACAAAATAACGAGATTCTATTTTAATTCTTATGAGCTTACGACAACTTAATATTAATTAAAATGTGATCATATACCCTTTAACATATTTAAACTACTCATATTGTTAACTATTTTTAACTTCACTTAAAATTAGTTGTTAGTTTATCTCAATAGCATGTATTATATCATGTTTATGCTTTTCTTATATTATGATTATGGTAGTTATATACGTCCTATCAGTAAAGTAATTTTAAAGACATTGACACGTCTCTTTGCATGCCACAATCTTTAAATATCTCATAAAATGTTTTAAGTTCACGTTTTGATGTTGTCTGGCGACAGCTAAAAGCTAGCGTGAGTTCGTATTGTGTTACCGAAATTGGCAGTCGTAACGTAATGTGAATTCTTTTGAATATCAGTAAGATATTTTGAATGAGATAGAAGAGTGAGTATTTCTGATCAGTTATTTATGTCACTTTATGTTATCACTTATAAATTTACGGTGGTTCTTTATTAAGATATTTTTACAAAGATTATCGCGTGTAATAAATCATTTATTTATATGTCATCTGAAGCTTTGTTCCTGCTAAGAGTCATTATTTATTATAATTAGATAAATGTATTTATTTGAGAGTAGTTTACTATAGTAGTTTATCTTTAATAAAAAAAAACTAAAATAGTTTGTATTGCAGCTCCACAGGGGATGGCACCACTTAGCGTAGATGGAAAGTATACTTATCTTACTTCACTTACTAAATAAAATATTGATACAATTTCACAAATGCAAAACGTAATTCATTTTATGACATCTTCTTACACATACTCGTACATACTTAACTGACATCAGAACTGCATCTAAATATTCAAATTTATCCTTTGAATTACAGGATGTAGATTCAATATCAATATATTTATTTACTTATATATCAAAGTGGGTCTGAACTGTCGACTCACTCACTTACATATTTTGAAATAGGTCAAGGATTTGATATATGTACTTTAGTAGTACGTGGAGACAAAATAGAACAGTGAAATATATTTGACATCGTCTCAGACGTGCTGAAGACTAATGAGTATACTTAACCGCTAACGATATGAATTGAAAGCAGAAAGGAAGGAAGAAAGTAATTTGTTTTACTGGAATGTATGTTGCTGGATTTGTTGAGATGTGTCGACTCTTCTTTTCAAATCTTTTTGTTATAACAAACAATAAAACAAACATCTAATTTCTAAACAAGTAATCCTTATCTAGAGTGGTATGTGGTTAACAACGCTCACTCTTATGTTTGTATGATTTGATAATGTGGCATCAAAAATATATTGCATAAGCAGTGAGTTATTACATCACAACTATAAATAGAAAAGCATTTTTATATGTACTATTTCTAGCGAATGAAAGATATGTCTCTTAAGTAATCATAACTTTTAAAAGTCTGTGTAATTAGATTTCTTTAAGAAAGCTATAATTTTTTTAACTTAATATACCTAAGAATATTACGATTTGTCGTAGCTTATAAAGAACCCTGCATCTTCCTTTACTCGTCTCATGAAGTCTTGGAATGTACTTAGCTCTGTGGCAGTTCGTGTCAGGATTGAAAGAAGTGTACTAGATACATATGTTACCAGTGTATCTCGTACAGTTCTTTTTCTCGGATACTTGAAGGTTTTAATGATAGTAATTTATTTATATTTTCTCAGAGTTTTTTCATATATTCTTTTGCTTTTTTTTTTAGACATCATATAAATTACATATTAATAATGTTGATATATTTAATTTAAAAATTAAATTTAAGATTGACAACTTGTAAAATCTAAAAAAGGTGTTTCTGAAGTTATTATTAAAATGAAGTTATTTTGTCTCTGAACGATTAAAAATACACTCTCAGATGAGAAAAACTTTTATAAATATCGTTTAACACTCAAGTTTAACAGAACTCAAAAGATAACGAATAATAATAAAGGAATTTAGTTATACAAGTTTTGTATGAAAATATTTTTCTAAATGTTGCATTTACAGTCTTGGGACAATACACAATTGGAATGAGTGCTGTTGATATATACTCCTAGGTATAATATAATTATATTTAAGTAAAGTTATTAATTTGATTACCTTTAATTTTTCTCAAGCTTAGAAAGTTTTAGAACATTAATATTTTAAAAGCGACAATCCAACTTGTTCAAATAAACCAGCCAGTAGCTTAAGTTATTTAGATTTAATAAATCTTACAATATATTAGTTTTTTAAGTACTGTAATTATATCAGTGATAGGTGTATCTTTATGTGTAAGATACAATAACAGATCATGTCATAAATAATGGACATGTCCATGAAGATAACAATTAAACTTCTGAGAGAAATCAAATTAGATTTTCACGCCGATTTTCAAACTTAAATGACAGAGAGATATATATTATACTCTGAGAGCCAAAGTAATAAGAGCTTTTCTTTGACATGTATTAAGAACCTGTTAAATTAATACCCAACTTTTAAAAAAAATTAAAATATTTACCATTTATTAATTCCATTTATATATTTTTTAAATATTTTATGACATTTATTCAGTTATTTTTATTGTGTTCAATCTTGAAATTCATAGGTTGTCACGTCATGACTACGATTTTCGAAAAATTTTGCAGTAAAAGAAGCTGAATATTGAAAGGACAGTAACACGTTACTTTGTAGATAGCCTGCTTCAAGTTCTACAAGAGTACATTGTATTTTAGCTAAAAAATACAAACAAATAAATTTTACAAGTATTGATAGTTTAATACGACAATAATAACTACCACTAATGTTAAAAGACAGCTATTAAAGCCTCATATTATATCTGTGTATTTTCTCTTGGTGTTAGATTTATTACGCTATGTTGTAATTAGAATCAAATATACTTAGAGCGAAAGTAAACAAACTGCACGGCAGGACTTTTTGTCTAAGCTTGTGATGAAAATATAATTACATATTAATATTGAAATATATTGAGCTGAGCGTAAGCGTAGCTCTTAACAGTTTGGGAGACCTTTTTTGTGTTTACATGTCTCCAGAATGCGACGAAATAATCAGCTAAAAATTTTCTCATGTATGTTTCAGCCGAACGCTGATGTTATAGCGAAAAAAGATTGAAAGAATGTTTAGCCATTCAAAAGTTATCAAAAAAAAATCACTTATGGGAGGCCATAGACAATACATTAGAGCTGCTCTGCGCGTGCGAGCAATGTGCTGAGCTAGAAGGTGACAATTAGTCCTAATAAATCGATATTTCCTGTAGCTATTCAGATGAAAGGAGAGAGGCTCAGCGACCCGACGCGCACGGTTGGAGGATCCTAGTATATAACAAATATTTAAGAAACTATTGAATAAGAACAATTTACATTTAGGATAATTAAGTCTTCTAGATACGTATTTTATAATTATTGCTACATTTTGTGTTACATCCATGGGAATACAAGGCAAAGTCAAAGCTTTATGACCTCGTCCACAGAGAAGTGCAGTAATTAAAGTTAAAATTTAACCTCTCTTCAGTACTAATGGACTATGCATTGTTTAGTGTTATTTTAGCGAAGTAATTACATATATAAGCATGTTAACTCGGTTACACTAAACCCTTGATCAAAGCGTTTCATTGCAAATATTTGAGAGCTCTCTACCAGCCACCTTCATTATAAATTTATCTAAAACATTAGGACACAGCTTCTATTTAACTTCTTATGTACGAAATATACGAATACTGTTACAACAAATCAAAATGTATACTTTATATTTAATCCGCTTATTTCTGAAAATATCCATTGGATTTCAATATTACTTGAAAATTGAAATATCGGCTTTTTATTAAAAGAAATGAAGTTATTATATGTCAAGACTACTAAGATTTACTAAAATATATATTTAAAATTAGTTATTAATTATTTAATGTTGATATAAAGGTTCAGATAATTTGCCTTTGGAATTTGACAGACTTACTTAAATTAATACACTCAGAGAAGAAAAAGTTAAATTTAATTTACTAACAACTTTCGACTTGTGTTTTAATTTTAAAAAATAATATAATTATAAAATTTAAATAAATAGTAATGAAGTGTATATGAAAATAATTTACTAATGATAATAAATAAATAAGAAAATACATTTCAACTTAAAATAAACAAAAAATATTACCCATGTGGAGAATCTGTAATTTATTTATAAAATTATATTTACAATATCCCTATAGACCCTTAAACTAAAGATAAGATAAGTATAAGGTAAGATAAATGTAAGATGCATTAAACTGTGTTATAATGATATTATTTAATTTAGATATGAATGATGGAATAAATAAATAAAAAAATATAACAACACCAATAATTAAAGAACATTACAACTTTCTTTGTTGCTTTACGTACGTTGAGTAGTACATATATCTTATATGTATACAATAGAAGAAGACTTTTATAACAAGTATGATGGATTCTTTATACACGTTATACTGCTCTCAGTACTTTACACTGGAAGATATTCAAGTAAGATAATCTACATTTTCTTGGATAAGGGTTTCTTGGAAATATGACCTTCGTAGAAGTGCGAAGTTTATTTTTTTTATATATTGCCATATAATGCATTACATTATACATATTACAGTATTATAACCATTTATAAAAAAAGACATTCAAATATATAAAGCACGAAAACTTATATCCTAATATTATATTTGTCGATTCTTAAGATTAACGATTTGTACAAAAAAAGAAATGAAATATTAACTTAACAAAATATAATTGTATTAGTACTTGTTTTCACAGACAAATAAATTAAACACTAATATGTTAAATACAAATGATCGCATTAACTATCAGGAATGTTTACACCTGAGTACAGAAATTGAATAGACATCTTCCAAAGTTAATCATGTGATATGTCTCTTTAAAGTTTTCAGAGATATCCGTAGATACTAAATACAAATAATATATAATAGTAATACCGAGAATATACCAATGATGCTAAAATTTACGGGTGTTTTAAAAATCCATTCAACGTTAATGTTAAATGTACTTAATTTATTATATCTACGTTACCTTGAATCTACATTATAACACATATATTACAAAGTAATAAATGAAGTTTGAGTAAAGATTAAGTTAAACTATTTTTATCGCATCAAAAGTTACTTTAATGACATTTTAAGAAACAGCCTCCTTGTTAAGGTTTTCTCGATTGAAGAAAGACAATATAAATAACAAAAACAATTACATAAGTTATTAAGTTGTTATAAAATTATCATTTATTGTAAATACAATATTTTAAAGATGAAGTCATTAGCCTTCTGAGAGAAGGAAATAAAATAAAAAAAAAGTTTTTTGTCTCCTATAATAATAATATAGTATTGAGTTGTAAAATTCATTATATTTTATTATTAACATGTATCTTATTTAAGACACTAAGAGAACGAAGCCACAGCACCTAACTAAATATTACGCTTCACGTTAGTTTACAATTTCCGGGTTGTATTCATTTCATAAACATTTTAACAATCTGAACTTATCCAATATATAAAATTAACTATAATTAATATATGTTAGTGTGTAAAAGCTTAAAGGCCAGTGAGCTTCTGTCGTAACTACTCTTATCGCCTGTAACCTTATTCATGCTACGGCCATTAAATAAACGGTTCGTTTGAAATATGAAGATAACCATATTTTCTCTGACATCATACGTTACACTTGTATCTCGTATAATTGAATCCATTAAAGTAATTGCTTAAATACAAGTATCTTTATGCCCCAGGAAGCTTACAAAATGTCATTTTATTTCTTTTAGAATTTTCATATCTGTGTCCTCTTCATTTCAATCCTATACGAGTATATGTATATTTTTTTCTATATTATCTTTTTGAATCTAAAGTACGTTTAAAGTAAGGGAAAAAATTAAATAAAAGATTCTAGAATAGGAGTTTTACTCAATGGAGTAAATTTAAAAACATATCCAAAAATACGTCATGACAACACTGAATAACAAAATAGCTTCTTCAACTGCAAATGACTTGGCAAATTGGCTCACTATCAAAGGAGTCTGTATAAAACCCCGTCCACAATGAATAGTGCAGTGTCAATTATGTCAATTATGTCACCTCGGGTAACGGTCGAGGATAATTATATTAAAATTCTATAATGTTACTTTTATTATTGCTTCCAGCCTTTAGACTGTCAAAGTGATTTCTTTAGATTTCTATAAATAAGTATATAATATTTTTATAATTTCATATCTTATTGGTACCAAGAAATTAAGAATTCTATTTATTTTAACAGCTTTGTTTTTTTAGCTTTCCTTGTGATTGAAGTTTTTGAAAAATTGTTCCATTATTCAATAGCTATTAAAATGTTTTAATTCGATCACAGCCAAGTCATGTAATTTTCTTAACTCATGTTATTGTATTATATTTTCAAATTACACAGGTATTGTGTCGACATTACAGAGGTCTTTATGAACGGAGGCTACCTAAACTAAAGTAACTATGTATATATAATACTCTTTCCGTTAGACTTAGATAAGTAGTTCTGAACTAACTAATATTGTGTCCTGCTGAAGTTTAGGCAAATGGAGTCATGGGGAACAAATAGTTATCTCATGGAATGGTTTAATTTAAAATTTTTAGAAATATAGAATATTCAAGAAAGGCAAACTACAAATGTAATTCATATAAAATTCTGACATAAATTAGGAAATATTAAAATAATATCAACAAAGACGTTAAAGTAACACCAGTATTGTAGTACGAAGTTTAAAAAGTATATCTTCTTAAATATCGATGATTTGATCCTGTAATCGACTTTACTTATGGTATAAAATGACTTGCATGTTCCTTTACCGGTTTCGCAAAGTCTAGAAGTAATCTCACTGGTTGAAGATATCGAGGAAAATAGGAAGAACTCGACGAAATACGTGAGTAGAAAATATTACACGATGATTATACTATGTAATATAGAAAGTTTATACACATGATACATTTAAATTTAAATTATTATATATTATATTAGAGCAAAAGAGTCAAAAATAAAAAGACACAGAATGAATAATATTATCGTTATCATATTATTGATGTGCTCTCGGACAAATGGATTCTTTTGTCATTGAATGACTATGAGATTTTAGAAGGACCACTTCAAATGAAGAAATAATAATAAAAAATCTTTTTAAGTACATAAGTTTATTATATATTTTGTTAAATAATGCGTATAAATTTTTTATTAATATTAATATAAAACACAAATTTATTTATTATCAGTAAACTATATTCTTGCAGTTGCATTTTGTAAATTCTCAATTTGTATATCGATTCAATATTTTTACGAGAACCATTAGTACTAACCATACTTTTACACAAAACTTAACATCGAAATAATTAGATTCGTTTTGTATTTTCAAGGAACAAAACGTTTTACTTGCTGATTAATATTTAGTATATCTAAATACCATAAAAAGTATTAAACTAGTAAATACAATTGCACACTACGCGCACACTTTGTATTTATATTAAACAAAAGATTATAACAATATACCCTAAAATGTTCATGGTTTTAATTTTTGATTATAGATAACAAATTAGTCGCTGAAAGTCCATGACTACCTCCTATATTCAGTTAAATTTGGATGTCGCAGTCCCGGATCCTTGCTTTTTATTTATTACTCAACGTCTACGTATATTAACAGATCAATCACAAATACTATATTAGTTGTGAAAACTTTTTCTGGGTCATTGTAAGCAGCTAATTTATTTACCTCTACTAGCATTACACGTTAAATGATGTATCTATTATTTAATCTTATTAAAATGTCTTATCAGTGTATTAAGGCTTTATTAGAATAGATAGGATAGATTCTCACCCTCATCAAACTCATACTACCTGTTCGGAATAGCCATTAGGTAAATTGTGGAGTTGCTAATAGCAACCGCCAGGCTTTTCAGGTTATATGTACATTTTTAATTATGATTAAAACGAAGGTACTTGCTACGTTTTTGTGGTGTGACGAACGAGACAAGCGTAGCGGTCGGGATACCTCTCGGTGAATTCATTATGCTTCACGTTTTCATAAGGAATAATCATCATCGGTTCTAGTAGTTTCCAAAAGAGTAAATTTTGTTAGAATAGTGTGCTTAAATTGTAGGCTGCAGCGCCCAACTGGTGGCTGCCTTCTCATTCTAAGTATGCGTGGAGCAGGAAATAAGGCGTAGGAGTACTTAGGTATCAAATCCCTAACTCCATAATTATTTTCATATTACCTAATATTATAAAAAATTTTATCCTACGCTTTGAGGAACCCTAAATCCTTAAATGGTACAGACTGACTAGGTGACATCATTTTTTGTAACATACCGGAAGTAGACGGGTGGGTCGTTAGTCTTTATAACTAGAATAATCGTATACGTAGCAGCTGATGACGCAACCCATTTAGAGGTTGTGTCGTGAGGTCAGCCGATCCCTTTTGTATGATAAACTATCATCCAGCCACAGTCTGTTAAATAAACGATTGCTTATTACTACTTGCGATAAGTCTTTTGCATTCCAAATATAATTTTATTTATACGACCACCGTTATTTTGAGAACTCTTCGACTTTCTACGATTGGAATTTGTATGTGGAGTGATGGCAGCTTGGGACATGAATAACTTTAGCAAGTATTTTTTATAACCCTACCATAGCATAGGCAATGTTAGGGATATTGCCTATGTTTTATATATAGTTTTAATAAATATATACACAATGAGAACGTGTTCAGCAATGAATTTTATATTAAGTTTCTGGCGTTTTTTCTTAACAATCTGTACCTGTAATAAACATGTTAAGATATAAAATAGCGCCGAATATACTAGTACATATACGAGTACGTCGGCGGCTCATCTATTATAACATGATGGTTCGATAAAAAAAAATATGCAATTTCAATCAATATTGTATTAAAATGACCAGTAGTAGAATTGATTACATTACGTACAATGCGACATGTGAGAATGCTATGCTTGCCGTGCTATGCTTTCATCGCTAAAAGGAACTTCAATTCTTTTTATTTGACTATTATTTTAAAAGCAATAGTTGACACAATGTCTTCATTTTCCACATTTTGTCGGTATAATATATTTCTGTAATTAATATTATACCTATTATACGACTGCTATAATTTTTTTTTCATACCGGTGTCGCTAAAAGTGAAAGCCAAATTTAAATTTACTAAAATCAGCTACGATCGAAATTTATTAAATGTGTGGAAATGTTAGTTAAAACAAAACTAATTATCAAACTAAAGTTTTATAGTCGTTGACCAGAATATTCTTTTCGGTATGTTGCAAATTACCAATTACTGATTTTATCATATTTTACCTAAGATCGGTAATAATAATTATAATAAATAATAATCTATAATTCCTTCAACTTTTAATTTGTGCGAAATAATTGTCATCTTAAATTTAGAAGCCATCGAGTTTTATTAAATTTCACAGTAAAGGGGTTGTGGGTGCTTTAAATTAAAATACATGTCTTCAAACGATAGTTTTTGACATGTTAAGAATTACCAACACCTTTACACAGTTTACCTTACCATATTTTGATAACTACCAAAATATGTTAAGGTAAAC
Source organism: Melinaea menophilus ssp. n. AW-2005 (assembly GCA_918358695.1). Taxonomy (NCBI): domain Eukaryota; kingdom Metazoa; phylum Arthropoda; class Insecta; order Lepidoptera; family Nymphalidae; genus Melinaea; species Melinaea menophilus. The sequence goes on from OU911048.1 coordinate 17,611,532, forward strand.
TTACGACACCTACAAAATCACATGCAACTTTACAATTTAACTGGTTCCTCCTGCATAAACAAATAATATTAATATATTTATCTTCTCAGTAAATCTTTTATAACACGGGGTAGTCAAAACATACAATTAGTTCAGCGACCCTTTTATTTTTATAATGATGTTAATACAGAAAAAATCTCATTAAAATTCCCCGACCATTTATGTAAATTACATTCGTAAAATTTTAATACAAGCGTTGTACCACCCTCCCGGTATATAAACTATTTTCACAAGAAAATAAAATATATATTAAAATATTTTATTACTTTTTTAATGCTGAAACTAAAACCAGTTTCATCTTTTATTGCTTGCCATCTCATGATTTTTTTTAATTTAGAAATATTCCATACCCAAATATCTTTTGATCGTTGTTCATCAGTAAGAGAGAGGTGCTAACTTAATTACAGTCTTTAGAATAATGTGTTGAAGCTTTTATAATAAGAAGAGGGGATTATTTTTTAAATCAGTAAAAAGGAATTATAGCAACATAATAAAATAATAAAAATATCATGAGCTCGTTAAGAAATATTGTACATTTTAACATTTACTTGTATTAAGCTATGTATGCTTGTATATAACTATGTTAAAATGTCTATGTTATTTTATATTATAAAACATTTACATATTAAAGTTTCTCAATTTACAAATAGACATACCGACAGTCTTCGTATGAATTATTGTATGAAAGTCAAAACAAATATTGACCGTTGAATAATATGGTTCCTCTTATTCATAGATGATGTTCACTTGTTACATAGTTTTCCATGAGATTAATTAATATTTAGTATATATTAAATATCTTTACTTAACATGGGACCTTTATATACGATAATTTGAACCTTCTCATCATCGCAATTTCAAAGCTTTTATTTGGTAATGGTGCAGGAACTTACCTTTATTATTAATATGTGCTACATTTTTTTTTTATTTTAACATCAATTAAATATTGGCACCATGACATCAAAATCGTGTACTTAAAAAGTACGCCTTATATTATTGTTGAAATAATTGATTTAGGTTTTACTTCTTTAATATTTACAAATTGAATGTCAGTTAAATTAATTAATAGTCATTTATTAAAGACAACATTGACGATAAGAATCTGTCTTCCTTTTCTTTTCTCGCACGTATTCTTACCAGTATCCTGTATCATATCATTATATATATTGTACTTTACGACTATATCTTTTGCCTTAGTCGGCTTGTCTAAGTATACAGGCGTAACATTTTAAAGTAGCTCTTTCTGTTTATATTTAAGACTAGGGACGCCAACAGACCCTCAATTTCGAATCGCTGCGCTCGCGAAATCTCGGATGCCGTTGATTGACTCATCGTTTCCCATTGACTTCAATGGGATATTAGTTTTTTAATATGATATTAAAAAAAATACAAAGAATATTTTTTAAAAACCATCACCTTATGTGTGTCTTTTTGATTGCAAAGTTTCATAATTTTCCGTCAAGTAGTTTTCGAGCCAATTCGTGACAAAGAATGTAAGAATCTCCAATAAATAAATACTAGGGGCGCCAACAAACCCTCAATTTCGACTCGCGGCACTCGCAAAATCTCGGGTGCCGTTTGCATATTGAGCGAAGCGAGCCCAGTGTATTGGCTCATCGTTTTCCATTGACTTCAATGGGATATCAGTTTTTTTACATGACAAAATTTTTTTTGAGGATATTTTTCAAAATTTTTTTTAAGAACCATCATCTAATGTGTGTCTTTTTGATTGCAAAGTTTCATAATTTTCCGTCAAGTAGTTTCCGAGCCAATTCGTGACAAAGAATGTAAAAAGTCTCCAGTAAAACGCTCCGCTCACTTCGTTCGCTTCGGTCAATTAGGGGCGCCAACAAACCCGCAGTTTCGACTCGCAGCGCTCGCGAAATCTCGGGTGACGTTTGCATATTGAGCGAAGCGAGCCTAGTGTATTGACTCATCGTTTCCCATTGACTTCAATGGTATATCAGTTTTTCGACATGACATTAAAAAAATTTTTTTTTTTAGGACATTTTTCAATTTTTTTTAAACCATCACCTAATATGTGTCTTTTTGATTGCAAAATTTCATAATTTTCCGTCATGTAGTTTTTGAGCCAATTCGTGACAAAGAGTGTAAAAAGTCTCCAGTAAAACGCTCCGCTCACTTCGTTCGTTTCGCTCAATAAATTATGCAAATCGATAGCATTATATATCTCTTTATTTGTCATTAAAATTGAGCACAACAATAACGTTTGAATAAGCTATAAGAGATATAAATTTATTCATGCCTCCTTTTGAGAAAATGTATAGGTAATGATGTTTATTTATATAATATCCACAATATAGGTGACTTGAATATAATATAATCTCTGATATGATAAATTATGTCAAGTTCAGAGTGTCACCGACGTCAGGGTCGCAGTGTCATGAATAGTTGTAATATAATAGAGAGTTAAATGTATTCAGCTACACGTACTTGTAACTAGCGTAGCGTAGCGTAGCGTAGCGTAAGCGTAGCAGTTCGTGTATCTCACTCATGTGAATGAAGATACTCGAGTAATATTAAAGTTATTATAGTATGTATCTATTATACATACTATAATATAGTATGAAATATATTAATATACGTTATGTAATCGTCATCATATTCCTACCATTTAAAATTATATAAATTATAAACTAATAAAGATATGGGTGAGAAAAGGTCGAGTGTTTCATAAGAATAATTTAGTACTAATAGTAATTTTAGCTGAATACTAGTTTTTTAAATTTGTATTGTTATATCCTGTACATATAATGATTTTCTGACTTTTGTTCGCGGTTATATTGCTAATTAGGTACGATATATTTTTCCACTACAATTTATCTCTTTACTTTTTACTGTGTTCTATATAAATGCAACAAAATCGTTAAAATCTTTCAGATATTTTTACACCTGGTATTGTATTTCCTTCAAACAAAATGTGGTATATGGTAAGTAAAAGTTATATTTATATTTATTATAGCCTATTTTAGACAAGCTTACCAAATATGTACGTTCGTTTAATTAGTTTTATTATCAGAAAACACGCTTCAATTATTTTTAATTTAGTACAAAATTTTTAAGAATAAATGTAGATAAAAAAGTATTCGTAAAATTTTTGTGAACCTTAGGTGTATACTACCCCCAACCTGTATTCGGTTGCTGATTGATGCGTCGTGTATTTCAATTAACTTATTACTTATGGCAGGAGAATTTCAATTCTGGCTGATTAATTATCGTTAACTATCTATCAAAATTAATTTTTGTTACTAACAAGCTGCTGCCCTTAATTTTGGCGACGTTTAGTACAAAAAAGCGCAGTTATGTTTATTTATTTATTTATCATTTATTTATTTATTTAATTCTTCATTGCACAACATACAGAATAATGCACAAAAGGTGGGCTTAATACCACAAAGACTTTCTCTACCAACCAACCTTATAATGTCCACGAGGGAACATTGGGAGCGTGCAAAAAAAAGCTAAAAGGTAAATAAATGCAGATATGTAACCACAATCATTTAATGTAATAATAAATATAATAAATACAAATATGACATAACATACTCGTATATTACTATATATAATAATAAAATATATATAATTTATACATTCATACATAGATATTATACACATTATAAATTAATAAAATATGTCGCCACGATGAATATTATTGATATATCAAATGTATTGATTTACATATTTACAATCATTTTAACAATTATAAATGCAACTCAACAATATCAATTTTAATAAGTGTTATTAAAATGGATGGCAGTCACGTGTGTTATTTACACGTCCGGAATTGTTTATTAAGATGGCCGACGTAAGATTTAAGAAGTTGTGATTTTGACTGTATTTAATTGATCGTTTGTTACATTTAACGTTGTTTCTTTTTAAACAACTTCTTAAATAATAATTCTCCCTTTTTAACATTATTTTATGAATTGTAGTACCTAAAGCCGTCCATACAAAAGTTACTTGAATAGGGTGTGTGATAATGTTATGTGAAAAAGTATTGTGATTGACTAGCAATGATTCACCTCTAGAGAGGAGAATTTTTGTATAAAAATCGGTGTGTTATGGGCAGAGCTCAGATTGCTGCTGATTTTCGAGGAATACACATTGAAATCAGAATCTATGTCAGTTTGCTTAATATGAGTAAAAGTTATTGATTTAAGATAATACTAATAGAATCGATGACACAATACGGTCAGCGATTCTACCCTTTTTTTGAATAATTCAATAAATTTTCTATACACATATATGTATTCACATCACTTAACTAGTGTTGTTAATACTACTGAGAAGAAATTTGTCTCGTTTTGTCATATCTTTGTAGAAGACATTTTTTATACATCTAAGTATCGTTGTATATATAATTGCATTGCACCTTATATGGTATTCTCCAAGAAGTGAACTATGAAATTTAATAATAAAAATAATACTCACAAAAATAAATAACTTAAAACAAAAAAATAATCAAGAAAAATAATAATATAAGATAAGAATATATTTGTTAAACAGACTTCTACCTTACTTTGTCTGTAAATTTTTATTAATATTTTTATTTTTATTTTTAATAATATAGAAACAGAAAATTAGGTATTTATTATATATATTGCTTTATCTTTCAAAAAGCTTGTAAAATATCAGCCGCTGGTAGCGTCGGTGCATGTTGGTTAAATTAACTACCGCTCGTAAAAGACACTCCCATTTATCTTCGGAAAATACTCGCAACGGTTTCCTTTGTATGGTATAAAAGTTTTTTATAAAATAATTATAGCTTAATTTTCTTTTTACTGGAGCTAATCATAATATACTATATTTAAGCCTTTTTTTATCAGTTGTGGCAAGTTAGTGGGATTAAATATATATCAATAAATAAATACCGCTATGAAAATTTAATAATAAGTAATGTACGGAATATAATCAAAACAAAAAAAATATATAACGTTTGAAACTTGGAGTAAAGTAAAAGAATAACAGTAGATATCAACGTCGGTGTAGCAATTAACAATGGATAATAGATTTATTAAAACTAGTCGTTCTGTGAACAGTAGACCTCAGTACGTTAGGGGATGAGACAATGTTTTAAGTGCCTTTTCCAAAAAGGAATAAGTATACCTATGTATGTATGTAGGTACATAACTACTGAATGAAATTTGGCTCCACCAAATAACATCGGAGCTATTCAACTATAAAATTTTTGATAACTCGCTATGGCCGCCATTTTGGATTTTGAAATAACAAAAAACACCTTATATTTCGGCAAATAATACTGAGACAAAATTTCAGCCCGCTAGCTGCCGCAAAGTCAGTTTTTGTGGTACGGATCAGAAATCCGCCATTTTGAAATTTTTCGCCTAAGCAAAAAAACGGCTCGACATAAAAAAATAAATAATTCAAAGAGCACACCTACCAATTTTCGTGACGATTGCATAAAAAATACGCCTGCTACGACAAAACAAAAACTTAAATCACCGCCATTTTGGATTTTTCCTCTCAGTAAGAAAAATGGCAAAATAAAAAAATAAAAAATAAAAAATAACTCAAAGAACATGATCACCAATTTTTGTGGCGATCGGATGAAAATTGCTCCTGCTACGCCATAAACAAAACTAAAAAACGCCGCCATGCCATGCCATGCTAATTGCCATATTGTCGTAGGCACTGGTCGTTTTAATCACAAATATCACCTCTTTGGTTAGGAATTTAAATTTAAATGCAAATTTATGCAGCTATTTGCACATGTATTTGTGTTGACTAATTCCGGTGTCGTTCATTACAGTTTCGTCTAATCTGGCCTGACGATTACGGCAGATGTCTATTGTCAGTCATTGTAAATCATGATGGAAAAACTAGCTGCTAAGTAACCGAGGCTGCATCATTCTACGCCAGTGCTGCTTTACGACTACGCTAGACCACACTCTGCACAAAGGCGGCTACTAATTACTAATTAGGAGCGCTGGTATATAATCATAATATTTCTTGATTTTTTATTCTTTTAAAAGCTACTGTACATTTAACTAGGAGAATAGAAGCTTCAATGAATCATAAAGTAATTTAAGCTTCATTTGTCACTAGAGAGAAACACTATAGCCATATGTCTAAGTTCTTCAATTAAGACTTTATGCTATTTACGTTTCTTCTTTTGCTACTTGTTTTATTTCCTCTCATGGTGGTTGATTTTTAATTTCGTTTAAATAGATACGAGTAAATTACAAATACTCGACTCAAGTTCGTTACTTTTGTCAAACTATAATAAAATATTATATAATTTGTAATGCTTTTGGTCTGATTTAGTTATTCATAAAATTGGGTGAATATACTTCTTCAAAACTAATAAAACTAAGAATATCATTTACCATATATAACTGAACTATCTAAGAAGATTACTGTAATAGATATCTAACATCCGCCAAGCTTCCTTCAATCAATCAACACGTCAATCGCGTTATAAATTGCGCTGGTGTCGGACATTCAGAACTGTTGCAAAGTAATTAGTTACAGATTTGACAGACGAAAGTTGACCAATGTATTACTACGACATATATTTCACTAGATGGGTAGAGTTATTTTAATGTTGAAAAAATATATATATCAATACTACATTTTTGCAGAATGTACTTATAATTTTGACTAGTTGTTCTAAGTGTTCCCTTTCACTTAATAATAATTATAACGACAGAATTTTATACATTTATCAACATTTCTAAATTTACTGAAGGTATTTTGTTGATTTAGGCAATAGGAAATCTACACCATACTTAATTAAAATCTGTAAAATAGACTTTCTTTTAGTGAAATTGAGAGAGTATTATGGGATTAAAATAATTTACCATGATACGAGAATAACAAAGAAAATAATCAGAGAAACAAAGACAGATACACAAATAGACAATTTTAAAAGCCATATTGAGCTTTGTATCGTGCAATTTTATTGTTTTTTTTTATTTTATATAATATAAAGACTATTTTTATAACATTATATGTTATAGTTATTGAAAATTATTGCAACCATAGCTCTTGTTTTGCATCAACTTTAATAAAAATACATCAAAAAATCGATGACATCATTGCATCGTAAGTAATTAAAAATCTGCATTAAAAACCTATTATTCAAACACAAAATTCCATTTCATAAAATAATACACACCTAAGAACAAAAACGAATTGTTATTGAACTAGGCTAAGAATGAGTTAGAATTAGGCTGGAAATACACTTATAGCAAGTCAAAATCTATAATTAATTATTATTAAGGCATTATAAAAAAATCCAAGATATAGATATGTAAGAATTAGTGCAGATTAGTATTAAACCAATATATATTTAAAAAAAATCACATCCAGCTGAAATTTTGATAGAAAACTGAAGTCAAATGAACATACGGTGGTTTTCGTGCTATTCTTAAAATGAAATACAGCATGTGTGCTCAACGCTTTACTAGTGGAGGTAACGTCTGTGGAACTATGACGAATGGTGTGTACTCTCGGGATGCTGTCTCTGATCTTTTTAAACTTCTATCCCATGTGGCGGAAGAGAAATCGCAATTTCTAACAACTTTTATCGACATCTATTATTTTGTAAAGAATCTTGTTTTTAATAGCAATCGAACACGAACAGAAATTTAACCATTGATTTATTTTTAATAATTTTATTTACATAATAATTTAAATAAAATATGTACTTTTCTTGATATAATGTAATATACATAGTTACACTTAAAGGCGGTATAGTAGGTACTTAAATTTATCGAAGGGTCACATATCAAGGAACAATTTTAAAATGAATGGAGATTCCGGGTAGAGTTTAACTACTGAATATTACTTGATACTATAGGATTATATTATTATTGATAAGGTGATAGAATGTGTAATGGTTATCGATTATAATTTATGGACGCTTGAGGTGTATAAACAATAATTACTCAGAAGGAATAACTATAAAATGAACGGTCTAACTACACTCAACATAGAGTTCTAATATATATTTTACTTTAGCCATAAACGTTACGAAATGTACTAGAAGTTAAAGAAAAGGTTTTTTTTACATAAAATTAATGTTATAGTATTATGGTATATCATAATACTATAAAAATTCAAGTAAGACTTAGAAACACAATATATTATGTTTCTAAGTCTCACTTGAATTTTTTTCAAATATCTTTGTGGGTTATCTACAGGCTGTTCTATGATAGCTTTATGTTTTACGTATTCATTACGCTGTTTAAGCATTACTATGTAACAGACATACAAACCAAATATATTACTAATAAAAAAAATATCAAAACAATTTTTAATTGTAAAATAGCAAAACCAAGTTTAACAACACATGTATATTGGAAAACGCTGTCGTAACCGCAGCGGTACAAAATTTGTTAAAACTCACTGTTTGATATTTATTCTATCATATATATATATTTTTTTTGGACTCCATGTCTCTAATGTCATAATAAACTTTTCACATAATGTTACATGGTGTAAGATTTAAAACATATAGGCCGTAATACGGAGCAGATAAAATGTAATATGGAATACTATTAAGTCTTTGGATATAGAAATATACAAAAAGAGGAAGAGTATCTGAAGCAGATAGTTGCTGTATAAAGTAATGCTGGATCTACATAATTTATGTCAGCTTCAAGGTCATAAAGAAGGATCTAATCACAGATTGATGTAAACAAGAGCTTTGTGTATAGCGTCGTATATTACATGTCAGTGGCGGAGATTCTTATATATTCTTAGATTTTGTTATCAAAATATAATAAGAGGTAAGTACAAGTAATTAATCTTTACATAATATCTATATCGACCCCTACTATAAAAATACCAAAATACAAGGTACAAAGTAATTTAATAATATATATAATATGAGTTATAATTAAAAAACAATACATATTAAATTCCATTCATTTTTAATCTTTTCATATATTATTAACAATGATATTATTTACATCAAAACCTAATAACGAATAAGTTAATAAGTATTTGATTAAATTTTGTTCAACAATGTCTTCAGTTGCTGAAAGTATTCAAAATTATGAAGGCCAATAATGAGTAAAACTCAAAATTCATCACACAAACGTCTCGCTATGCTTTGAAATAAATAAAAAAGTATGAAAAATCATTCCTTACTGACAAACTATAGTTGGGCTTAGATTGTGTTAGAAAAAAAATAAAATAAAAACTCAAGTCAAGTATGTGCATATCTATTTCTTTGAAATATATTAAATAATATAACGTGACTTACTAAATATAATATAACATTATTTCACAAATAAAAGGCATATTTCATTTGACGACATCGCCTTCATCCAAACGTAACTGACACCAGAACTCAATATGTATTGCAATCGTTCTTAACATAAATCTCTGTCCACTCACTGACTTAAATTATTTATTGAAATATACCAAGAATCTTGACATATTTCATTTATATAGTACATGGATACTTTGTTAAGTGTTTTGTTTTGAAAATATATGAATAAGTAATGATAAGATTATAAAATATACATTAACATAAATACAAAAAGACCAGTTGTTGTAGTATGGAACGATAATAAGGTATACTTTTTTTGTCATTTTGTAAGTCGTTCAAACGTCTCTTAAAATCTCGTATCTGCGTTAGGAAATAACAAGTTCACTAAAATCTTCCTTTACTTGATAAGACTATAAAAGTTAAAAGTGATAAAGTCAATAAAGGACTTTGTAAACTTTGGACTGTATTACTTATTGCTTCTATATGTTTTAATTTCATTTAATATAATACTACATTTCTGACAAAAAAGAAAATGCTATTAATTATTTCGTTGCTTATGAAAATTGATTGCTTTTTTCCTAGGATAATAAAGAAATTGGAAATATAACAATGACTCGCTCGTTAAATTAAAATTATATTCATTTTTAAGCATAGTTTAGAATTGGATCGTCTTTTTAATAATTATTCTTGGAGAAACTAGGCATTGAAATAGTAATATATGAGTATTGGTTTTTAGGATGTGTTAAATTTTATTTCCTATTTTAACCTTTTAAAACTGCCAAAAAATGGTCCGGGTGGAGAACGTCGGGCTTGAGTTACAGCCTTATTTTTTCTTATCTTATAAGATAAGATAAAATAAGGCTGTAACTCAAGCCCAAGTGTCAATTTTAAAGAAAAATAATTAACAGGAAAATAAGAAATTTTCGTAGGTATGACATATGAGTTTTGTAATCCACAGAATATAATGTAATAATTGTTCAAAAGATATTGATGTTTGTGCACGGTTGAAATGGAGCTAAATAAAAAATTAAATGCTACCGACAATTATAGGTACACATTGTTGCATAAACTCTTATAATCTGGCTACTGACATAAATTTGAATAAACCAAGACTCATTGAATCTTAAATCCTTCAACAAAATATGACTTGATTGGTCAACTTAATAATATCAGAGATAGTAATTTTTCCGCATTATCTTCTTCTGATAGAAGAACTTTTAGGGCTGTGTTTTAACTTTTCAAAACACAGTTATAGTTATTTTACCTAAAAATTTTACCATTATCGTGTAAATATTTTCTACTCGTGTCATGGAGTCTAGATATGTATTTTGCTTAGTCTGCCACTAATTTTCATCTTATTCGTATCAAGGATTTTGAACGAGCGAACTATATACACGAGAGAATGTTTTTAGGTTTATTTGTAAGCATTTGCAGTTACTTTGATTTTTTCAAGTGATTTCCACGTGTCATTTTATTATATAATAATATAATACGTATATAAACTTGTAAATATTGTTGATTATATTATAACATTATTTTATAAAAATTAAAAGTAAGTTTTAAGACTAAGAGCTCGTGGAATTTAAGATAAATAAATTTTAGAGTTATTTTGAAAAATATTACAGGTTTTATTAAAAGATTTAAAATAGGCACTTAGATCTAGAGCTCTTTTATAAATACCATTCAATACTTAAATTTAATTAAACGGAAATTAAAGGAACACTGAGAACAAAATATAAAAAAAGGTTTCTTTACACAACAACTGAATGGACGTAATTTTTCAAACGTTCCTTTTACATTAGATCGAAGATGTGTTATTAAAGACTAATGGATTGATATATTTTTTTTTATTAATACTGATACTATTATTATAGTGCTTTTGATAATCCTAGACTATATTCGTACTAGTTATTATCATAGAAGATATAAAATAATAGTTTATAAATTCACAAAATAATAAAAGAGCATCTTCTATCAAACAATATCTATCACGTACCTGTCGGTTAACAATGTTTAAAATCACATTGAACGCAACGACATTAACATTGACGGTAGGAAGGTCGGAATATAATTAACATGCTAACAGTATATCTTGATACCTTATGTAACCACTTTCAAGGGCATATGATGAAGTAAGGCATTTAGGCAATATAACTACTATTATTTTGAAGGCTGAAACAAATGTGATCAGCATGGACTAATAATGGTGTGGTTGTTTATTGTCTTGTTTTGGTTTACTTCATTTAAATTATTATTGTTTGATGATTTTTCTGAAACAAAACACGTCAAACACGTCTGAAAGAAAACACTTTAACTTTTAATATGCTGTTAAATTTTCACGCCAATTCCCTTTAAAATGTAATGACAAAAAATATATATATTACTAGGAGTCTCAAAGTAACAAGAAGTTACTTTGATGTTAATTTACATGACGTTGTTAATTTATTATATAACTTTGAAATTAAATTAAAATAAATATAATTTTTTTAATAAATATATACAATTTATATATAAAAAAAAGTATTACAATTAAATTCTAATAAAAATATAAATCAGTTTTACAGAAAATCACCATACATATTTTTTGTCGAAACATGTGACCATTGACTGTGATAATATCAAATAAAATATATATACAATAAATAAGGTCTATTAGAAATCAATGATTCTCTATACTTATATCCATTGCTACATTTTGTATAAAACAACGTGAACACAGGACAGAGTAACAAGTTGATATCTTTGTTCAGAGCAGTGGAATAAAGAGAATAATTACATTATTTTTCTTTTAAGTACTGATGGAGTAGGGGTTGTTTGTTATTAACTCTGTGAACTAATTACATATATAAACATTTCAACTTCATTATACTGAATCCTTGATCACAACGTTCTAGTGCTAATATTTGAGAGCTCTCCCAAACTTCTTTATAACTTTATTTAATACATTATAATACACCTTCTAAATAGATTCTTATGGAAGCTAATACTTTTAAAAATGTCATTACATATAATGCTCACAATACTTTAACAATATGTATATAAAACCAAATTCATATTAATATAAAAATGATAATTTATATATAATTGGGATTTCTATATTATTTCAGTATTGAAATATTAAGACTAGATCAAATTAATCAAGACATCGTGAAAATAAAACAAAAATATAAATATAATCTATAATAATATGTAATTGATTCACTAAACTATAATTATATTAACCGCTAAAAATCTTTTAGGATTGCATTTTGATTAAATTTATTAATTATTATTAATACATCGTACTATATTGTTGTGGTGTATTTTATTTAGATCTATTTAATTTAAAATATAAGAATAATAATTGAAGATTATTAAAAAAATTCTTTGTTAGTAAAAGTATGTTAAATGTTAAGATAGATGAAAAAAAGACGACATATTATGATAGAGTATGATGATACCCTTGAAACTTTATGTGGCTCTCAGTACTTTGCACTAGAAGCTAATTAACTAAAATAATATTTCTTATAAAAGTATAAGGTATTTTTTTTAAATAAATATAATATCCTTTCATATGAAATAAAACATTAAAATACACTTCCTATATCCAAGTATACTCAGATCTTTATTAAAAACAAAATTAACAGAAAGGCTTAAACTATTTAAACCATTATCAATATGTAATATATCTTCAAATGACTTATAAATCCATCCGATAAATATAATAGAAAACGGAATAACTACAGCATTATTATTTTACAAACTAGTGGTATATTAAAGTATTCAGGATAAAACGTCGTCCACAATGAACAGTGCAGTGTAAGTTACGACATCTCGGTAACTCTCGGGTTAATGATTTTATAATTTCATTTTAATATTACTTTGCACTCTCATGATCATATTTCAGATGAAAAAGCCGCTGAAGCTTCATTAAATTTATATTATGTTTCTTCTTTTATTGCTTCCAACTTTTATACTGTCAAAAAACTTCTTTATGGATTATAATATATAAATATTTAACGTTTTATAATTCCATGACTTTTTTTTAGTGATATTTTAATAATACCAAATTAGGATCTATTAATTTTAGTGCATTCTTACTAAAAAGGTTCGGCTGACCGTGAATCGTATTTTGATCAAACTTTTCAATAAACCTTTACAAACTAATCCATATACTGAGATTCGATTGGCTTATGATATTGCAATATAACTTTAGGTTACATAGGTATTATGCTATGTCAAAATTACAGAGGATTTTATGAATAAAGCCACTATATACAAATATCATTCAGAATGCTATAAGAAGTTCTAAACTGATATTACGATTACATTACACCTTTTTGAAGTAAACGCGGATGGAGTCGAGGAGAATAGCTAATTACCTTATAAAAATCATTATTTTAAATAAAAATACCTAGTTCGACAGGGTCGATCGTGTTAGGTAGATTCCCGTCGGTCGGATCGACAAAGAAAAACTAGCCAGCAGTATTCTACTGATCATTACGAGTCTTATGACGGGTCACTCTGCATATATTGGGTGAGCGGGGAACCACCCCCCACCCCTATTTCCTAAACGTGGGGTCGCATCAAAAAACTTTTCGGACAAAAAAGTTTCTTCTTTTAATTTGTTAATTTTCTAAAATTTTTCCGACAAAAAATTTTGCCTTCTTCTGTGACTTTTTTCGGTTTTTAACTTTCAACCCCCCCAGCCCTCCAACAACTCTACCGAATTCCCCCGTTCAAGAACTTAATCTTCATTTTGTCCTTAAGGATGTGTATACCAAGTTTGAAAATCCTCCGTCAATATTTGCAACCTGTAGCGTGTCCCAAAGGTTTGCACTTTCACCTCTCCTCCCAGCCCCCCCTTGCACTTTTTCCAAAAAAAACGAGATGCTACGTTTGTCCTATTAATTTATCCTATTGACCTGTGAAGTCAGATTTTGCCTACGATGAATTTGGACTGATGGATCATATATACATATATATATAGAGGGATATATAATTTTTTTTTCGACGGATTCTCAATCTCCAGTTCATAAACGGCGTAGCGCCCCTACTCTGGGGTCTGGGTCCCGTCATCGCATCGATTGCAATAGGTAGATTCATCTATTGAATCTGCCTAAAATCTTCATTATTGTAAAAAAATAGAAGAATAATTTCAAGAAAAGTGGCAGAATACAAATGCATTTAGTATTAAAACTTAAACAAAACTCCGAAAAAAATAATATTAAAGTAAGAAGTTGAAAAGTTGATAAAAATCTTCTTATCTATATCATTGTTGGTAACTCTATTTTATAATTTTGATCTTTGTGTTGCCATTCTTAAGGTCTATATTTCGTTGAAAATATCTAAGCTTGACTTGGTAATATTACTAACAGAAGTGAGTTCGAAAAAGAACTTTAACCATTACGTTTAACACCTATGTGGATATAAAGTGTTTCATTTTATAAGGTAACGTTTATTTTGCATTTAGATAATATTTAGTATAATATAAAATTTCATGAATTTAAAAATTTGTTAAAGATCCTGATATAATAAGACACAATTATTATTAATTACCCTCAACTATTTAAGCTTGTTTTATCACAGTTGTCAAAGAATATATTACATAAATACTTTCAATTAAAAATCTCACGATCTTGCCCTTATTTAATGATTTGTCGTATTGTATAAAAATACTTGTATGTTTTCTTACTGGTTTCTAAACTTAGAAGAAATGTGCACAATTTTCTCGCTATAGATATTAAGAAAATATGAAGAGCTCTACAAAACACGTGAGTAGGAAACTCATGAAACTTTGAAGACTATACTATAGAATTCGTAAAATTACAAAATTGTTACAAAACTCTTCATTTTATATATAAAGTATAGATAGAGTTTAAGTTTTAAAATTTTATAATAAAAAGATGTACGAGTATAATGTAGAAACATAAAGTGATAATTTTTCTAAAAGGTAACACATAAAAATACCCAAAATGAATAAAAACGTCAGGTTGTATATCGAAATAGAATTGTCGATATTATTTCAGATGAATGAACTCTTTTGTCATTGAATACTCAAGTGTTCATTGGATCTCAAAGAACATCACTTAAAATAAATGAAAAATAAAAAAAAAACTTCACATAATGATTTATATCTTTGATTATAATGGTAATAAAAAACCATGTTCATTTTACTGACATAAGATATAATTTCATCATTTTTAATAAATATAATATACTTTTAATATCACTGCCAAAAAATAAAATATACTTCACTTTTTTATAAGTAAAAAAGATATCAGTTTCAATTTCAGTAAAACTTTTAATAGTTGACCTCTCAATTGGTATTAAAAATCTATATGTATTAGCGAATTTCATTAGTGTTGACCGTACGGTATTTATGCAAATTGAAAAATAGTGATTGTGTTGCATTTCATGGCTTCTAAAAAAGTTTTGAATAAAACTGATATTAATAAAAAACTATTACTTGTTGATTGTGAATCCATATATCAGAGTAAAAAAGGAGCAACTAAAACTTTGTGTTATATTATAAGTATATGGCACTAATAAAAAGTTATGTCATATACTAAAATATTTTGTAAAAATTTTCTGCGTCATTAAAAGGCAGCTTTTTTATTTTCCCCGCTTGCATTACATGTTAATTGATCGATCCATTGTTTGATCTCATTTCAGTATATCTCATGGGACATAACGGTATTGGGGATGTATTCTACCTCACCCTCATCAAACTAATACTACCATTCAGCCGCAGTCACCTAATGAATTGAAGATTCTTTATTATGCTTTTTTAATAAATATGATATTTGAAGCATAATTTCTATGTATCACCCTAAATTTAAATGTATTACTTTAGTGTCGATATAGTCCTCTACGAAACAGCATACCATACTACAAAACCCTCCGACGAGTGAAAGTATCATTACAAGAATTACATTATTTATAATTACTGGTTGCCCTATGAACTTAATGTTAAATTTTTTTTCAGTCTTAAAAAAATATTATAGAATAATGTCTATTAAGACAATATTCTATAATATTGTATTACTGTCATTTGAAGAATATGCATTGTGATGTTTCAAGCTTCAACTACTACTGGTATTGAATAATGATTGATAATTAGAATTCTGTGTTGAGTTAGTACAAATTATATACTCTTGCATCTCCTCATATCTAAGAAAAAATCAACATTGCAAACATAAAAACAAAAAAAAATTATCAGATCATAATGAAATAAAATAAGAAATAATTAAGAGACATACGATAAAATTTATATTATTCTATATATTATGTAAATAATTCAAGACCAAACATCGTATTAAAAAATATTAAAGGTTTTATGAATACATACATTTCCAAAATGAATATAATATAAATTAAAGATTTTTTATTCCAAAATGAAAAACAGTAAATAAAAACTTTAGGGTTTTAAATATATTGTATATTTAAAAAAATCCCATAATATAATTAGAATATTTTTTTTAAAGTGACACTTAAGTTAAGACTGCTAAAGAAAAAATATTAATTGTATATGAAAACTAAAATTATATTGATAATTTAATTTAATTTTAAATTTATTACTTAAGTGGTTTATACTAAATTAATAACTTAAATGATCATATATATCTATGTATATATATATATATATATATATTTATAAAAAGATTTTACAAAAAGAATCCTTCTTATTATGCAAGAAAACAAAGAACTCTTCTAAGAATAATGATTATATTTTTGGGACGTACCGCCAATAATAATAAAATCGTTTATTAATAAAACATATATTTAAAACAACAACCAAATATTCCCATACATTGCTTTGATAAAATATTTTCATATTAAGTTTCTCGATGTACAAATAGATATTCTGACACGCGTATGAACGAATTGTCTCAAAGTCAAACAAATATTTACCGCTGAGTAATATTGTTCCCGTTATTCACAGGTGACATTCACTCCTTTGTTAAATCAATCCCCGTCTGCTGCTGAATGTTTAGTGCTTTTAAAATTATATTCGTAATATTTACTTGTGAAATTGAATTCGAGAATATTAATTCAGATAACATTTATAACTGGGTTTGTGTTATGATAAAGGATATTGTGATAGAACTACTTCCTTCGCATACTTGAAGTTTTTTCTCTTGATTTAAGACAAAACTGTTTTGAGACAAAGAAAATTACTATCTATACTTGGACCATTCAGGATGGATGTTTTGAATTCTTTTATTGGGAATCGTGTTATTTGTCGTTATTAAAGTAGAAGTTACGTGATATTAGTGATAAGTGATTTTTAACACGCTTTTATTAGCTTCGGTCGTATGTTTGTATGTAACGGAAATTTTGAACACAAATTTGGTTCAAAGATACCTGTTGGAGGGTAAACAGAGTGACGTGCTTCAAGATTTTGGATTAATTTGTAACTTTTCAAACTTATTAAGGATCAATGACTATGCAATCATGTGAAAAAATATATAATATATCTTTTACTTTGGATTTTAGGAAAGTGTTTTATGATTTTTTTTTTATATACTCCGATAAGAAATATATTTAAATCGTCATCATTACACGGCAGAAAAGATACGAGACTAAGCGTGGTGTAATCGGCCTGAACCGCCACAAATTTCCTTTTTTTTCCGTAACATTTTGATTGCAATGTTGGGTTAAGATAATCCAAAAAAGATATTTTCTAGTAGAATCCAATTAAAGGTTTTTATTAAACAATGTTATTTAACTGATATCATTGAAATAAAATTAACAATGTACATTTTTCACCCGTATAAAGCAGTAATAGTAAATATAGCTTTAATATAATCTTCCCGAGTCAAAAATGTTAATATGAAAGGCTGCATAAAAGTGCTTTAGACGTTTATTTAAGTATAATATTACTATTTTCGGAAATAAGCATACCTTCATTCATAAACATCTCTGTAATGTTGATATTATACATGTATAAATAAAAGTTAGATTGCAATATCTTAAGCAAATTGCATCTCAATATATGAATTAATTTGTTACGGGTTATTGAAAAGTCCTTATTTTGTAATGTAAAACGGATACTAATAAGGTAATGAACTTAAAACACGTTAAATATTTAATTATTATAACGTACAAGGAAGTCTTTTTTACAGTTTAGAAGCTGGAAGAAAGTATAAAAGAAATATAAAAGAATTTTAATAAATCTCCAAGAGCATTGTCATCGAAAATACGAGCATGGAAAGTGCAAACTATAATAATTTTCAACAGCAACATTAAAATGAAATTATAAAATCATTAGCCTCGCGAGTTACCGAGGTTGAAGAACTGACACTGCACTGTGCATTCGCAATGAATTAAATGTAGAAGATTTGAGTACTTTTACATTTTCAAAAATGTTTTGTAATAAAATGGATACTTAAATTATTTCATAAATAAAAAATTCAAATTTAATAGAGTTTAGTACATGACACTACACTCAAATTAATAGTTTAAAAAGCCTGTTGGTAGGTATTAACATCACGCAAAATCTTTTGGACAGCTTCTGATGACTTTTTAAATGATTATTGGTTATTGACCCCAGTCACAATAAAAAAGGATACTTTCACAAAAATATATTATGTCATGTCCAAAAAAAGTATTGTATATGTTTCCGTATTTAATACATAATATTATAATTTTATTGACTTCTAAAATTCGTTCCTATTTTGAAACGGTGTAATGGAAACACAGAAATGTGATACTTTTGATATAGATGAGCAAAATATCGTTTAGTGTTGCGATACAAAATCAATGTAGCCTATATTGTATGCTTTGAGTAATTTATATATTATTTAAGGTATTATATTCAAAAACAATTTATATCAATGCAACGCAGTGTATGTTTACAAAAATTGTTAGTTAATAATTACACACTACAGATGAAAGTAGAATATTACATTTAATCCAAAATAGCTTACTCACCATTTTTGAAGATTTAACTTGGCACAATGAAAACTTATTGCAATATTTTACAAGCTTAGATAACTCTGACAGCTTCTGAATGTCTTTTACTAACAAAGTTTCACACTTAATAATTTCAGAAGCAGGTGCTATCGTAGAAAATCTTTTTCTAACTGCAAAAAGGTTTTATTTTCTTGCACAAATTAGATATGTAATCTATAAATTTCATGATGCAGGTAAGATTTGTTTTTTTTTTGTTTAAGAAATGATATTCTGTTAAAGTAAACCAAAATATTTATTCAATTATGGTACGTATTTTGTATACTTTTCTAGTAGTGTTCATTCAGCGACAAAATTTAACAATCCTATCAGAATGTACAGAAAGTTATGAAATACACATCGTGGAAGGGTGTTAAGGATGAAAATGTAATAAACTTTGCATTTACTGATTAAGTTAGAACACAAAAAAGCTTTCGTGTATCTTTCAGTGAAAAGTTAAATATTAATAAATAACAAAAATATCGTTTTCAAAAATATAAATTGTTATAATTCTCTATTTTCTTTAAAAAATGCACAGATTTTTTTAATATTTTAATTTTATATTTTTTAATTATAGCACATTTAACAAAACACGGAACCTTCTATCATTTATAAGTTCATTGTTAAAGGAAAACTAGTAAGAAAATATAATATTACTATGAGGTTTCAGCATATCATGTTTATTTTAATTGGAGGTTTTATTTGATACAAATTTAATAACGTGTACAAAATGAATGAAAATATTGACATACATACGATAGTGAAAAGTTAAAAGGCTAGTATTAATACCCATGTATATAAAAATTGCTGTGGCAAAACAATATCTAACTTTCTTTATGTAATATAACATAATACACTTGAAGGGAGAACTGCGGATGTTCAATGATATATTGAATTAATGATAAGACATCTAATATACAAGATATAATTTATAAAATATAATATCCCATCAAAATAATCACTAATTTATGAACTAGTATTATAAAACAATAGCTTTCCACAAAAATGCGAGAAACCGCCTGTTAGTGTGTTTTTTATAGTCCTTCGATAAAAAATGGTAATACAGTGCCATTCTTAAGATCATATTTTTTTTAATGTTTTATTTATTTTGGAAATATAGAGATATATATAATTATATTATTTTATCCTAAAGCTCTCGATATACCAATTCCGTTTGGATAAGCTTCTAAGACACACACTTGATGAACAAACAGGTAGGCTGGTCAACATATTTACGTTTATTCTTGAATTATTAACATTAAACTTAAGCAGTTAGCAGTATCAAACTTCATTTGTAATATAATTTTTGGAGTCCTTTCTGTCAATGAAGACAGATAATATTTCTTATCTTTGGTAAGCCTGTTCTAGTTTCAATTAATTGAACAATATCTGAAGGTATATTTAAACAAAAAAAAAATCTCCTCTCACTTTTTACTTTTCTTGAGTAATTCATCTCGTGGGTGGTTTTATCTCCCACAGTTAATTTTTTTGTGGAATCACTTTCATTGCTGTAACATTTTGTATTTCAGAAACAAAATAACTAAAATTAGGTAATATGATTTTTGTAACTAATTGAAAATCATGTGGAAAATAATAATAATATTATGCGTAAAGGACAATGGAAATAAAACTTTTATAGTAAATGATATTTTTATCTTTTCACCAAGAATTTCTCTTATAGTATTTTCTTTTAAAATACCTACTTAACTAATTCGTTATACGGCTCATATCAGCTGCGAAACATTAATCAACAAACACAATAAATCACAGATATTTTAAACATATAGTGTTGTAAATCTACATAATATTATTAATTCGCAAGTATGTCAATTTTTATTGAATTTTTTATATATTTAAATAAATAAAATGTTTAGGTCAAAATTAAATTATAATAATGTTTAATATGTTATTATTAACTATTTTTAATAATGAACTCTTAAATTTTTGTGTTTTTTTAGTTAATCGAAAATTATAACTATTGTTATTAAATATTATAATAAATTTGTAATCTTTATATATCATTTCATCAAGAAAATCTGAACTTGAATAATGTATATGTTTTTGTCAGATGTAAATAAGCCGCAGTAAGACGCTATACGACAAGGCGTAGTGAATGAAATGTTGTTGGTACCACTATATCTTAGTCTAATAGATTGAGTAAGTATATGATGGACTAGGACTAGGACTATAACAATGATACAGCAATCAAACTTTGGAGTATAAAGTCAATAAATGAAACATAAAGTGTATTGCAAGTCAGTGTCATAATATCGTTAGTATCAGAACTTAATATAATTAATAATTTAATAAAATATACAATAATACTACAAAGATTTAAAGGTATTCGTCTTATATTAAATATTTGCATTGATTCCTTTTAGATGAATAGTACAATGAATAATAAAAAAATGTAACAAATTTAATATAGAATGTTATGTACCGTAAACAAAAAAAACTTCAAAACAAAAGGTTCTTTAACGAACTAAGGAAGGGCGTTTTCAGTTTTGGTCATCTGCGGAGTCACTAACCGTTTCTTATTGTTACAAATGCTAAATGTATGATTTGTTTATTTAGGCAATTATATGCAAGCCAGCTCCTTAACCTGAGGCTTCAGAGAGTACAATTTATTTTGCTTCTTCTAAATCTTGAGAAATTCGCTGTTATCAATATTTATTTTGAATTAAACCTAAGGAATCTTTCTTTCTAAAGATATATTGTACCCATCTGCTAATGGAATATCTCAGATTATTTAAAGTATTTTTTTGTTTTTTAAACTATTTCTATTATAGTTGCAATAGCAACTATAGCAATAGCAATAATCAATTGCTTATAAAAATACTTTTGCACAAATATAATTATTATAATATTATAATAATTCTCGAAATTACGAAGCAAGTTAGAAAACTTAATATAATATTTTGCCATTATATTACATTTTAATCAAATGAAATTGCAAACTATCATAAAATAATATATTTACTTAAAACTCAGAACACATAATAATATTCACAACACATAATAATAAACAACATTAGTTAATATATATATCGGATTTGAACCGCTGATTATATTTCTAAAAAGGCCAGTTCTAATGACCTCATCAGGACCATTAGTACTGGCATTGGATTTTTCCATGATAATAAATAATCAATAAATTAAATAAAAATAGAAAATAATTCTTTATAATTTAATTAGTATTTATTAATACTAGGTTACACCAGAAATACAATCTAAATAAAAATAAGAACTAAAATGTGGTACCAACGTTATTTCATGCAATAATAATGGCAGACTTACCGAATCACCGCTGAAGTCCGAGTGTCTCTAAGTCTCAGCTCCACCCGTTTATATACACGCCTCAGCCGGGTGGGGCGTTGTAAGAAAGTAACGTCTACCCACATTTTAGTTTTAACAATTAGAAATCATAATATCATCTATTTACAACGATAACAAATGTTTAGTTTAGGCGACAATTCTAAACTTATTTTTAACAATTAAATACTTAAAATTAACAATAACTTCTTAGATCGATACAACATAACACAACAAAATAATACATCAGATGATTCATTTCTTATAACGTCAATAAATTACTTTTAGTCGTTTTACTACAGTGATATAAGATAATAAACCGTAACATTATTTTATTTATTTCTAAAAATAATAATAAATAAGCTTGCGGCGACACGGCCATACTGATACGAGATGCGTGCTCTGCATCGTTTGTTTTCTGTAATTATAAAGAACCACTTACGTAGTCTAGGTACTTCCACAGTAAGCCTAGACAAACAATTTTATAATTATTTTTAGTCATCTAGTTAGTTGCAGTTATTCTATTGACGTTGTTTATTATAACTCATCATAAAATCAACAAGTCATAATATCACGTCCATGTTTTTTTTTTTTTTTTTTTTTTTTTTTTTGGCTTTGGGGCATCACACGAACTCTCATAACAATTGTCATAGGACGTCTCCACCCGCCTACAACACTTATTAATTGTATTTATTGTTGAAGAACGTCTCCACCCGTCTTCAACATAAGTTATTATTATTTTTTTTTTTTTTTGTTTTTTTTTTTTTTTTTTTTTTTTTTTTTATGGTTCGGATCCGCACACCAAATGCATCTTTTCGTATTTCTAATCATATTAGCATTTGAAAACTCCACGTCAAATAGCTAAGAAATATGTCTCTTAATACCTTTTTTTTTTTTTTTTTTTTAGCTTAAGTTAAATTTTAATACGTAAATAAACAGTTTGAAAAATTCTCACCGAATTATTAGGTACTTGAAGAGTCGTCATCAGTTTCCAACTGATGTTCTCGATTTTGGTTGATTCCTGACGGTCCAGCCTGCTCGTCTGATAATTCCACAACTCGTGCGTCCCTTGGAGGCTCTTGTGCTGTTACCGAAAGCCCATCTTCTTGAGCATTTGTTGGCGACACGAGTGGTTGATTGCTGTCACTTAATCCTGTTTGTGGGGCTTTTCGTAGCTGGTCATGTGCCACTTTTCGAAGGCGCCCACGATGTCCAATCACTTTTTTCACAAGGTATCGATCATTCTCAAGTACTTTCTGGATTTCGTAGGGTTCACTAAATTTTAGATCTAGGGATGTCTGATTTCTGGGATTATTTTTTATTAATACGAAATCGCCTTTTGCAAATCTTTTCATCTTGGCTCGTCCTCTCTCAAATCTAATTTTATCCCTTTTCGCTGCCTCGAGCATCCTGTTCTGAATGTGTTGGTTAATGGCTTCAATATCCACAGACTGGTTATCGAAATCTACAAGATTTAGCAGTTCAGGAGGTACACAACTTCGTCGACGGGTCAGTAGTGTTAATGGTGCCACACCAGTGGTTTTATGAACAGTACAATTGAAGGCCAACTGTAAACTATCCAAAGCTTTATGCCATTCTAAAATTTCGTAATTTTTTATCATAATCAATCCATTTTTTAATGTAGCAATCACCCGCTCCACTTGTCCGTTAGCTCGGCTGATACCCGGGGCGATTGTGTGTATTTCGATACCAAACTTGTCACAATAATTTTTAAATTCCCCCAGGAATTCTCGACCACCGTCTACCACTATTTGCCTTGGGGTGCCAAACAGGTGAATGACTTGTTTTAAAGCTCCTAGAGTGCTTTGCTGATTCTTGTTATTAGTGTAACGAAGCAAAACATACTTGCTATAGGCGTCAACCGTTACGACGACATATTCTTGTTCCTGTGGAGTTCCAAGCTTACCGGTTATGTCCATATGAATAACCTCAAATGTAGCGGCTGGTTTTGGTATAGGGTGTAACTGTACTTGTGTTGCTCCCGAAGACTGTTTGGATGTTCTACATACCACACAATTGTCAACAAATTGACGTGTAATCGTGTTCATCCTCTCGAAGTAATAAGTCTCCTTTATTTTACTTAAAGTTTTCTCCCAGCCTGGATGCTTCAGAGACGTATGAAAATGGTTAATCAGACTCCACTGAAAAGATTTGGGAACCACAAAAAGCTTCAGGCGACCTAGCATAGGCTCTACCCTTTCATGTTTCAGAATATTGTCTTCAAGTACGTACCCCATCATTGTTTCACCATTGCGAAGGGCGTTTATAATTGGTCTGAGTTGCTGGTCACGATGTTGTTCCACCTTGATCCATTCCAAGTTTTTTGTCAAGATGTTTACTACAAGACAGCTTGGGTTTCGGCTAAAAAAGTCTGCGTGCTGCATTCGCTCACCTTTTCTGTATTCGATGTTAAATTCGAAGTTTTGTAGATACGCCCACCAACGATGTATTCGGGGTAACAGATCTCGTTTGTGTTCCGAGGCCTTCAGAGCATTGCAATCAGTAACAACTGTGAACTTTCGTCCATAGAGATAATGTCTGAAGTGTTTGATTGCCCTGACAACAGCTAAAGTTTCAAGTTCGTATGAATGGTATCTGCTTTCAGTATCCGTAGTCCGCATGCTAAAATATGCAACTACGTGTTGTCGCCCGTTAATCTTCTGTACAAGTACAGCTCCAAATCCTAGACTACTGGCGTCGGTGTGTAGTTCTACTGGATCGGCTTCTCTATAAATAGTTAGTACAGGACTAGATGTTAAATAATAGATGACCTTTTGACGTACTTCTTCATGTTCATTGGTCCAAGACCACTTAATCCCTTTTTTTGTCAAATTGTATAATGGAACCATTAATCGAGCAAAATTTGGAATGAACCTTCTAAAATAACCTGCAAGTCCGTTAAATTGTCGAACTTGCTTGACTGAGGTCGGAATAGGAGATTTGGATAGGGCTTCAACCTTTTTAGGACTTGGACGAACTTGGCCTTCTTCGATAACGTTACCAAGGTATTCTATGGATCGCTTAAAGAATGAACATTTTTCTATATTAATAGAGAAACCGGAATCACGTAAAGCGATCAAAATCCTTTCTAAGTGTGAAAGACCAGACAAAAAGTTGTGACTTTTACTGATAACGTCATCGATGTATACCTGAGCGACGCTGTCATTGCTATCATTGCCAGCGCTACCCGGGTGAAGAAGGGTCCCTAAAGCGCGGTTAATACACCTCTGATATACCGCCACTGCATTGCATAGCCCAAACGGCATGGTAATGTATTCGTACAGACCATCCGGGCTAATGAATGCAGTTTTTTCTATTGATTCAGGACAAATCGGTATTTGATGAAAACCAGAAGCCATATCGAGGGTACAGAAATATTTTCCTCCGGCTAGTTGGTCTATCTGGTCTCCAATCAATGGCAACGGATAGTGGTCGCGAACAGTATTGGAATTTAGTTCTCTATAATCCACGCACATCCTATCATCACCGTTTTTCTTTTTCACCAAAATTATTGGACTAGAATATGGAGATTTACTCTCCCTAACGATGTTATTTTCGATTAGTTCTGAAATAATACTTTTAATTTTTTGCCGTTCGACTGGAGTTAATCGGTAAGGCCTGCGTTCAACATATTTCTCTGGGTTTTTTAAACGAATTTCAAGTTTACCAGTATTTACGCGAGTTTTAGGGAAACCTTGAGTAAAAAGAAATGAAAACCGGTTAAGTAACGCTTGATCGGTCGCTAACGGTTGATCGATTTCGCACTGGTCAGTCAAATCATGGTCCAAATTATCGAAACCCGAGTGATTTGGTCGTATATGCATGACGCGTGAAAAGGAAACTAAATTAGCGCTATCTTGGGTTACATGGACACTTAAACCAGTTTGATGTAGTAAATCTGCTCCAATTAAGACATTAGTGGTTGTTTCAAAATCCGGAACTATATAGAAAAGTATTTCTACATTTATGTTGTTTATAACGCAAATAGCTGTTAAAGTACTTGTTGAGATAACAGGGACTGGGCCTATACCGCGCAAGTAATTTACAATTGATTTTCTACGCCCAGGAATTCTATTTGCAATTGTTGCCCGTATTACAGAACACTCTGCGCCACTGTCAAATACTGCATCTAACTTCATTTTTCCGATTCGTACATGCATTTTATTTAAAGTGCACTTACCAGTGGCTATTGAATTGACATTAGACGTAATCTCTTTCTCCCGTCGAAAACATGATTCAAACGTGTGACCGGCCTTAGAACAAAAAGAACAAAACTTTCCTGTACTCGTAGTAGGTGGATTTGAAGGAATATTCGGAGTCCAATTAGCCTTTGGCTGAGTACTAGCGTTGTTTCTGAAGCGGCACTGCTGGGAGCTATGTCCAGACCTGTTGCAAATATTACAATTAAGAGTTTGTCTATAATCAGTTCTAAATTTACCTCTTTTCTGAGAGGGGCCATTTGGCATCGACTGTCCTGGGTAAGGCCGTTTGGTCCTGATGGATGAAGCAACTGAAATAAGTTCGGGTACTGTTTTAGCCTTTACATTCATTAATTCGATCCTCAGGCGTTCGTCATCTACCATCCCAATAACTGCTTCGACCGCGTCACAATTATCCAATTTGTCCTTAGTGATACGCCTCCACAGCAACCATCCTTGAGATAAAAAATCTGCAATATCTTTATTAGGACTGTAAACATGTTCTCTAAATTTAAGGATGTCACGAGAATATCGAGTTTCCGGCTCGAATGTAGTAATTATAGTTTCGCGTAGCTCTTCCCAAGTGGATGTTGTAACTAACCAATTGTCTGCCCACATCCGTGCTCGACCTTTTAGAAGACTGCTAACTTTCATGCGGACATCATAGTCGTTGAGTTGGTACGTACTTACCGCTGTGGAGATGTGGTTGCACCATTCGCGAACGCCTACAGTACCATCGGGGTCAAAAGAGGGTAAAAATATGTCGGTTATTTTTGCCTTCTCGCTTGGTTTTTGTAGCAGACGATCACTCATGCTCTGCATCATCGTCATCATTTGCATGAAAAATTCGGGAGGTATAACGTTACCAGAAAGCGAGGGCTGTCCTGCTTGAGCTGTGACTTGAGTGCTATTGGTATGTAGCATCGGCGCTACTGCTGGCTCTTCAATACGTGAAGTGCTCGGAAGAACACTTTCTCGACCTAAATCGGGTCCTGTAAAAATACTATGACCGGCAGAAAGGGATCGCTGGGGCGATCCCACTTCTGATATCGGATTTGAACCGCTGATTATATTTCTAAAAAGGCCAGTTCTAATGACCTCATCAGGACCATTAGTACTGGCATTGGATTTTTCCATGATAATAAATAATCAATAAATTAAATAAAAATAGAAAATAATTCTTTATAATTTAATTAGTATTTATTAATACTAGGTTACACCAGAAATACAATCTAAATAAAAATAAGAACTAAAATGTGGTACCAACGTTATTTCATGCAATAATAATGGCAGACTTACCGAATCACCGCTGAAGTCCGAGTGTCTCTAAGTCTCAGCTCCACCCGTTTATATACACGCCTCAGCCGGGTGGGGCGTTGTAAGAAAGTAACGTCTACCCACATTTTAGTTTTAACAATTAGAAATCATAATATCATCTATTTACAACGATAACAAATGTTTAGTTTAGGCGACAATTCTAAACTTATTTTTAACAATTAAATACTTAAAATTAACAATAACTTCTTAGATCGATACAACATAACACAACAAAATAATACATCAGATGATTCATTTCTTATAACGTCAATAAATTACTTTTAGTCGTTTTACTACAGTGATATAAGATAATAAACCGTAACATTATTTTATTTATTTCTAAAAATAATAATAAATAAGCTTGCGGCGACATATATATTTATTTACTAGTAACATTGCTCAAATGAGCTGCGGTAACGATCCCAATCTTTTTGGAGGTCAAATGAGTTCAATTTAACCTCAACTATGTGTTGAAAATTCAATATAATGTTATATATATATATATATATATATATATATATATATATATATATATATATATATATATATATATATACACATATATATTCCTGATATTTCAATTTATCTGTCTAATGTGTCTTCACAACTTTGATATTTTAAAGTGCACTCGAAACGTAAAATTAATACAGAAGCGAGTGAAACTAACTTAGTATGTATGGCTCGAAATACTCTAAAATTGTAACAAATTTTAGTGAAATTATTCCTTCTTAGATCAATACTTTGATATAGATGAGTTGGTTTTATAACGAAATATTAATTTCGTTTAATGAATTCGTACTCAATAACACTTTATGAATATCAAGAAACTACTCACAGATTTAATGTACCTTGTTAAGATAAAACATTTATATGGACAGGTTTGACTTTTATTATTATAATAAATTATATACTTATCTAATTATATAATAAAGGTAGATCTCTGTATAAGAAATACTCAAAGTAGCGTAAGCTCAAAGCAAATAAATCTAAACTTCTCAGAAAGGGATGCTTAAGTCAACATGCTGAATACTTACCATGAATGAATCGACTGATAAAAAGATTGTACAACAAATCAATAACTCCGATCGAGGGTGGTTTGAGAAAAATCTTAATAGCACATTTTGGAGTATGGGCTGCCTGTAAAATATGGACAGACGAACAGATAGACGGACAGACATCCCTGATGATTCTATAAAGCAGTTTTCGCTCCTTAATAAAATATTTAACATCAAATACCTCAAATCCCAAACAATTCGAATAGTTTTGACAAAAGTTGCGAAGGTCTGAATTTTCTAGAAGGTAATGATATCTTGTTAAAATAACATACAAGACACTTATAGTTTGCCAGTTCTTGACAACGTCTGAAGTTGTAGTGCATGAGCATTACTAAGGTCCACCACCAAACACCACCACCAACAAGCATGACAATATTGTCAAAAATACCTAAGACTATAAGCAAAAATATTATTTTATGTTATAAGGTAGTTTTCAATTTGGGAATACTTTAAATATCTATCTTTAGGTGAAGAAAAATCATTTTGGTATAAAAGTGACACAACTCGCTTGATAGCGGACAATAAAATCAGTCGTTTGACGTCAACTGAGGTCACCGCTTTCGGGATAATTGATCAATGGCCTCTAGAATTCAATCAGTTTCATTTATAAAATAATGACTTATCGATATTGATATATATCTTTTAATTGATTCCAAGTACTTTTTGAGTCATCTTTTCTAAGGTATCGGTTCGTTATACCTAAAATTGATTTCAAATATTAAATTTAAATTATCGAATCCAATTCAATCTCTAAAATAACATCTGATTCAAAATGAAATATACCAGTAATTAAAATAATAAATCTCTTAAACATGCTGCGGTTATTTTTAATTGTTGCTGTTTTATCTCTTATCAATAAGACGAACCTAGTCACATTGATATCAACTCACCTTTGCAATGTGCATTCTATTTTATAATAAGTAGATAGTAAAAATGATAATATCTTGTTACTTAATAATTACTTTATTACTTTAATATTTAAAACAACATCGTCTGGCAAAAGTGTAATCGTTGGCATTTCTTTTATTTTTATATATTGCGAATATATTTTCTATTAATTAAAATTACTTATCCTTCATAATTTTAACAATTTTACCTATTTTATTATAAATTTTATTAAGTTCGACAATTTTATACTTACCACATAATACAATTATTACTATACATAAAACTTTGAAGATATGAGAAACATTAGAATTCATTCAATATTTTTTAAATAATTTATGAAGGCTACTTGATAAAGCAGATGATGTTTATTTTCTCATTGTTATTTGGATTGTAACAATGTTTAAAATTACACTTTACATGTGAATTGAATTATTTAACGATAATTGAATAGCGAATGATTCCATTGCGGCTGTTTTCACATGATGGTCCGTGATGGTTTGCCCTTAATAAAATATCATACAATAAAATGACTACATTTTCATTACGTAAAGGAATATTCGTAAGTCATAAAGTATTTATCCAGTTTTCTCTACAGTCAACATCAATAATTTAAATTGTTACCAATAATACCAATAATAATCCTACCATACATATCAGTAATACAAAATAAAAAGTATTGGTAATAAAAATACATAACGGTAACAAAAATGTTACTTTATTGCTAAAAAGCTATCTCGTTCAGGCAGTCTTAGATTCGGGAAATGATGATAGTAATGATATACATATATATATATATATATATATATATATTTATAGTAATTTTTCCTTGAATTCAGTAAAATAATCCAAAGTTAGAGAGTCGGAAATCAAATAAAAGGAGTACAACGTCCCTTATAGCATTAGTTATTTAATATTTTTTAAGAAAAAATAAAAACATTAATTACTAATGGAAAAATATTGCTTCTATTATTGATAAACCTGTTAATAATCGAACTATTATCAAAAATCTTTGAACAAGTAAAACCATTTAAAGCTTAAATTTTTTAACATATTACATATTAAATATTTACCAAGAAATATAGCATCATTTGTAATTACAACTTTTTTTAAATTTATTTAACATTTATATACACACATAATATATATAAAATAGTTATTTTAAGATTCGTACAAAGACCCTGCTGATTTCAAAAAGAATCTCTTCCAGCAGAACTGTGAGTGGAGAGCAGAAAATTTAAGGCAGTAAAAGTGCGCACCGCATACAAATTAATTGAAAATCAGATAAACATATAAAATTACCAATACAGTTATAAGTAATAATAACATTCAAACTATAATAATATATAAAGCTTAATAAATAAACACATATATTTGTAGGTGTATATTTATATGTATATATAAACGTTGAATATATTTACATACCTATATATTGAAAGATAGTGTTCGATGGTTCGTTTTTTCAAAATTGTGACATATTTAGTATTCTATATATTGAAAGGAATTGAGTTTCATAACCCCTCTGCTTGACCTTCAAAAGAGGGAGTTTAATTTTTACTTTTATGTTTAGGACATTCGGAATTGTGTACAAAACAGAAGCCATCGCGCAAATAACTTGGAAAAGTTGGTTTATAGAGACTGTTGTAAAGAAGACATGAAATGTGATCATTTCTGAAAAAGCGAATTGAGAGCCACTTCAGCCTTCTACGAAGGTTGGGAACTTGGTCCAAACTATCCTCCTTTTTTGAAGTAGATTAATCATAACATTTGTTTTTAACTTTTTACTGTTCATTTTACTTTTGTTTAAATTTTAGGATGTCAATATTATAATCCAAATTTTTAATAACACAAACATAAACAAAATTACAAAAAACAACTTTTTTAAACAAATAGGTAAATCCAGTACGGTTTGATTAATGAGTATAATGTAATTGTAGAAAAATAACATTTAAATAATAAAAACCTTTTCATTGATATTAAATAAATTGGTTTTAAGTGATGTTGTAAGTTTCCTTAATAAATATGTTGTACTCTGCTCTAAGGGTATAAAACCTAATACTAAATTACTAACTTAGTATTTAACTTAATATTTATAACCCAATAATATAAAATATTTATCTATAAATGTACACATTTGCATATATAGATAAAGGATTTTATATTTTTTACTGTAGCAATGAATAGACTCTGCGTTAAGAATATTAAGTCAAAATCAAACACAGACGTTTCGAAAGTAATCTAGCTATTGAATAACGCTGATAGTGGCGGCTTCAACTCATGGATAAGTCCAGTTACGTCATAAAAGAGTCATACAGTAAGTAAAAATTTTAAACCTTAACTATGAGACAGTTAAAATCTGTACAATATCTATCTTTCAATTGTATTATGTATTTGTATTTGTATTGGAAAATTTATTTATTTAGTTACTTATTATTAATGCATTGTACGAAAATGAAAAGCCACATTTGGAGGAAAGGGCATTTTCTAACAATACACCAACATAAAACATTGAAAAGCAGAAACTCTTATTGATAATAAATTATATGTGCTCAAATAATGTTTTCTAATATAATGATTTGTGCTACAGACGGACATAATTAAATAAATTAATAATAAATCAAGAAAATTTTACTATAATAATAAAATTGTTCCCCAAAAATATGCAGCTAATTAAAACTGACATTAATTTATTCCGAGGCATTTCATAACTTCGCACTAAGCTCTTTAAGTTTTACTCTGTACTCTGTAAAACTTTTTAATATAAGAGTAAACAAATGTCAAATAAGTGAGAATTTATGTAAATAAGTACTTGTAATTTCCAAATAGTATACAATAGTGGCGCCACCTTCTATATATATATTTTGAATGTTAATTTGTTATTAATCTTAAATATTAAATATAATTAATTTATATGTATGTATGTATGTATGTATGTATGTATATTCGAAATATATTTAACATTATAT
Source organism: Melinaea menophilus ssp. n. AW-2005 (assembly GCA_918358695.1). NCBI lineage: Eukaryota > Metazoa > Arthropoda > Insecta > Lepidoptera > Nymphalidae > Melinaea > Melinaea menophilus. The sequence continues at coordinate 17,644,521 of OU911048.1, forward strand.
TTATTCTTTTATCAACTATTGGCTATTCTTAAACTAGTCGTTCTGTGAATAGTAGACCTTAGTACGTTAGGGGATGAGACAATGTTGGGAAATTATTTATAGTAGAGTTCTGGCGGCAAGAGAAAATGAATTGTGGTAGGTACCTACCTACAGTATGCTTTTTAAGTGCCTTTTCTAAACAGGAATAAGTATACCTATGTATGTACATAACTACCGAACGAAATTTGGCTCCACCAAATAACAACGGAGTTATTCCACTTTAAAATTTTTTATAATTCGCTTTGGCCGCCATTTTGGATTTTGAAATAAAAAACAAACACCTTAGATTTCGGCAAAGAATACGACGAAATTTCAGCCCGCTGGCTGCCGCAAAGTCTGTTTTTGTGGTATGGATCAGAAATCCGCCATTTTGTCATTTCTCGCCCAAGCAAAAACACGGCTTGACATAAAAATTTAAATAATTCAAAAAACAAATCTACCACTTTTCGTGACAATTGTATGAAAAATACGCCTGCTACGCCAAAACAAAAACTTAAATCACCGCCATTTTGGATTTTTCCTCCCAGTAAGAAAAATTACCAGACAAAAAAAAAATAACTCTAAGAACATGATCACCAATTTTTGTGGCGATCGGATGAAAATTGCTCCTGCTACGTCAAAAACAAACCTAAAAAACGCCGCTATTTTGGATTTTTTCACCCAATCAAAAAAAACGGCTCAACATAAAAATTCAAATAATGTCGGACATTAAACATTGTAGTGCAAGTACTGAGTATTATTTTAAAACAAATCTTAACAGTACGTAATGAATAATATCATTGGCATGTAAAATAAATTAGGAAATCGAGTAAATAATATTGTTTTTTTTTCAATTAAAATAACAAAAAACGCCCACCAAGTAGATTTTTAAAATAAATTTGATGCAGCCAAACTTTGAGGACTCCGTCAGCTCCACCTCCCAATATATGTAAGTGTATATGTGTGTATGTGTCAATAAACGCCAAAACGACCCAAACATACTCGTATCACAACTGCACAAATTACATATCAACTATCAGCAGCAATCATAATTAAACCCTAAAGACAATTGTTAAAGTTTATTTTACAAGGAAAGTTCAGTGATTAAACCATCAATGTGTATGTAAATATTGGGTATTTATCAACCCATTATTTTCTCCGCAGTTTATTTACTCTTCCATCCTTGTGTAATGTTAGTGGATAACACAACCATGTATGTATATATGGACAATTATTTACACTACACATAATGAAAACTAAAACGTTCTTACTAAAGACTATTTTTATTATAAATGGTAAATTAACATTAATTTATTTATAACTAATAAATGTAGTACAGACAGTTGATAGTGACTTTTTCCAGATAAAGTCAATATCAACTGAGACCAGTCTCTCTTTAAATTATTAGCCATTTATTATTACTTAAAAAATACCTTCTCCCAATGAAATTTGAATGAAATTTTCCGATATAATTAACTTTAATAGCTCAAATTTTTTGTAAGTTCTCGTCACATTTAAATATTATTTTGAGATAAAAAGCATACTTTGTAATAACTTAATAGGTTCTATCATAATCTTTACAAAGGTTTTAGCAAACAATCACACAAAACATAAAAATAATTTTCAAAACTGTTCTATTGAGATTTAGGCCGCATACTGAATACGTAGTATTTTTTTAATCTGGTCTACTACTACTATAAAAATATATACGACTATAAAAATGTTACATGTTATATTAATTGAAAAATATGTCACATATTTTCCACTCTGGTCGGTGGTGATGGTGAGGAGGAAGACAAAATTCGGAATAATAGGGAATTCAAAAAAATCTGGCTGAATTCAAAAGGCTCAAAGTAATCAATGAAGTGTACAAATAAATTAATGAATCCTATAACAAAAATATTTTAATCAAGACAAAAATTTGTGCAGAATCAGTTTTGAAAATAATAACTATTATCATCTTTTAAAAGTATATATTTTCAGAATAGGGATCAAGCACGAAACCATAAATCTAATCTTCTCTATATATAGAATAATTTAAAGAATTGTTAGAAATATATTTGACGTCAACACTTCTTGGGAATACGTTTTGGTGGAATTGGACTTGCTTTCTCCTTTTTGGTAATTCTCACCTCAAGTCACCACCGCCTAACTCACACCGCAGTGTACAATAATTGTAATCTCAATTAATTAGATAAGGAATGCGGAAGGTAACTCTTAGTGTAAATTATATATATATATATATATATATATATCATAGTTAAAATGAGGTTAGATAACTATAGGGTTTTATTGTTATTTGGAACTTAATAGATACCTTTTGGTTAAAGGGTATAATTCAGCGGAGCTTGAAGTTTATAAACAGTAATTACTCAAAAGATAATAACTAGAAGTTTAGTTTTAGAGTAAACATTCTATTTACAAATATTTTACGTTATTTGGTTAAAAAAAGTTTCATTTAATCCTTTTACTATAAATAATTTTCTTAAGCAATTCTTGTTTTATTTTTATATAAGTTAAGTAAAAAAAAAATAATAATAATGTTACCTAGATATACATAACATGCTAAACAAAACATGGATACACATAACATAGATAACATAAAATCTGTCAGTTTATCATAATTGGACACTTATTTTATTGTCCTATATTTAGCCCGATATTTTTATCTTATTTTATAGATAGCTTATTTGAGGTAAAGTCATCTTTCATCTTTAAAAATATGTATTCAATTCGCAAACATATTTAACTTGCAGTGCTACAAAGATTTACAGACACGCAAGAGCGGAGAACTTATTAAGCAGACAGTAGTGGTATAAAGTAAGGCTGAATCTGCATAATTTATGTCAGTGCCGCGCTCATAAAGAAGGATCCAATCATATGCTGATGTTAATAGGGGCTTTGAGTTTAGCATCGTGTATTTACATATCATAACTTCGCACTAAGCTCTTTAAGTTTTACTCTGTACTCTGTAAAACTTTTTAATATAAGAGTAAACAAATGTCAAATAAGTGAGAATTTATGTAAATAAGTACTTGTAATTTCCAAATAGTATACAATAGTGGCGCCACCTTCTATATATATATTTTGAATGTTAATTTGTTATTAATCTTAAATATTAAATATAATTAATTTATATGTATGTATGTATGTATGTATGTATATTCGAAATATATTTAACATTATATTTATTCTTTTATCAACTATTGGCTATTCTTAAACTAGTCGTTCTGTGAATAGTAGACCTTAGTACGTTAGGGGATGAGACAATGTTGGGAAATTATTTATAGTAGAGTTCTGGCGGCAAGAGAAAATGAATTGTGGTAGGTACCTACCTACAGTATGCTTTTTAAGTGCCTTTTCTAAACAGGAATAAGTATACCTATGTATGTACATAACTACCGAACGAAATTTGGCTCCACCAAATAACAACGGAGTTATTCCACTTTAAAATTTTTTATAATTCGCTTTGGCCGCCATTTTGGATTTTGAAATAAAAAACAAACACCTTAGATTTCGGCAAAGAATACGACGAAATTTCAGCCCGCTGGCTGCCGCAAAGTCTGTTTTTGTGGTATGGATCAGAAATCCGCCATTTTGTCATTTCTCGCCCAAGCAAAAACACGGCTTGACATAAAAATTTAAATAATTCAAAAAACAAATCTACCACTTTTCGTGACAATTGTATGAAAAATACGCCTGCTACGCCAAAACAAAAACTTAAATCACCGCCATTTTGGATTTTTCCTCCCAGTAAGAAAAATTACCAGACAAAAAAAAAATAACTCTAAGAACATGATCACCAATTTTTGTGGCGATCGGATGAAAATTGCTCCTGCTACGTCAAAAACAAACCTAAAAAACGCCGCTATTTTGGATTTTTTCACCCAATCAAAAAAAACGGCTCAACATAAAAATTCAAATAATGTCGGACATTAAACATTGTAGTGCAAGTACTGAGTATTATTTTAAAACAAATCTTAACAGTACGTAATGAATAATATCATTGGCATGTAAAATAAATTAGGAAATCGAGTAAATAATATTGTTTTTTTTTCAATTAAAATAACAAAAAACGCCCACCAAGTAGATTTTTAAAATAAATTTGATGCAGCCAAACTTTGAGGACTCCGTCAGCTCCACCTCCCAATATATGTAAGTGTATATGTGTGTATGTGTCAATAAACGCCAAAACGACCCAAACATACTCGTATCACAACTGCACAAATTACATATCAACTATCAGCAGCAATCATAATTAAACCCTAAAGACAATTGTTAAAGTTTATTTTACAAGGAAAGTTCAGTGATTAAACCATCAATGTGTATGTAAATATTGGGTATTTATCAACCCATTATTTTCTCCGCAGTTTATTTACTCTTCCATCCTTGTGTAATGTTAGTGGATAACACAACCATGTATGTATATATGGACAATTATTTACACTACACATAATGAAAACTAAAACGTTCTTACTAAAGACTATTTTTATTATAAATGGTAAATTAACATTAATTTATTTATAACTAATAAATGTAGTACAGACAGTTGATAGTGACTTTTTCCAGATAAAGTCAATATCAACTGAGACCAGTCTCTCTTTAAATTATTAGCCATTTATTATTACTTAAAAAATACCTTCTCCCAATGAAATTTGAATGAAATTTTCCGATATAATTAACTTTAATAGCTCAAATTTTTTGTAAGTTCTCGTCACATTTAAATATTATTTTGAGATAAAAAGCATACTTTGTAATAACTTAATAGGTTCTATCATAATCTTTACAAAGGTTTTAGCAAACAATCACACAAAACATAAAAATAATTTTCAAAACTGTTCTATTGAGATTTAGGCCGCATACTGAATACGTAGTATTTTTTTAATCTGGTCTACTACTACTATAAAAATATATACGACTATAAAAATGTTACATGTTATATTAATTGAAAAATATGTCACATATTTTCCACTCTGGTCGGTGGTGATGGTGAGGAGGAAGACAAAATTCGGAATAATAGGGAATTCAAAAAAATCTGGCTGAATTCAAAAGGCTCAAAGTAATCAATGAAGTGTACAAATAAATTAATGAATCCTATAACAAAAATATTTTAATCAAGACAAAAATTTGTGCAGAATCAGTTTTGAAAATAATAACTATTATCATCTTTTAAAAGTATATATTTTCAGAATAGGGATCAAGCACGAAACCATAAATCTAATCTTCTCTATATATAGAATAATTTAAAGAATTGTTAGAAATATATTTGACGTCAACACTTCTTGGGAATACGTTTTGGTGGAATTGGACTTGCTTTCTCCTTTTTGGTAATTCTCACCTCAAGTCACCACCGCCTAACTCACACCGCAGTGTACAATAATTGTAATCTCAATTAATTAGATAAGGAATGCGGAAGGTAACTCTTAGTGTAAATTATATATATATATATATATATATATATCATAGTTAAAATGAGGTTAGATAACTATAGGGTTTTATTGTTATTTGGAACTTAATAGATACCTTTTGGTTAAAGGGTATAATTCAGCGGAGCTTGAAGTTTATAAACAGTAATTACTCAAAAGATAATAACTAGAAGTTTAGTTTTAGAGTAAACATTCTATTTACAAATATTTTACGTTATTTGGTTAAAAAAAGTTTCATTTAATCCTTTTACTATAAATAATTTTCTTAAGCAATTCTTGTTTTATTTTTATATAAGTTAAGTAAAAAAAAAATAATAATAATGTTACCTAGATATACATAACATGCTAAACAAAACATGGATACACATAACATAGATAACATAAAATCTGTCAGTTTATCATAATTGGACACTTATTTTATTGTCCTATATTTAGCCCGATATTTTTATCTTATTTTATAGATAGCTTATTTGAGGTAAAGTCATCTTTCATCTTTAAAAATATGTATTCAATTCGCAAACATATTTAACTTGCAGTGCTACAAAGATTTACAGACACGCAAGAGCGGAGAACTTATTAAGCAGACAGTAGTGGTATAAAGTAAGGCTGAATCTGCATAATTTATGTCAGTGCCGCGCTCATAAAGAAGGATCCAATCATATGCTGATGTTAATAGGGGCTTTGAGTTTAGCATCGTGTATTTACATATCAGTAATGGAGAAGCTTACGTTGTAGCAACGATTTTGTGATTTAAAAACTGATATAGAGGTAAAACTAGGTATAGAGATTTTGAATGTGATAAAAAGTTAAAAAAGCTACATTTTCAGCAGGTAATATAGGCCAATTTTAATCCGATATTCCCACGGGTTCAGGATCTAAGCAAGTGAAACCAGTGTAATATAGATAAAAAGTAGTCAACAAATAGTATAGACTATAGTAAACATGTATTAGTAATGGTATATATAATGCCTCGTAGCCTTAATTGTTACTTGGAGAGTGTCTAAAAAAAATATGCACTTCTGATACTCTCGTTTAACGTACATAAGTGATCACTGGTATTGTTCAAAGTTGAAAAAATATAAATAACTAAATAAATATGCGGATGTGTTTGAATTAGTTTGTTTTTAAATGATCAATTAATCATGGTTAGCGAACTTTAGCATACAATTTGCTTGGAATACAGAAAACTACATATCCTTGGTCTTAATCAGTATTGTAACTGAGGTATAGAAAATAGTTTTCACACGGCCTTCCGAAATAACAAGACTTTTTAATTTACGTATAAAACTCAGGCAACGACGCTGGCAAAAGACAAAGGATACACTATAACTATGAAGATTAGAAATACGGTATTATGTTTTTACCATAACCTGACACAAAAAGCTGAATTAATTATAGGCCAGTGGCTATGTGGTTGAAATTTATTTTTGGTGTGAAGTTAAGTTGGTCTTTTTTTTACAAATAACTTAGAATTAACCTAACGACTTAATAGTATTCTATAGAAATAAATAACTAATTTATAAAAAACAATACAATGTGCACTTTTGGATTATTTAAAATAGAGTGTAGCGTTGTCTGGGACAAGAGGTAAAGACTTTATATAAATAATTCAACATTATGTGATAAATATTAAGATTTTCAATTGTATTATATGTATGTTCTTGTAGAGTATTAATAACTATTTAATAAACTAAATAAGAATTACGAATTAGAATACTATAACGAAAAAAAGATCTAAATTTAGAAGATAAGAGAGATGGTATTTGTAAAGTAAATAAAGCGAGTCCATTGAAATAAAATTCTTACGAGTACAATTATTTTAAATTAAATATATGCCTCTTTCAGCGTTTGTTCTTGCGCACGAGGATTATGACGTAAGGCTAGCAAACGCTCTTTGTAGGTTTGCCGTGCTCGGCGTCCTGAAGGTGGAGAACTTCAACACGTATACTACTATATTTGCAATTTCTTAGATGTCACTGTCGATACTTTATTGTACTTTGATTTATAAGAGTGGCAATAAATCCTCCTCAATTTTGACTGCCAAATTCAACCCAATATAAACAACAAAAAATATTTTTCTATTATATTAGTAATCTCTGTTTCTTTATTTACATAGTAATATCTCTCTTTGATAGTAGTAACATAGGGTTATAAGTTAAATATGTATTCTCCACCTTAAAAAGAATTAAACATATAAAATTATATGATATTCGATACGATAGGTTTCTATTATCGGTTCTGCTAGACTTAGACGGAAAAATATATCTTAGAGAGAATGACAGTGAGATATTCCTATTAATATACACAAACCCAACCACCACAATATACAAATAAAATGTTGTAGATTTCAGTACATATTAGTGGTACCTTAAATATGAAATCTATAATACTCGACTATGGACCTGTCAAATTCTCATATTTGTTCTCCCTAAAACATAAGATTACATACTCGACTCTCATGATCCACTGAAATTATTATATTTGAATATTCATAAACTGTTCGTTTGAAAGTACCTTGTTATAGATAAGCAGATTGGGTTTTCATATCAGTTTAATCATTATTACAGAATGTTTGAAGGAAATGTTTTTTTTGGGATAATCAATTTTGTTACCTCAAATTTTCTGCATCAAAATTGTAGTGTGGCAGTCTTTAATAGAAACGACATTATTTTAACATTATCATTACGACTGTTGTTGAAGAAAACTATTTAATTATAAATTTAGAAAACTATTTAATAAGAACACTATTAAATTAGAAAATTATTTGGGCATTAGAAACCCACCATGAATATTAATCTGTGATGTTAATATAAACGTTACCCCAAATAATAATGACCTACACAAATATTATTTCACACTTTAAGACACCTGCGCATGTGATGCCCACACGCCGACAATCTATTTAAATCTTGAAAGTATTAAAAACCGCCGACCTATTGTAAAGTCAGTTATTGATTCTTGCATTAGTAATATATTTAATATAAAAATGTATGTAAGTGATGATAAAACAAATAAAAATAACATAATAAATAAAGTTTTAGACTAGTCGATAACAATTTATTTATTTTGATATTTTATAAGCAGACTTTAAAATCTAGTAGGCTCTCGTGTAGGCCTCATGAAATATAAAAGATTAAATTTGATCAAATAGGTTTCTGTGAATATCTTGTTACATTCGAATTTTGAGTTCCTTATTAGAATAAGACATCTAAAATTATAAAAGTTATGTGTTATAAGATCGATGTAAAATGTACTGTAAACACTGTAAGCACTGTGCGTAAAATGACGGTTTTATTATTTATTTTTATCTATAGATTATTATTTCATTCTTTTAATTTTTTATTTATTTCTCTTACAAAACAGAATACATAAGATCAAAATATAATAATAACAGATTATTAAAATTAACTTTTAAGTTAACATCGTGTATTCAGTTTCATTTGTTTGTTTAAAAATTAATAAAATCTGAGAAAAGTAAAATGTTTTTCGACACTGACTCGGAGAGTAATGGGTAGTCATAAATTAAGGATGAATTGCAAGCAAAAAGGTAAGTAAGGGAAGTCAAAAGCACTTTGTCTAACTGACATTTATATGTGGCTGGATTTGTTGAAGTGGTTTTAACACCTTCCTTTGTTTTGAGATTAATCTTATAGTACATAAGATTACTTAATCTTTTCAGAGGTGTTTATATAGTTTGGTAAACATTATATTTATAGATAATAGTATCAGAATATTGATTGTGTTCTATACGTAATGTTAGTTATCAACAGCTTGTCCAATATTAACAAACATCACTAATCATTATTTTTTTGAGATAACAAAGAATTTATAATTACTTCTTAATCTCTAATTGCTCAATGAAGCTGCGATAATTGATTCATAATTTGTATATTTTAAAGTGCTCCCGTACTGTAAAGCTAATACAGAAGCGGGTGGTACAAACTTTGTTAATATGTGCGGTTTGTTACTAAAATATTGTAAACTTGTACATTTATTTGCTATCCATCGTACCCCGGCAAGGTTTCAGAGTAATATTTTTCTAACTTTTAAAATTAATACTCTGTTATTGTTGAGTTGGTTTTATAAAGTTAGATATGATATACTATAGATGATGTACTGCATAGGATAATGTAAACGAATAATATCAGTAGGTAGTTTTTCTTTTCTAATATCAAAAGAGCAATATCTCTTTTTAAAAAGCTTTATTTAATGGTATATAATATTTATACACTGAAACAATAAAACTTCAAATCTTTTAACCGTTAATATATGTAACATCAATCTCTAAAAATCTCTAATACAACATAAATGTAATTTGTTTAATATTATGTTTTTAATTATTTTTAGATGTTAAGTCTTCTTGGATGATTATAGTAACATTATTAATGATAGTAGTGGAAATGACTTAATAAAAATTACCAATTTAAGCTCCTTAAACTATTTCAAACTCAGGCTTTTAAAGTAAATAATATTGTCGAAATAAATTAGAAAAAGCAGACATTAATCAAAAACACGACAATAAAAATACATAAATGACGACTGAAAAAAAAACTTCAATATTCCTTTTTTTCTAGACACGATACAAAATTTCAATACATTTCTAATTTACCTCTATATGCCGTAATTTTAAGGAAACCTAATGAACAGTGAGAGCAAATTTGTAAGAGAGATCAAATATTTGCAAAGTCCGTACGTTGCGAACACCAGTTAGCGATATGATTTTAATACTTTATTTTTATTATATGCATGTTATAAAAAAAAAACAAAGAGCATATAAATCTCTACTCCTATCTAATAAAACATATAATTTTTAAAATGTGAACTGTGTTTTATGATTTTGACAATTAACAGTAAAAATAAAAATATTAGAATAAACTATAAGATGCTAAGTAGTAAGGTTTAAGCATCGCAATATCATAAGTGCGAACAATATCCGTTACAATCCAAGGAATATACGCCATTAGATGTTCCTTTGCCGGTACAGCTCCAATACAAAAAGCAAGATCACCCATGAGTCATCAAAACACCATCGTTGGCATTCCAAGTTAGAAAATTATTTGCTGTTTATTATTAAATCATCAACTTGATTTTGTACCTTATTGTCAAATTATTGTTTTTCATAAATAATAGATCTGTTACTCAGAACTAATATCAAACAAGTGTCATATTTTGACAATAATTTTATTATACTTGCTTTCCATACATGTACACAAATATTAAATACAAACAAATACTTAATGATCGTCGATTGACCTCATCCCATCTAATTAGATATTTTTCACATTACATAGCTATAAAATTAATAAATAAATTGTTTATGTAATAAAAAATTAAATAAGACACAGTACAGTAGTTGAATATGTGTATTAAAAAAAAACAGAAAACCTTACATGATAGCGTTCAGTTCGTATGGTGGGTTACCATCTAGAAGTCACTAGTTTTATTACTTTTCGTTGATTATTATACCATTTTTGTATAAAAATAAATTTGCATTACACTTTAAATTTTCACGTAACTATAAAAGCTATATTCAGCTTAAAAAAAACACTCTTGTTATGTGAAAATCAATTATTGAGCTGAGCGAAGCGAAGCTCTTACTGTTCAAAAGTGTGTTTCGATGTTCGCCTACTCCTCCTAAGCCATTTGAGCTACAGCTTTAAAATTTTGCATAAGCATTCAAGAAAGTGTCTCACTCGTTTAGCAGTTCTTTGGTGACTTTCGTGATTGTAGATTTTGATTAAATGATCAAAAAGTGTCCCATAGATCAATATATATTTTTTTAACTTAGCAATTCTTTATAACACAACTTTGCTACAATAATTGTGACAGGCGTCAAAATATAATAAATAGATATTGCACAGGACCACTCAAAAGAGCATTCTTTTGTACGTTTTAGTGACGTGTTTGACTGCTACTCGTAATTCTAATAATTTCAACGGTTGTTTTTAATTGTTCTAGTAATGACCTTCTAGGTCATTACTAGAACTTTGAATTTGATAGAAAAGCAAATGTTTTATGCAAAGAAATCTACATTTAATATACATAACATATTATTAAATATCTAAATATATTTGTTTATATATTTATATTAAAATTTTCTCAGTTAATTTTATTGGGCATAAATATTGGTAAAACTATGAACTTAATTATAAAAATAGTTTGTGTTCTAGATAATTTTTACAATTTAAAAAAAGCAGGATTGCACAAATTGGAGCGGTTAATCATTTTCAAGACTTGAAAAGCCGTAAGATTTAACATGCTTCAAAGCCGACATCAGTCGTAAGTTTCACCACCAGATACAACAGTAGAGCTTCCTCTATCAAAGATATTAAAGCTGATTTAATGTGAGAAATAAAGATCAAGGACTCTGTCGCAACTCGCGTACAATTAAACAAGAATTGAACCTCTGTGCTCATCAAAAGATATGCGGATGAAAGGCAGAGAAAGATTCATTAACATATATTAGCATGATCAAATAACTCTACGCTACTGTCGGCCGCCCCGGGGCAACGCACGCAACTTACAGCATCATCTGACCACTCTACACCACTGCCGGCCGCCCCTAGGCAACGCACGCAACTTACAGCATCATCTGACCACTCTACACCACTGCCGGCCGCCCCTAGGCAACGCACGTAACTTACAGCATCATCTGACCACTCTACACCACTTCCGGCCGCCCCTAGGCAACGCCCGCAACTTATAGCATCATCTGATCACTCTACGCCACTGCCGGCTGCCCCGAGGCAACGCACGCAACTTACAGCATCATCTGACCACTCTACGCCATTATCGGCCACCACGGGGCAACGTACGCCAATTTTAGTAAAAACAAACAACTCTATGCCACTGTCCGCTACTAAACGCCGCGTTTCTCTATGATTCATACAGAACATACATATATACATTACAGAACATGTTCAATCGGCGTTAATTATTTTGGTGGCAATGCAGTTCATTCTATTTATTTACATTCTTCATCTATTATTGTTGTTCATATATTGTTACATTAAACATGACCGAAGCAAATCGGACGGCATACACTTAATAATGTTTATCAAAGAAAACACAAGGCAAAGAAAGATAGTAAAGATTTGGTGAAGAAAGATATTAAAATTCAAAATAAAGATAATCATGAACATGTAGACGTATTGCTAAGTAAATACGTGGATCAAATTTTTGGAGTCATAGTCAAGTCAATGAAGGAGGGTCGGAATTACTTAAAAACCCTGGGGATGTCGAGCCATTTGTAGTAGGAGATACGTTAGATATTTTCGCAAATTACATAGAGAAAGGCAACAAACAATTCTGATCTGAAGACACACTATCCTGACATATACTTTGGCAAATTAACTAACGACAAAATTAAAAAACTGACTCCTAATGATGTGTTTATTGCATGTGAACGACGTCACTCTTATGTTGTATATTTTATGTTTTACGAAGAACTACAAGTTTTCGATCCACTTACAGCATAATGGTCGCGCGTAAAGCTTGGGCAAAATCGACAAACGCCGGAATTTGCAAATTCATTAAAAAAGTTTTGAAAATTTCAAAAGTCAATATGTTGCATGGAGAGCAGACTGACAAAACTAACAATTGCGTCACGTTCTGTTTGAAATATTTATCTGTTTTTTTATATATATTTTTTTTATTAATCTATTACATTTGTTGGGAACCGCCAACGAACACGCCATGTTCCGAACGGCGGAAGGTGGAGGACGGAGCTACAAATAGCTACGTGGAATGTAAGAGGAGGAATGGAACAGAAGATGAATGAATTATTAGATGTGATGGATGACAAAGATCTGGATGTTATTTGTGTATCTGAGACCAAGCGAAAAGGCAATGATACGACCGATTTGCCTGGCAACCGGGTCGCTTTCTGGGCTGGGGTTCCAGAGGGTGAGCGAGGTTGCCAAGGTGTAGGCGTATTATTGTCCTCTCGAATGGTTAATGCAATGGTAGAATACAAGGCGACTAACCCGAGGCTTCTTTGGGTTCGCTTTAAGCTGGGGATAACAAGAGTATTCTTGTTAGCCATGTATGCGCCAGTATCCTCAGCTCAAATGAGCGAGCTCGAGGAGTTTTGGGAGAATGTCAGGGATGTTCTAAGTAGTGTCAGAGATAATGAAAAGTTGATAGTATGTGGAGATATGAATGGATGGGTTGGAACCGCGCGAAGCGGTTACGAAAGCGTGCTAGGCAAATATGGTGATAAGAGGGTAAATGAGGCTGGAAAGCTTATTTTGGAATTTTGTAAGGAGAAAAATTTGTTTGTGGCAAACACGATGTTTGATCACAAACAAATTCACATGTACACATGGGAGCGAGCGGAAGAAAGAAGTATGATTGATTTATTCCTAGTGGACCAGCGTATTCGAAGTCAAGTTATGGACACGCGAGTGTTCAGAGGTGCTGATCTGGGAACGGACCACTATCTAGTCGTTGCTAGAATAAGAGGTTTGTTCGCAGGTTGGCGCAGCCGCACGACGTGTCCAAGCTTGGCGTCGAATTATCGCATAAGAAGCTGGAAGCTTCAGGATCCACCGATCAGAGAGGAATATCAAGAGAGGGTTTCCAAGAAGCTTGAAAGCTATGATTCTGGAAATGAAAGTGTTGAACTATGCTGGCAGAACCTTAAGAATGGTATGGTGAAAGTAGCGACAGAAGTATGTGGTAAAAGGAAAAGAGGTTTTAGTAAAAAGCGCGATGAATGGTGGGATGATGAAGTGAAAGTCGCTGTAGAGTTAAAGAAGAAAGCATGGCTGGATTATAAAGCCTCTGGTAAGGATAAAAGTATAAGAGAGATAAGAAAAAGAGCGTACAAGCTGCAAAAGCACAAAACGAAAGCACTTATAAAGATGAAGCGTGAAAATTCTGAGAGAGAAAGGGATGAAAAGTTGACGAACAACTTCGGGGAAAACACGAAGCTTTTCTGGCGAGAAGTTAGTGGTTCCCGGGGTTGTTCGGTAACCTGTAGAATGAAAGGGGTGCTTTCGAAAAGCGGTGAAATTTTAACTGAGCAAGCACACGTTTTGCAGCGATGGGCGGAATTCTATAAGGAGATGTATGAACGTGAGGACGCCTCGGTCTTGACTACCAGCGTAATGCTGAGTCAAGATGTAGCCGATGGTGAAATCAGTTTAGAAGAAGTAGAGAACGTGATTCGAAGTCTGAAATGTGGTAAGGCTGCGGGAGCAGATGAAGTTACTGCCGAGTGATCAAATATGGTGGGCCATGCGTCTGGGACTTTTTCTGGTTTTTATGCAATTTATGCTGGAAATCTGGGTAAGTCCCAGACGATTGGCGAAGTGCAGTCATCGTACCTTTGTATAAAGGCAAAGCTTCACAGATAGACTGTGCAAGCTATAGGGCCATCAGTTTGATTAGCTTGGGCGGTAAAGTTTATGCTCAAATTTTAGCGAGAAGAATGCAAGAGAGATCTGAAAGGCTGTTGTGGGAGGCACAAGGAGGTTTTAGACCTGGAAGAGGGTGTATAGATCAGATCTTTTCCCTCCGCATGATCACGGAAAAGTTTTTGGCCCTAAACCAAAAGGTTTTCTGTGCTTTTGTGGATTTGGAAAAGGCGTTTGACAGGGTTGTGAGAAAGAAGTTATGGGAGATACTATCCCGATACAATGTGAATCGACCCTTGCTACAGGCTGTAAGGTCTCTTTACCGAGATCACTCAGCCTGTGTGCGAATAGGAGCTGGCATGTCGCCCTGGTTTGACATCCAATCGGGTTTTAAGCAAGGTTGCGCTATGTCAGCTTGGTTGTTCAATTTGTATTTGGATAGTTGTCTCCAAGGAGTGAAAGATAGTGACATGGGAGTGAAAGTAAGTGACCTTAAGCTCAATTGCTTACTATATGCAGATGATGCAGTGCTCATTGCATCATCAGAATGCAATTTGCAGGCATTGGTCACCACTCTGAAAGATGGGTGTGAAATTAATGGTCTTAACCTGAATGTAGATAAGACGAAGGTTCTGATATTTGAAAGAAATGAAGAAAGAACAGAATGTAAGATCAACGTGAATGATAAGATAATAGAACAAGTGAATGAAGTGGTATATTTGGGAAGTATGTTTAGCAGAGACGGAAGATACGAAATGGATGTGGGAAGGCGTATTGCTGCTGGTAACAGAGTCAACGGTGCTTTGACTGCATTGTTGAGACGGCAAAACGTCAGTATAGCTGCACGTTTGGCTGTACACAATGCAGTTTTGCTACCGACACTGTTATACGGCAGCCAAACGTGGGTAACACAGAAGAAGAATGTAAGAAAGATGAATGCTGTGGAGATGCGATCTCTTCGCAGAATATGCGGAGTCAGTCTAGCTGATCGAATCTGCAATGAAGAGATCCACAGAATGGCAGGTACTAGCGAAGATGTCACGGTGAGAATGAAGAAGAACGTGCTCAGGTGGTTTGGGCACGTTGAACGAATGAGTGACGAAAGAATGGTAAAAAAGATTTATATGGGAAAAGTGAGCGGTAAGAGAGACAGGGGGAGGCCTCGAGTGACCTTCGAAAACACAGTAGCTACGATACTGGAGGAAGGTCACGTAAAAAGCATGAGGACCCCCCGGAGGGCATGTATGAAGAAGTTGATGTCTGTGGCCGAGGCGAAAGAGGTATGCAGAGACCGTAGCGTTTGGCGCTCCGTCGTCTCTGGCTACCCCGCAAGGGATATGGCGTGAAGGTAAATAAATAAATGAATAAATATTACATTTGTTACGAACCGTTGTTTTGATAATTTGCATTGCTTTTTAGTTTAAGCACGCGAGTTTGAGATCGCTCAGCTCCACCCGCTTGCGCGGCCCTAGTCTATTTTCTTTTTAATTATTATATCCAATTATACCAATCTTTTTTTTTTTTGCAACAAACTAATTGACATTAACATTTTTAATATTGATTAACAAAGTAAGGAAAATTTACTTATACAGTACAATTAACAAGTTATTGAAGATGTACAAATATATGCATACAATAAGGTTTATCATATACTTTATAATATTTTTTTGTCTCAGCATCTTGAAAAACATAGAAATTCACATCCATCTTGATTTTATACAAAAATCTTCACTCCCCCTAAGGAGTGCTAAGGGGGTGATAATGGTCATGAATTTATTTTTATTTATCATGTTTGGTTCAAGTGTAATAAAAAATGAATAAATTTATAAATTAATAACTTTATAATACGTTCAAGTTAATATCATAATGAACAAAAAATCCTTAAAATAGTTTGAGTGGATCAGAAGGAATTACACATAACACCGAATTTAACCGCCCACCTTTATCATTCGTCGCCCTGTTCCTAATTTTTGTCACCAACAGTTTTTGGAATTTAGTCGTTATTTGCCATTGTTGCCGTTGTGTTCCCGTGTTAACATTTCCAGTTATTTTCTACCATAATGTGTGAATATTATTTAATTTAAGTTTCCAATGTTGTTTTGTTTTGTAACTGTAAAAAATGCAACTCGATGCAACTGGTGCAGCTAGGGCAATGGCTTTATCTGACGCCAGGTAGAGCCAACGTCGCATCGTCCGTACACTCGGTGTATCTCGAACTACGGTATGGAATGCCATCAGACAATTTCGGAAAACAGGCTGATATTCGCCCAGGCCAGGTCAAGGCCGACATCGATGCGCTTCAGCTCTAGATGACAGCTTTCTTTATCAGCAACATGTAGAGAAATCGCTTTTGTAGGTCTTTTGAAGTTCGTACGCGTCTTTTTGAGGTGAGAACTGTCAGTGTGAATGAACGAACAATTAGGAGAAGACTGACAGAAAGGAATCAGAGCTTTTCGTTCAGCTCCTGCCCCACAACTGCTCCCACAACACTGTAGAGCTAGACTTGCTTTTGCTCGAGAATGTACTAACTGGTCTGTTTGGGAATGGAAGGACGTACTGTTCTCAGATGAGAGCAGAATAGCCCTAAGAGGTCCAGATGGTTGTCAGCATGTCTACAGGCACCAAAATAAAAGGTTTGTTCCATGCGCTATAACTGAAACAGTGGGTTACCAGGGAGGATCCGTAATGGTTTGAGGAGGCTTGTACTAACCTTGTTGTGTTCGATATAGACAGTGTAAATGCTCAAAGGTACGTGGAAGAAGTCCTACAAAACCATGTCATATGCACCGTGTCAAGACCTTCTGCACCATTCATTGGTGACAACTTTAGATTAATGCATAATAATGCACGTTGTCATACCGCAAGGTCCGTCATAGAGTACCTTAATGATGTTGGTATTCAAGTTTTACCATGACCGGCAAGCAGTTCTGATCTTAACCCAATTGAGCACATTTTTGACAACCTCAAAAGACATGTCCGAGTAAAAGTACCAGCACCTACGACACTAGGAGAGCTCAAGACGGCTATGGTAGAGTAGTGGCACAATATCCCCCAATCGGATATCCAAGATATCATGGATGGAATGCTAAACCGCCTCCAAGAAGTCATTGGAGTCCGAAGCAGCAACACCCATTATTAATTTTAAATTTTCTTTTTAATTAGATCGCTTTTATCAATATTGAAATTGTAAAATTTTTATCGAAAATTTTCCTTAAATCGATTTTTGAAAAAAAACCCTTTTTTGAAGAATTTTCTTTTTTTCAAGACCTTAAAGGTAGCTTTCAATGTACGTCTCATAAAATGTGCTCTAAATTGTATGATTTCTGTACATTGAAGAAAATACAAGGTGGGCGGTTAATTGTGCCTGTGAGTGTATTTGTGTTTTAGGATCTAGGGAAAAACGAATTGATGGTAGAAGCATTACAAACATCATTTTTTTAATGGTTTAAATATAATATTTTTATTATTTATCATCTACTTACACTTATATTGCTGCTATGAGGGGTAAAAGTCAAGTACCCACGCATAGCAGCAGTTATTTAGGATTATCTATATTTTCGAACGGTTGTTGTAAGTTACAATAAATTGTCTTTGTTATGTGGCTAATTTGAATGAAAGTGATTAAACAGAAATATAATGTAATTTATTATTGTTTCCAATCTGTTCTTTTATATATAGCTATAATTGGTATTCTTATATACCATCATCATTCCCAAGAGTTAAACTCTAAGACTTTTCTCCTATTTACTAATATGTGTAAAATTTTAACCGAAACTAACTTACGTAGAGCTGGAATAAAGATTTTATAATTAAATAAACACGTGTTTTATAATTTCTATTCAGTTTAAATATGTTATTTTAAGAAAAGCACTGATAATTATATAATAAATATGTTGTATATATACTTATTTAAAAATAATATATACTATATATATTATATTATTAAATGACAAATGAATGTTGAATGAATGAATGTTCAAATGTATTTTTATGACATTTAGAATATTTGTCTAAATACAAAAACCTACCTACATAATCTAATCAATTTAAGTCTTGAAAATGAAAAGTTAAACGGTGTCACTTACACAATTATTTAATCATGCCAATTGAAATAGAACAATTTGAATAATTTAAACTGTACAAAAAAAGATTTAAAATATATTATAAACAATACGTTCCGTATTCAATGCAAACAGAGTCTGGGGAAACAATTAGTGATATCTAATAATACTTTTAAAGTTACTTCTTTAAATTTAAAATATATCAAATAAATCTTTTTTCTTAATGACCATAGGGGTCGTCGTGTAGAACGAAACGTTTATGAAAAGATGAGTTTATATCATTGTAGCATATGAATACAAAAGATATGTTCTCGGATGAACTAAGTGTACAAATTCTTAAATCATTGTTATCGAGTCGTCAATCAAAACCTTTAAAAATAAACTACAAGCTTTGAAAATCGATGTGTTGTTCATCAAAAGTTTCAAAGTCCAAGAGACAACGGATTAAAATCATCAATAAAAAAATACACACGTTCGAGTTTAATACTTTTTGAGACATTTCTATTTTAATTTAAAAAGAGACAAAACATAAAAATGTTGTGCAATTTTAATTTTATTTTTCTATTATTGAACTAATATAAGCATTAATATAAATATATAAAACGCATTCATTTACTTCATTTACTTGTACGTATTCTTCTTTTTAAATTACGTGTACTATAAATTTTGTTTTTAAACGAAATATATAAAATGTAGTATTGATTATAAATTCATTGCCTTAATGTGCTGAAAAATATTAGTAATATCTATAATAAATATAATATTTTTCAACATTTTCACAGATACTATCTAAGTTGATTTGTTTTTCTTTTCATCTATAATAAAAAGTACCTTCGGATATAATGTTTTTAAAACTTTTTATTAGAATTAAAAAACCTAATTTCGTTTCAGTGTAGGTGGAGTGTTAAAGGAAACAGGGGAATAATTTCTACTGGTTTTGTTGGAAAAGTTAATTTTACGTCATTTTGTTTCATTAAGCATTAAACAATTACCTGTATTTCGCTTAAAAAAGAGATAATATTTTTAATGTCCATACTACTTCTGAACCTTATTTTAATGTTAAAAACATGTTACAATATTTTTTATTAATTACAATTTTTTAAATAAATTAATTTTAGTGGGTTCTTCTTCAATATGCTAGAATTAAATTAGCACTCCTATCTGATGTGTAGACATAAATTTCACTAGTGAGATATTTGATTTGTATAGTTGAGATAGAATTTTCTTTAACAATAATAATGGTATATTTGCATTTTAATTCTAAGTAAGCTTCCAAGTATTAAATTCTTAGAAAGTTTTTTCCTTTTTTAAAAAATGTCAAGGAGGGTATTACATGCTAAAATCAAACACTTATCTTCGAGCAAAGCTTTATTGAAGACTTGTGCAGATGAAGACTTCGTTTTACATTTAATTTTATTTGCTGAATTTGTCCACGTCATCGTTGACGATTTTGTTAGTCAGTCTTTATCATATAATAATGTCTATATATATATAAGTTAAAATTGGAAAAAATATGTTTTTATTTAGTAATTTAAAAATAAAATCACTAATGATTTGAAAAATAATCAATTAATTTAAGTAAATGGAACCTATTTTTTTTTGTGGAATTGTGATTAATCACTAAATTTAAAGAGTCTCGCTGTTTAAGTGTATGATATTAGAGTTTATTAATTACTTTAACTGTTCACTTGGAGATTGAAATATCTCGGATATTTATTTCTTTATGGGAATTTACATTTAAAATATTGGTTTTGTAAAAGCTTTGATTAAATTTACATGTGGAAATACTGTTATTATATATAATATTTTTTTCCCTTATGATATATTGCGAATGTAAACAAAATTTAGAGGTAAATAGGAGACTAAACTTAAGACAGAAAAACAGAAACAAATTTGTTTTCATTGTGTTTTTAATGACTGGTTAAAAATTTTTGGGGCGTATTTCA
Source organism: Melinaea menophilus ssp. n. AW-2005 (assembly GCA_918358695.1). Classification (NCBI taxonomy): domain Eukaryota; kingdom Metazoa; phylum Arthropoda; class Insecta; order Lepidoptera; family Nymphalidae; genus Melinaea; species Melinaea menophilus. Next base: position 17,665,331 of record OU911048.1, read on the forward strand.
TTGAAATAAAATCAATATGCTATCATACTGTTTAAATATCGCACATTATCAGAGATAAATTTCGTAATTAAATTTTTACTTTCGAATATAATGTCAGACTATTAGATTGGACTTTTATTTAAAACTATCCTAACACTTAGTCCTAATCCTGAAATCTAAAGATAATATTAAGATAAGAAAAACAATTTTTAATTACCAAACGTACTGGTTTGTCTATAAAATATTATAGATTTTAGTTTGTTTCTATCTTTTTTAAAAAAAAGAAAATATTATGTAGGAAATGAAAGTATGTTACTATTGTTGACAACAAAATATTAAAATATTATATCAAAATAAATGTTGTTAGAATTTTGTTTCCAAATCCCTTTCACATAATAGAATTTTTTCATCACATTATTGTGATTTATGCTATTTTAAAAACATGTGAATTTTTTTGTTCTTTATATAATCCACGAATGAAAACAATGAAATTAGTGCATGCACTATGCGTTTTTTTCGTTTTATACGTCACGTAACAACAATTTCGAATTTAGCAACGATTTTTACTTTTTTAATCATAATACTAAGAAAATTTTACGAGTTTTTAATCTGAGAACATATATTATTGATGTCAACATGGTAATCTCATACAAAGTTTGTCCTATTATTTAAGGTACCTTCAAGCTTTTTCATTAATATATTTGAATAAATATTCATAAGTAATAATAAATGTTCTTCTAACGTTGTATATTAAAACTTCTATTGCGTCAAACAAATAAAATATCATACTTTACGGTCCGTGGCTTCCTAAAAGTATTTATTATAATCCGACATTAAATTAAGTTCATAAAAGTTTTTTACATTTTATTATCCCCAAAATTTAGAACAATGCCACTTCTGAGTACTCATACAGTTGGGTGTACCGATCCCGAACAATAGAATGAGAGACAATAGTCGATAATTAATTCGGGGAATTGTTTTTACAAATAATTAATATGCGTATTCAGTTGTGCAAAATAAACAACAAAAAATATTTGTGGTTGCAATAACCTATTTATATCTCACATGCAGACCAAACGTAACGAAAAGTTATTATAAAAATAGAGCGATATTAAATTTATTTAAAACACTAAATATGAGAAAATATTAATAACAGAGCAACAGAGCAATATTAAAACCAATACGAAAATATGCAAGGGAATTCCATTGTGGAAAATGGAGAAGAAAGTTTGGTTAATTCTAATCAAACTTATTTTTCATTTTAATGTCCTTAATTTTTTTTTTAAACCTTTATAATTATCTGAAATATTTTACTATAATGTACATTTAAGTGTCAACAAGCCTTCATTATAAATATCATAATTATTAATTAGTGTAAATGATGAGTTCTGCAAAAGCTTGATCAATTGTAACTTAAGAAAATAAAAATAATCTTATCTCTACGATTTGAAATAATAAATAAATTAACTAATTCGTTAAAACTTAAAATATACTAAAGTTAATTATATTTTTTTTTGGGGTTTATAGCATAGGGTCAAATTATTTAAAATGAAAAAGTTTCTGACTTGGTAAACATAAGATAAGTAAATAGGAAATTTATCACGTACGGAAACATTATAATCCTATTCATTCTAACGAACTGTACTTTTGTTTTGAACTGAACTTTTGTTTTTTGAGATACACTTTTTAGATGTCACATCGAGAAAGGTAAATACAAATATAATATTTTACCTATTAAACCCGATACGATTATACAAACGGTATTATCGTAGAATGCAGAATGTAATTTGTTTCTGGTTCTCAGTACATCTGCTTGGTTGGTATCTCCAAGACTTTGTCATGTTTCTTTGAATCACATACTATGATTTCCAATTTACGTCTTTGATAACAGTACCAATCTATCCTCATTTATAACTTTAGAACAAGTTCTACAGCGTCTCCCAAAATAAAAATTATATAGCTCGACACAAAGAGGTCAACACACGTTTTTTAGTAAAATCATAATAAAGTTAATTTTTATAATATAAAAATTATTAATAATTAGTAAATTAAATAAAAACTATAAAATTTAAAGGTCAATGGTCAATAGCAAAATTTTATTGTCAACAAAATCAACCCAATAAATTCTAATTAATCAAAAGTGTTGGTCATGTATTTTGTGAGTGTTGATCAATCTTCGTACTAATAGTACAGCACTACACACATTTAAAAACTCATTACTTTTGGATACCGGGAAACTTAATTACTGCAGCGATTATTATAATTAATGCAAAATATAATAACTATAATATTTTACCGTTAATATTATATGTAGAATATATCTACAATAGTTGCGATGTAATGTTGGTATCAGGTTTAATCAAACGATTTAATCAAATTTTAATTAGTACAGCAGTACTATAACAAATTAGAATTATTTTATAAAAAAGAATCATAAAAAATTATAATTGTTATTTATTTAATATTAAATTATTGCAAAATAAGTAATAATTCTAATAATGCCAATTCATATGTAGCCGTAAGATGTGATATCTGCTCTTATTATATATATAAATTTAAGAAGTGAGTTTAAGGATAATATATATGAAAGATATACACAAACACAAATACATTTTACACAATTTTTTACACAAAACATAATCATATTATAATATATATATAAGGATAGATATTCAAACTTTTAGTAGTTATCTGTATCCTGAACAGTATTAAAACCGCCAGTGATATAAGACAACATTTTCTAAATACTATAACTATAATAACTATGTATAAAGTAGCCGTTCAGATTATATTAAAGGTACGTCAAATAAAATTTTATACAATATTGGGTTATTTAATAAGAATCTGTAGGAAATTTATATCTTGATAGGATGTAAAAGGTAAATTGCTTGTCCTTTATACAAGTTAATAACAAGCTTAGCGAATGAGAAAATTCTAAGGAAATAAATGAATTACATATTTGGGAAGGTTGGGATTTTAAACCTTATCTAAATAAACAAAGACTTATCAGTAATTTATTAGAATTATATGTTTAATGTTCCAAAATAATTACAGATTTTTCTTCTATCTTTCGTTTAGTGACAGTAGTAGATAAAAAATATATTTTTCTTAGAACAATATGTCTTTATTTTATAAATCACTTTGAGTTTGCGAGTACTGTATTTAAATATAACCAGGCTTTGAGGAAATGAACTTTCGCATAACGTTACGAACTAAAAATAATGTAAATGTATTTCTTACTATCTTAATATCAAAAGTTTGATTTGACAAAAGTCAATACCAAATTATTATTATTATAATAATTATATAAAATATAAATTATAAATTGAATAATAAATCTAGATAACACTTTTCGGGCTCGTGTAATCAGACGAACATCAATCTCTCGTCCCATTGAGGTATCTCGTAAAGCTTGGCAGTACTTTATAAGTGTTAGTGCGACATTTTCTCTTAACTTTATTAGAATCGTAAATTATTTAGATTTGTATGAATGACTCAGTTGCTATACTTTAGTATTTGGTAGATAAGACACAGTTAAAACGTTCTAGATCATTAAAGCAAATTATGAATATATCATTCTCTCCATTTTAAGTTATTGTTATTTTTCATTATTTTATAATCTTAACAGATAGTTATAATCTCAACAGATAGTTTTAATTATTTTACTTTGCTGAGTTTTGGATATGGATAAATGTTGGAAGAAGTATTGTCTTCATCAGCCGCGATCTTTCCAGTTTAATATTTATATTTAACGTGCCTTGTACAATTCGGTGATCACTTCCTGCTTTGATCACGGAGACATCGTTAAATATCAGCTTTCTCGGTGACATGATGAAATCAATCTAGTTTTTTGTCACACCAAAGTATCCAGGGCAAGTTGCAGGGCTCGATGTATCTGTAGCTTCCCAAAAATATAAAGTTAAATTCTATATTTATAATGTAAATTTTGAACAAGAAATTCTAAATCTATGTTATTCAAGTCGTATCAGTTATTGAAACTAGTTTTTGTATATAGACTAATAATAAATAAATAATTGGTCCAAAAAATAAGTAAAAAAATGTATAATGATATACTAAAAGACAACGAAACGGTTTTGAAGATTTAATAATATACTGAAAAATATATGGGGGTAAATCTGTCTACAAATCTATTCGTATGTATCGACTCCGTAGCCCCGAGAAATGTTTTCGAATTCAAATGAACATTTTTGTACAATGTGTTACTCAAATGCTATGAACATGACAGCTGTATGAATGAAAACAAATGAAGACAAATCAACGCAAGCTATCCTATATAATATTAATCTTTCAACACAAATGGAACGATCATTTATATAACAAATACTCTTTTCAATTTCTCTCCTTAATATTTTAATGTCATTGTTTATTGCTTAATCAATAATTATGGTTTTAATTTCACACAATTAAAACTAAATTTCCCTAAAAAAAAAAATCCTTCAAGAAAACGCTGATTTGGCAATAGCATACCAAGTCATTGTAAAAAACGTTAGTTTTTTCAGTAAATGTTGAATTTTTTCTTTTATGCTGGCAAGGTAAGGTTTTTTAAAATTATATTTTCCCCTTCTGGCGTAGATGTTTTTATGTAATAATGACCCTAATTACAATACATAAGTACTTGTGTAATAATAAAACTAATTTCTAAACTTAACAATCTTTTTTTCATTAATGTTTAAAACTATATAAACCATCAAGTCGATACTTACGGTAAATAAATGTAATTAAAGTTTCTTTGTAGTAATTGTAATTATGTGCCTATTGCGTAGTAGTAGCAAATTGATTGACTTTGTGAGTAGCACAATCATTTGACAGAAAGGAATTGTATTGAAGACTATTTTAAATATTATATTGACGCTTTTGATAAATGAGTCAATACAAAACAGTAATTATTCTAACTCGGAATAATTTTTGATAACATATATCAAGCAACGCTTGGTATATCAATACGTCAATTGGCTTAGCAATTTGTTCACTTCTCGGTTACTGATGAGTTGAAGTGAATCGATTGCTTAACTAATTGATAAAGGGAAAATAAAATAGAAATCTATAATTTAATTCATTGATGTATTTTGTTTACTAATACTTGTTAAGTATGTTCTGGTGGGTCTTTAAGTATATCAATAAGTCCTGCAAATGATTACATTTATTTTTGCATTCAAAATACAACTTTTATTTACTAGTATCTTATTGTCAATGAAATAAATTTATTAATTTATTTGCTAATGCAACGACATGTCTTTCCCAAAATTTTCATTTTAACTTATTAACTAAAATACTTAAATTATTATTTCTAAAGTACTATTACTACTATTATACTCTGAATGGTCATAAATCCAAGACGAATTTGATAAAAAAGGTAAACAGATTCTGAATGTCTTACGAGATGGAATTGAGCTGGGTGGGAATATTATTAATTAAGTCAACAGAGATCTACACGTGTATATAAAAAAATTAAGGAGGTATATTATACAGCTACAAAAAAATGTATATTTTAAAATATTAAAAACTCTACATAAATTTCTTACGTCGAACATTTCTAGATTGTTACATTGCTGTAGTAATTAAAATACTTAAACACACATTCAAATTTTTATTGTTTGTCAATTGCCTTGTCTAAAGACATTAAATATCTGTTGACAGGTATTTCAAAATATTTAACTGGTCTGTGCCATTTCATTTTTGTTTAGGCATTAGTTGTTGCTAGGGTCAGGTTACCTTAAATTCCTTAAAATTTAAAAGACAATATGTAGTACTTTATTATTTATATTCAGTATGTTTTTGAGAAACAACGTTGTTTTAATTTAATTTTGTGCTAAATGAGACGGTGATCATAAATAAATTTAACAACATTTAACTTTAATAAGTATACGTTCATATTATTGTATTTTATTTAAATAATATGTGTAAGTATGTTATAGTTAATATTAGTTTGTCTCCCTTTATTAATCATAGGATCATATGTTTTAAATGGTTTTTACAGAAGCTAATTTTCTTAAATTGTATTTAATTTTACCGAATCTGTAATATAAGGTTAGTTAACATGGAACATTTTCATTTTATAATAATTTAAATATATATATCAATCGTATGTAATATCGTATACAAATACATATTACAGATATGAGCATTACACAAATCGCTGTCAATAATCATAATGGCGGATAACCAATGATTACAAATCAGAACACTGCGTGTTATATTACGTATTACATTAATAGTCATTACGGACTATCATCGTAATCATCAAGTTAATTAAAAGGCCTGTTTCTGAGATTGCAATGAATTTAGTCTGAAAGTTTTGATTTATTATTAAAGTTGAGTTTTTCTGATTTTGCTCTTTAAATTTATTAAATGTTTTTACGCTTGGGGATTATTAATTACACTGAATTATTCTAATATGCTAATTTGAGAAGATAACTTATTTATAAATATGTGGAAAATATTAAAATAAACAAATTGTTTTAGTGCCTATTTTTAAAACATATTTCTTAGACTTCTTTATGCCTTAAAAACTACGAAGTGACTTTCAAAAAGAAAATTGTATTAAAAGTCTTTACACTTCTACACTTGATATGTTTATTTATACTTGCAGCATAGTGATATTTTAATTATTTTATAGATAATATCAAATTCATTAAGGCTAGTGTGGGCTATATTATCCTTGATCAAAAATTCTACCGATACTATATATAAATAAAATATTATCTCTTTATTTTATCTTGAGGAAAGGATAGAAAACGCTTCGGAAATTAATCAACAAGGGTTAACTTATTCTTAAATTACATCATCATCATACTTGGTGAGGATTTGTATTTTAACTTCACGCCATATCCCTTACGGGGTAGCCAGAGACGACGGAGTGCCAAACGCTACGGTTCCTGCATACCTCTTTCGCCTCGGCCACAGACATCAACCTCTTCATACATGCCCTCCGGGGGGTCCTCATGCTTTTTACGTGACCTTCCTCCAGTATCATAGATACAGTGTTTTCGAAGGTCACTCGAGGCCTCCCGCTTTCTTAGCTCCGTCCTCCACCTCATGATTTTTGTTTTAATTAATTATTCAGTATTCATTTTTTTATAAACGTAATAACAAGATGATGAGAAAACATCAACTTCATACATAAAAAATAACAGTATTTTTAATTAAATTACTAAAACAACTTACCTTAATTAATTAAAGTTGTGATACTTGGTGTGGTGGTATTTTTATGAAGCGTCCTTTTGTGTTGCCTTTTCCTCATATTTTAATTTCCAATAATACTTAACTAATCTCATTATAGCGAAATCAAATTCTTCGAAATTTTATTTTTAAAAAAAACAGTAAATATAAAAATATGCAACTGACTATAATGAATGTAGCGCTAGAGTTAAGACAGTTTTACCATCTCTGACATTTATTCCTTATTCTATTCATGATAATAAAAATAGAAGGCATTAATTTATTTTCCTGCATTTAAATGGCATGAATAGTCGATGTAGTAAATGATATATAATTAGTGTAAAAATGAATCAGAGAATTATAGAGAGTGTTTAGCAATTTTTTAAGTTTATGGTTGTCTTTAATTTGCGAGGACCAAATTAGACTTGATTTTCTTTTAAATATAAGTCATTATCCTGTAATTAGTTTAGAAACACAGTTTTTGGGCATTAAAACTATTCTTATGTAAAAAATCGGTTTTCGTTTACAATCAGATAGTTTTTAAGTTTTGTCAATTTAAATAGTGATTCTTAAAGTTTAATTTTACTTTATAATTAAATAGATTTGATATACAATAATAATTTATTACGTTTTAACTCTGTGCTCAATTTCCCAAATATAATAAAAAATACTATAGCTGCATTTCTATGAGTATATATATATATTTTCCAACGACCCTCTTATTAAAGTATACAACGGGATAATCCTAAAACTAATCTAGAACTTAGTTAGCTTTGGTCAATATAATTATCTTTTAATTATTTTCTGTTTCACTTTTACCACATTGTCTTTATTCTAGAATAATTTCTAGAAATTGCGGTTTCTTTTAATCTTTTTTAGATTTACACTCGTTTCTATCATGAAGGATTGAATTGAATTGAAGGAGTTTAAATGTTAGAAGAACAAATTTATTTATATTTGTATAGTTTAGTTTAATAAAACCGTAGTTATCTTGAACTCCTCTTGTGACGATAAAATATAAATAATAGCTATGAGTTTTAAATAGAATGTTTACAAATCTCCTATTACAGAAATACTATATTGTAGCTAAGGTTACTTTTCGTTAAAGCTTATTAAATTGCTTTTATGGCAAGAGATTCTCAAACTTCAAAACTCACAAGAGCGTCAAGAATTAATATCAGTGACTCGTTCTATAGAAACTACGAATAAAATTATTGCTTTTTTTTACTATGATTTATTATAATAATAATGGAAGACTAAGGCTAAGAAAGAAAAACAAATATACACTTCTTATTTTTTTACACGTTTTCAAGGACTTTTTAAAATTTTAGAGGCGTTCGATTGCAGATAGTATTATTCAATTGAGTGGCCAATTATATTAACTTTTTTTTTACACAGTTTTTATTAAAAATATTAGTAATACATGATTCTTAAAATAATATTAAACAAAATAAAATCAATATTAAGCATTTTTAATTTCTTATTCTTGATACGTTAGATAAATCAATTATAAACCATAGAAGAGGTTGCCGTTTTTAAGGCAAAAAAAATCATTAAGTAAAAAACCAAAGGTTGCCTTCATAGTCTTAGTGGGATGCCACGGGATCGCTTTTGCATACACCTTATGGCCAATTTTAATGTAACAAAATAATTTATTGTTAATTGTTAAATGTTCGTAGGAAAATCTAAATGTAAAGAACATTTTTTTTGTTTCGAAAATATGCATAACTGAACACACTGAACACAGATGTTGTTTTAACAAATTTCAAACTATGTTCTAAATTAAAATACCTTTACCTGTAACTATTATCTATATTTAAATATATTTAGTTATATAATAGGTGACATAACATAACATTTAACTTATTGATAGTTCTATTTACAGATTTAATGGAAAAAAAACTAAACTGATAGTTCCAAAAAACGTATTAGCAAGTCGATTTTTGGTTTCAGATGGCCGCGGGCGACAGAACCGTTTACTATCAGATGGACCCTCCAAATAATGCTAAAAAGCGAAACTGGTATTGTTTCTCGCTTGCTATTTGTTCGATCGAAAGTAAATAAATAGCTAACTTTTGAATTTTATAGTATATCTTTGTTAATAAGTATAACGAATAACACTGAAACTTATTTGTCTATGTTATAGATTTCTGCTTGTGACTATCTTTATTTAATAATAAATAAAATATATATGTTATAAATGAATTTAGACATTGTTCCTGTTTTTGACTACAAAATAATATTATTTTCTGATAATTTTAAGTAAAGTAGTTTTATAAATAAAGTGAAAATTTAATAAAACGTTTATATAAAAATAAATATTTATTTTTATTATTATTTATATTTTACATTTGACATCCCTTGATTGACGTTTTTTTTATCATTAAGCCCATTTATTTTTATATATTTATAATTATGATTGTGATATAAATAAACATATGGAATATTTGTTATTTGTAATCAACGAACCGAAACCATGAAATTGGTGCATGCATAATGCAGTGTTTTTCTTTTCTATTTTCTATTTGACGTAACTAAAATTTCGAATTTAACAATAATTACTACATTTTGTTTTTTATTCAGATAACTAATTTATGTTCTTCTGAAAATATATAACATTGATGTCAATACGATATTGTAAACTTTGTTCTCAATACTAAAATACCTTTTAGCTTTTTCGTTAATATTTAAAAAAATTGTCTGTAAATAATTATATTAAATAATAATGAAAATCTTATACTTATAAAATGACTTAGAAAACCCGATGTAAAATTAAATTCGCAAAAGTTTTTTACATTTTATAATCCCTAAAATTTAGAACAATGCCACTTCTGACTACTCATACAGTATCTGTAACTCGTCCCAAATTTAACAATACAATAGAATGAGAGACAATAATAATTAATTCGGGGAATTGTTTCTACAAATATAAATAATTGGTATGCGATTCAATTATGCAAAACAAACAATTGTTAATATTTGAATTACAACAATCTATTTATATCTCATATATACGAAGAAAATAACAAAAAGTTATTATTAAAAATAAAGTCACATTTTAATGAAACATTAAATATAACAAAATATTATCGTCGTTGATATCTAAGATAAAAATGTGTGACATTTGGAATAATACTCATATCTTGGGCTTTTGTTGCGGGTTCCCTCAAAGCCCACTCCCTCTAGTCTTGGGTGTCTTTTAATGATTTAGTAATAATATACTGATTATAGACAAATTTTTACCTAATAATCCTAACCAAGCTATTTTTGTAATAGTTAAAGGAAATGTATTTATTACAAATTAAATATATAACCAAATATATATATATATATATATATATATATATATATATATATATATATATATATATATATATATATATATATTATACAGAGTAATTATTGTCAATGATACCTTCTTACTTTTAAGATTCTAAAGCTATCAAAGTTACTTAAATTCCATGTTAAGAAAATAATCACAGTTTTATCTTTACAATTTGAAATAACAGTAAGATATTTACTTACTAATCAGTTAAAATATATTTTTCAAAACCTATCATTTCATAGGTTTATTCTTAAAACTGTGATATATTCATGATAAATTTATTTTATAATACATTATTAAAAAAAACACTATAAAAAGATAAAATATGAAAATGATCATTTTTAATAAGTGATTTCTATTAAAATTAAACTCTTTCTAAATAAAATCTCCTAAGCCAACCCAATCATTTAGTCTCAGTACCATTGGTCCATTTATTCCACGATTTACGTCTTAGTTCAGATATATCGCTATTTTTCAGACACCTCATGCATGTCTCCACAGATTCCTTCTTTTTCTTTCCTTATATCAATTATTAATACTTAAAACTTTCACCCCTCGGCATTCCGTCAACAAACTAGGAATAACTATAACGACATAGTAGTGAATAGAAAAGCTTAGCTTTAGCGAAGCTGTTACCGATCTTGTTGTACTGGCAGAGCCGAAATTTTGTAATAATAAAATGTTCTTAGCGAGCGATATATTTCTTGACAATAAAGGGGATTACACGTGAATGACTGATCTAACAAAGAATCTGGTTTAAACATATTAAAAACATCAGAAAAGATTTGGCTTGTGTGGGATTGTACCTGTGAAGGCTTTTTGATTTTAATAAGAAAGTTTACAAAAAAAGCGTCGTATTTGTTTTTTATTACTTATTAAAATGAAAATCCACAAATGACTTCACATAAATACTCGTATACTAAAGTTAATTAAAAAAATATTTTGCTTTTACTTTTTTTTCTATATAAATATTAAATAATAAATTTATTACGTATGAAAACATTATAATCCTATTTATTTTATCGAATCGGTTTGTTTTCCGAGATACATATTTGATATATCGATTATCGAAACGATATTTATTACCGCTGAATGTAGAATGTTTCTGGTTGTTAGTCCATTTGCTTGATTGATATCACCAACGAGTATAGATTTATTAATGTTTCTTTGAATTACACAATATGATCTTCAATATTTTTTTATATCAACAACGAATCACCATAATTTATAAATTTACTAGGATTTATTTCATTTTATCAGCGTCTCTACAAGTAAGGATATTAATATCTTGTAGTAGAATGACAGTCTGATAATGCTTCATAATGAAATCTGTGCAGTATTACTTTCCTAGCTTTCGAACAAACTGATAGAAACAGATCAATACAAAAAAACATTACAGCTAACATTTTCATATTTTTTTAGATAAATAATATATATTATGTTATAATTAATATTGATAGTTAGTTAAATAAAGGAAAACACATAGAATATACCAAAATAAAATCATCTCAATTAATTTAAATTATTTAATTATACTAGTCATGTTTGTTTTCAGTATTAATTCAATGTGGTATGCCAATATGCAGTCAACTAATTATAAACTCCTTACTTTTGAGTACAGACATACTTAATCACTCCAGCAATTATTATAATTAACGCAATATATAATAACTTGCTTCGATACTGATAATATTATACGTAAAATATACATGTAATAGTGCGATGTAATAATGGTATCAGACTAGCGGTATTAAACGATTTAATCAAAATTAATTTGTAGATAAGTCTTTATATATTAATTACCATATTTCTATTATTATAGAATAAATAATAATGTATGTAATGTAGAACTAATAAATAAGCATCTACAGAAAAAAACAGAATGAAAATAGCTTGATTAAATCAAAAGTTATAAAGAAAAAACAAATTTCTCGTTGACTTCTGCTTGAGGGTGTTGTAGGTTGCCTACAACAATTTTTTTAATTAATTGTTTATTATTGTGATTAAATATTTATTTCCTTTTATTCTTTTCTAATGGATTCTCCTGCGCTGAGCTCAATTCCCGCCACGCACGATGGGTGGATCCTAGTTAGGATAAAAAAATGACATAAAAGTTTTTTGAAAGCTTTGGATATTAAAAGTTATATAAATAACGTTAGAATAAATAATACCTAATAACGATAGAAATTTGTGTAAAAACTTCGGATACGACTAAAAAAAATTTTGTGTGTTTATGATTTTTAATAGTTTATTTTTATGAGTTTAAGAAAATTATAGCGTGAAAAAAATATAGTATACTTAAACTGAAGTGTTTATTTACTTCTTTAATTTAAGGGATTACTATATTTTAGTATAACTAATATTTTTCTATATTACTCAATAACTTTTCAGTTGAAATTAGAAGCAAATTATATTGGAGTCTATCTACATTAAAATGCACTATAAGGTTCTAAATATAGTAGCAAGTTTGTATTTTGTTCGTTGCAAAATAATATAATAACCAAATAATGTAAGATTTTAAAAGGATCTTCAAATCAAAGTTACTTTGTGAAAGTTCACTTACGATTTACTTAAATATTTTACATTCCATCACTAACAACATTACATAGAACAGTAGTTGAAGTGATTGAATACCGGCTTGCAGAGAAAAATGGTGAAAAATTAAACCGATCAGATGATGAATTGGTTGGAAAAGACTGACATTAAAAGAAAAAAAAACCAACATAATATATTTTTTTATCATTTTTATATTTAAGTTTGTATATAAACTAGAATATATTGCAAAATACCACTATAAATATCATAATTTTAATGTTGAGTTTTAAATTTAAAAGACGTGAATAATTTATAATTGATCTTGATTATATATTATAGATTACAGATTGATATCAGATTGAAAACTAAATTTAAGGTGCTGAATACTTTTAAAATGAAATTTATATTGTTTATACTTACTAATTATAATCTTTTACGGCCATGAATTTGTATTTTCTTATGAAATCAACTCAATGTCCCGATTTAAAGTATGTAAGGATTAAGCAGCTAAAAGATCCTTAAATCTCTCCTTAATGTATGACCTTTTTATATCCCTTTTTAATTCTAATTCCATTCCATACATAATTAAATCATATCAATATTTACAATAACAATATATTAGAATATCTATCTTTAATATGTAAAAATTCAAGTACATGCTATTTTGTAGTTAACAATAACATTTAATGTATACCTAGTTACGATATAATGAGGTGAGATATTATATTGTACGTCTCTGTATATATATTCTTAATGGTCTACTTGAAATAGCAAATCGACCTGATTCGCAACGCTGAAATTTTATAAAATATATAATTTCCATTTCAAGTATCAAAAACTTGTAGGTGTCCAATCGAACACATCGTTTTGATATTAATTTATAGTTTTGATTTTATTCATTACGAGTAGGTCATATCATCTTATTTTCTTTCAATATTTTTTTTTACTTTAGTCTTAAATTAACATCTTATATGTATATGAATTCATTCATAAAAAATTAATAAGAAAGTTGAAACAATGATATTTAACACTCCTATTTAAGGAATTGATCCGATACATATAAAATAGAAACAATCTCAACACTCGTTGTCATAATTGTTTATCTTTATTACTATGCAAAAATCAAAAAGTTGCGAGGAATGATAAAATAATCAACCCAATATTTACATAAGGACAGACTGTCTGTATATCTCACATTAAGAAATGTTATATCTGATATTATTGTGTAAGTATTACAGTTCAATTTCATTTAGCTTCGATACCATGTAACTTTACACGTATCTAAGTCGGAACTAGGACACAATGAAGATACTACTCTCGTGATTTGTGAACAAGTAAGTTTAAGTGTAAGTTTTTCTTAGTTCTTTCGAACTAGTAGAAAAGTTGAATTTAGTTGTGTACCATATGGGCTATAAATGTCTAAATGCATTGGTATGGAGTAAAACTTGTAAATTAGTACCATTAAATCAGCACTTTAGAATGGTAAAGATTTATTAAGCCTTTTTTTTTTAACGTCTGGAACCCATCATGGATGCCACATCATGGATGGAAAAATAGCAGAATGGGCCTATCAAGTGGAAACGTAGTCCTTCGGACAAAAATACTTATAATTTTCTGATATCAATACCAACGTTATGTTGTTAATAAAAAAAAACTACCCGACGTTTAAAAAATTGTAAGTTACTAAAGCAAAACCTGAAAATAAAGTTTTAAAAATACTTTTCTGATAGTACTAATGATTTATATAAGCAGTATCTCAATCATGTAGCTACTATAATAAGTCATTTTCCGTTAAGGACCCATATTTTATACGAACAATTGTTCGTGTAATAAATTTGTGAGAGGAACAGCTCTGACATTTTATACTCAAATAAGCTATTTCTATATGCTGAAAATATATATAATCTTACGAGACTTTCTTATAAAGATTATTTATCTACTTAGGCAGTTCTATACTGATAAATGATTATGCAGCAATTACAAGTAGAAGTACAATTACTTAATAATAATACAAACACAACAATATAATATTAAAAACTGTATTGTAAATAAGTAATATATATATATATATATATATATATATATATATGATACATTGATTGTTACAACTAGTAGAACAGTTTAAAAATATACCTACGTTACAATTTGCAAGGCACATTATTTGAGATGATCGTAATATTATATTGAGTATGACGAAACCGTCATAGATTAGATATATTTAAAGTCTTAATGTAGACTCGGTTAAAACCTATTTTGGTAAAAATAAATAGTTCACTTTAAGTCTATTCTATGAATATAAAGGTGTAGTTGAAACAAGTAGTTAAACATTTATATTATTATCAAATTTATTATAATAGCAACTTATTGTTGTCTTATCTTCAATAATCTTCGTAACAATTATATGATATTAGAACATGACATTTTGTATTTTTACATTAGTTAATAAATAAATTTAGCTCAATTTATTCAATTTAGAAATTATATTCTTATAAAAAAGATATATATATACAAATAAAATAAAAGAAGTAACTAAGAAAAATTTATGAGAAAGCAAATGATATGTCAATAAAAAATAATAATCAAGTGATGTAATTTTTTTTATTCTTAAAAATATTTTCTTCTCTTTAAATTTCAATTTCATAAATACACGTGTACATGTTTACAGTACGTCTGCCTTCTTTTATCATAGGATCATAAATACATTATAATTTGCTTTTAAAGAACCTCTTGTTCTAAATTTGTTCTAAACTTTAATGAATCTATATTATAAACTAATTAGTTCGAAGATAAAAGGATTTCATTTTATAATAATATAAGTATATATTAATCGTATATATAATAACGTATCAGACATATATTACTGTCATATTAGAATTACTCAAACCGCTGTCAATGAACAACATGGAGAATAATAAATGATTACAAACCATACTGCTTGTAATATTACATATTAAATTATAGTCATTAAGGACTATCACGTAATCTCAAAGTTAATTAGATGTTGAGAGGAAACGGTCTGTTTCTGAGATAACAATCAATTTGGTCTGAAAGTTTTGATTTATTACAAAAGTTGATGACTATTATATGTATGATTTCTGGTATTGCCTTTTAAGTTTCTTTTTTGTTTTTAAATTTGCATTTTTTTTTTATTCAAACGGATATTTTAATATGCGAATCGAGAACTTAACTCAGACTGTTTCTAAATAGTTAAAAATTATATTAAAGTGAATAGAGCTTGTTCAAATATTTTCGCATTGTAAAAAGAAAACAAAATTGATACCTGTTAAATACCTTATTTACATATCATAAGAACATCTATTTGAACACATATGTTAAAGACGAAATGTTGAGTGGCTTTCGAAAAGAAATTTGTACTAATATACTTATATACTTTTCATGGTTATTTATTCCTGCAATGTTATCTCTTATTCACAATTCTTGTAATGTTGTAAGTATTTTTTAAGATCCAACTTTAATAAAGACTATTGACTATTAAATATGTAAGTATATTTTAATAAAAACTCTATCCATAATTCATATAATAAAGAATTATTATATATTTGAGAAAAATTGTAAGCTATTGGGAAATAAATTTATAGAAGTAAGAGATCAAACAGTTTGCTCTTAGTAAAAATTAATACGATTAAAAAAAATGGCCTTTAAAGCCAGTACATTTGTTAATAACAGACACACAAACAAAAAAAACATCATGAACCAGAGGGTATATAATAATGGGGTTTCCCCTCTGGTTCATGATGTTATTTTTTTTTTGTGTGCCTGTATAATTATTACTATTAGTAAGAAACAGATAAATAAAATTAAAAAAATTATCATATACAAACTTGTTTGTACAACATTTTTTTTTGTTTTTTAGTATCAAGTAGATAGGCAATGTAGTGTAGATTTAGTAGGTAAAGACAACAATAAATGAAGCATAAATTTTTAATGCTTTTCTCTGTTATATTACTTTTTCTCAGATCAGGGCGCGTTTGTATTAATATCAACTTAATTGCTTAATATCAACTTAGAGAGTGTCTTTACATAAGGTATGGTGTCCAAATAGGCTTTCCCGATACTTCAATAGTTTGTTATGCCGATATTAAAATTAAATAAATATAATATTATGATAACAATTGACTGAAAAATTAGTAAACTGAATTGTAAATTACGGTATTTACGCGAATAATTGATAAGAAGTGTTAAAGGCAACAGAAAAAGAATTTTCAATAAAGGTTCCTAAATATACGAGTACATAATAAAAAAATCAAACGTTGCTTAAACAATTTTGAAGAAAAGTGAAAACAATTCAACTTTTGTAGAACATAAATAAAAATGATATATTTTTTATGTTGCGAGATGTTTAGAGACTGTGTCAGAGCGTCGCGTTGTTTAAAAAGTTGTTTGTAACTCCCTTATTATTTATTCTCTTTCCATTGACTTCAACCCTTTGAATTTTATTACAGAAGTAAGAAATCCATTACTCATAAAAGTGTATTGTAAATAAAAGTGTGTTTCAAATAAGCAAATGTTTTGATTAATGATTACTCTTTTCTATGAACTAAAACTTTTAATATGGGTATTAGATAATAAATAATTAAATACTGTTTTAAAAAGAAGATATATACAAACTATCACGATTATTTAAAAACTTGTTGGTATATGTATACGGAAAAAACTCCACCCTGCTTTTGCTCCACACTCCCAAAGCTGATGATCCACCTCCATAGCCACTTTAGAAGATAAACAGGTATCGGGAGAACGATAAATATTTTATTTATTTCCAATACACTGGTACTGCCATTGATCCTACTACGGCAATTGCATTCAAATGTGTAACA
Source organism: Melinaea menophilus ssp. n. AW-2005 (assembly GCA_918358695.1). Classification (NCBI taxonomy): domain Eukaryota; kingdom Metazoa; phylum Arthropoda; class Insecta; order Lepidoptera; family Nymphalidae; genus Melinaea; species Melinaea menophilus. Next base: position 17,683,187 of record OU911048.1, read on the forward strand.
TTAGTAATCCACATTTTTATGTTTGTTAAATATATGGTCATCACTGATTTCGTATCAATATACGAGTATATCTAAATGCCACCATGTTTAAAGTGGTGTACAGGAAATTTCACACTAATACCTTTAAAGTGCTGGTGAATTTTACGAGACACTTTAATGGGACAAGAGATTGATGTGTAAATTACACCGAACTGATAACTACAGCGTGAAGTTATTATTTTATTACTGTTTTTGGCATTCTATTTACAATGCACATTGTAATTTAAACAATGAAATATTGGATATAAAAATAATATATTTATGTTTGAGTCTTTTGGAAGAAGTTTTATTTAAGCTGAAACAATATTTAATTTTATTTATCTTAATCTTTTAAATTTAATTCCTAGGCGTTGTGATAATGAATAAGTAAAGACATATGGACAGCCCCCTTGTCTGTCAGTACATGAAGACTGCAGTCAAAGTCTTGTTCTTTAATTATTTATTTATAATGTAGATTAATGATATATAAAGTAAAACATCATAAGATAGCTTCTTAATATTCACACATGCAGCTACAGTTCAGGAAACAGGAAATGCAGGTCGATAGCCCGAAGTTATACGTATACACTAGATAAAGATTTATTACAAAAAAAACACACCGTAATCTATGCCGATAATCTCAAATTATAATTCCCTACACCGAAAAAGGCCTCACAAGCATTTTTTTAGCAAATATCGACACTAATTGTCGTAACAGAACAAATACTGAAATTATGCAACGTAAAGCATTAAAGAAAGTTATGAAAACTAAAGAACAACTCCTAATTTATTGTGAAAATTCAAATGACTCACCACATGGGCCTTTAAAGTGACCGGGAAATGCCAGCGATAATTTTAATTAATTAATCAATTTAATTTTATCCTTCAATAAGAAACAAATATAAATAAAAGGATCAGTGTCTTATAAGCGTTAATAAGAACACTTACTAACCAACCAAACTCACCGGAGGATAATTGAAAAACAAAATATCGGATAACGTTGAATTCTACATAACAAATACGCGAGTACTCGTAATGATACTAACAAATTAAATGTGGGTAAATTATTAATTTTTAGAAATGAAACTAATAAATTTAGTAATATTAAACTAATGTTTTTCGATCAAATAAGTATTATTAATTGTCAAAATTTTAATACAATATAAATATATCAAAATGTTAACGTAGGCAGCATCTAAATATACGAAACAAATTACAGCTACTTTTAAATAATCAAAAGCAGTATTCTAAAAACTTATGACATAAGAGTAACACTGAATCTAAATAATAAAATAGTATGTATTATATTTCAAGGAATCCAAAGCATCCTCAAGCTGCCAACATCTAATTTCTAAAATAGTACGAAATGTCACAGATTATTAAAGAATCAAATTATTAAATATCAAAGTCTTTCGAATTTTCTGTTAACCGATAATTAATCAACCTAATTACAGACTAAAATTTGAATTTGTGACTAAGTATCAAAGCGGGCGACAGCTAGCTCCGAGTGACGAAAGCACCCATAGTGCTGAAAGTCGGATATATATACACGCAATATCGAACTTTTTATGCAGGAGACCTTCTGGTATGAGTGTGGTTTTTAATTTACTACAGAAATGAAATTTTTACGTAACAAAATGAACGATGTATCTTAAACTGTAGCGGGGATTGTCTTGAATTAAGATAGATTTAGTATACGACTTTACGAATAGTAATGGATTTTAACTTTGTCAAGTACATTTTACACTCTCGCCTCTTATATACTTTATAATAGGCAATTTGCAGTCCTTTGAACATATATATTTTATTTATATTAAAAGTAATCAAATTTATCGATATTACTGTATTTCAAATATTATTCAGAGTCACATTTACGTTCAGGTCTTATTTCTTATTTATCTTGAACTTGAGTTATTGATTATTTATGGATATACAATAACATTTTTTATTGTAATAAGTTCAACTAATCATTTTACTTTTTTATCATTAAGTGGCGTTGGAAAAGGCTTCGACTTTTTGATTCATACTTTTGTTTTCAAAAATAATTATTGTACGACATAACATATGACAGAAAAAATAAAGCAATAATACATTGGTTAGTTCGTTTCAATTTCAAAAAGTCTCCATACAATAATCCATCCTTAAAAAAGTATTTTTTTATGAAATAATTTAAATTATTATTATTTTTACATCATAACGTTATAGATAAAAATAAATTCCAAGGGTTTATAAGAAAAATCTTTCTGTTTCTGAAAATTGTTATATTAATTATGGGTATTTTAATGCAAATATATTTATAAGCAAGTCAGAAGAATACATGTTAAGGAGCGCAATTTCAATGTGATCCTAATTTAACTAGTTACGCTTTAAGATTGGGTAAATTAATTAACGACGATCGCAAAATATATTAATCAGCTTAAACATTCACTACGCAAGTGCTTTAGAAGGGTAAAGAAATGGAATTGTTTTACCGGGTAGAAACACTGCAAAATATTAATATATAAATATTTGTGTGTTTGTAGAAGGATAACAATATATCTATTTTAATTCAAAAATATAATTATTTGTTATGTGATTTAAATATGCGAAATGTTAGAACTGATTCTGTTAAATGTAAGTGTAATTTTAAATGCACTTTTTTATACTGGATGTAAAATGAGGTACAGATAAAATTTCACAACCTAAATATTTTGCCAATTTAATTCTCTGCAAATAATGTATATATTTTCTTTAATTTACTTGAAGATATTATTATCATTGATATCAATATTTTATTATATAATATTTAATATTTTATTAATTAAATTTAGTTTTATTATTTTTCTTGTTAGATTTTGTGAATATGTCAGTGATATTATGTTAACTTGTAGGAATAAAGCGTGTAATTTAGGGTGATTTAGCTTTACAATTTCTCACTTAAGAGTATTTACCTTAGAGATTACCTTATTGTAAGAAGTGACATCTTTTGATACAAATCATTAAAAGCATGTATGTCCAACGTTACTAGAATATATTTTAGAAGACACAGAGGAATATTTCAGGTTTCAGTCTAGTAAATTTATTATTAGTTATATTAGTTTTTTTTTTTTTATTTTACTTAAATTTTACTACGCCAGGCGATGCAATTCGATAAAATAATTTGGTGTCACTGATTAGAAACAGTCTACTGACTTACTATCTTATATTAACGTCATAGTTCCGCCGTTTATTTGTTCGCAAAATAAATATAATTGTTTTAATCCAAATTTTATAAATAAGGTTATTTCAAAAATAAATTACAAAATAACTTTTTAAAGACCTGCGTCTTATAAAGCGTCAACCAACCTTATACCATTGTTGGACTTTGTAAAAGTATTAATTTTATGTTTTAATTGCCATATTGCGTATACACATATTACTTAATATGGTAAATGATCTACTTTATAGTCAAGGTATTTGAAACAGAATTGATAATACAAATATTTAATTATTTTTGAATTCGATAAAAAAATAAATAATTTAATAAATTATCCAGAAAATATATTAGGTTTTAAAAAAAATAAAAATAATAGATAATTAAGAAGATTATACAAAGAAATCAGTAATATAATTTAAAATTATTATAATATATTGCGGTAAAATTACCTTAACACTTATCACTGCTTTCTGTATACATAGAAAGCAGTATATATAATATAATATATACTATAAACAGTTGCCTGAAGGTGACGTTGTAAACGTAAGGTACGAGTATGTCGGTTTCAACTTATTATCATAACGTCATCTCTGTGAATGCTCGAAGCTTGAGAGCCCGACCGTGAGATTAGCCTGATTTCCTAGAGGAATATTTACTGTAACCTACTAATAATAAACTACTCATTTATGTACTGCAACAATTTCTTTAATAGCGTTTAACTAAAACAAGCTACAACAAAAAATATACATATTATTTAAAATAACAACAATAATACAGAGCATATACTAACTTAGTTAACTAGGGAAAGAAATTTAATATTCAGTCTGAAAAGCCTTAATCAGATATAGATTACTTTTACTATAAATAAATTAATTCATATTAAATATTTAATTTATAACTTGATTAATTTGTAAAAAGTTTTATTCGTTCTGTTATCAATTTTGCAAATAAATAAGATTTTAAAGTAATTTTTTCATATTTGGTATTCATTATTGGACTGTGTATTTGATATAACTCCATTACTAAATAATAATATTTGTGTCGCGGGGCTTACCCCAGACGAGCTCAAATAACAAACACCCGGGGCTAAAATAATTCTCTGTGGATCACGCAAGTATTGTATTATTATTTGTATTCATTTATGAATACGTTTGTTATTTTTGTTTTAAAATATCATTTGAGAATATGACCTACAATCGTACGTAACTAATTGTTGTTAATTTGAACCAACTATGATTATGGATTCCATTTTCTGCTGATACAAATATTTAACAAGTGATCCGAGTGTATTTTGTAAATTAAGTCGATGTATATATAACTTTAGATCTTCTTGAAAGGCTATTGGAAAAACTGTTTGCGGTACATGTTAAAAACAGTGGTATATGCAATATAACATTACTACAGTCGTCTTCATGGTGATTGACTTTCTTGATTTATGATATCCCAATTTAAAAGACTTCAGAGTATGTTCCACACAGCACTTGATTTTAAATACATGTATTATTCTTGGAGTTCCGAAGCTCAGAGATCTTTTCTCATTATCTGATATGGATTCTGTTAGTTGCTCTTACTTCTGATCTCTTGAAATTTTTAATTTTCAATCGACTGTTTTTAATTTTGAAACAACTATTAAACGCTGAGACACATTAATAATAAATAAGTAAAGAAATTACAAAAATGACATTTTCTATTTCAAAGAGAATATATTCGTAGATATGAAATATTTGATTCTTTTGTCTTTCTAGAAACAAAAAATTGTCTCTTGGTTGTCAAATTTATATTAAATATATTTTATAGGCACATTCACTTATGTGTTTGTTTATAGTATGAGGTGCGGTCCTTTGATAAGTTTTATTGAAAAAAAAAGTTAGGTTTAAGAAATTAAAAATGTGAAAGTGTCAGTTGTCAAAACTGCGGGGCAAGGAATGATGGTGATGATGATGATAATGATGAAGAAATTAAAATTGACGATTGGCCCTAGCAACATATAAAGTGAGGACGTTGCAATCTGACGAAAAGTTCCGAAAAGTTCTGAAGGTAGATTATCGGTCTTAAAACACCTTCAGAAGCTATTTAATACCGTCCGTCAACAGAGCAAGATACTAGACATGGAATAGGAGAGTAGTGATACTGTACTTCAAATAAGATGATAATATCTTGATGAAGATTTTCAGACCCACCTAAGCTACAAGTCTACAAGTTGTTCTCGAAAGTTACTATTAATCGTCTTGCAATCAGGTTTAAATAGTTCCCGCCTCAAAAATAGAAACAACGCAGAAGAAAGTTCGTTACACATTCACGTGGTACGCGGAAGAAAGGTCCTTGAAAACCGCACAGTGGAAGATAGAATAGTTCTTCGGAATACTCCCTGATGTAATTGCGATAGAAGGCGCACAAAGAAGTGCACAAAATATTTTTAGCATAGAGCTCTGACACCACGGAATGGTAGACGGTGTCTTAGTCGTTCAAAGTCAAGTGTGAGGCAAAACACCGCCCAAGAGGGCTGCTTTTTCTTTTGCCGTATGGGCCAGGAAGTCATTCCCCTTATATAATGGCGGTAGGGATGCCTGTCCATGTAGTAGTTTATAGCCAGGGTATGATAGGTATGCTGTATCGCAAAGTTAAGATATCTTCATCTCCGTCAAAAACAACAAGGCAGCTGCATCATCTTTAGATGATAATGAACGGCGTTTAGGTTAAAGTGAAATTCTCGAAATTGCAAAAATCTACAGTTAGAGTGAAGCGGGATAGCGCTGTTTGTCTTCGTTTGCCCTCAGAAAATACAAAACGCGATACTTTGTCCGTCTCAGATACGACGGGCAGCCGGTGCAAAATTCGAGAATCATTCTCCCGATTTTGCTCGGGGAGAGTTTCATCTGGGGTATACTTTTTTGAGTCATGGCTTTCTTATTTGGCGGGGAGCCGAGTTGAAAAGGGATTCTCTCATTCACAGACGAATATAATCAAATGAAAATGCACGTTTCAAACGTGCCTACTCAAGTAGTTGTCGGAGTTGCTACGCTCGAACTTGTAAACGATTACATATACTTGGGACAAACCGACCAGCTAGGTAGCTCCAACTTCGAGAAAGATATCATTCGACGAATCCAATTTGGATGGTCAGCATTCTAAATATTCCGGAATATCTTAACATCAGAAATGTGGGAATATCTAAAAACTCTTTAATTTCCATGTCTATCAATAGACCTGAACTAATATTACGAAAGTATTTTAAGCTCCTTCTGTAGTCCAAGAGTGTGGATGGACTCAAAACTTTTGGTTATATATAATTGAAACATAATATCAAGATTCGGCTTACGAGTACGATAACCTTAACCATTTTATTTTTATTGTCAAATAGAAGAAACGGGAATTCTTTTCATGTAATAAAAATATATAATACCAATAAAAAAATAAATATATAAACTTAAGGAAATATAATAAACTATGTCTGTCACAGTCATTTAACGATCTCCTTTTTGAGGTTTTCTTTATCTATGCTCAGAGTAATTGAAATTGCCGAGACGAAAATTGTATTAGAATTAAAAAGGCGATGACGTCTTTACAAATTGATGACAAATTCCTTTTCTTTTTGGGGATATTATATTATATAGTATATCATTAAGTTAATTGTTATGCAAATAAACATGTTTTCAATCAAAATACAACACATCATTACGTTATAAGAATGTTTTTATTTTTCATTCAAAAATCTTATTAAAAAAAACTTGGATCTACTAAATTATAATATCATTGAAATTGATTGCTCACTTGAATGGACTCTTCTAACTTACCAACTTCTACTACTACTACTAATTTCTGACTAAAAGCTCTCAATGTTTGAGCGTCTATTAAAAACGTTAGTTATGCAACCATTTTAACTTTTACTTGTTCACTATTTTACCTTATCGAAATAATTCTATCCACATACGTAATGAATATGTTATCTTTACCTAATAGGTAACACGATATTATCGCTTGGTGAAAGGACCATGTCTTCATGTATAGGTTACTCTTAATAATATATTGTAAAGAGTAGTGTGCAAAAAAAAAAGTGTAAAAATAAAAATGTATATAATTCTCAAGTCTGATATATTAGAAAAAATAGTTTATTTAAAAATATTATAATATGTTGCTTTTTGAACATTTATATACGAAATTATTAATTAACTTATAATAAGAATATAAAATGAAGCAACCTTTGGAGTTATAAATTATCATAATTTCATATTCCTAATTTATTTAAAATTATCATAGTTTCATATTCCTAATTAAAAAAAATGTACAGGATTAAAAGACAAGATGTTTATCTTTTTCTACAATTAAATTTAAATGCATATGTTTGAAACCCTATTAATATGAAACCGTTAATTACAATTCATATAAAGATTTGCATAAAAATTTACTAGAATATCCAAAATTTCATTCAGACAAATTGGAAATTGTTTTATCATTTTAAAGATTATGTTATCTAATCTACTATAAATATTTCATTGTTGTTTGTTATTTTTAATGATTTGGTATTCAAAGATTACATGCAACGAGCATTCTTGTTACTATATATATTACATAAATTACCCAAACTTTAAGTCCACCCACCCACCGTTATAATTCAAGTGGTCGGCCAACCTTCTGAACCTCACCTGCATTGTGGTATTATTCGTAAGAAGCACCATTGTATACTCACCCTTATCAAACAGATACTTCCAGTTAGCCGCAGTCACTTGATAAATTGAAGATTCTTGATTCTATCCTGCTTGTGACGTGTCTAGAACATTTAGACAATATATTTAAACTTTATTTTTGTCTTCCTTATACAAAGTGTCTAGTAAACCAGAGTAGCGAAATTATGTATCTAAAGTATATTTCAGAACGTCAGAGAATGAAACAATTATGAAAAATGAAGCAATTTATCAAAATAATAATAATAATAATTACAATAAATGATTTTTCCATTGCATCATGGATTTACATTTATTTAACAATAAACAATGCTCACATCGTTAAGATGAATTTTCATTCTTCTCATAATTAATTTGCATTTTGAAATCAATTGTGACACCATTTTCATCATTGTCATTGCTAAAGAATAGCTAGCTATCCAAATATCCAAATGAATAATTCGTTAGCTATGTATAATGAATTTCAAAATTTGTTTTGTTTTTTTTGTCCGTTTCTAACTTATAACTACTTTATATCAAGATACTTTTAGTATTTTTCACATATCCTAGTATCAAAGTTTACAAATAGATTTATCGTTATATATAAATGAAACTAATAACACAAGAACATATATAAGTATGATATTGTATTATATCTTATAAATATAAAGAATATCTTTCAACATAAATGTTTAAATGTTTCATATTAAGTGAAGCACTTCGTTCATTATCCCTGTGATTTTCCTATTATCCTACATATCATAGATTATCATAATGATATAAAACATTAAATGCTATGCTAATACGATACATTAGCAACATGCTACACGGTTTGATATTATAATATATTGCGTCCGGACATTACTTAAATCTGATAATACTGTTATGATCCTGAAGCCACGTCTTGATGATAAATCATAAGTATTAATTACTAGTATTAATAAAAGTTCATCTCTGTCGAACTTTTACTGTTAGAAACAATTATCTCAAATGATGGTTCCGGTAGTCCTGTCGGGTCAACTGGTCAATTATTGGGGTCTATGGTGTCGTCCACGTCCACGTCCACGTAAGAAATAATAGTACGTTATGTACATTAATTTGTACTCAACGAAGAAGTTCTAATGAATTACAATTAGAAATTATATATCTGTTAGCCAGCGCAGGAATACTGTTATAATTATATTGAATTGATTAATTAAAAAATCTATAATATTTAAAGCTACTTTCTAACAAGTAATAATTATTTGTCCTTAAATCTAAATACTTTATAAATATGTTGAAAACGTTAAATATTTGTATAATTGTTGAAAAATATAAACTTTTGCAAACAAAAAGTGTGTTTTGTTATTTTGTTATTATTTCTTTAAATGTGTTTTGTTCTTGGAACTCTACATATTAACTTTACGTTAGCAATTTCAACATCAAAAATATTATAGTTACAAAACCTGAACGTACATCCTTTTTATTTATGTAGGTAATTATGTGCCGACCATCTTTCTTAATCTGAGGCCTCAGCCGTTATTTATTTATATAAGATTGGAAAACGCTGCAATACACACAATATTTATTCTATAACACTAAGTTCATTAATTGTTCATATGTTGCTCATTTCCCAAATACAGAATATATGACATATTAAATCGTTCACTTAAATCTTATGTAAGCAAATATAATTATTATTAATTAAATTCGAAATAAAAATTTATTACTATATTAATGAAACAAATATTTATATTTGTAATATATTTTATAATTTTTTATTCTATAAATCTAATAGTATTAATAATAGTAGTCGTATTTTAACTATTCAGATTTTAAACACGACAAATTATTGATTTTCACAAAAACTACTGTATTGATTTTTGTAAGGTTTTTTAAAGATTGCAATTGCAAGAGTGCAATTCTTGAGGAAGGTTTGTTTAATATAACGATTACTGTTAAAGAGGTCGCAGGTTCATAAAAAACCTCGCCTGCTGCGAGATTTACTCGCGTGCTCGTCGTAAATCTGCTGGTTACACTAAAGAACAATTACTATATTTTTGTAGACCGACAAAAATACTATTTTCTTTTATTTCTATTTCTATTAAGTTATTTTCGAGGCTGTTTGGTAGCTCTGCCGTATAATATAAGTCAAAATTTTCCTTTACACTGAAATGAATGAAATAAATACTTTAGAAGATATTATAGGTTTAAAATTATGTGTCACCAAAAAACTAGAAAAAACTATAAAAATTTAATAAATAATTTATCATTTATATAAATTAGGTACTCTGATAATAAGTCTTGGTAATTATTCCAATACAAAACTTTCATATTTACCAAAAACTCGAATTCCAAACAATTCAAATAAAATTGAAATGAGATCTAACTTTACTAGAAACAATAAAAAGTTATTCAAACAAGTCACAAGTTTTAGGTCTGATAAGTTCTGAATACCGAATAAATAGTTATCTGAATAGAATCTGAAAAATGTTAGTGAACTTGTTAAAACATATCAACTTACATGCTCTTAAATAAAAAGTGTACATACGGTTTCCTGACCCAGTACGGGGAAAAACGTTAAATTATAGTGAAAAAGCGTCCAATCTCATAGATTACTGCGGTAGTATTTTTTCGATAAAAAAATCTTTTGCCGATCGAAAATAAATTCCATCGATAATTTTTATGAATAAAAGGAAGATAGATCATTAAATCTATATTACTTAATAATTTATGAGTGAAAATCAAAGTTTTTGAAATGAATGGACTGATAAAGTTAAACTTTGCAGATTGGAAAACTTTAAAATCTCAATTTTAATTTTGGAATTGAATCATTGAAACATTTTTATTTTTGTACAAAAATTGAAACAGATTAACAAACTTGAGAAATAATATAATCAAATATTAGAATTTAATTTCATTTTATTGTTCAATAATTACCTCATTAAAATCAAGAAACATTTTAAAAACTATTTTACAAAAAAATCTTAGTATTGTTAGCTTAACATAAATGTAATAACATAAATATAAATGTTTAAACTCGTATAAATTTTGAAATGTTTATTTACATTCTTTACTTATTGCACCGTAATCCAGCATAAATTATAGTAGCAACTACGTAATTAAGTATTAAAACCATATTATTAATAAATAAAATCTGAACCTTATGATGTATACAAATAATCAATTTATCACAATTTTTAAAAATATAAAAACAAGGGCACTTATAATTTACTAACAAAACCTATGCTATAATAATTTAAGCTTTAAATTTACAAAATAAATTTATTTGATAGATATTTAGATTTCAGCACACTAAAAAGTTTAGTTTCACCTAATCAACAACAATGGTAGGATTTTTAAACAAAATGAGCATGTCATGAGCTTTTTTTTGCACAAATATGCTGTAGCAACAATAAGTAGTTTTTCACTTTTTTCGTATACTATAACCAGTATAAAGTTTAAGTTTGCCATCAGAAATAATCAGGTTTTAATCAGATTATTCCTATATTTAATTTTTAGTGTGATACAAGACATTTTATTTTAATACATTTAAAGAGAATCTATGGAGTTTATAGCCGTTTGTCCTACATGCATCTACTATTTAGGAGCGTACAAGTACAGTATATTGAAATTGAAATAATAAACTTTGACTGTATACACAGATAGAGAGAATATTTATTTTACAGTCTTATCTGTTATCATTAACTTTATTTCGTAGTTTGTAATAACAAGCAAGCAAGTATAATAATTATGATTATAATTACATTCCAAGTTAATGATCTGAATATGATATATGTCTTATCCATACAAGATATTATACAATGGCCTAAGATTCCTGAGATGCTTAAGTTATCGAATACTAAGACTATATGATCTACCGTTTAGTACTTATAATAGGTTTTCAATTCATCAATACATTTCCTAAATGTATCTTTACTAAACAACGAAATATAATCCATTTTTAAGACAAATTAACACCCAATGGATTTAAACCGAATTATTTACATTATTATATAATAATTTTAAAAGTTATTATTTTTAAGTAAATCAAATTTTTCGAGTCAAAGATTCAAAATGGGCAACATCCTGAGCACTGAAAACTTTAGACGTGTAAGTTGTCGGTGTTCTTAATTGTTTCTCTTTGCAATTTCTTCTTACCATTCCTCCTAATATTATACATGGAGGATATATTAATGTTAATAGATATAGCAGTGCTCCAAGAATTATCTTCATTCTGCATTTTTCCCTATTATTAAGATTTAGCATAAGTAAGATTTGACGACATTTCCAGGTCAATATTTAAATTTTCCCTACAGCCTTGCGAGAGACCATGGGCGAAGACTATCATCTCGTGACATTGTAACAAATAAATTTAAAATACAATAACACTACAAGTAATATAATCGAGAATCGAATTAAACTACATACTATATTTCATTTCCTAAACATAAACTTTATGCTTAGGAAATGAAGACTTTTATGTCGTTATTTCCTCGAGCACTACTTCAAATTCCCGTATAATAAAATTGGTAGCAAAGTAGCCTGTGACAGATTTGGCAGGAACAATAGTTATATAATGAATACGAAATGACGTTATAATAACTATTGAAATATTAATAACAAGATCTTCTTTTCTCTTCCCTTCTGCCCCATCATCTGTAGTGAAAAAGTATTAGGAAAGCGTCAGGAAAATTGTTGACTTGTAATAGTTCAGTTTTTAATATTGTTTATTTTATCTTGTACATAAGTAAAGTTTTCTTATAAAAGGAACGTAACATTATACTTAATTTATTTGATTTCATACTCCCAATTTGATAAATACACTAATATTTTCAATATGTTTTATTGGACCTTATTATTAACATTCCTTACTAAAGAGAGAAATATATAAAAATTATACATAAACAACAAACCAACATTTTAAAACACACAGAAAATAAATACCCCAAATCGGACATCAAACGCTAAAATTTATGATATTAGCTGAATTCTATCCCTCCTCAGGAAATCATATAACTTCCCTTTAATCACTTTTTTCCAAGACCTTACGTAGGGTAAATAGGCTATAAAATGGTTTAAATTTTATTCATAAGTTCTATCTGTATAAGTATAATAAACTCTTTTCCAATGATTGAAGATCCGATTTCATTTGACACAAAGGGAGGTCAAGTTGAAATTGTTTTTGAATATTTCAGACGAGTGAGAGCTTGTTTCCGCTAAAAAGGGTAAATTTGGAAACTTATATCAAAATTATATATGGTTTAGAGGTGATTTTAATATTTATACTATTAGAAGTAAATTAAAAAAAGAACTACCGATGAGAATCATTGTATTATTATTATGTAAATGTTATTATGTTATTGTTGTTTGTCAATTTATTTATATTTATTAATTGTTTATCTTTATTTTAAGACGTTTTTTGCACAATTAATAACCAAGCAAGGGACCCATCTGACGACAAAACATTTGCAAATATAGTTGAGAACACAAAGCCTCCTTTGAGGAGTGGGGAGGGACAATTGAGAATACAATAGGTATCGAGGTTGCAAATACAAAAGAAAACACCCTTTGTATTTGGGCTCCTGCATCAATTAATTATTATTATGAACCGTAACTGTCATAATTTAAGACGTTATTCTGTGAAGTGCTTCTAGCCTGTTTAAATTAACCCGCACACAAGTACAACCAAAAGGTACTGTCTGATTATAGAATAAGTTCAAGATGTGCTAATGAAATAAAATATGTTATATAAGTTATTGAATTTTATTATTGGCCGGCAGTTTCTTTTCATTGTAATTTATTATGAATATAATTTCATATAAGAACTCAATTAATATCTGTAATATAAGCTTTATCATTATAAAGTCTGAATGTTTTATTGTCAAACCTAATTACAAACGATAATTTTCCAGATATTTTTTTCCAGATAAAATTGTAGTGCAGTTTTTATTTTAAAAAACTATTTTTCCCTGCTGTTTGTTCACGTTTTCATGAACATGATTGACGTATTGATATACCCAGTGAAGTTTGATATATGTTACCTGAAAGGAGGATATTATAAAGTTACTACACTGTACTGACTCATCCGTCTAATCTATAAGTATAAATAAAATTGAAGTGTCTGTTTGTAATTGCAAATTAACAGTTTTTCACGAAATATATGAACGTTAAGTTACATAAATAAAAAAAACATTATTTTATTTTTTCTCTGTTGTTGTTTGTTCCAGATAATATTTGACACGGCTGGACTAATTTTAATCGGAATAATTTCATTGGCGGACAGTTGATGTTATAAGGAACAAATTTTATTTTAATAACGGGAAAAACTAGTTGATAAATATAATTCTACGTTACATACATATTGTTACTGTTAATTACAATAAGAATTAATGAAAAGTGGTAATTAAAAATGGGCAAGCATTGTTGCTTTGGACGGACAGTCACTGGAAAGTAAACTCTAAAAAAAGTCTCTGTTACTTTTATTCCCTTTTTGTGAACGTGTTTAAAAATTTTAGTACCGTTGGAACTACTCTGTTCTGTTTCATAATCATAATTGTTCCAAGTAAAAATTTGAAACTGTTAATTATGTCTTATAAACTAATAAGAAATATTTTAATTTGACATATTTATATCATCACAAATTCATTTAATTTTTTGGGACCAATATATTAAATTTGTTAAATGCACCACCAATTCTTAAGAATATAGTGCGTGATAATGATACAGATATTTTTTTTACATACGAATGCCATCTAGTGAAATGCAATATAACTATTTTCATGTAGACAGCATTTTATTCTTTATCTCAATTTAAATTTTATTTTAATGACTTAAGTGGATAGTAATAAATTATTATTTTGCTATTTCTTAACTTCTATTCGTTGAATAATGTAATACAAACAAATCCGACAGTACATTTAGTTCAGTCAGCTGAAGTATAATATTATAACATAGTATAGTATATAAGTATGGTTGAAGTCGACGTTATGTTTAACTAAAAAGTAATTTTCATTCAAAGGCTGTATCTTCGCAATAAATGTTCTCAAAATACAGCCTGAATTTTTAAAAGAAAGTAAACGTAAAGTTAAATTCCCATAAAAAGATATCCCGCGAAATCGCTGCGTATTTTTTAACATTGTAACAGTTATATTCATTCGGTAATTTTGTTAGTACGCTAAGCAAGGTTTTTGAGGATTAAGCTTCTTTTTAGTAAAAAAAAATATTTGTAATGCTAATCTGTAATAAAATTGCATTTTTTTAACAGCAGTTTAGAAATTTTCAGCTTAAATACAAAGAAATATTAGGCAAATGTGAAACTTAGTTCTAATTGTTGCTAGCTCACCAACGTTATTATGAATCATTAGCCTCTACGCAATAGGGAAGATCTAATTGTCTTCCGTCTTTAGATAAGAGGACCGTAACCATTATAGGGAATACTAGGGCACAATACCGATTGGCTAGGGTCACGTGCCTCCGACTTCTTGAGTAGATCTGTGTTTAATTTTACTCTGTGGTATAAAAAAAAAATCTTATCCGTTACATTTGAGTAACACTTTCTGCATTTGAATTACTAAACATTTCTCAACACTACAGCGTCAATTCAAGGTTCGAGACGATTTGTAGAAAGATTTACACCTTTATATTTTTTTGAAAACATGAATTAATACATATTTCTGCACAAATAGTTTATCGATTCGAATTTGATTATATTAAATTGAATGCAAAGGGAAGTAAAGGAAATCTCGTAAAGACTTGAAATACTTAAAGAATTTACGATTGTGTTCCTCGCTAGCGTCAAAATGCAGTTATTTTAGTTGTAGGATTCACTGACATAATTATTCACTCAGAAAGATCATGAAGATTTAAACAAGTAGCATTGAAACTAGTAGGATTGAGTAATTAATTCATGTAGGTTTGGTACTATGATGACACAGTAAGCAAGTTTTATACGGTTTGTTACGAAAATAAATGAAGGCAAGGGCATTTTACCTATTAAGAGGTTTTATTTTATTTTATTTTATTGTTTTATTTTACAGATTTCAGCTCATAAAATAAATGTATAATTACTAGTTAATAGTTTATAAGCTTTATTATTCTTATAATTAGAGAAGTATAAATTAATAAAAGTTATAAGGTATGGCACTGTTAGATATATAATGTATATCTTGATTTAAGGAAGCGATCATTTAAGAATAGCTTTATACATGAACAATTTTAAAATAGGTTAAGTTTAATAAGACCGTGAGAGTAATGTGAGTGAGATATTTTAATACCAGATAAATAAAGAGTACAAAGTAACTATAATTCTGTGTAACTTAAACCTGCAATATAATATTTTTTATAATTCAACAGGGATCGGAAAATAAACTTAAATGAAACTCACTTCTATAAAAGTATATTAACTCTTCGAACCGTAATACATACTAAATAGGAAGCTGCAGTCCAGCGACCACAGACGTACATAACTAACTGAACTACACAACTGTCTCAGTAAATAATATATTTACTTCACCTTTGGATTATCTTCTTTAAAAATGAGTTGCAAAAGAAATGTTATAATCTTCTTATATTAGGTATTATATCCTAAAAGATCTGAAAACAATAAACAAAAAATATATTTAACAATATTATTATGTAGTGGCAATGTGTTTGGTACTTTAATATTACATATAGGCGGTCGGGATGACTATCTAGTTTTGAATAAGGAGATACCGGTCGCTATGTATCCACTTAAACCTTAACCGAATTACGTAGCTTCTGGGACTATAATCATATCAGTCCATGTCAGAACATGACGTAGGTTTCATATAGATTCACATCACGTATCATCACAATCACATCACGCAGCGCCTCACAAATGCACCCTGTGGGTACAAATCATGACTATGTAATTTTGGCTTTGACATTGTTGGTAACTTCAAAACTAATTATTAATGAATAAATTTTATGTGATAAAGTAATATATTTTTTTATTTATTCACATTATCGATATTTAATGAATTTAAAATTCTCTTGATGCATTCGTGATTAAAAAATTAAAAGAACTCTTCATAAATGCAAATGTCATATACATTAATACACTATTACTTAAGTTATGATATACATTTCATCAGAGTTATATTATTATGTAAATGTATTTTTATAAGTATAGTTTTATATGCTGTGATATCTCATCAACCCTTACGTTCACATTCACGCATCTATACTTATAATAAATCTGTAGAGAGGTCAATTCTGTACATGAAATATATTTACAAAATAAGTAGCAGGGGGTGATTAGTGTTCGATACTGATGCCAAAAATGCAGTTAAAAAAATTTTTGTCTGTCTGTCTGTCTGTCTGTCTGTTTGTATGTTATTTATAGAAAAAAAAACTACTCGACGGATTTTAACGAAACTTAGTACAATTATTCTTTATACTCCTGGGCAGGTAATAGTATACTTTTCATCACACTACAATGAATAGGAGCAGAGCAGTGAAAGGAAATGTTGAGAAAATGGGAGAAGTTGCTTGATTTTTTAAGCTTCCGTCGCGTGTGCAGCCTTAATGGTTAGAGCTACATAGAAACTATGTATAACGGAAATATTCTACATAAAAATACACGAAAAATATTCCACGACAGCATATATCTACCTTTTATAGTTAACTCACAATAACACGCATAACTCTCGATAGCTTAGCAGTTCGGAGATTTCTTATTATATTTGTTTACTTTTACGTTTATAAAACCAATAATGCTCACCATCATTCCTAATTAAAAAAAAAATAAACATTAGCACCAATTCAATAAAAAAAGAATCATTGAAATCGGTATAGAAACACCAAACTTATACTTACTTACATGAAATACGCCAACAAGACATCGCGCGTGAATAGTGAATCAAGCTATAAGGATTATTTTTGCGTAACGGTTGCCGCGCTCGACGGGGCTCGCGGCGGCAGAGTATAAAAGGGGCGGGAGGCGAGCGCAAGCGTCATTCAATATTTGGCTGTTGATGCGTTCAGAGTGTTGAACTTTATTGACAGACAATAATTGTTATTTTATAAACCGTGCTTATCAGCGCGACTTTTTGTCTTTAAATAGTTTATTTTAATTTCTTTTGTTGTTATTTTCTAAATTAGTTTTAGTTTTGTTTAAATTCTTAACTATTAATAGTTCCTATTTTATTTCTTTTTAAGTAGATTTAGATTCGATTTTTAGATTAGATAATAGATAGATAGATTAGATTATTGTTAGATTTTTAGTTACTGATAGGTTAGTTTTGGACATTTTATGTTTAGTTTTTTTTGTATTGAGTAGATAAAAGCGTAGGTAGGTACTTTTATTAATTATAGTATTCATAGGTATTTTTTATTTATTTTTAAGTGAAGTAGGTATAGGTAGATATTGCCTACTATCTACCTATACTGCACACGTGTTTTAGCTTTATTTTCATTTCTTTTTTTTTTGTACCTAAGTTGTAGGTAGGTAGGTACATATTTCTTAGTTTAATTCTATTAGAATATTAGGTATTTAAGTTTAAATAGGCACTTAGATTTATATTTTTTTATTATATAGCAGCTGTACTTAGAACATCTAAGGTTTTTTTTGTATTAGCATAGGTACTTTGATTAATTACAGTAGTTGTAGGTATTTCTTATTATTCATTTTTAAGTGAAGTAGGTAAGTGTAGATAGTATTGCACACGCATTAAGTATAGCTTTATTTTCATTTTTTATTCTTTTGTAATTTGTAGGTACCTACGTACATATTTATAATTCGATTAGAATATTATTTTAGTTTTAATAGGCACTTAGATTTATATTCTATTTATTATATACTTAGCTATAATTAGGACCTCTGACGTAAGTTTTTTGTTGGGTAACTAAATAGAATTTAAGTTACCGTCGATTAAAAATAAAATAAACGATGCCACCTAAAAAACGACCATCTTTATCTCGAACTTCGAGTCAAGCTAGGAGAATGAGAATGACGCGTTCTCAAGAATCGGAAGAGGAAAGAGCACATCGGTTAAACTCTATGAGAGTTAGTGCCTCAACATCTCGAGCTAATGAAAGCTCTCCAGAAAGAGAGATGCGATTAGCAGCTGAAAGAGCGAGACGAGCTACAACACGGGCTTCTCAAAGCTCTTCTCAACGAGAGCTAAGGCGTTCCATTGACCGGGAACAACATGCGTTATCCCGAGAAGCTGAAACTGCTTTACAACGAGAATTGCGACTCACAGCTGACCGCGAACGGCATACATTATCTCGCGAGTCTGAAACCTTCACTGAGAGGGAATTACGGCTTACAGCTGACCGCGAACGTCATATTTTATCTCGCGAGTCCGAAACCTTCACTGAGAGGGAATTACGGCTTACAGCTGACCACGAACGTCATATTTTATCTCGCGAGTCCGAAACCTTCACTGAGAGGGAATTACGGCTTACAGCTGATCGCGAACGTCATATTTTGTCTCGAGAATCTGAAACTTTTACTCAATATCAAGACCGTTTGACAAATGATAGGGCGCACCATAACATGATTCGATCTCTTGAAGATGAACATGAGCATGAACAACGACTAGAGTCGGGACGCGATTATTACAATTCTTTGAGACAAGAACAATTGATTACTTTATCTAATGAAAGATTAAGAATTGAAAATATTCGGTCGCTTGAAACAGAAGAACAGCGAGAGGCCCGTCTTACTGCAGATAGATTTCGACATGGTCTTAATGACTTAGATATACACGTGGTAGATCAATCTACAAATTCGGTGGCGTGGTCCGATAAATATAAAAGTGGGTTTGCTTATAACCTCACAATTGATTACAGATCATCTTCTGAAATAGGCGATATGAACGTAGTATGTTCCTTTTGTAATGCTTCGAAGTGGAGGAAGGAGTCTGCTGGTTTCTGTTGTTCTGGAGGTAAAATAAATTTGCCTTCGTTCGAAGACCCACCGGAACCTTTAAAATCACTACTTTTAGGGGAACATTTGCAATCCAAACAGTTTTTAGATAATATTCGCACTTATAATAGTGCATTCCAAATGACATCCTTTGGTGCTAAACAAATCTCAGAAGGCCCTTTCATGCCTACTTTTAAGGTAAAAGGTCAGGTTTACCATTTGATAGGGTCCCTTTTGCCTGAAGAACAACCTAAATTTCTTCAAATATATTTTGTATCCGATTACAACGAACAGTCGAATATAAGAAATCAATATTTTCCGAATTTAAATACTGAACTCATTTCACAACTTCAGAACATGTTACATCAGGTTAATTCGTACGTATGCAGTTTTAAATCGGCATTAGAAGCCCTTTCTCAAGATGGTAATAACAATTATAAAATTGTTATAAATGCCGATAAGCGTCCAACTCAGGAACACCCTGGGCGTCATAACGTTCCATCCACGAATGAAGTTGCTGTAGTACTGGTCGACCAGGAATGTGATAGGCGTGATATCGTTATACGTTCCAGAGACAATCGTTTGCAACGTATTTTCGAAACCCACAGGGCTTACGACAGTTTGCAATATCCTATGATATACTGTCGAGGGGAAGATGGTTATAATTTCGCTGTATACCAAACCGATCCGCGCACAGGCGCACCTAATTATAATAAAAAGGTGTCATGCCTTCAATTTTATTGTTACCACCTGCAAGTGAGACGGAATAGATTGGTATACTTTCAACGTTTTCGTGGCTTATTTAATCAGTTTATTGTTGACATGTACGCAAAAATTGAAACCGAAAGATTAGTTTATATACGATCTAATCAAAGGCAGCTGCGCGCTGAAGAATACGTGCACCTTCGCGATGCCATGCAGCAAGATAACGATACTGTGAATATGGGTCGTTTAGTTATTTTACCCTCTTCTTTTACTGGTGGTCCACGCTACATGCATGAACGTACTCAAGACGCTTTTTGTTACGTAAGAAAATATGGACGTCCCGACTTATTTGTTACTGTAACTACCAATCCCAAGTGGGATGAAATCACTCGGGAGCTTCTTGAGGGTCAGGCACCGCATGACCGCCATGATATTATTGCAAGAGTGTTTCATTTAAAATTAAAATCAATGATAGATCTTCTTACCAAAGATAACATTTTTGGAGAAGTATTGTGTTATATGTATAGTGTTGAGTGGCAAAAACGCGGCTTACCTCACGCACATATCTTGCTTTGGTTAAAAGATAAGGTTCGACCTAATGATGTAGACAGATTAATCAGTGCTGAAATTCCAGATCCGACTGCAGATCCCCTGTTATACGACATTGTTAAAACTCATATGATACATGGTCCATGTGGTGCATTTAACGCAAATGCTCCTTGCATGCAAGACGGTCGTTGCACTAAAAGGTATCCAAAAGCATTAGTGGATGAAACTGTAACAGGACATGATGGATACCCATTATATCGTCGCCGTTCAAGAGACAATGGTGGTTTTACTGTTGAAAAGCGAATGTCTGGACAACAGGTTACTTTAGATAATAGGTGGGTCGTTCCGTATTCGCCTGTATTGTCCAGAGCATTTCAAGCTCACATAAATGTAGAAATGTGTAATAGTGTAGAGTCAATTAAATATATTTGTAAGTACATTAACAAGGGCAGTGACCAAGCTACGTTTGCGTTAAGAAATGAACATGATGAAGTTACTAGATTTCAGTCAGGCAGATATATCAGCTCTTCAGAAGCTGTGTGGCGGATCTTAAGTTTTAATATTCACGAAAGATATCCACCTGTGACCCATCTGGATGTTCATCTGGAAGGCGGTCAACGTATATATTTTAACGCCGAAAATGTTACAGAACGATTAGAGAACCCTAGACAAACAACTTTATTGGCATTCTTTCGACTTTGCCAAACTGATAATTTCGCAAAGTCTCTTTTGTATGAAGAAGTTCCATCGTATTATACCTACGATAAACAACGAGGTGTCTTTAACCGTAGACGCCGAGGCAGGCCTGTAGATGGCGAGACAGGTATTTTCAAAGAACATGTTCTTGGTAGAGTGTATACTGTTCATCCTAACAACGCAGAGTGTTTTTATTTGAGATTATTATTACATACAGTGCGAGGACCAACATCATTTATAGATTTGAGAAAAGTAGACGATGTTGTTTATCCAACTTATCATGCAGCTTGCCAAGCGCGTCATTTGCTTGAAAATGATCAACATTGGGATGACGCTTTAGCAGAATCCTGTGTTAGTGATAATCCACGACGGTTACGCCATTTATTTGTAACATTACTCACATTTTGTAATTTATCTGATCCTGTCCAATTATGGGAAAAATATAAAGAAAAATTTGCAGAAGACTTTCTTCGGAATTTATCTCACAATAATGAAGGCGCAACTAATGATAATTTTCGAGATCTGGCTATAAATCAGTGCTTATTAGCTCTTCAGGAAGACTTAACAGCAGTAGGCGGTAAATCACTTTGTGAATATGGTTTGCCAACGCCAACCTCAGTCGGAGAGGTTACCAATAGGGAATATTCCGCAGAGATTGGTTACAACCCAATGGAACTGCTGGTAACATTAGAAAACGGTGTCCCAATGATGACTGCAGAACAACGCTTAGTCTATGATCGCGTGTGCGAGAGTGTGCAGAATAATTTAGGAACAATATGGTTTTTAGATGCACCTGGAGGAACTGGGAAAACTTTTTTGACTAAATTAATATTAGCTTATGTTCGAAATCAGCGTAAAATCGCTCTTGCCGTGGCTTCATCAGGTATAGCTGCAACATTGCTACCAGGAGGTAAGACTGCTCACACTATGTTTAAAATACCAATTAATTTAGATCGCACGGAAAGTCCAACCTGTAGTATTTCAAGAAATAGCGACAAAGCTAAGGTATTGCGTGAGTGTAATTTAATCGTATGGGATGAATGTACGATGGCCCATCGAAAAGGAGTAGAAGCAGTAGACAGAACTCTAAGGGACATAAGACAAAATGATCGACCAATGGGCGGTATTACGGTTTTATTTTGTGGTGATTTCCGACAAACCTTACCGGTAATACCACGGGGAACCCGAGCTGATGAGATTAGGGCTTGCCTGAAAAGCTCTTATTTGTGGCGTGATATACAATCGGTGCATTTGACTATAAATATGCGAGTGAGAACTGGAGACAACGCAGATAATCGTGAATTTTCTGATACATTATTGAAGATTGGTGAAGGTACCTATCCACAACTACACCAAGGAAAACTTATTCTGACACCTGAGTTATGTTGTATAGTGCAATCCCAACAACATCTTATATCTTCGGTTTACGGTGACATAACAATTATATTAAATAGGGACAATTCTTGGCTTTGCGAAAGGTCCATTTTGACTCCTCGCAATGACCAGGCATCTGAAATTAATAATAAAATACTGTCTAATATACAGGGAGAAAGCAAAGTTTATAGTTCAATAAATAGAATGGTTGATGAACAAGAAGCCACTAATTACCCGATAGAATTTTTAAATTCTTTAAGTATGCCTGGACTACCTTCTCATATAATTTGTTTAAAAATTGGCATACCGATAATTCTGCTCCGAAATTTAAGACCACCTCAACTTTGCAATGGAACTCGGCTAAAAGTAACCCAGTTGCAACAAAATGTAATCGAGGCTCAAATTTTAACAGGTTGCGGTGCAGGAGAAACTGTCTTTATTCCCAGAATTCCCATAATACCAAATAATTTTCCATTCCAATTTAAAAGAACGCAATTCCCAGTATCGGTGTGCTATGCCATGACTATCAATAAAGCTCAAGGGCAGACTTTTCGTGTTGCTGGAGTAGATCTCGGTGTTAGCTGTTTCTCGCATGGTCAATTATACGTCGCTCTTTCCCGGGTTAGCAATTCTAGGAATCTTTACGTTCACGTGCCGGACGGGTCGACTCTTAACATAGTCTACCCAGAAGCTTTGCGCTGAAACATTTTAATTTGATCTAAAAATATTAGCAATATATTATCTTAATAAAAAACAAGGAGTTACACGCTGACCGAGTCGTGGGTATAGCGTGGGTATATTATAATATTCTGCGGTTACTTATATTTTTCAACAGTTTTGTGGATTGGCATATTATATTACTATTGCCCTTCTAAAATACGAAAGTGAATCTGCCTGTTACGTCAAAACTATGAGGGAGGACATCTGCTAATTTTTTTTCGAAAAACGACGGAAACGCGGACGAAGTCGCGGGCAAAAGCTAGTGTTATAATAATAACTTAAGGTAAAAAGTGTAAATATATATAAATTTATAATGTTTCTTCATATTATTTTAGTTTTATAAGTGTAGTCTTCGATAAATGTGTATCAAAGGTAAAATCAGAGTGCGAAGAGAAGTAGAGTTTAATAGTGTTGTTACAGCGTTTAATATTATATTAACAAAGTTTGTAGCTTTTGTTTTAGCTTTGGAAATGTAATTGTATAAAACCAGGGTGTTATATATGTTACGAGAATGTTTTAACATATTTGTCGCTTTAAAGTATTTATATAATTTATAGTATCTATTACACACGTTAAACGTATGTCTTGATATAATATTGCAAAATGTTATTTAGCAAGTATGGTACAACCTTGTTGAACGTGAATATCTAATACTGAATTGGATTTGTAGGTTAAGTTGTTTGAGTATGGAGTTCGATGGATCTTCGCCACAATAATTTTTTTTCTAGATTTTATCTACTAAATTATCTATATTATATATATATTAATTGAATAGCTGCTAGTATTCAGTTCAAATATTCTGCAGATATATAAAAAAAGTACTAGTAACTGTATTTTTAAATTTCACATAGTGTAAAATTGTTATAGAATTATTTTTGAAGTAATTTAATAACTATAAAGAATTTTTTAAAAGGTGGTTATAAAAGCATAAAATCACTCGCAGCTTTGTGTTAAAAAGTTCCATAATAGTACGGAATAAAACATAAAAATGTGAAGTTATAAAATGCTCAGACTTACATTAATGTCTTTCTGTCTAGTTCTGTTTTTTCGCTGCTTTTTTTAGTATTACATTGGAACTTGCTTCCTTTATCAATTAAAAAATATATTTTTTCAAATGTTAATTACACAACATAACATATTTAAAGAATGCCTTTGTTATAGTTATTTTTTCTAATGGAAACCTTATTTGAGTCATTCATGATAACACTTATAATATTTTATATTTAAATTTTATGTAATAAAATTAGTATAATGAAGTTAAATAATTCAGAAATATTATTGAGAATTTAAAATATATATGTATGTATATAAAAAATATAATATTCTATAGTCTTCTATTGAAACATTCTACGAAAATGTAGTATTTACGTTTAAATATTCGTCATAAGACGAAACACCCTAACAAAGAACTACTACACGCATACTTTGTGCAAATTTGTGTTACCACTTGTGTAAATTTTACTTCATATGAAAAAAAATGTTATATAAAATCCAATTTTATTAGTCTTTGACATAGTAAAATCCGCATATTAAATCTCGACGCTCTCAGGAGCTTTGAGCGTCATATCCTTGCACACTTCATATTATTTTTAATAAAACATTTTTTAAGTGCTGCAATAAATAACAATTGCAATATATTTGTTTATTTGTACCATTTCTTATATTGTTACTTAACTTCTAATACTTACCTACCATACTACTCAATACAGCTTTTAGATCTTCAAGGAAAAAAAGAATAATTATTATTGTTTTAAATGTTTTAATAAATAAAGCTTTTACAAAAATAATACATTTATTTGTTATAAAAAAATTCAAAAACAAGTCCTTGAAGTCCTTTTTGAAATTTAAAACTAATATTCTCTTTACTCTCTCAAATTCAGGACAAAGGATACTTGTTTCTGTAGACGAATATTGCCAGACTTTTGTCAAATAAAATGAAAGCAGTATTCTCTGAATAGAACCAATATCGTACAATCCGATGCTTGACGTATTCCAACTATTCAAAACCGTTGAATTGAAGACTACGAAAGCTTTATATATTCAATAATTATTAAATATAAACTTCACTGACAATAAACAGTCGTTTTGGGATTTTTAAGATTGTATTAAATAACATAAATAAGTGAATACCATCGCCCACCTCACTTTTTCATTTATTTGGAATCGGTGCAATAAGGTGATGCCTGTACACAATTTTTGTCATGTCATTTCAGTGAAGACATATTTCTTGCCATATATTCATGCGTTTCTCCTTGAATACTTCAGTTACTCTCTTCTCTTACAATAATTTATATTCATACTGAAAACTCTTCTCTCCACGACAAACTATTAATTGTTCTCTTTTCTATAAAAAAAAATAACCAAGAAGTTGTTCGAAAGAGCATATCTTTCGAACAACTTCTTGGTTATTTTTTTTTTCTTCATCCTATATTGTAATTAATAAATATAGGATATATATTATATTAGTGAATTACATAATATATATTAACTTGGATTTGACTTCATATACGAATGAAAATAAATCAATGAAAATAAATTTCATTTTAGGAACCAAAGATAGTACCAGAGGTAATAAGAAAAAGAGGATAATCGTCAATACCACCGATGATTGCAAACCCTAGTGCAAGGACAGTGCTGTATATTATATGATTACTAGCAGACCCGGTCCCGCGTTAGCGTCAGTACATCTGTCATGAAAACCATAGTTTTTCTTACGATCGATATTAAGCAAAAAAATCCGTGCCCGCAGGGGGACACGCGTGGGTAGACATCGTGTGTAAATCGTTTAAAATATAACTCACTACCTAAGAATAACACATGATGCCGTTGTTTACATCAAAAATTTTCAAACAAATACCGGTTTTTATTTTTTTTGTCGGAAAAGGTATCTTTTTTGAAATACTTTTGGTATTTAAATTTAGAGTAAAAAATAACCTTTCTATTAAAAATATTTGCGAGGAGGGAATGTTTACCAGAAAAAAGTTGCCGTGGTTTTACCTACCTTAAATTTTCAAGCTAAAAGTGGTTTTTATTTTTTTTCTCGGAAACGGTACATTTTACGGAAAAACTTTTGGTACCTAAATTTAGAGTAAAAAATAACCTTTCTATTAAAAATACTAGTGATGTAAGAATGTTTACCAGAAAAAAGTAATGAATTTTTTTCCAAAAATTTTCGGTTTTTTTACCCCCACCCCTAAGTTATTGAAGTTAGGTTTTCGGTTTATGTACATTAGTTATAGGTATTCATCAAAGACATCATATGATATGAACGCGATTGATCTTCTTTGTATAGGGAAACAGTTATGGTCGAAAAACTGAAATAAGAAAAAGTGGGGCCCTAGCGCCCCCTGTGGCCGGATTTCTCTGGTTAACGAACTTGACCTTCATTTTTGGATGGTTGATTTTTGTGCAAAGTTTTAAAGTGATCTAAGTGAAACTGCGGCCGCTATCGTGCTGACAAAAGTCGAATCTGGACGCACGCACGCATATATATATATATATATATATATATATATATATATAAAAAATTTTTGACCAATGGTCATTTCGGACTCAGGGGGTCATAAGAAGACCTCCTGTGAAGAAATTTTTTCAAAATTCGAAAGTCGGGTACAAATGAATGGGCAGACCGATTTCATCGAGGTCTACCCAAATCAAAACAAAATAATTAAAAATTTTTTTTTAATTTTATCCAAGTTTATAACACTATTTGTATATTACAAAGTTTTTAGAAAATAACTTGGAACACTGAACTTACTGCCTTATTCATAATTACTCAATCCAGTCAACCGATATCGCCGTCTGTTAGAATCGTTTGGAGGTAACTGAAAATTGTGACTGTCAAATAATAAACAAATAATTTGCTATAAAATAATTTTGCGATATGAATTGAGATAAAAACTATCCTATCTTTTAACACTTTCGCTGCCACCAGATTTTCAGAAATTGAGCCCTGTGTGCTGTTTCAATTTTTCATATAAACGTTTGCATAAAGGCATTTAAATAAACGGAAAAATAGTAAAAAAAAATGTTGAGCCAATTAAATACTATAAAAAATTGACTTTTAATTGCTCCGTACATGCTACGGCCCTGGGGTGAAACACGGGGTGAAACTTGCGTCTCCGTACCACTACGGAGCTGGCAGTGAAAGTGTTAAGATAGATTAAGCTCCACGTGGTGTCTAATTTTTTTTAATGGGTTAAGTAGTTTAGGAGTCCATCGCGGACAAACAACGTTACAAGTTATTTATATATATTAAGATATAGGTCATATGTTTTTTTATTTTGCATACAAACAATTTAAGTTTTTATATTTCTAGGTCACTTAGAATAAGAGCTTTAGCAAAAAGATTAAGAAGATAATAATTTTAATGTTTAGTCTTAAAAAATTATACTTTCCAGTGAAAAGTTAAAAATCGATTTATGAATAACGTTTTTTAACTACAACTATACTTTGTCATAAGAAATTATTTAACTACTTTTAGGAGTCTATCGTATGCGACTCAGTTATATTTTTATTTTTATAAGATTTGCAAAAAGAGAGTAACTTTATACAAGTTCAAGTTATAATTTAATTTATCTTAATTATTTTAAAGTTAAATGCCAATCTCATAAAGAATAAATTTTATTATTTTTAAGAAATGTCCTATTCTATAACCTTTAAATTCCAGTTACTTTATAACATTACGTAATAATAATAATAATACGAGACTATTTTCACCACTGTAATTATCGTCTTATGTGAGGCAATTATAGTGCATCACACGGATAATATCTTTATAATTTAAAAGAAACACAACACGACAAACAAACTTACTTAAAATTAGCTTTCAATTAAGTTATTAGTGGAAAAGGTATCGTAAGCTAAGTCTTCAGTTTCTTCCCTACGAAGTTTACAAAATTACCACACACATTTTTTTCAAGTCATTATCCACACATAATGTTTTGGAGCACGTTTGAGTAAGTACTGAGGTACCTTTTATTTACATATAAAAAGTCACTAGCATAATACAAAGTTGTGTATTTATAAAAAATTATACATAAATTTAAATTCGAAGCGTAATCTTATTTTAACTTTATGTTGAAGATGCAAATATTATTATTTATATATATATATTATTTGCTAATAAATAATGTTGGTTACATAATATCAAAGAAATATAGTTAACATAGTTAAATCACTGAGATTGTTAAAAACGTGTATTAACATTACTTTTTCCTTCAAATAATATAGCTTACAAATTATGAGCATAATTGTTGATTTACCAATATAATAATATAATATTCTTACCAAAACAAAGTTAAGTATTTTCTTATTTATAATATCGTACGTAAATTTATAATATGGTACACAGAAAAGGTGAGACAAGCTAACAATAAGAATCACCGTATCATATTGTTGACCCTTGTCATGGAAGATTTCGTTCGTCGCCATTTGTCTTATCTGCCCGCATTAGTCAGCAAAAAAGATTTTTCGTAATAATTTGTCATTTTAGGGATATCTGAAACATTCATATTAGTGCAATGTTATTATTACATGTTATTTCATTTAGCTTGGATAACATTTATAAGTTATGCTGAATCACGATCTTCATATTAAGATCACCGCTATTTTGATAAAAGCTTTAACAAATTTTACCAGTGTAAAATGAAATAAAAATAAAATTTAAAATCTTGCAGCGTCGTAAGAAGTTATTAAATCCAATCCAAACCATGTCGGTTACTTCATATCTATCTAAAGGCACACCTATCCAACCACGTCATATTGATATAGATATCTTTTGAGTTTACTAATAATATTTTATTGTCACTATACATTTTCTTTCTTAATGAAACCAGTGACTTGGCAAACACACAACGCAAAAACTATACTATTAACCCAGATAAGCCTGAAACTAAAATTTTCTGAAAATTTTGAAAAAAGTTACATTATTTCGTTTATTAGATCTTATGCAACATAAAAAAAAATTATGAAAAAAAAAATTAAGTGTAAGGCTTTCAGGGAAACAGCCGTCCTATATGTAGGACAGTAGGATAATAAGAGGAAATAAAAGACCATTTATGACAAAACAGAATGTAATCAAAAAGTGTAGTTTATTAGATAACTATTGATTATATTACCCATTGTTATATGTAATTTACTAGATTAACACTATTTATGAATGATATGTTTCAAAACACTTGACACACACTCCAACATCACATTTCTTGCAACATGTCAAACATTTTTTGTGACATTGACGACAGTGTGTTTGCTTCGATTGAGGAATAACCAGATGATTCATTTGGTCTTTACGACTATCAGCATGTTCATGATGGGAGGGTCGGCTAGGCCCTCTTTTGACATTTTTTCTGTTTGATTCAATCAAAGCAATTGCTACCCTTCTGCGAAAGCCAAGATGATCCAGTTTTCCATGATTTATTTTATATAACTGCCATGCATTATGTTCGGCAAGATCAATCATGTGTGTGAGCAACGGCATGTACCATTTCTTACCTCGTATACCAATTCGGTAATGTGAAATATTTTCATCAGACCGATCCACTCCTCCCATATATTTGTTATAGATGGACACCATATGTGGTTCTTCTATGACAATGTTTCTCTTTTCACTTTGTGAGAAGCGTTTGGCAGATTGTTTAGGATTTATTCCTACAGCATTAGAAGCAATACTGAATATATTATTGTCATGCCATTTGGCAATAATGAACGTGTTGTCATGTGTCGTTCTGTAAACGACAGCACCACGTTCCTTTTTTTTCAGTAACTTCGATGTAATCAGAGGACAACTAGATGTCCTGTTTTCCCGAACTGTCCCAGTGCAACGAAGGCCTTTCTTTGTTATCTCTTCCAGCAAGGGCGTCCCAGTAAAAAAAATATCAAAAACTACGTGGTAAGGAAGGTCGAAGCCACGTGAAATCAGCACATCGCAAAAAGTGAGAATAACGCTTGCACCCAGCCCCAATTCTTTATATATTGGATTGCACATAGTTGTAGCACCTTGGTATGGTTCCATCCATAAAACATACCCTAACCGTGTAGCACCAACCCAAGCTTTGAACCCGAACCTAATAGGTTTACCTTTTATGTGCTGTTTGCAGCCATGTCTACCATAGTAGGGGATCATAGCCTCATCTACACTGTAATGCTCTTCAAGAGGAGAAAACTCTAAGAACTTTTTATTTAGAAGTGTAACTAGGGGGCGTACTTTTGTGTATTTGTCTTGCAAATCCAGATTATCATTTACATGAAGGTGGCGAAAAATAAAGTCAAATCTATCCCTAGTCATAGCCGAGCTGATCAATTCATTCTTTGTATCAGGGGAGTTTTCCCAATACATTCTTCTACGGGGGAGCCATGAATAACCACTAACCAACAATATGCCGATGAAACATTTCATATCTTCAGTGGTTATGTCTCCAGGCAAATTCTTTTTGACAGCATATTTATTGCTCTCTGACACCAACAACGAAATAACATCTTCATCTAAGAAGTTTTCAAACCACTCAATTGGGCGCTTATCTTGGCAAGCGCCTTGAACATCTGGCCAATTCACGGGATTTTTTGCCAAGTCCCGTTTTCTCCATGCGTAGGTACGCCTACGTTTAGTTCGACCTGTAGAATCAGAAGGTTTTTCTTCTGTATCACTCACCATAATCTGCCCTTGAATCATTACTTCAGCCGGTTGAAGCAGAATGTTTCGTGGCAAATTATTCAAAGTTACATTATCTTCTTCACCCGAATCTTCGTCAGTGAGACAGTCAGGATCAACAGGAGGAGGTAGAATACATATCAGTCGTTCTCTATAATCTTCTTCATTATCAGAAACATTTTCTAAAGCATCTAAAATTTCATGCGCAGCTAACGGTCTGTAAAGAAAAAGTTGTGTTATTGTACTCATGTATATTATCCTACTGTCCTATATATAGTACGCTAGTATTTGTAACAAGTTATACGTAATTTATTTATATTATTTTGCTAGAATATTTATTTAGTACAAAAGTTAAGGTTATCAACTAGATACTAACACAGAAAAAAACAACTCACGAGTAAAATATAACTTTTTATACATACCTGTCATTTGCCATGTCTGCAACGCACTTTTTTTACTCACTTATAAGGTAAAATATAAGGTAAAAACTGTTAAAATAACTGTCTTTTTATTTTTTCTAATAAAGCTGACACGTTTCTTACTGCAAATCATAAGACTAAATAATCTTAGATAAAGAGGGTATTCTGATATATTTTTTTATTTCTACTGTCCTAAATATAGGACAGTAGGCTTATCTGGGTTAATATTAAAATGCTAATTAACTACAGCATTGATATTATAAACATATTTTCACACCTAATATGACGAGTCACTTAAGTAGAAGACGGGTAAATTATTTTTTTGCAGGTACAAAAAAGGATTAGAGACAAAATTTTATAGTTAAGATAAAAAAAATGTTAAACAGCACAAACAACAATTTGAATAATTGTTGTGATTTGAAATAAACTATGAAACAAAGATTCTGATTACAGCCTGCAGCATTTCTTATTCTAATTCCATATATATATGTATATATATATATATATATATATATATATATATATATATATATATATTTACAATTTATGCCTGAGAGTAACATTTCTAATCTGTATTTTGAAAGATGCAAATAATAATAAATAAACTTGGCTAGAATAAAGTTTTTATTTATTAAAAAAGGTAAAGAAGGGACATAATTTCTTACTAAGTTAAAAAAAAATTGTGCTATTTTTAGTAATATATTATGTTAAGTAATTAGTTAAAGTGGTGATATTTTTATTAAAGTATGTTAACTTACAACTTAGATGTTTATATTTTATTGGTTTTAATATCCTTATGTTTATAAAATTATATTTGACTTCTACCGTCTTTCCCTAATACTTTACTGTTCCATGGAACACTTTCTTCTTCCTGAGAATACAAGTTTGTTTGGTATTTCCTGAGTAATTCAAGACATATTCAGCTATCTATGTAGTCGGCATTCAGAAGTTACTAGACTCAGCTAAACTCGTGATTTATATGTACAAGTTTTCATTGACTCTTGCAAAGTAACATCGCAATTATGTCCAATCTCTTCGAATTGTTTTAGATTTATGGAAATTTTTGGTTTAAATTTAGCAAATATTTTTTAATTTAAATCTTAATAATGACAACAATATAATATAACAAATGAGAATAAATTAAAAAATACCACAATTTCTAGAAGAAACAATGCGGTAAAAGTGAAACAGAAATTAATTACAAAATAATTATACCCGCCGCAGCTAATTTAGTTTACAAATTTAGTTCAAGGATACTTGCATTGCATACTTGAACGATAGGGTAGTTTTAAAATATATAACGTACTTTAATTATTCTATATTTTGGTAAATTTAGCTCAGAGTTAAAAAGTATACAATTAATTATCATATTAAACGTAAACATACAAGTTTTTGTTTTGTTCTAATAATGAGTAATGGTTTAAACAATTGCTGTAGAACATGTGGAAAAACATTTTATGAGCTCGGAATATTTTGAAATGTATTTTAATACATACGATTGATATATATTTAAATTATTATAAAATGAAAACTTTTTATCTTTGAAATAATTAGTTTACATTAAAGATTCGGTAAAGAAAATAGAAAATTTAGAACAAGAAATTCTTTAAAAGCATTATAACATATTTATGAACGTATGATGAAAAAAGGAGACAAACTATAAAACATACATATTATATAATTAAGATAGAAACAGAATAAAAGTGTACCTATCATAGTTAAATGTAAAGAAGAAAAAATAGTTATGAAAATAAAAAAATGTCACATCACTGAGTTACTGTTTTCTCAGTACATTATTTTTCAGATATCATTTACTTTTCGTGATTGTTTATTTAATATTTAATTATATAATTGCTATTTTCATAAAATAAACAATTCTAAAATGAACAAATGGACAACATTTTTATATTTATTATTGTAAAAACACAAAATTTCTTTTTTGATGTTTATAACATCATATAAATGTTAAGGTTTGCTATGTGATTTTTCGATTAGCCGCCGTGAAGGATTCAATTGGGCTTGTGGAATGTTAAGTTGAGTGTCAAACTCAATATATTATTATGATCATCTTAATTAATGTGCCGTTCAAACTGTAAGATATATATTAATTTGATGTATTACTTCTCTAAATCTTCCTCAACACAACAAAAAACATACAAAAAATCATCTCATGTTTTCATAGATCAAACAACTTTCATATGTCCAGTCAAACACCGCCTTATATTATACCGCACACAATTTTAATAATTTTCCAAATGATATACCTTCAGATCAGTTTCTTTACAAACAAGATATTATGTCTCATTCAATGTTAATTCACATCATGTGTTTTATATTATAGATTTAAACAAGATATAGCTTCCTCAATTGAAAAGATTAAGAGATAGCTGAATAATAATTTATTTGTATAAAATAGTGTAAATAGATAATTAGTTTTAATATTAAAGTCGCCCTCATCCTTTTTCAATGTTTTTTTTAATTATAATAATTTATGATATTGAAATGCTTAAGCATATATTAATAAAATATTCAATGTCTGAGCTACGTCTTGCAATTTTTTCATCTAATAAAATACGAGTTCACAAAGGAAATCCGTTTATTGAATTGGCTACTAGATTGAGGTATAATTTATAAAAATCGCTTTGGTATTGTTATTAAAGTATTAGGAATATATAAAGATATTCCTTTTAAAAACAACGTTTTATGTTGATGGAGTTTAAGCTTTACTAACTTATAATAATTAAAACGTTACAATAAAATAGGTTATTATATATTATTTATCAGCAAAATAACGTAATTATTTGGTATTATTAATTTTAACAAGCTCAATTGTATTTAAACTTACAAAAGATTTTATGAGATAATTAAAGTAGTTAATGTTTTTCAAATAGAACGATACGATTTTGCTCATTTTCTTTAAAGGAATTGAGTTATCAGCGGCGTATATAAGAATAGGCACAAAAGTAAAGTAACATTCTAAAGTATTAACAGTTAACCGATAGTTTAGGTAAACTTTTAGCTTCTATAATAGTAATAGATTTAAACCTGTCCCTATCATAGTTTACTTTAGTTTTCTTGAATGTATGTATATGTAGTTGTAGTATGTATATGTATGTATATGTGGTTTTTTTATATTGAACGTGGTTAGATATAACGTTATTAGTTAGGAAAGAAAAATAAGTAAGACAATTAATAAGATGTAGACGTATGTAGGTGTGTATTCAAGCAACAATTCTATTATCAATCCGAACAAACTGATTTAAGTGGTATAATATTATAATAATATAAATAACACAAAAACAAAAAATGCCTCTTCTGTTCTACTCTCGGTAATAAAAAAGTTGTTAAAAAGTTGTCAAACACTTAAAACGTAATATGTTATTTTGTATGGTACACGTACTTAAGTCTTTTATAATCATATCTTTTTCTACCTTACGTTGGTGTATATAAGACACAAAATGGGTTAAAATGCTGAATACATTATTTTGTTGTACCCTTTGTAGTATAATGAACGCTTTTCACTGCAAGAAGTTACGATTTTATTTAACACTAACAGAAGGTCAAGTTGTTTTTTTAATATTACATACGGCTGGGAGATTATTTCCGGTATAAAGTTACAAGTTGGAATTTTGTATTGGATCGCAATAGGTTTTTTGTACATATTACAATTACTAGTAAAATTATAAAAAAATAGTAATCCATTAATTATTTTATCCCTCAATTCCGAATGTGATCATATTGTTATATACTTACCTAATTTTTCTGGCTTTAATAACGCAATTATTAGATAAGGTTTAAATATTATTATGAAATATAATTGTAACATTAATAATTTTTATTTTCAACTATTTTTATAACATCTAAATAAAAATACAAATTCGTGATTCACAAATTACTGACTGCTTACAAAAGTGTAAAAGTTACATGGTGCTTACTAACGAAAGTAAATCAATTAATTCGTAATATTTATATAATAAGCAGATATAATATTTTTAAAGAAATATGTGAGTTTCAACAGACTATGTATATTTATGTAAATACAATGTTGATTATCTTCTTTTTGAGGCGGCTCTTTGATATTTCCATAGTAATGAAAATAAACAATTGACGAGTGTTGATTCTATTTTATATGTAAAAGTATCATTTTAATGGTATTGGAGGTTTTTGTTTTAGGTTTGTTATTTTGGTGGTCTCACTTTATTGTCAAATTTGTTTTAAAATGTTATGTTATGTTATAGTTACAATATATATTACAACATTTGATCATTATATCTTAATAATTGAGCTGAGCGTAAGCGAAGCTCTTAACCGTTTGGGAGACCTTTTTTGTGTTTAGTTGTCTCCAGAATGCGACGAGATAATTAGCAAAATTTTTCTAATGTATGTTTGAGCCGAATACCGATGTTATAGCAAAAACAGGTTGAAATAAATGGTTAGCCATTCAAAAGTTATCAAGAAAAGAAGAAAGGAGAGGGGCTCGGCTCAACACCCGCTGCGCACGGTTGGCAGAACTAGTTTACTACTAGGAAGTAGTAAACTAGTTTTAAATTCCAATATACTCGTATGCTAACAGCCTGCTCGCAAACTTTATGGAATTATAACGAAACGTGTAATTTATAATGATGATACAATTTGATTGATTATTGATACTATCTTACCGGCATTACTAAATTAGTTGAGAAGTATATTCATGAAAAACACAATAATATTGTTATCGTATTATTTTAAATTATAACCAGAAAAGCAGAAAACTACTGCAATATTAATTTTAAATAAATGTCCTTATAGTTGTAGGTTACCTGTAAGAGAGCCGCTTTTGTACCAATTTTGTAGCAATAAATTTACTGTTCATCTTTTATATGTATATTGTGTGCAATAAAGTGTTATAAATAAATCAATAAATACAACCCTATTATATGTCTGAGTTTGTACACGTATTCATACATTTGTTACACGTATTCGTAACACGTTGTTGTTTCATTTTATAAAGTTTTTGATTCATATGTGTCATATATTAAACGTTATATTCTTTACTTTTTTTGAGATATGAAAGCCAGTCTGCATCATATATTGTAACTATAATAATATTATGACATCGATCAAGTGCTCTTCAAGACCACTATAATACAGGGAGACTAAGAAAAAAGAAACAACGTTTAATCCACTTGCAAGGCCACCCATTTCCGGCCCCACTACTCTTAGAACAAGCGCGGCACCTATACTTGTGAATAAAAATCCAAAGAGCATCAACCACGTAGCCGCTGGCATACAAATATGTTATTGTGACTTCTTGCCTTGAGATAGTAAAAATACAATACATATTATGACACACTGTCACTTACAATGTAGGTTATTTTTTATAAATTAGTGAATGAAAAATTTAGAACCTTAATTAAGATTGATTACCCGTGGACGAGACGGTGTCCCAGAAGTCAGAAGTTCGAGTCCTGCTTTTGTTTATTAAGTTTTAATTCTATATTAATTCTGAAAATATAATCCATTATTTAAGGTCATACTTACATACATTTTAATAAAATTTTTAAAAATTTGTTTCCTGTGAAATAGAAATTATTATATATTATAACCTATCTATAAACCCAAAAGATAAAACAACTTATGTTTCAATAGTTATTTAATTTATATAAAATTAACGATTAATACTTTTACAAAGCACGGAGACAGAGTCATATGTCCGAACGTGTATAATAAAAGTTTTAAAAATAGCAAATAATTTTTTATCCAAATAGTTTACACAATTAAAATAAAGATTTAGTTAATATTTGTCTCAGTGGAATAACAGTTAAACTTATACAGTAACTTGAGTTTGTGCCTAGTTAAAACTGACGGCAATGATTCCACATATTCCCATTGGAGCAAATATTGTTAGTGAACTTTATTTCGAGTAAATGAACTCGATAATGGTTGTGTTTAGAATAATCTTTTTGCCTAAACTAAGATTGATACATTTTTCAAGACAATGTACAATTTTTTTTTTTAAATTTTTAGTTTTATATATGTAACATTATTTCAGACAATCAAATCTCCTATTAAAATTATTAACTGTTGGATTAACTTCACTTGATTTTTTAAATTTAATATTTTATCTTTAAAAGATCCCGAAATTAATGTAACATACTCGTATTAATATTTTATAATATTTTCTAATAAATTTCCTTACTAAAATCAAAACGCTTTCATAAGCCGAATCTTTTACGACGTCTTTAACATGTTTAAACAAAATTCTTTATTAGATCAGTCATTCATGTGTAATCCCCCTTACTTTCAAATGATATATCGTTTGCGAAAATCATTTTATTATTTGAAAATTTGGCTTAATAAATAAAACAAGATCGGTAAAGGCTTTAATAAAACAATAATCAATAAAATAAAAGTTAATGTTATTATGAAAATACATTTTATTATTAAAAAGTATAATATATATTACTTTTAAAATATATTGTTATTTATTTCTATGTTATTATCTCTACCAGTTGTGTATACAAGGAACGCCTATGGGTAAATATCGAAAAACAAATCTCCACTGTTGATGAAGATGATACATAATTTTTCTTAGTATTGTCTTTAATTAAACCGAACATTTTATAACTCGATTTTATTTATTAGACTTTTTGATGGAAATTCTTCTAATTTTCAAAGACATCGTGACGAGCAGTATTTTCTTACCAGGCTGGAAAAGTCATGAAAAGAATGCAAAAAGCATGCAAGAATATCAACACGGAATCTCAGGAGCACCGGATAATATACATAGAAACTTCATGGATTTCTACTCAGAATAAGCGCATGAACTTACATTCTATATGTAAAGAAACTACGTGTATTTGAGCTCCATGTAAAGTGTGATAAATTACAAAAAAAGCCGCAAATATTATATAAAAAAAAAAAAAAAAAAAATAATGGTAAAAAACTATTATTACAAACTTTTATTTAATTTATTAGAAAATCAACTTTAAATTTAATCAAACCAATCCATTTAGTAAGTATATGTGTTACACAATTTATAACATGATATTTTAAAATCATATAATAAAATGAGCTTGTCACGAAAATTGTCTATGTACTAACCAATATTGCATGAAATACTTATTATAAGTAATTCTATGAAAAATAATGTTTCCTATAAAAAAACAAATCTCGCGACAAGCAAGCAATTTTTCTGTATCTGCTCGATTGTAATTTAACTTTGTCCGTTTTCAATAACTAACCGTTTTTTTTAGAGTGTAAACTCTCACAGTTTAAAACAAAGCATGTACAATTTTTTAAATACCTGAATAATATATTTAAAAAATCATACCACAAAATCTGTCAACTATTACCGGTATGTTCCGCCGAGTGAGAAGGCTGGTGATCCGTCTCCTTAGTCATACTGGAGGGTTTGCTTCGAAAGATGCACATCAACAATCTATCGGAAGATCGATTAATATGTTATTTATCTCCAAGTCAGTCAGTTTCAAGACAGAATACATGTGGGAACTTTAGTACCACTACTGCTCATACAATTACTAGCATGCCATTAAAATGTGTAATATTTGTAATCCACTCCTATATAAGGTAAATGTGTTGTCATCAATGTTTCTGTATCAATATATCTAACTGTCACCACTTCTAAAAAAATGTATAGTAAATTTTAGAACTCAAGCCCATAAAATGCCGGTGAGGTTTACGAGACACCTCAATGGGACAAGAGATTGATGAGTTAATTAACTACCGCGTGAATTTATCACTCTATTAGTCTTAAGCAATGTTTTTACAATAAAAAACTAAATAAATGAAAAGTGAAATTAATAATTAAATGTTTAAGGCAGTTCATTAGCAGTTTAGTTTAAGCTGAAACATAATATTTAATTTACTTTATAATTAAATTTCTTGCAGTAATCATTATATTGAATATTAGCATTTTTTTCAGCAACAATAAAATATTCAAGGAGTAAAAGTAATTATTTTAATACTATGTAATTGTTGATTTACATTTTATAAGATGTTATAAACTTTATAATAAAAAAAATCAATAATTAATTATCAATTAAATAGCAATAAAATAAAATATATTACACCACTTCGGATTTCTGAATTATACCAGCCTCACAAAAGAAAGGAGGCATTATCTGTCTTCATTGACAGAAGCGACTCATAAATTACATTGGAAATGAACGATGTATCTAAGACTGAAGCTAGACATAAACAGCTTATTTTCTTTTTCACGCACACAAACGCACCCTACATTTCATTTCAGTAAGCTTGTCTGTGTACCACATATGACCATAAAATATATTAAAAGCTCACCATTATATTTTGGGTATTCTAATATAAATTCGTAAGTTGTTGTTGTTGTTGTTGTTTAAAAAATAAAAATTAATTGAACAGCATTTCAATGTAGTTCTAGTTCATTTGCTAATGCTTTATATTTGTGGTTAAATAAATTAACGACGACGGCAAATATATTAACCAGCTTAAACATTCACTACGAGCACGTTAGAAGCATAAACAAACAGAATTGTGTTAACTGGTGACAAATATTTGATGGGATTTAAATGTTCTAATTATTAGAATCAAAATTCTGATTAAACCTCAGAAACAAACACAATATATTATTGCATATTAAATTAAAATGAGCAATAGAAACAATTTCTACAACACAAATATAATTATTGAACCGTCTACCAATAATTTATACAATTTCTTATGTTTAAAGATATTATCATTGGTATTATTGAGCGAAGCGAGCGGAGCGCTCTACTGGGGTTTTTTTTTACATTCTTTGTCAAGAATAGGCTCGAAAACTACTTGACGGAAAATTATGAAATTTTGCAATCAAAAATTCAGACACACATTAAGTCTTTCTTTTTTAAATGTTATGTTGTTGAAGAATAATCGTCTAAAAACTTATATCGTATTAAAGTTAATGGGAAAAAAATAAGCGCGAAAAATTTGCTTTGAAAATTTGAAAATTTGCTGAATTTTTAAAATCGAATTGTACTCTCCCCCTGTTCGATTTTCTTATTTTATTATTGAGCGAAGCGAGCGCTCTATGTGAGACTATTCCCACTGGCATGAAAACGGCTGTACCGATCTTCATGAAATTTTGCATATTTATAGCGATGGTTATTGCGATGGTTTATAAAATAAAAGTAAAAAAAAAATCATGTCTTTGAGGAATAATGACCAAAAAATTACAGTCCCATAGACTTCAATATAAAAAATTTCGCTATGTGATATTTGATTATTCTATATTTTTTGCCTTTTGGTTTCAGCTTTGAATGCTGAATTGAAGATGGGTTACTCGCTTCGCTCAATTCGCGCTCCTAGTAGTTTGTATTAAATGGAATGTAGATGTAAGCATAAGAAAAGTTTATGATTTTCATAATAAAGAAAAACGATAATAGCTACATAATTTTAACTCTTAAAAAGTATTTTAGAAATTTAATATTACTTACTGGTCTTAAGTTGCGTATATAACTGTAGTTAATTGGTATTATAATTAATAAAAATTGCGTGTATTTCGATAAAATAATTTGGTATTTGATTAATCTCAATAAATTAACGAAAACGTAACGAAATAGTTCTAAATGAAATTTCAAAAATAAGGTTATTCTGAAAATTTATAAACTTAATTATTGCTCTGCCAGCTTGTTACTAATTGTTATCCTTATTTATATTGCTTAATTTATTTTTTTAACGAAATCATCTTATGGAGACCCCACGTCTTAGAAAGATTCATTTACAATTATGCCCTTTTCGAACTTTGCAAAAGTAAGAGACGAAGCTTCTTAGCATTCCATGGATTCACCGTGCGGGTGCCGAGCCCATCGCGTTGCAGGAAAAGTAGCGCAAACAATGCCTGGGACTTGCGACCCAGGTGTAGGTTTAAGGGGCCCCTTTAGTATGCGCATACACGCTCACCTTCACTGTTCACGCTCCTCTCCCTACCTAACCAAATATCGTAAGAACCTGCTAAAGCTGCCTTTGAAATACGTTCCAGAAATGTACTCATGATCGTTCTAGAAAGGCCGAGATCCTTAAATAAATTGTAGAGAGATTTTGCTGTTATACCTCTCGCTCCTACTTCTACAGCGTACAAATTAACTATAAATTTATTCCTAATCAGTTCGTTTAATTAATTTTCTGATGTAGCACGTATTATTTAATATGGTCTATTTTGTAGTCCAAGATAATTGAAATTGCACTTAACTAATAATAATTAAGTTAATTCTATTCTAATCATAAGGTCCGTATATAAGGCAAGTATATAAGGCTAGTACTTAAGGGAAATATATAAGGGAAGTAAATAAGGCTAGTTATGTACTAGCCTTATTTACTTCAAGACAAGTACATAAGGGAAGTATATAAGGCAGGTATATAATGGAAGTATATAAGCGAAATATATAAGGAAAGTATATAAGGCTAGTACAAAAGCCAAGTATATAAGGGAAGTAGATAAGGCAGGTATATAAGTCTTGTACATAAGGTAAGTATATAAGAGAAGTATATAAGGCAATTACATAAAGCTAAAATATAAGACTAGTATATAAGGCAAGTATATAAGGCTTGTACTGTATAAGGAAAGTACATAATTCAAGTATATAAAGCTAGTATATAAGCCATGTATATTTCCTTGATAATTTCGTATTATTATATTATTTCCCGTTTCAATAATTATATACATAATATGTTTACAGCTGACAACAAATATTACAAGGATATTGAAAGACTATTGGAGTTAAATTTCCCTTTTGTTCATTTATTACGTTACTAAAGGATTCTTATAGAGTCTTTCATAATGTATTTTAGTAAACAGTTATACTCAAACACAAATGAAAGAATTTTTGAGTAATATAAGTATTATCAACTTGTGTTTAATCGAAATATAAAACAACTTGCTTATGATTGCATTCTATAAATGAATCGATTATTACAGAATATCTTATAAATATTAAGAAACATTACATCTTACATACTTTCTGTTATATACATTGCTTTGTGTTTGTTATAATAGCACAAATATAAATAAAAAACTAGTTTCATTAACAACTGACATCTGTAAAAATGATTATAAAGTATAAGAATTTAATATAAGTTAAAATATGAGTAACCAAGGATTTTATGAAGTTTTGTTGTTTCATTACATTTTTTTTCTCTTGTTTGTATCATAAAATCCTCATAGAAACATAGATTGTAGTATCAATTCTCGTTATTCTTATATATCCTTGTTTTATATACTATTATAGAAATATAATTTGTAAGTTACTTAAGAACAGCATTATTTTCAAATAATCCTTCGTGGACAGGAAGAAAAACATATATGTTATACAAGTTCATATCATTTTTGTAACAATATTTTTATAATTTTGATTACACGCAAAATATGGAAAATAGTACTCCGTTTATAAAATAAAGAACTTTCAGTAATATATTAACACTTAAATATCGTTTATATATATCGTTAATACGTTGAATTTCAATTGCAGACTGACTGACAATATGTTAAGAGAGAAAATATTACTAGAACCATAACAATAACACTCAAATAACAAAGAATTGATTGTTTAACTATGCAGATATTCCGGTATTTTTAATTATTTATGTCTATTTTAAGCAACTCCCATATGAAGACCCTTTAAATAAAATCATATTCGTTAACATTCCTTTTGTTAAACAATATTGCTGAGTCTGGACGTATAAATGTAATTGTATTGATCTATTTACAATCTATTTGACTTCTTTTATAAGATAACTAAGAAGAACCTAGACCAATATAATTAAGCTGATTTTAAAAACAATAATACTTTATAACTTTATAACTATCACTATGGAATCCATAAAAACTAAAATAACTATAATTTTTTCCTTTTCTTTCTAGTAGTATAACTGAACTTAAGTACCAATTGAATAAAATTGAATATATAACTTTAAGGGAATATAATATCCTTTGCCCAGTCACAGCCACTAAACGACATCCGGTTTAAGGTTCTATTTATCTATACTCAGTAAAATTTAAATTATATATTTGCAAATTGACGACAATATTTATATTCATCTGTCACATTTGATTAAATTATTTGTTAGGCAAATAAACATTCATAAACATTTTTAATAAACATATAATACCTCATTACAGCCTGAAAATGTTTTTAATCTTAAAATTTTTGTCATTATAAAAATCTGCCTGAATAAAAAAGTTGGAACTAATGGCACGGAAATCGGTCGCTCACGTGAATGAACTCTTCTAACTTACTAATTTCTTCTTCTACTATTAACTTCTGACTAAAAGGCCTCAATATTTGAGGGTTTATTAAAAATATTAGTTACCTTAACTTACCTTAACCTTTTTATCTCTTATTTTATTTGTTTACAAACTTATATAATATTTTTACCAACATGCGTTGTATATTTTTTATCTTTACCGAATTTTAAACGCGATATTACAGCTTGGTGAAAAGACCGCAATTTGTGCGTCACAATTTATTGTACACAGATGTTACTTTTAATAATTTGATAGTTTTTATGATGTGATAAAGAGTATGAATAGGAACATAACATAAGCGAATCAATTATTGTATTATATATTTATACCCAGAAAAATTTACTGGTCGAGAATGCCAACAATCATTTAGTTCATCTTTTATAACCCATAATTAACGCTAAATAAATTTACAAGTAAAAGGCTTAAAAATGAAGAAAACAATGGAACATCATAATCTTGCAATAGATATTCTAAAATAGAATATACTATAAACCACATTTATGGGCAACATTTTATGTAATTATTATAATTTTAAAGATATTAAATATACACATAACTTTATATAGTTTTGTTAAATTCTTATTAATGAAAATGACGAAAATACATTTCATGTAATTTTGGTAGCAAAATTTGTTAAGTTATGAATTGCTACAAAAGTACATTCGTATCCCAAAGAAAACTTTACTCAATCGGAAATTATTGGTTTGAATTATAGTTTCTGAACTGT
Source organism: Melinaea menophilus ssp. n. AW-2005 (assembly GCA_918358695.1). NCBI lineage: Eukaryota > Metazoa > Arthropoda > Insecta > Lepidoptera > Nymphalidae > Melinaea > Melinaea menophilus. The sequence continues at coordinate 17,728,016 of OU911048.1, forward strand.
CGGTATTGCCGGCGGCAGCACTCCAGTTAATCAGTTTAGTTAAACAGAAATAATTGTTTCCAAATAACCTTATAAATAGTTCTGAACTATTTTTGTTTTAATTCGACATTCCACCCGTTGTCACTTTTGTGGAACCTCAGCTAAGCGTCAGCCAGGCCAGGTTCACATTTGGTTGACAACTGCCAGCGCACCCCGCTCACGACGAACGTTACCGACCGAAGTTACCGAAGTAACCCTTAACTAATATTGTTTTAATATATCGTACCTCGATTATTAGACTTTTTGTTATTTAATACAGTTGTTATTATGTGAATTGTTATTAAATAATTTTTCAATCCATGTGGCATCCATCCTGATGCTATAAATTCGAAAATAATGACATTGAAAAAAAGAAGAAAAGGCAAAAAGTTATAGAAAAATTATCATTTAAATAATAAATACCATAAACAAACAATAAACTAAAAACTATTTCAATTTCAGAATTGAGTTAAATATTCAAGCAGATGCGTTTAACAGATACATGACAAAATTTAAGATTACCAAACATTGATGACTCCTAGCGACATGAAGTTCAATTTTATCCCGGTATTAGTTTGATATATTATAAAAAGTACGATATTATTACTCAACTTATAATAATAATATAATAAGCCGCAACCTGCGGAATTATAACTAATGTTATTATATTTTTTATCCCTAATTAATTCGTTAAAAGGAATTGTAAGAGCAAAAAATATAATGGAAATGATTTAAGGAACACATTATGTAGTGGTATCCTAATGTACAACATTGTAAATTTTCCCAACTCATATCGAAATCCAATTATAATATTCTCAAAAGAGCTTAATATTGCAAACTTTATTTCGATAAGCCGCATACCACTACAAGACGCGTATTTTATTCCCGATTAAAGTTAAATACATAAGATATGTGTTTGAAAACCTATTAATATAAAACCATTAATTTCAATTGTTACAAATATTTGCATTAAAATTAACCAGAATATACAAAATTTCATACAGATAAATTGGATGGAAGTCCGAATTTTAATGATTGTGTTATCTAATTTACTATAAATATGTCATTATTTTTGTTATTTTAATGCATTACTATGCATAGAGCAAAGAAAACAAGCATTCTCGTTACTAAAAATATAAATTACCGAAACTATAAGTCCACTCACCCACCAGAGTTTCATTTTCACCTCGGACTAAACGTTCGTTGTCTCAGTGATTCCTTAACATAATTGTTAATGCGATACACTATTACCGTAGATATAGTATATGGTTTATTGTTATGATATATTGCCTCCGTACTTATCTTAATTCTGATAATAATAATATTATGACCTTGATACCTCGTCTTGTAAGTACTAGTATTTCTTTTAATTATTAACAAAGTTTAATCTTTGTCTAAATCCATTGATTCTCATAATATCACGATAAATGTTTATCGTTAGAAACAATTATCTCAAATGCTTCTGACTAACTTTGGTTTATTTTAGTACCTTAGTTAGTTTTGGACACTATTTATAGTGTAAAAATAAAATTGCCAGATCCATATAATATAACATCAATTTAGTTTAATAAAAGAAGAAATCGCTGGCTAGCAAGATGACCAGTCACCGCAAGCAACACCCGATCACGAGTATATTAGAGGGAGGAAGGCAACCCCGCCCCAGTCTCTTTTAAAGTCTAACATATGGTTTTTCACTTAATAAAGCATGTTATACGGTAAATATTTTTCGTTATCTTAAAATTCTTAAAATATGTGGAACGTACTCCGAATTTTTGCTCATAATGAGTTTTCAAAAATGTTTCAAGGCTTGTTAAATATGATTTATAAAGGTAATACGACATGTAGGTTAAAATTCTGTTGTATAATATTCATTGTAAATGGTGTCGAAAGTAATAATTGATGATATTTTATTATCTATAAACCTATAATAGCTATTAAATCAGTAAATAATCTATATTGAAGTTGCAGTTATTTAACATAATATAAGAATTGAAAACTTCATAAAAAATTTACCATAAAGTATCGAAATCCAAATATTAATAAACATCAAAAATCCCTTCTATTTAAGAAATAAGTCCATATTTAAATAAAGTGTTATTTCTTCATATTAATGGTATAAAGATGTTATCTTATTTGTTATGTACCTGTTTTATACATATTGTTTTTGTAAAAAGGGATCAAGTATTATCGAAACTATATTTTGAAGTATAAATGTATGTATGACTTACAAAGTCCTTATATAATACCAACTGCTAGTATCAAAATATTCGACTATCGAATATATATATAATATATATTCAAAGCTTATGTAAATTTCTTGGGTGTTACCATACCAAGCACTAGCATACATGGCATAGAATACGTATTAATATATAAATATATACGTATATACGTATGATTATTTAAATAGAAGTGCGTAGAGTATGCTCCACTAAGTATTTTTTCATATTATCAAGATTGAATACAGTATATCCAGGTCAATATAATATATACTTTAAAAAATCGTTTACTTAAGCCCCTAGCAGCGAGAAATTGTACTCTATGATTTTTTGTCTTAATTAAAATATTTTACTGACAGTATTATTATATTCTAAATATGGATACATTATACAATATACTGATAATTATAACTTATACAGATTCGCCAACAGTAGGTAAGATTATAAAACAAATAATAAATGTTAATTAAATTTTCTATTTTCATCAGTTAAGCACATAGTCTTAAAAAGACTTGTGACTTCAATTTTAGATTTCGTACAAGTTCCAATTATTGTAATTTTTTTAAAAGAATTTAAATGAAACTACAATTTTTTCACAATTGAAAGAGGCTAAATTGAGATTGGTTGATAAACGCCATGATTAAGTAAAGAGGTAGACGCTTACATCGTTATATGCCAAATATAACACGAATAATATTTGGTAGCAAATTACCTGTGACAGAATTATGAGGAACTATAGTTACGAGTATATAATGAATACGAGATGACATCACAATAATTTTCAATTACACAAATAATAAGCTTTTCTTTCCTCTTCCGTTCTGCTCCATGATATTTAATGAAAAAGTAATAAAGCGTAATGAGGAATTTTTTTGTTTAAAGTGTTTAACATTGTTTCAGACTTTCTCCGTTGAATGAAATAACTTTTTAATATAAAACAATCATAGTACTGTTTACGCTCAGTTTATTTTGTTTTACACTCCCAACTTTGATAAATATATATATATATATATATATATATATATATATATATATATATATATATATATATATATATATATATATATATCAAAGTTGGGATATATATATATATATATACAATATATATATATATGCGTTACTAAAGTGGTAAAGAAATAAGATTTATTCATAAACAGCAATCGTTTAATGTACATTTTACTTTCAAGAGAAAGTAGCCAAAATTTTAAACATTCATTCAAAAATTAAATTCCTTAAATTAAATATGTCATTTGAATTATATCTCTCATCATTAAATCATCAAACTTTACATTTCAATTACCTTAACATTCCAATTACCTTGCACTCGTGAAAATAAGGAATAAAATGGTTTAAAATGTATCCCTATTTAGGATATCTGCCTTTATCTGTAAAAGAAAACTTTTTTCCAATGAAAATAGATACGATTTAATTTGCCATAAACAGAAGCTCAAGTTGAAATCGTTATTGAATATTTAAGACGTGTGAGAGCTTGTTTCCAGTAAAAAGATTAAATTTGGAAAATTGTATTCAAATTCAGTAGAATTTAATGAAGATAATAATATTTATACTATAAGAAGTGTAGAAGTAAGTTACAAATAATAAAATACATATCAATTAGGATCACTGTATTATTATTATATAAATGTTATTATATAGTTGTTGTTTTACTATGTACTATAATTTATTATCTTTATTTTAATATATTTTTAATGATAAGGTGATAACCACCGCTGAGGAGTGGGGAGGACTGTGACTGGGATAGATTGATTGGTGATTATGATAACTGAAATGAGGTTTTAAAGTTACTATACTGTGCTGAATCATTCGTGTAATATAAACCGTATAAATAAATTGAAGTATCTATTTGTAATTGCAAATTATAAGAAGTTACTTATGTTATTTTTGTTTTAAAGAAATTTTCCGCGCGAACGCAGTCGTGGGTACAGCTAGTTAATAAATATAATACTAAGCTTCATGCATCTTTTGATAACGTGATAACTAATGATGATCACAAATTGTTAGTTTGAACAGTCAGTCACTGGAAAGTAAACTCTTAAGAACCAATATCATCACCCTATGTCCTTGTCCACGTGATTAAATTTTTTATTCTAATCTGTATTATAATGTACTTCGTTTCATCGTTTTGATCATCAAATCAATGACATCGATACGGGTGGTTTTACTACTTTCATGTACCGTCAAAAAATAAAAACAAAATATGGTTGTTCGAAAATGTTCAGAACTCCCAGAAAAAAAATGGAATGATTTTTTTGAGAACTAGTTTTTACGTATGACTAAGTGTGACTGCAATGGAAATTATTTTGAAAAATTTTAATGAATATGGCTGTATGGCTGGTTCTAGTAATATCACTAATTCATTAACAGCTTTTTGACTAAAATATAAAATTTTGCATTAAGCGCCTCAAATTTTTAAGAACATAGTTCACGACAGTGAAACTAGTATATGTTTTTTATACTAATGTAAAATACAATACAATTATTTTCATGTCGCATGCGAATTAGTTTTTTGTCTCTATTTAAATTTGCTTTTAATTATGCAAATGGATACTAATGAATATTTTTTTTTATTGCTTAACTTCTATTCGTTGAATAATTTAATCAAACTGACCCGTTATATTTAATAAAGCTATATATTAATACTAATTAATGTTAAGTCATATCAGTGGAGCTTTTATTATTAATATAGATGAACTTATGTTCAACTAAAAAGTAATTTTCATTCAAAGGCCGTATCTTCGGAATAAATTTTCTCAAAATACAGCCTGAATTTTTAAAAGGAAGTAAACGTAAGGTTAAATTCCCATAAAAAGATATCCCGAGAAATCGCTGCGTATTTTTCAACTTTGTGACGGTTATTTTCATTCGGTAATTTTGTTAGCACGCTAAATATTACGGCTTTGGAGGATAAAGCTTTGTTTTCGAAAAAAATATTTGTAATCCATGATCATATTATAATCCGTGGAGATTATTAGTTACTCGTTAGTGGTAACAAGTACACCGACAAATAAACTAGATAAACACATTTTATAAAAAAATACATCGGCACTAAGAGCAATAGAAAACAGTTTTCGATATTCAGCTCGTTTTGATAGATTTTTATTTATATGTTTAGTATTAAAGTTGCTTGTCGATGTATTGCGTTACCAATTCCTAAAAACTCGTCTATTTCATCTTATTTTGATTATCTTGAATTGATCTTCTTTCGTAATACTATCGTGTCCGTTACATTTGAGTAACATATTGTAGAAAAATGTGCATTTGAATTCGAAAACATTTCTCGTATGGAATTGATCCAAGGTTTGAATAGAGTTTTAGAAAAATTTGTACCTTTATATTTTTCTGGGTACATCCATTTAAGTAAGAACTATGAAACTTTATTTTTCATAATATATTATTGACTTTTGGATAAAATCACTAGCACTTTTTTATATATAATTTACATTCTGAACAATAGTTTATAAATACGCTTATTTTCATTTGGTTAAATTCTATAATTTAACCAAATGAAAATAAGCATTTCTATAAACAGTCAGATAAATTTCAATGTTAACTAATCAATAAACTAATTAGCCCTCCTTAAAGAAAAAGAAAGAAAAATTAAGCAGCATTAAAATTAGTAAAACAGGTTATAGCCATTGTTAAAATTTATAATTATACAAATTTATGTCGTTAATATTGTTTTTCAACTTTATCATACTTTAACAATTATTTATTGAATGTTTAAGAAGTCAAATGTAAGTTTTATAGTAACTTATAAATAAATAATTCATGTATATTTCTCCATTAGTCCCTCTACAAAAAACTTGACAATACATGAACTAGGTAATTTAATATAAAAAAAAATATATAATTTATGATAAGACTATTTTTCTATGAAACATAATTAAATAGTCTTTCATGTTTTTTTTTCTTATGTTATCATTTTTTCTTATGTTTAAAAGTTATGTTTCCAGATAAAATTAATCTGACATAAAATTTTAAACCACAGTAATAAAAAGTATTTTAAATATTGAATACTTTGAGAGGCTATTCAATTAAAGGCAGAAGATCTGAAATACTAAAACAGTTTACCATTCTGTTCCTCGTTAGCGTCAAACAGCAGTTATATTACTTGTAGGATTCATTGAAGTAATTATTCAATACAAAGAGATCATGAAATCTTAGTCAAATGACATCAAAGCTTATTTAAAAGAGTGATTTACCACACCAGGCTTGATACTATGATGACATTCTAACAAGCTTAATACGGTATTTCTTTCAATAAAACACTTAAAAATAAGGACGGTCTACCTTGTAATATAAATTATGATACATTTTTAGGTGACAATTTAATTTGCACTTGGAATTTCGTAAAATTAGTTACGCAGTTTTAATTTTATTTTCTTCAAAACAAACAATATTTTAAACAACTTCAAACTAAATCTTCAAACATAAGATAGTGTATAAAAGCATTGTGTTATATTTTACTCCTATTCAAGTTATTATTTTCCTATCAATTTATTTTCTTGACGGGTTTAGTTTTACCCATTTTTCTCTGCAAAGCGGTGTTCGATCACTTCAGCTACAGTGTTGTGGTTTTCTTTTAATTGGATATACAGTATTAAAGTAAATAATAACTTCATATTTTATAAACTATATGGAATTAATCGATCCGTTTAACATATTACAATAATATTGTTTTATTCTGTAAAATTCGGGTAAAAATATATTAAATGTCGTTTAATGATCAGGATACGCATATGATTAAATATCCTATGAGAATTATAATTGGAGTCAGTTTAAAAGTTAAAATATATACTGCCATCACGTAACCAATTTCGATATGAATAAATAACTTTAAAAGTACCTTGAATTAAATATAAAATAATAAAAAATTACATTTCAGGGACAAATATAGGGTAAACCTTCTTAAGATATAAGTACCATTTTGTCACTGAGATTCTTTAAAAATTTTAGGAATTAATTATATAACAAATAATTATATAGCGAAAATATTAAATTTGCTTATGGGATTATAATAGGTTGTGTAGTTATGCTTTCTTCAATAAAGGATATTTAGAAAAATAATCATATTTTCATTTAAATAATGAATTTTATTCAATAAAAATATAAGATTAAATGACAAAAATTGTATAATGTTACAGGTTTTGTAAGTAATAATAATAATATATATATTTTTGGTAATTTATGTTATATATATATTATTATTATATATAACACCTTCATTAAAAAAAATTGTTGCAAATATAAAATATAATAGAATTTTTAATAACAGATTGGTTTGTTAATAACGAATCCATTTACTACATCAACTAACAGAGCTTGTTAACCGGGGTCAAAGCGTTCCTAATCATCTCCGCCGAGCGACGAGCTCGCTGTGCCACAGACGTAGTTTTAAAACTTCACTTGATAGATAGATAAATACAGTATTGAGATTACAGAACACACGTAAATATAATTTTTATTTTAAGTAAAATATAAAGTGGAAAGATCCGTGATTTAAATTATAAATTCTTGGAAAATCCTTCATTCCTGGAATTGTTGCCAAGTTAACATTGTTAGAATGACCATTCGGAAACTTTCAACTCAGACTCAGAAATGTACTTTTATCTTAAATACTAATAAAATTTTATACGTATAAGTTAGCCCTTTTATATAGCAATAATGAAATTCAATACAACGTTTATAAAAATTGTCGGACGCTTTCTACTGTAGTCGGAGAAGATGGTGTTCACTCTTTTCTTATTTCTCTCATCAGAAATGTTGATATCATCATCTTCCTGCCCTTATCCCATTTTGGGGTCGGCACAGTATGTTTTTTCCTTCCATACTCTCCTGTTAATCGTCATCTCTGTACACACTCCCTTCTTCTCCATATCGTCTTTCACGCAATCCATCCATCTTTTCTTCGGCCGTCCTCTACCTGTCCATCCCTCCACTACCATACCTAGCACTCTTTTGGTCACGTGCCTTTCATCCCTCCTCATAACATGCCCATACCATGACAGACGGCTACCTCTAATTTTTTCTGTCACTGGCGCTACTCCTAAGCTTCACCTAATGTACTTATTTCTTATTCTATCCCTTCTTGTCACCCCACATATCCATCTTAACATTCGCATCTCTGTTACATGCAAACGCTTTTCATCCATCATCTTCATCGCCCAGCACTCAAATCCATACATAACGACAGGTCTAATGATGTTTTTATAAATTGTCCCCTTTAGTTTAAGGGGAATTCGGGCATCACATGTCGTCCCAGTGACTTGTCGCCATTTCATCCATCCTGTGTTGATTCTGTGCTTTACGTCCCGGTCAATATTACCATCGCTTTGAATCAGAGAACCAAGATAGCGAAACTGAGCAGACTGGTAATGGTACTCCGTCGAACGAAATAGGAACAAAACTGGAGACACCGCCGAAATCGCAGAACATGTGCTCTGTTTTAGTTCTGCTCACTTCCAGGCCGACACTCTCCAGCTTTTGTTGCCATTTTACCAGTCTACTCTGCATCTCAATTCAATCCTCGCCGACAAGAACAATATCATCAGCAAAAAGCATGCACCAGGGTGCCTCTTACTGTATGTCCAATGTCAGAGCATCCATTATTAACAAGAAGAGGTAGGGAATCAGAAATGTTGATATATAGGATGAATATTATAAAGTATAAATATATAAATATATATGGTTATATATATTTATGTATTTATACTTTACTACTTTACTTTATTTTAATTATATTATAATTTTCGCTAATAATTTTTTAACTACATTTGACGATAAATGTATGGCACAACTAAACTACGATAACAAAGAGAAGTATAATAGAGCTGTTACAAAGCTGTTGCTTTAGTTTTAAAGGCGTAACTGTATAAAACGGGGTTATTAAACGCGAGGGTGTTTAATTTATTTATCACTTTAAAGGATTTGTATAATATTTTATATAATTTATATTTACATTATATGTATGTGTCGACACTGCAAGTGTAGTTTATTGTATCTACAAGATATACACTCATAATCTTGTGGAACACACAGAAATAGTAGTAAATTGTATTTATAATTTAGTTGGGTAGACCTCGAAGAATTCGGTCTGCCCATTCATTTGTACCCGACTTTCGAATTTTGGAAAAATTTCTTCACAGGAGGTCTTCTTATGACCCCCTGAGTCCGAAATGACCATTTGTCAAAATGTTTATATATATATATATATGCGTGCGTGCGTCCAGATTCGACTTTGTCAGCACGATAGCGGCCGCAGTTTCGCTCGGATCGCTTTCAAACTTTGCACAAAAATCAACCATCCAAAAATGAAGGTCAAGTTCGTTAACCAGAAAAATCCAGCGCCAGGGGGCGCTAGGGCCTCACTTTTTCTGATTTCAGTTTTTCGACCATAACTTTTTTCCTATACAAAGAAGATCAATCGCGTTCATATAATATGATGTCTTTGATGAATACCTATAACTAATGTAGATAAACCGAAAACCTAACTTCAATAACTTAGGGGTGGGGGTATAATAACCAAAAATTTTTGGAAAAAAATTCATAACTTTTTTCTGGTAAATACTCTTACGTCACAAGTATTTTTAATAGAAAGGTTATTTTTTACTCTAAATTTCGGTACCAAAAGTTTTTCCGTAAAAGGTACCGTTTCCGAGAAAAAAAATAAAAACCACTTTTAGCTTGAAAATTTAAGGTAGGTAAAACCACGGCAACTTTTTTCTGGTAAACATTCCCTCCTCGGAAATATTTTTAATAGAAAGGTATTTTTTTACTCTAAATTTAAGTACCAAAAGTATTTCCAAAAAAGATACCTTTTCCGAGAAAAAAAATAAAAACCGCTTTTTGCTTGAAAATTTTTGATGTAAACAACGGTATCATGTGTTATTCTTAGGTAGTGAGTTATATTTTAAACGAGTTACACACGAGGTCTACCCACGCGTGTCCCCCTGCGGGCACGGATTTTTTATTTATCACATTGTTCGTGAACTTATACGATTATAAAATGCTAAAGAAAACCATAAAAAAGGAAAGGTAGTTTGTAAGGTAACAATTTTGGGTTAATATTAAAGACAAGATATACCTAATTTCAGATCATTAAGTTAATGTTTTAAAAGCGAGATGAATTTTGACCACAAGTTAGTTATAAGATTATTTGATTATCAGTATCAATTATAAACTTAAAATAATGAGATTTGTTGCAGTACTTTTTATTAAGCAGATACTTTCATAAAAAATATTAAAAATTGTTAAGAAATTATATTCATAAAAAATGTATATCAATTTAACACTGAAAATGCAACTATTTTTTAAAACTTCCGTACTACTATTTTACATAAAATTTCTTTTAAAACAATTTACTTGCTGATTAATATGAATCAAACATAGTGAACATTTCAAAACCTCTACCACTAAGGACGTGATTTTATTGTATTTTTAGCAAAAATTATTGGCTTACTACTTACGAGTATAATTGTTGACTTATATATAAAATATTTTTACTACCACTACAGTTAAATATATTCTTATGTGATTAAATGTACGTTAGTCTGTAATCGGCTTACTCGAGGTAAGTCAAGCTAATAATAAAAAGTCATCATATCATATTGTTGACCCTCGTCATAGAGAACAGTTCGTTCGTCGCCATTTGTCTTATCCGCCCGCATTAGTCAGCAAAAAAGATTTTTCGTGACAAAATGTCATTTTTAGGGATATCCGAAACATTAATGTATATAACATGTAAAAATAACAATGTAAACAGTATATTGTTATTTCTTACAAGAAATTTGACTCAATCCGGATATTTTTTATAAGTGGTGCTAAATCACGACAAACATTAAAATCATCGCAATTTTTGATATAAAAATAAAACTTCGAACAATATAAAACATAATATAAACAAAATGGAATATCGTATCATTATAAAGTATAGTTCTATTTTATTCTTTTAACGACATAAAGTCCTAGAGCTGATCTATTAACTTGTAAGCGATCTTACATAAGTAGAATGTAAAGTATCATATTATCTATAGAGAAAGTTTGATATCATGAAACTTAATGACAACATAATATGTTATAATAGATTATTATTTAAAAAATATATCATTAAAATTTAATAACAAGATTTTTCTAAGACAGGAAGGTCCAATGTAATTAAGAATTGTATAAAACAAAATAATTTATTTGTTTGTTTGTTTGAGCATATACTTTACGATTTCATATCAAAAGGATGTATAAATTTTCTTTTGATTTATTTCGTCTAAACTTGAAACATTTGTTGATTTATTTTAACCGCAGTGAAATAGCCATCTCTCCATTTCTATTGTCTAATAAATATAATAATAATGCTCAAACTAGAGTAACGTATGTAATTTGGAATAGCCTTCGGAATGGCTAACTAAATGATAAATTGAATACGTAATAGGAAAATACTCTTATGTGATTAAAGGAATATTAAGGAATAACATATTATAGATATCATCATTTTAAATTATTTAAACTATGTTTATGCTATTTTATATGTCTGAAATGTAGTTAGTTTACTAGATAGTCAAGTGATTAGTTAGAAAAGAAAATATATAAGAACACACTAACATGTAGACATATATAGTCTATTCGAGTGCATTTAAAATTCAAATTTATGCAAAGTTATTGATATAGTATATTTTTATAATAATAATATAATGAATAATATAATCATTAATATTTTTTATTATAAATATAAATATTAAGAAGTCTTTTTGTTCTATTCTTGTTAACAAAACAAGTTTTTTTAAAATCTTCTTAAAGACCTTAATTGGAATTAAACATGACTTAACTGAAGTAAAATTCCAGTAACCCAACCTAAGTAAAATTAATAACATATTTATTAATAAATTGCATAAAGAAAAAACACAGATATTTTAAAACATTTAAAAAGAAATCAAGTGAAGAGAAATGACAATAAACGCTTAAAATGGAATATGTTATTTTGTATGATACGCGCTTGAGGTAGTTCTTTTACTCTTTTATAATATCTTCTACCACGACCTTACGACTGTGTGTATAAGGTACAAAATGGATCAAAATGCAGCTTCCATTATTTTGTTGTATTTTTTTGTATAAAAGAACTCTTTTTCACTACAAGAGGTTACGATTTCATTTGGCACAAACACAAGTCAGAGTCGTTTTTTTATATTTTAGAGGTGTAAGCTTTTGAACAGCTTGTTACTGGTAAAAAAATGCAAATTGGAAACTTATGTTGGACTGCAATAGATTTTATTGGTGATATTACAGTTACTACTTTTCAAAGTATAGAATTGATATAAAAAAATAACAGTCCCTCCGATTATATATCATACTTATCTACTCACTTATATTATTGATTGTTTGTTTTTTTATTTCAAAGTAACTTTGATCCTTATTTGCTTAATAAAATGTATTGTTATTTTTGTAAGTGTTTTAATTTGTGGACGGTTGTTAAGACAACATATTCTTAATTTTATCTTTCTCATTCTAAAATGCTGATTAAATTGTATTATATTTTAACTTTTATTCTATGCCAATGCCTTTCTATATTTTTAGCTCATGCTACACAACTAAATTTAACTTTTCTACTCGTTCGAAATAACTAAGAATAATTTTGGTTCTGTTCACAAACCACGAGAGAAGTATCTTCATTGTGTCCTAGTTCCGGCTTCGAAACGTGTAAAGTTACAAGTTATGCATCGAAAGTAAATGCAATTGAACCATTACGGTTTACACAATAAAGGTAGAAATTATATTTTATAAGAAAATGTGTGATGCAACAGATAATTTGTTCTAATGTAAATATAGAGTTAATTATGTTATTTTTCATAGCGACTTTTATATTTCCATAGTAATGAAATAAAATACCTCGTTCGACAGGGTCTTCTTCTTCTGTGACTTTTTTCAGTTTTTAACTTGCAACCCCCCCAGCCCCTCAACCCCCCGACCAATTTCCCCCGTTCAAGAACTTAACCTTCATTTTGTCCTTAAGAATGTGTATGCCGAGTTTGAAAATCCTCCGTCAATATTTGCGACCTGTAGCGTGTCCCAAAGGTTTGCACTTTCACCACCCCTCCCAACCCCCCTTTCACTTTTTCCAAAAAAACGAGATGCTGCGTTTGTCCTACTAATTTATCCTATCGACCTGTGAAGTCAGGTTTCGCCTACTATGAATTTGGACTGATGGATCATATATACATATATATATAGAGAGATATATAAAATTTTTGTTTTCAACGGATTCTCAATCTCCAGGTCATAAACGGCGTAGCGCCCCTACTCTGGGGTCTGGGTCCCGTCATCGCATCGATTGCAATAGGTAGATTCATCTATGGAATCTACCTAAAATTATGACAAAGAGTGTTGAGGTTGTGTTAATTTTAAATATAAATTATAATCTTAACTTAACTTATAATCTATATTGATTATGTGTGTATGTGTTACAATTTAGTCGATACGATTAACAACATTATTTAAAAACAAACGACTTCATGACGTAACTCGATAATATTGTTATATATTACTGTATTATTATAAACTGCAATCAATAACGAAGTAAGTATTACTATACCTAATTTTGTAAAATGTGTATAATTGTTCTTGAAAGAGTTGCTAAATATATTCAAGATTGCATTATTTAGCGTTCCTTAGATACTAAAGTCAATCTGCATTATGACGTAACCATAATAATATTATGCATCGGTAGACTGCTCTCCAAGATAACACTACGCCGGGAGAGAGAGTAAAAAGAAACGACGTTCAGTTGAGGTGCAAGGCCACTCATTTCCCGTTCCACGATTCTTTAACGCCAGCCAGGTAACAATATTGGTGAATAATAAAGCCGAAAAGCAACAACCGCATAGCCACTGGCTTATAATTAATTTAGCTTCATTTCTTAAGATAGTATTATAAAAATATAAAACCTTATTGCTACACACTATCTCTTACGAAATAGATTATTTTTCAAAATATTTAATGAAGAATTCTGAGTCGAACCTACATCCTCTGACCTGAGGAAGGGATGGTGCTCCAGAAGTCGGAAGTTCGAGTCCTGCTCTTGTTCATGATGTTTTCGTTCTATATTCATTATTCTTTGAAATCATTACATGAATTAAGACTATATTAATTAATGTAAATATTGTAATAACATATCTACCTATAAGTATTCTAACAAGTAGAAATAATTATAAATACCTAACATATCTATATATAAATACCTAATAGGGCAAAAATAGAATAGTTTTATATATTAAATAGTAATTAAATAAAATAAAACATAATATAGAGGATTAAAACTTCTACAAACCACAGAGATTAAACCGCATTCGTTAACGTGTATAATAAAAACTTTCAAAAACAACAAATATGTTTTACCTAAATGGTTTACAGAAAATTAAGAAAATTATAGTTAAAACTTGTCCAAGTGGAATAGCAATATAACTAAAATAGTAAAGAAACTTAATTTTGTGCCTAGTTAAAAGTTGTTTTGTTAAACGGTAAAGCAATTCCGTTTTACATGTTTCTGACGCATTCTCATAGTGAATACTTAAGCTGGTGAATATACGTACATTACAACTACTACTACTATTATATGGTTAATATGCTTACGTCATTGAATTATTTAAGCCCAAATTTAAAGAATAAGTAATTAAATTAAAACCACATTGAAATGGCACGCAATTAATTTATTTTTATTCTAACCAACTTGCTTATAAATATTATATTAAGATACACAATATAATATAGCAATGGATACCTTAATAGGTGAGCAAGTACTTTTAATATTTTTATTCGTCATATATGACACACAGACAGGCTTACTTCAATAAATACAAGAGTATTTGTGTGTGTGAAACAGAAAATATATTTTTATTATAACGTTGTGATATAAAAAAGATATTAATGAATACAATAAAACAAACTTTTAAAGAGTGAATTATTGAATAGACTCTTTGAAATTGATATAAAAGATTATAATATTTTCGATTTCAAACATTTAAACTAAAAGTAATGACGGAATTGTATAAGATAAAATTATTATAGCTTAACTCGAATTTTCACACTTACACTACGTTACTCAGTGACTATTAAATTTCCGGGACTTATTCAGACAAATACATTTTACTGAATTATCTAAATGTATCTAAGTATTTTTTTCCGGGTATTGTTGAAGGTTTTTTCCTAATCAATGTATTATTTATTGCCTCCCAATAAATATATATTTTTTTGTTGTCGCCCAATGTTTGATTTTGAACTTTTTTAATAAATTATGAACATATTCTTAAACATATAAATATAAAATATTGGCTAAATCAATCAATACTTTTGATTTTATTTAAAATTTTAACTCTGATTTTTGATTTTTGATTTTTGATTGATGTAATTATTATTATATTAACTTATTTTTATCTTATTTATTACAATAACTTTTCCAGACCGGAGGGAACATTGATGAAGTTAGTGTAAAGAAATAACTTTCGATAAAAAACTTTGGCGTACAGTAAAAAATACAAATATTTTCTGTAATGAAATTATTCCTCATAGATTTTACTACTTTTTATAAAAATGAAAAAATATATCATATATAGAATCAAAAGACTATAAGCACCCTATAATAAAGTATATAAGACGTGACAGTGTAAATTGTACTTGTAGTCTGAATCCATCGTAATTCAAGACAAGTCTCGCTACATTTTAAGATACATCGTTCATTTACAATGTAATTTATGGATCGTTTTGTCAATGAAGACAGATAATACCTCTTCTCTTTTGTAACTAAACAAATTTCTTCTTTGTTTTCAATAAATTTATTTTGGCTCCTATTTTATGCCCTGCCATTTATTTCTAAATAGTAAAAGAATAATAAATTCACGCGCTAGTTATCAGTGACGTGTAATTTTCTCATCAATTTCTTTGAGGTGACTCGTAAGTTTCACCGGCACTTTATGGATTTAAGTGGGAAATTTACGGAACATTTTTTAGAAATAGTGACTTTTACACAGAAAATTAATTTTTATAACCCTTGTGTAGATATATGAACTGGTGTAATAGATAGTAAAAACATTTAAGTGAAACCACATTCATATATTTATTACATGAAACACCATAACTTTCATTTATAAATTCAAGTTTTTCTAGAACTTTTATAAAAGTTATTATTTGAGGATACCTGAAAAGAACTGAAATTATGTAGTATTATGTTATAATCACTAAAAGCAAGAAAAGGAAGAAAGGATATTACCATATTTTAAAAATAAATATTAACCTTCCTCCCACAAGGCCGTGTCGCATACAACACTTTCTACCTGGCATGAAGAAGGGTATGCGCGCATCAGTGCGGGGAGGGGACGGGAGACATACTACCCTACCAGCCAGTTGTACTGCACATGTTGGCGAGGTAAGTCATCGCTCAGTCTTCCTTGTCTTTACCTGAGTTCCTTCAAAGGGAGGGTGTGTCGTTATCGACACCGCCTTGTGGTGCATGTTCAATTTTCTGTGAGCATTTTACACAAGGTAAATTTTTGTTTCTTTCAGTATCCTGCTTCCTTTGTGTCCTGGCTTCATGCATGATGGCCAACCCATCGAGATTCATCACTGATGAGGAAATTCTTTATGAATTGGAGCGCCAGAATAGTGAAGACACAGAATTGGAGGGTGTTGATGATTCGTGTAGTGAATGTGATGATGAAATTTTATCTGATGAAGACCGCGTTGCTGACGACGCCCCATATGATAATTCTGATGTGAATGATTTTCAGAGCAATTAAGTCGGTGGGAGCAACTTAGTGAGGGATTTTTCAGAACATTCTAGTGGGATGGATGATCGCAATTTTGTGTTGGGGAAAGATAGTGAGACATATTATCAAACAGCTTCGAAACACTATCAGCTATGCTCTGGGGGAAGATCCAGCTTCCCTCGCAACACCGCAACCATCAAACCCAGAATTTTCTGGAAGACCTGGAAAGTGCAATTTTTGTGATTGGAAAAAGAACAGAAGGGGATATTACTTCTGTGAGAAATGCAAGAGGAGTGTCTGCGGCAAACACAAGCATGTTACATGCCAAGTTTGTCTCGAAGGAGGAAGTTCAAGTGATGAATGATGTGATGTGATGACTGACTAGTCATACTTGTAAATAATTCTGTTTACATCCTGAAGATTTTCTTTATGCATGCTCCACGTTTTCAAAGAAGGGGCTCCACGTTTTCAAAGATGGGATGAAAAA
Source organism: Melinaea menophilus ssp. n. AW-2005 (assembly GCA_918358695.1). Lineage (NCBI taxonomy): Eukaryota > Metazoa > Arthropoda > Insecta > Lepidoptera > Nymphalidae > Melinaea > Melinaea menophilus. Next base: position 17,745,505 of record OU911048.1, read on the forward strand.
TGTGTTTGGTTTTAAAATTTTATCAAATGTTTTATTATTATTTAGAATTTATTTCAAAGTTACACTAATATTGAATTACCTATATATGTTACGAGTAGTTATAGCAATTCTAAGTCGGAGAGGAACTTATGTGCCTGACGTTTTTGTGTAACTCCAAACGTTTTTGAGTAACCAAACGAATTTTTAGAGTGATTTATTTTTCATGTTCTCTCGATATTTTTTGTCAAAGTCTAAGTCATATCTTGTCAATTGTCAAAGTCTGAAATATTAGAAGGAACTAATGTGATGTGATGTGAGTTATGAGCCTGATTTGTGTAACTACCTAGTAAACTGTTGCAGATGTCATATACGCAGGTTCAATGATACTTTTCCCAATATATTTTGTAATTGTTCATGCTTACTGCACTCATTTTGATGATTTATAGAACCAATAAACTTCAAGTGGTTCAGAGAACATGTTCCTACACATTATTCCCCCAACAACGTCCAAAAATTACATACGGGAAGCAATCATGGTACTGTGTCGTATACGACACGGCCTTGCAATTCATGCCCAGAAAAAGGGTCTTGTGGGTGGAGGGTTAAGCAAGTTTTACAGAAATTTTTTAGTTAAAGATGGCTTGGTGATTATTATTTTTATATTACTATCAGCATCGTTCGTAATTATTTCAACAAAAACGCATTGCAAATAATTGTAGTTTTGTATAATAACTAAATTATCTACTTTGTCCTTTAACTCGTAATGTTTTTTCTTTGTAGTTAATATTTTTCAAAAATTTTATAAAATTTGAATTTATTTCTATCATATTAGAGATATATATATATTTAATACTTTATTGTTTTTAGCCGACGTAACGAAACGTCGATATTGCAGCAATCGCTATCTCTTTCCTTTATTCATTATAACAATTTTAGTAAATTGAATATATTTAGGTTTTTTAAAATAATATCATTTTATCTAATTTCAAATTATAATGTCTACTTGAATATTAATATTGTAATTGTTTTTTTTTATGCGTTCCACAAAAAAACAAAAAAGTCCATTGTAACATGAAACCCATTAAGTATTATTACCTCTTTGCTTAATATTATATAAAAATATCAAATCCAAAGTTAAATCTTAGTGCAAATACGGAAAAGTAACAAATTTTATTCTGATCTAAAATATGTAGATTATGAAAACGTTTATGTTGTCATTTATAAATTTATTTTATGTATAACCTTTGAACAAAAATTACCGAGGACAAGAAAAATTTCAACGTGACAACTTCTATCTAAGAGTTTTGAACTTTCATTAACTGAGGGCTGTTCATATTTCCTTTTATGTGTATGTACGGCCTTTTTGTTTCTTCTTCTAAGTAATCATGTACCACCGATCTTCCTTAGCCTGAGGCTTAAGCGGTGCGATTAATTTCATATTTCTTAGAACCTTGAGAATATTGCTTGTTTGCCAAAATACGGTATTTTAATTTAAATAACATTCTTTTTTTATACGTTAAATGTCGGCTTGTAAAATAGATACATATATATAAAACTTTTTAAATGAAAATGTCTTCAACAGCGTTCTTGTGATCTCGGCGCACCTTATTACGGTAAATTAAAAACTATTTAACCGTAATATATATTATATTTGTGCCCACAGGTTGGTATTTAAATAAAATTTTTCATAAGAACAAACTTAAACAATTACCACTTTTAACCAAATACCCGGGTGTATTAAACAATTAAAACAGCTTGGATATAATTTGCAACCTAACTTTGCAAGAGTCATTGAAAACTTGTACAAATAAGTTAGAAGTTTAGCTAAGTCGGTTAACTTCTGAATACTGGCTAAATAGATAGCCAAACACGTGACTAAACTGATAAGGAAATACTTAACAAATTTCCACAGTTTGATAATAGAATCTGTTCCATAGCCCAGACGGGAAACAAGAAATATTAAATTTAAGGTAATTTTGCTGCTCGTCAGGTGGACTAACGTTTAACGAAAATCACTAGTATCAAAATACTTTGTCATACTAATGCTGAACATGTTATTACGAAGGTAACTTAAATTATATGTTGTTGCCTCAAAAATTGTGTATTCTTCGTCCGGACAATTGTTAGAGCAATTCTTATTAAATGTTAAATACTTCCACTGAAATGAGGTTAATCAATATAATTTATTTAAACCATGCTATGTAAGAACAGATACATAGATATTTTATATTATTGGAAAGCAATATAACAGAGAAAAGATTTAGAAATTGACGCTTTATTTATTTTTGTATATACCTACTAAAAGAACACCATACTTACCATCTACTTGATACTAAAAACAACCAAATATTAATCAAGCAAATAATTGTTAAGCAAATATAAATTTGTACGATATAAAACAAATATAAATTTGTACGATAACTTACAGATTCTTAACATTTATTTTCAAATATCATTTGTTTTTTCATAATAATTTAAGTTAATTACAAAATAGTGGCAACAAACGCCATGATTTATAAATCCTCACCAATATCTTGTTATTATTATTATTATTATTAACTTTTTATCCCTATAATCTAAAAAATTCATTTTCAAATTGATTTATTTTCTTTTGAAGCCAATAAATGCTTAATAATTGGTTATTATATTTCTTATCAGTAGAACTTTTAATAAATAAAACTGCTAGCTTTATACTCAGTAGTTTTAGTTAAAGTTGAGATTATCTCAGAAGGACAGTTCCAATAAGAAGAATGAAGTACAAAAATTATATTAGTACTAACCGCCTTTTACAAAACCATTTTTCAGTTTTTAACGTAATATGCGTTCAAATTGAAATAGTTTTGATAAGAATTGAAAAAATAAAAATCTTGTTTTGTCTTTACAAGAATATTGAAACAAATTATTTTTATATCAATAATATACATATATGTATGTATGTGTAAGCAAACTAAGTTATCTTGATATTAAAATTACAGTTTGAATAATAAAAAACGGAAGCATAAAAATATTAAATAAACTTAAAGAAATATCAGATATCAAAATAGTCGTCAACTTTTTTAATAAACCTAAACTTGCAGACCAAATTGATTGTTATCTCAGAAACGGACTGGTTCCTCTCAACGTTTAATTAACTTGGTGATTGCGTGATAGTCCGTAATGACTATAATTTAATGTTATATTACAAGCAGTGTTCTGGTTTGTAATCATTTGTTGTCCACCACGATGTTTAGTGACAGCGATTTGTGTAATTCTGATATGACAGTAATATATATCTGTTACGTTATTACATACGATTAATATATATATATATATATATACATATATACATATCTATAAATTATTATAAAATGAAAAACATCCAACTTCGGTTTATCCTCATATCACAGATTACCTGAGTTAATTCATATTTCAAAACAACAGCCTCTTTTGGAGAAAATTATAAAATACTCGTAAGTATAATCTGATGATGAAAAAAGGGGGACAAATAATATAATATACATGTTATTTAAATAAAACAGAGTAAATACGCACGTGTTCTTAATAAATTTCACTTTTTTATTCCACTGCATTCCATTGTTAAGAACAAAAAAGGTTTAAAAGATCACATCACCCATATCCAACATTTTCGGTTTTATTTTTAACATATTATTTATTTTTCTCATGATTATTTATTTGTTATTTTTTTTTTATTTATTTATTTATTTATTTACCTTCACGCCATATCCCTTGCGGGGTAGCCAGAGACGACGGAGCGCCAAACGCTACATACCTCTTTCGCCTCGGCCACAGACATCAACCTCTTCATACATGCCCTCCGGGGGGTCCTCATGCTTTTTACGTGACCTTCCTCCAGTAACATTGATACTGTGTTTTCGAAGGTCACTCGAGGCCTCCCCTTGTCTCTCTTACCGCTCACTTTTCCTATATAAATCTTTTTTACCATTCTTTCATCACTCATTCGTTCGACGTGCCCAAACCACCTGAGCACGTTCTTCTTCATTCTCACCGTGACATCTTCGCTAGTACCTGCCATTCTGTGGATCTCTTCATTGCGGATTCGATCAGCTAGACTGACTCCGCATATTCTGCGAAGAGATCGCATCTCCACAGTATTCATCTTTCTTACATTCTTCTTCTGTGTTACCCACGTTTGGCTGCCATATAACTGCGTCGGTAGCAAAACTGCATTGTGTACAGCCAAATGTGCAGCTATACTGACGTTTTGCCGTCTCAACAATGCAGTCAAAGCACCATTGACTCTGTTACCGGCAGCAATACGCCTTTCCACATCCATTTCGTATCTTCCGTCTCTGCTAAACATACTTCCCAAATATACCACTTCATTCACTTGTTCTATTATCTTATCCTTCATGTTGATCTTACATTCTGTTCTTTCTTCATTTCTTTCAAATATCAGAACCTTCGTCTTATCTACATTCAGGTTAAGACCATTTATTTCACACCCATCTTTCAGAGTGGTGACCAATGCCTGCAAATTGCATTCTGATGATTTCGTAACCGCTTCGCGCGGTTCCAACTTATCCTTTAATATCTCCACATACTATAAACTTTTCATTATCTCGGACACTACTTAGAACATCCCTGACATTCTCCCAAAACTCCTCGAGCTCGCTCATTTGAGCTGAGGATACTGGCGCATACATGGCTAACAAGAATACTCTTATTATCCCCAGCTTAAAGCGAACCCAAAGAAGTCTCGGGTTGATCGCCTTGTATTCTACCATTGCATTAACCATTCGAGAGGACAATAATACGCCTACACCTTGGCAACCTCGGTCACCCTCTGGAACCCCAGCCCAGAAAGCGACCCGGTTGCCAGGCAAATCGGTCGTATCATTGCCTTTTCGCTTGGTCTCAGACACACAAATAACATCCAGATCTTTGTCATCCATCCATCCAGATCATTGTCATAATTCATTCATCTTCTGTTCCATTCCTCCTCTTACATTCCACGTAGCTATTTGTAGCTCCGTCCTCCACCTTCCACCGTTCGGCACATGGCGTGTTGGTTGGCGGTTCCCAACGCCGCATTCGTTCATTGTATAATAAAATTATATTTAAAATTAGATATTACATAATTACAACATATTAAAAAATATAATACTAAATTAAAATTAACATAAATTATAATTAAACAATAATACAAAAAAAATACAATAATATTATGATTAGTAAAAAAAAAAAGAAATTAATATATTATATATATAATTATAATTATAATATCGTAACAAAAATTTTTCACTCTGCTATTATGTTATTTTTTTTATTTATTATATATCTAAAGAACGCAATATAATATACGTAAAAATGCAATGAATTTAAACTTCTTTTGATCTTCATAACATCGTGTTAAGGTTTACTATGTGCATACAATAAAAGAAAATGAACAAATGAATTATGATCGGGCCCCGATTCATTTAATTTAAATTGTTCAGTGCTTGATTACTGAAAATTGGATGTCTATAATAGTAATATTGTTTTCACATATACCCCTAACCTTGTATCATAGAACTAAATTGGACTATTTATTTTTTCAAACTAGTTTTGGCAACGGAATCACAAACACTGTATAAGTTATATACTTTGATATTTTGAACATTTCTTAGTATATTAAGATTTCTTTAATCTCAATATAATATTTTGATCACCTTAAATAATGTATGAAAAAAAAATTTTTTTTAGTGTAGTAGTTGTGTAAGTAATCGTAAATACAAACAAATAAAAAAAATATAATATATTTTATATTTTCATATTTGTTGTTTCTGTTATTCTTAACTAATTATAATCTGGTTTCCACAGCTAGGCTTTCATATATGAATTCACCTCAGGATTTCATAGAACACGTTTGTTAGGTTTTTATTAATATTAGATTTATATTAATTTATTAATAATCAATAAGTCATGGACAATAATTAACAAACTATCATAATCTTCTTATCCTTATCCCAATTTCGGGGTCTGGAAATTTTACTCCATTCAAAAACAGAAACAAAACCGGTGACACCGCCGTAATCATAGAATAAGTGCTCTGTTTTGTTTCTCCTTATTTTCAGACTAATACTCTCCAGATTTTGTTACCATTTTTCCAGTGTGTTCTGCACCTCAAGTTATGAACAGCATGCACCTAGATGTCCCTCCCTAATTTCCAATGCAAGAGTATCCATTCCAGTATCCAACTGGCGGAAAGAGAATATGACATCCATCGCACCTCGGCTAGGCATGAAATCGAATAATTTCTCCGAGACATCACTCTCTCTTTCACTCTCGCATCCTTTCTCTATCATTTTCTCCTACACTATTATAATATGTGCTTTATTCTGCAATCATTGTTACAGTCTTGTAAATCTCGATTATTAATATTCTTCCCATTCACATTCTTTCTTCTTTAACAAATACCATTTTATTTTATTTTGGGGTCGTTTCTTAAACATATTTGTATGCACTAGAAGTTCACATCATGGAAATTACATGATGTGGAGTCTATGCCGTAAGACTACATGTTTCGCTCGGCAGTGCCTTGCAGTTTTAACGCAGTTTATTTTATTTCTCCTTATTAAATTATAATAAATCTGCGTCATAACGCGGCCAGTTTTGTAGGTAATTAGGTGTTCATCTCTCTTTTTAGACGAAGTATTGGATATAGCCAAGTCTAAGGCTAGAGCGGTCTCCAGCAAGAACTCACCCATCATTGCGTTGACCGAAAACCTAACCTCTATGTACTATTTCATAATTATTATAATTATAATTATCATTCATATCATATTATAATTATCATTCATACATCCCACATGCCCAATAAAATCAATTTATCTGCTCATTGTCCGTAACATTTATCTTTATAGAATCAAAATCTTCCCAAAACTTCTCTTTTATCCTATCATCAAGCCCCATTTGAAGAGCATATAGACTTAAAATATTAAGGACTATACCTTCAAACATCATTTTCACATCAATGATTCTATCACTCACCCTCTTCACTCCAGTGATACAATCTTTTAATTTCTCGTCAAGCACAAATCCGACGCCAGTCCTCTTTCTACCATTCCCGCAATTATAAAATTTGCATCCTTCATCAATCTCTGTCGCTTTCGATCCCTTCCATTTTGTCTCCTGCAAACATGATACATTTATTCAAATTTTCTTGCAGTCCGCAATTTCTCTTCCTCTTCCAGTCATTGTACCAATATTCCAACGTCCAATTTGTATTTTTATGTCAGGGCTAGCTTCTTGCGTGGTACCGGTTTGGGTAGGTGCGACAACCCTAGTTTACTTCCCACAGAGACCTGATGCTGCCTGTGCGCATCGCCTACAGGGTACGTCCTAGAATTAAACGAATCTATTACCATACTGCAAAAAAATGTGGATTAGTTTTACGGCCCGCCGCCTACCTGAATAGAAGATTAGCTTTTAGGAAAATAAGTCCGTGTGTACTTAACAATTTCTCACAAAGTAAACTTTGTTTTTGCAATCCAATAATTTACAAAAAAATCGAACTCGAAGGGCATCCACAATATTCATTTAGAATTACTAAAAGAAACTGCCTTGCCTTTATTATAATTATATTGCACCGCTGCTTTTTTGATTTTTTTATAACTTTCAACATAGTTCTAATTGTGAAAAGCAAAGGCAAAAATGTGTTTAATTAATTGGTTAAATTAATAAATATATTTGTCACTTAGATAGAAAAAACCTTGTTTTAACATGCAATATTCATACTTTTTTTTCAAAACTTTATAAAATAAGAGTGATAAAGTAAGAACTATGTCGTGTGTTCGCAACATAGAATAAGACCGTTTCTAATCATCCCTGGATGCTATTAGAGACGGCTAAAGGACCAAAAGTCTATACAATCCTAAATTATTTATCTGAAGAGTGTTGAAGTTGTTGGTTCCGGAAAAGTTTCCCAAATCTCTTAATAGAAGACCTATTGTATCGAATAATGAGGGCAGGTGAATGATGTCGATATTAATATAAACATTTTTATAAAATAATTAAAGGAACACATACATTGGTTAAACTAAAATATGTCGAATTTCTTAATAAAATTGGGATAAATTTATTAAATTACAAGATGTAGGTAAAGTATAATACGATGATGCATGATTAATAACTTATTACAGCCAAACCTAATAAGTGTATAGAGTGTATAAGAATAACATTATACCTACTAGTAACATGTAACCAAAAATATCTCCCTCGCAAATTTATTTCAATGGATAAGACAAATGGAGTTGAAAAATTGTTGTCCAAAAGTGTCTTTTATGACAAGGGTTATCAAAGTGATATACAGGCATTTCTTGTTTTCGTCTGATCCGTATTGTCTTTATTCCAGACTATGGATTAAGGTACGTTCTGTTATTTATTAAATATAGTAGGTGTATTTTATTTATTTTATTCAATTGAATAACAGTAACTTTGTTTCATAATATAATCTGTTGTATTAAATACTAACAAAAAAGGTATCGACAGCAAAAGCGCTATGTATGAATGATAAATATAACTACACTAGCAGACCCGGTCACGCGTTGCTGTGACTATTATTTTTGATATATTACATTGTACTAAACTATTTAAGGGGTAACGTTCAGAGTACATCTGTCATGAAAACCATAATGTTTTCTTATAGTCGATATTAAGCAAAAATCAAAACAAAATAATTATAATTATTTTTTTAATTTTATCCAAGTTTATAACACTATTTGTATATTACAAAGTTTTTAGTAAATAACTTGGAACACTAAACTTACGAATGAGGTAGGTAGGGTAGATATCTCATTCGTAATTACTCAATCCAGTCAATAGATACCGCCATCTTTTAGAATTGTTAAGAGCTAACTGCAAAATGATAAACTAATAATTTGCAATAAAATAATACTGCGACCATGAATTGAGTTGAAAATTATTATATCTTTTAAGTTAGGTCAAACTGTACGTGGTGTGTAAATTTATTTAAATCAGTTAAGTAGTTTAGGAGTCCATCGCGGACAAATAACGCGACACGTGATTTATATATATTAAGAATTCTGGTGGATTTTTTTTATCATTTAATATTTTATATAATATAATAAATAAATCGTAAAATTTTCCTTTTTTTTAATATGTTACTTTATCATTTTATTAAGACGTTCATAATTAAAAGTATTTGGTGGTTTTTACTAATACATACAATGAAAGTTAAACTCAAAACATTTAAATTTTAAAAGATTTTTTTTTTTTAATAAATACAATTTTTATACAACTTGGCAGAATTCGTTTTGTCAAATAGATTTGGAATGTGGCAGGAAGGTTCTATCTAAAGCCTCCAAAGATTTCTTATGTGCCATCGTGCATTCATCCCAAACAATCAATCCACATTGTTGCAAAACCTTTGCCATTGCAGAGTTCTTCGAAATGTTGCACGTTGGAGTTTCGTTGCTTTGCATGTTTAATGGTAATTTTAGTGCTGAATGAGCTGTTCTACCACCTTCAAGCAAAGTTGCTGCGATTCCCGACGAAGCGAGTGCAAGTGCAATTTTATTTTGTGAGCGAATTGTTGCTAATATCAATGAAATCAAAAAAGTTTTTCCTGTACTACCAGGTGCATCTAAGAAGTAAATCCCTCCTCTTTTATCATTTATTACTTTCAAAAGTGTATCAAATACATACTTCTGTTGTTCATTCAATAGTGGAAGATTCGTTTGAATTAATTCTTTCAAAGTGTTGAGATCATACAGTTTTTCTCGGTGCAACTCTTGGTTAAAAGCATCATGCATTGGACGATTGGGTGCGGCCAGGCCTAATTGAAATAATAGTTTGTTTGACATCATCAAGCACATGTCCTCAATTGAAATCAATACTTCATTGTAAATTTCTTCGCTTATTTGTATATTTGGATTTCCCCTTCTAATCCGTATTTGATACAAAATATCATCACACATATTATCTTTGTACTTGATCCACAAATCCTTTGGGTTTGATGGGAAGCAGGTAGATATGATTATAGAAAACAATGTTCGTATTTGATGAGCTTGTGATGATATTACAGCATCATTGAGAGTTTGATCCCAATGAGCATCATTGTCTAGCAATCGCAAACGTTGGCAAGCTTCTCTATATGATCCACACAAATCACCATTAACAGTTCGTACATGTTGGAACGATGTTGGGCCACGTACATTGACTAATAGCAGTCGTAAATAAAAACATTCATCATTGCTTGGATGTACTGAATAAATTCGACCAATCGCATCGGTAGAAAATATATCTGGGTATCCTGTAACTGGTTTTCCTTGTTTCCGTCGTATAAATCTTCTTGAGGATTGATTCCAAGTATAATATTTTGGCATTTCAGAATATAACAATGTTTGAGCAAAATCATCGTTTTGACATATCTCAAAAAATCTGGTTAATGTAGTAGATGGTGGCTGTAAAGCTCTTTCTACTGCGTTCTGTGCTGTAAAATATACTCTTTGTCCATTTTCTAAATGCACAGCTAAATGAACAACAGTAGGGTGTCTTTCATGAATAGGAAAAGAAAATATTCGCCAAACTGCTTCATTACTACTAACATAGCGACCCATTTGGTATTGGGTAACTTCATCATTGGAATTCTCTGCATTAATACCAATCACAGCCATATCACTCCCTTTGGTTACATATTTGCAGATGTATTTAATAGATTTTACTGAATGGCAAGATTCAACGTTGATGTGCGCTTTGAAGGTCTTTGATAAAATGGGTGAATATGGAACAATCCAGCGATTATCTATTTCAATATCTTGTTGATTTAATTTGACAATTGTTGATCTTCCATTGTCTGCTGTCGATCGGCGACGATACAAAGGATAACCGTCATTACCAGTGATTGTTTCAGATATTAATGTCCGTGGATATCGCTTTGAACATTTACCATCCACCATACACGGTGAATTTTGATTAAGAGTTCCACAGGGACCCTGTATCATGTTTTTAATAACTACCTCATGCAATCCAGGATCTACTTCTACATTAGGAATTTCAGCTGATATTACTGCATCAACTTCATTTGGCCTTATCTTTTCAACTAACCAAATCAAAATGTGTGCATGTGGCAATCCCCGTTTCTGCCACTCCACAGAATACATCCAGCAGCGTGTCTCTCCAAACACATAATGTTTCACAATGAAATCCATCAAAGATTTCAACTTTTGTCTAAAGACTCTGGCTGTAATATCATGACGATCAATAGGTGATTGCCAAGGGAATAACTCCTGCTTGATTTCTATCCAGTGTGGATTGCATGTAAATGTGATGAACAAATCTGCTGTACCATAATGACGAACATATGACATGGCATCTTGAGCATATTCATGCATATGTCGAGGGCTTCCGATGTATGTTGCTGGAAGAATAGTCATCCGACCAACATTCTGTGCATTTCCATCAGTATTAATCGCATCTCGAAGGTGAATATACTCTTCAGATCTGAGTTTGGTCTGATTCAACCTGATGAATGTTAATCTCTCCGTTTCAATTTTAACATACATGTCTACAACATACTTGTGATATAATCGCCGACATTTGAGTATGTGATTGTCTTCATTTTCACGAATCATTAGGCGGTAGGAATAATAGTTCATTGAACTGACTTTTTTGTTGGTTTCGGAACCTGAAAATAGATTTTTGTTTTCATAATATTGAAAATTAAAAAAATAATAATATAGTGACTGATAATATAGCTCCATAGCTAAACTAATATTTTTTATTACCTGTAATGGGATTTATCATCTTGTTTGAAAAATCATAGCCGTCTTCACCTTGCCAAAATATAATGGGATATTGCAGTGCGTCATATGAGCGGTGTGTTTCCTTTATACGTTGTAATTGATCATTCCGACGATGTAAAACAATATCACGGGATTCGGGATACGGGAAGTTTTCTCCAACTACAACGATGGCAACTTCATCAATAGTTGGTGCATTAAAACGTCTTGCATGTTGGCCAACAGGTGTTTTATCAGCTCTGATTACAATTTTGTGATTATCAGATGGCATCCGATCCAGTGCAGTTTTAAACAACATAACCAATTGATTGTACTCATGAAATAAAGTTTGTAATTGTTCTACAATAGACCTCTTTAGTGAATTGTTATGTGAACAACGCATATCAATTTCTCGTGGTGAATTGCCCATGAAATAAATTTGCAGAAATTTGTAATTGCTATCTGACACTGGTAACAGTGAACCTGCTCTATGATATATTTGGCCTTGTATCTGTAAATTAAAAAAAAATGATTTTTGCCAAATAGAAATAATATTTGTTCCTAAAAAGTATATCTGTCTCTTAATTTGAATCACCAAATAATAATTGATATGCTTAGGTATGTCAATATGTAATAATTAGTTGTAACTAATATCCATCGTCAAATAATTATATTGTGTTTCAAAATAATAAAAGTGTTGCTAATACTGAATCACCAAATAATATAATGACTAAGTAATATATGTTTTGGGGTTTAGGAAACTGAAGGTTAATGACACATATTTACTTAGTTAACAGGAAATTTTGTTCATTAAAATAATAATGATTAACTGCTATAATACATACCTTAAAAGTTGGCATGAAATTTTCCCGAACTACGTTTGTTGCCCCAAATGATGTCATTTGAAAGCAATTGTTATATTGTTGAATATTTGACAAAAAGTGTATGGAATCTGGTTCTATTCCTGAAACCAATGAGTACAATGGCTCTGGTGGTGGATCCAATGGTATCAATTTCACTTTCCCATTTGCGCAACACAATCCATTTGCTTCATTTTTGTATTTCAATGCCTTACAATAAGAGCAAACCAAGTTCATAGATCCAATAGCAACACATTGGTGGTTACTGTAGTCAATTGACAAATCGTAATTGAAAGCAGCTCGATTCAAACTTTCGCGATTATTAGTTGAATCTCTCGCTCTCGCTTCCCGCGTTCGTGATATACGAATTCTTTCGCGTTCATTTCGGTCGTCACGTTCATGTGCAGTATGATAAGATCGGTAATTCATTTGGTTTGTAGCATTTCGGGTTCTTCTACTTAAATTACTTCGTCTTATAGGAGGCATATCGTATATAATTACCTAAATTTATTCACATGAAATAATTATTAATCACAGGTATTTATACAATCAAAATTAATTATTAAATATTATAAACGCTTTTTAACGCAGTTTGTTTGACAGATGAAATGACGTGAAAACTGATGACAATTTATGTCGCATTCCGAAACTAAAACAAAAGAAAGAATATTCCAAGGCCAATCAAATCTTACATTTACTTTTTTTGACTTTTCAATTTGGTCGGGTGTACACATTCATTTGATTAAATTTGAACGTTGTGCAGCGACAATAAAGCGCGAATTGACTCTTTGACGTTAGCAAGACACCTACATTGTTTAGACAACAATGAGTGCTTGTAATTTAATATCAACTTTATTAAATAGCAATACAGTTCAAATTGACTCTACATTTAGTTATTTATTCTACATTTAAAATATTTGTATAGGAAAAAGAAAAGGGCTTTTTTAGGGTTTCCCTGGAAATTATTCAAATTTTTCTCGCCGTTAGAGCCATCCTTGGACTTCAAGGAACATTTAAAAAAAAGAATTGTTAAGATTGGTCCATGCGTTGTTGAGTTATGCGCTTACCAACACATTTTGCGATTCATTTTTATATAATAGAAGAAGATGTATGTATGTACTACGTGTATAAAGTAAAAAGATACCGACTTTTTAAAATATTTACAAGCAAATCAAATAAAGAGAAACGACATCAAACGCTTAAAATATAATATGTTATTTTGTAAGATACACGCCTGAAGTAGTTAGTTAACATTCTTATAATCATATATAAGGTACAAAATGATCTAAAATGCAGCATCTAATATGTCGTTGTATTTTTATTTTTATAATGAACTTTTTTTCACTACAAAAAGTAACGATTTCATTTGTCACAAATTAAAGGTCACTTCTGAGTCTTTTTTTCAATATTTTAGTGTGACAGCTTTTACCAACAAAAAGGTACAAATTAGAAACTTGTGTTGGAACACAACAGATTTTAGTGTTGAGGTTACAGGTAAAAGTAAAGCGTAGAATTGAGGTATAAAATAACAGTCTTTGCGATTATATATCATAATTATCATAATTATATTCATGTTATTATATTTATTGAATGTATTTAGCACTGTTAAGTTTTATCCTTTTTTCTTTTTTGTTTGTTAAAGGAGGAGGACGACGCAAACGAGCTTACGGGTTGCTAATGTTATATGATCCTCGCCGCCCATGAACTCTAGTAACATCCAAGGATACACAAGAGGGCTACCGTCGTTGGAGTCAGGAGTATACCCTTTTTTATGGTACCCATGTCGTATTGATCTGAAAATACACCGAAGGAAGTTCGTTCCATATTCGAGTGGTACAAGAAAGAAGGGTACGGATGGTATTGAACACTCCAGATTTTATGTCCAAAGTAGCTCAAAATGTCGTGACCCAGTATTCTGATAATTAGCGATTCATTGATAGGAGTACTATCGAAGAGCAGAGATATTGCAAATGGGTTTTTAATGGTAATTTTGTATTGATAATGTGATTTAATTTAATCTCAACTATGTTATAGACATTACTTAATTAGGTGTTCATAATATTGATATTTATTATTGTATTATTATAAATTGCAACCAGAAAAGCAGTAAGTACTATTGTGTCAGTTTTGAATATGTATAAAATCTTTTTATTTTATATTATTATTTTATTGATATTGAACGAGTTGCTTTTAGCAACAACTATTTATGGTTACATTCTGTAGCCTTTATTAGATATTTAAGCTAATTTATGATGCAAATATTGTAATAAAATTAAGATAGCAATCTAATGTTCTTTAAGACAACACCAGCACTAGGAGAGTAGACAAAAAAGAAACGACGTTCAGTCGAGGAGCAAGGCCACCCGTTTCCCGTTCCATGGCTATTAAGAGCTAGCGCGGTAACCTTACTTCTGAAGCAAAAAGCTAAAAAACATCAACCGCATCGCCGCTGGCTCACAATTAATTTAGCTTCGTGCCTTGAGATAGTAAAAATAAAATAGATAGTAAAAATAAATGTTCTAGATCATATAATCTTTCTAGAATAGACTATTCTGCTGTAATCAACTTTTCGAATTAAATTTGTAGTTCGAGAGTAGTGTTTAAAAATAAAAAAACACTTTCATCTTTATACATGTATGTAATTGCTTAAAATCATATAATATAACGCGGTTAGTATTTTTTTATCTTGCGACCTCTAAAGGACTAGGATCAAGGACGTTGTACCTGCTGGTACAGTCACAGGTTCGAGTACTGCTCTTGTTCGTGAAGTTTATTTTTCATATTAATTCATAAAGTACTCATTATACAACTAAATACAATTTAATAACCTTTTCTCAAACCCATTTAATATGAACTAGAAATTATTATACATATTTAACATATATATTTATAAACATCTAATAAGTTAAACGATAAAGCATATGTTATAAATTGTTAACTTTTTAGTTTACATAAAATAGAGGCTTAACGCTTCCACAAACCGACGAGAATGAGTCGTATTTCTAAGCCTCTATAATAAAACTTTCAAAAACAGCAAATGCACTTTTACCAGGCGAATTACACAAACTTAACAAAGTTTTAGTTAAAATTTGTCCAAGTGGAATAGCAGTTAAACTTGTACAGAAACTTGAGTTTATGCCTAGTTAAAACTACCGACAATTATTTTACTTGTTCCAAGTTGAGCAATTATTGTTAGTTAACTTTTGTTTGGGTAAGAGACATCGATAACAATGATACTCTTTAACAATCTTATTACTTGGAGTGATATTAAGTTTAATAAAGTATTTAAGATAATGTATAGTTTTATACCATGCTTTTACACAAACAAATCTACTGTTAAAATTATTAAACCAATGGTTAACTTAACTTGACTTTATTTATTTCATTTATCATCCTTAAAAGCTCACATTATTTATATATATATTTTTTTATTAAAAAAATATGAAACAGAATATTTCATTTAGCAATTACATATTTACACTTTTTTTTATACTGACTAGGTTAGTGCTTGACTACATTCCACCTGATGGAAAGTGGGAATGTAGTCATAGGTGGTAAGGCGCATTAACCTAGCAACCTATTCACTGTTCTCTTGAAGACACCCACATTGTATTGGGACGGAAATACCGACGCAGGCAAGCTATTCCAGTCCTTCGCTGTACGAATTAAATTCAAATTCAAATTATCTTTATTCAAATAGGCATTTACACTCACTTTTGAATCGTCAATTACTATAATACAATAGATAAAAGGTTAGTGTAGTCAGTCCGTAAGTAAGCTACCACCGGCTCGGAATGCTACTCTGTTGAGAAGAGCCGGCCAGAAACTCAACAGTTGCTCTTTTCAAAAGAAATATAAAAAAAGACGAAGCAAAGCGCTTCGTTCGGACAGGAGGAATGTCCACAATGTAAGGATGGATATCCGCCGTGCGTCGGAACGTCCTGCGATGGAAGGGGCATGGAGGAATTAAGTCGTGTAATTCCTGCGCACACTCACCAAAATGTATCCTATAGAATACTGAGAGGCTAGCAATTCTACGCCTGTGTTTAAAGCTGTGGAAGTTGGCTTCTACCAATTCAGAGACACCTATAAGCCTCTTTGCTCGCCTCTCAATTGAGTTCAGAACCACAAGATGAGAGTTTGCGGCACCAGCGAATATATACACTTAATTCAATACTATAATAATAATTAAGTAGTTTTATTTCGAATGCAAAAGTATATTACATTTTATGAATCATTTTCAGTACTTACTAATTTTCTTAAGGACCTCCCAGAGCATACTAAACAAGTAAACAAATATTGATGAATCTAATAAATCAATACATTCTGTTCATTTTTTTTATATTATTTTATATTTAGCAAATAAATTAGTCAAGTAAGTCAAGTCAGTCAATTCGCTCCACTCATCAGCACAAATAGAGTAGAGAACAAATTACTAAACCCGATGACTTATTGATATACCGAATGAAGCTTGATAGATGTTATAGTGAATTTCTCCGAAGTAGAATAGTTACAGCATTATACTGAGTCATTCATCTAAAGGGTCAGTGTAACGTTTAAATTGATTTTCAATTCAATGCTAGAATATAGACTTTGAAAGTATAGACTTTCATTTCCGTACCTTTCTTATTTTCTTATAAATATAATATTAGTGAGAGCCTAGCGTCTTAATGATTTCTTAAAATACACACCGAATTATTTAAACTAAGCTATTGTGAAGTTAAGTTCCGATACAAAGAAATTCTTAAGTTCAATTATCAAGAAGTGAGAGAACAAAACCATAAATATGAAATACACAGTTAGTTTTTAAACTTGCTTGTCGTCGAGTATATTATTATAAAGACTAGGAATGAAGAAGAATACGTTTAAGTTTATCAAAATATTATTATTAGTATGGATTTTCTAGTCTTAATATTGTCCAGTTTTACCGGTATTTTAAGACAAAGATTTTAAGACGAACCTTAAACTGCATTTGTAATGCAATCCGTGTTTAACATATTTTTAATTATTCGTATTGTTTATACAAAAAAAAGTTATAATAACTGATAAGAATTAAATTAGGTAATCAGTACTTCTAAAGAACGCAGCAATCAATTTAAGTGAACAACTCTCAGACTTTTTATTTAAATTATATTTCATGGCAGATTAATTTATATATATTTTATATTTCTAAATAAAACAAATCTAACATTTAATTTGAAACAGTTAATAAAAGAAGTAAAACCAATAGCGTGTATCTGAAATACTTAAATAGTTTACTATTGTGTTCCTCGGTAGAGGGAAACTTTACTTGTAGAAATCATTGAAGCAATTTCTCACTTAGAGATCGTGAAGATTTAGAAAAAGTATCATTTGAACTTGCAAAATAACATTCTATAAACCCATACAAATTTTTCATAAGATTCAGTCACACATTGAAACATAAAAGAGCTAATATATACAATACTAAAATTTTAAAAAGTATTGCACATGCTTATTAATAATAATCACGAATTCATAACTTAACTTGAAATATTGTTTTAGAAAAGATTAAAATTTAAATCGTACATTTCTCTAAATTTTATATTATAATATATAATATATTATATTATCAGATATATTTTATATTATAATATATATATGATAATATAAAAATATTTGACTATTTCTTAACATATTTTTAAAATCAATTAATTTTGAGGTATGTTTTAGTTTTTCTTTATAATTTTTTAAATGAAAAATATAAAATACCAATATAAAAGTATTATGTTGTATTTTCTTCCTTTTCCCGTCATCCTTTTCCTATCAATTCACCTTCTGATCGGTTTTATTTTTCACCATTTTTCTCTGCAAGTCGGTGTTCGATCACTTCAGCTACATAAAATGGTAAGAAAAAATCTATAAAATAATTTTTATTTTTTGTTTTTTTTTATATAACATTTTGCTTACATAACATGTTGCGTCGTTTTCATTATGCTTAGAACGGCATTATAATATAGATACAAACTCAGTTTTTAAATATTATGGCACCAAACAAGTCATTATGACTTGTTTCTAATTAAAGCTGAGAAATTATTTTAGTTTAATTATGTTTGTTATATTCCAGTACATCTTCGAATCCCAAACTAGGTATTTTTAATGTTCGGTACAAAATACAAAAGATATCGCATTATAACTTCGTAACTTAGTAAAACTAACTATTTCCTTGCTATATGAAAGAAATGGTAATTACTACCATCCGAAGACTGGTATATTGTAAAGGTGAAACGGGGGCTGAAATTTGCCCGGAAAACTTTTTTTGATGAAAGAATATATAATATTTTATTTAGTCTTATTTAGAAAAAAAGAGAGATATTTCAAAGTTCTTGGCACAATAACATTTTTGTTAAGGGACCTATTTTTTTAATATTTCATAATGAAAGCTGGTGGCAATTGCAGATAATTACTTGTATCATTATTTAGGATACATTACACCAACTAATAAAACCAATAAGATAGTTAACATAATTGATTGAAATATCAATTAAAAGATAATTTATAGTTACCTTTAATAACTTGCACTAATAATCTAGAACATTTGAACCGTTTCTTATTTACCCAATACTATAGTATAGGTATTCAATCATTTATATAAATCTAAATAATTCACGTAAGGGAAAGTGTCCCACTAACACTTATAAAGTGCTGCCAAGGTTTACGAGACACCTCAATGGAACGAGAGATTAATGTTCGTCTGTTTACACGAGGCTGATAATTGCTATCAAGATTTATTTTACAATTGTTTTTCTAAAATGAAATTTTTAGCAATAAGATTGCCTCAAATATATTATTAAAATAATAATATTTTTGTTATTTATTTTTAAAAATATACCAACATCTCAGAATCTTCATTCTAACCCAGGGGGTTAGTCTTCACAGCTTGATTATACTTCTATACGGAAATACCTTAAATTACAAAAGTAAAAAACATTTTAATATTCTATATTAACTATATTTTTTTCTATTTAATTCGTCATACTACTAGACGACAAAGTGGACGAAGAAGACAAAGAAAACTCATAAACAGACAATCTTTTTCATTACTTCTGCCGATTCCGAGGAAGTTTCAAAATGTTCTCAAAATCGTTATAAAGTATTATTTATTCGTAACATTTTATTATAACTTTTTATTTACAAATCGTAAGATTCTAAGGTTTCAAAATACTTGTATATATTATTTTTTTCCTCATAATTTTCTCACACGCTAAAGTTGTTATTTACTTTAACAAAAAGCCAAAGCGTATTTAACTTTCAAATTCTAACAACATGTGAATTTCCAATATCGTATATCGTATAAGATATAGTCTGCGATCACTGTAGGTTTTTCGAAAATGTTTAAGAAACATATAGCTACTAAAAGATAAGATAGATGGACACAATATGTTCTCATGTCGTGTCTATCTATATATATGTTATTGAAATTTAAAAGAAATGTAATAAATATGATTGTGTGTGTGAGTGTATGTATGACTTAAAAGACTTATATTATCCTTAAACTCACTTCTTAAATTCATGTGTATAATGTTACTAGATATTTCATTTTATGGCTATTAGCATAATTGTTATTATTTGTTTGTTTTATAATAATAACAATATTTTAATTAATATGTAAACACTGATCCATATATTAAATTTGATTAAATCGTTTAAAACTCTTTTGTGATACCATTATCACATCGCACTGTTACACTGTATATGTATGTATATGTATCGAAACAAGTTATTATATATTGCATTAATTAGAATAATCACTATAGTAATTAGGTTTGTCTGTACTCAAAAGTAATGAGTGTATAATTAGTTGCGCCGCACTATATTGAGGACATGATATGATTGATCAATACTGACAACAAACATGACTAGTATAATTAATTATATTAGACATTAAAATATTATTATTCATTTAACTAATTATCAATATTGTGAATATTATAAAAATAAAATTTAAGATATATATTTTTAATTTACTCGCATTAAGTTGAACGTTACTGTTGCTGCTGCTGCTGCTGCTGTTTTTATTACTGCACAGATTTTGTAACGAAGCTTTATTAAGCTGTCAATGCACCACAAGGTATTAAAAAAAAATATTTTTGGAAACGCTGATGAACTGCTAACAAACTGATCAATGAGGGTGACTCATTGCTGTTATCAAAGAAAAATATTGACAAACATTGTTTGATTTAAAGAAACAAGAAAAAGTCTACAGTATTTGGTGATAGCAATCAAGCTGATGTACTGACAACCAGAAACAGGTTTCATTCTGCACTCTACGATAACCACGATAATCGTATCGGGCTTAACACATAAAATATTTTATTTTTATTTATCTTTTCCGGCGTGACATCAAATGTGTGTATCTCGAAAAACAAAACAGTTCGTCGGAATGAATAGGGTTATAATGTTATTGTAAGTAATAAATTTCCTATTTATTTATTTATCATAAACTTTTTTTTTGAGATTGTTCTTGTTTTTTGCACGATAAAAAAATATATATTTAATTGAAGTATATTCATTTAAAGTAATTAGCAGATTTACTTTTTAAAAAAATTGATATAAAATCAAATACGACTATTTTATTTTCATAAAATCAAAAAGTTTTCACAGATATAATACAAAACCAGCTAATTCTTTTTCGACGACTTTAATATGTTCAAACCACATTTTTTACTAGATCAGTCATTCACGTGTGTGTGTGTCTTTTATTTTATAATAATATAACACGCTTAAAAAATTTGGTTTTGCAAATATAACAAGATCAGTAAAGGCTATGCTAGAGCTTGTTTTGCTTTGCTTTAAATATTTTATTAAATCGTTTCCCGAACTTGAATTGACTATTGTCTATCATTATATTTTGTTGTAAAATTTGGAACGTGCAATAAGTATGCCCTACTGTTTGAGGAATGGCATTCTAAATTTTAAGGATAATAAAATACGTGCACCAATTTTAGCATTTTGGTTCTTCGATTACAGAAGAACAAAAAGTTCCACATGTTTGTTAATATAGATCACAATAAGGGATTTAATGAACTGACAAACTTCCTACAAAAACTCTGTTGGTCAAAAATCAATACAATCTATCTTCATACTTGGAAAATGAATAATCTTTTTGATGTACCGAACAATTTACAACTATCATCAATTTTTTTAACGCGTTTGTAACAACATTAAACAAACAATCAAAAGCTTAAGTTTTACAATATTACTATAATAAATAACTATTTATCTAAACTGTTGTTTGGGATGTGAAGTTCTCATGTATGTTATAGTTTTTTTTCATTTTGACGCATCAGTTATATAATAATTATAAGTTATAAAAAGTAAAGGAACTTGTTTCTCATGTTCCAGAATAGGCTTTGAGTCGAATGTTGACTGAAACTTCACCAATTTTCTACTTATTCAAATGGTTAGTAAATTAATTTCCGCCAACTATACAGACTTTCAGATCAAGTAAAACAAAACTTTTATTTAATTTATCGCTTATTGATAAAGTTCTCCTACAGCGAGCATTAGTAGTTACTATTATTTTGTTAAAAAAAGGGAACATGGGAGTGATTGTTACTCGTTTTGCTGAAAAAGTTAATTTTACATCCTTTAATTTCGTAAAATTTTTTATCCATAACTTTTTTTTTTATTTATGAGAAGGGCAAACGAGCTGGCGGATCACAGAAGGACGTGATTACCGCCCCCCACGAACTCTTGCAACTTCTTAAGGATTTACAAGAGTGTTGCCGGCCTTGTAGGTAGGAGCAAACGCCTTTTTTGAAGGTCGTACCGATCTGGAAATACCGCCGAAGGTAGTTCCTTCCACAAGCGAGTGGAATTCGAACGGCTCTCCGTTGTACGCGGTCAAATGGTAGAAGCTGGTATTGGGGTGATCCGGACCAGAGATGAGAACAGCACTCCATGTGAGGCCGGACCTG
Source organism: Melinaea menophilus ssp. n. AW-2005 (assembly GCA_918358695.1). Taxonomy (NCBI): domain Eukaryota; kingdom Metazoa; phylum Arthropoda; class Insecta; order Lepidoptera; family Nymphalidae; genus Melinaea; species Melinaea menophilus. The sequence goes on from OU911048.1 coordinate 17,768,023, forward strand.
CGCCTTATAGAGCGCAAGTCTTTGGCCAGGTTTGAAATACTGCCTCGCACTATTGATCAATCCAACTCCAACTCCAGATGACCACGAAACTGACAATCGCTCAAAATGTCGAGACCCAGTATTCTGATACTTGGCGAGGCAATGAAGGGAGTGCTCTCGAAGAGCGGTGATACGACAAACGGGGTTTTCTTAGTGGTAAACGCGCAAACTTGTGCTTTGTCGGGATTGAATTGAGCGTGGTTCAGTTCACCCCACTCTGAGACCATTCCCAAGGAAGTTGCGTAACATAACTGTTGCATCAAAATAAATAAAAAACCATAACATACATGAAAACTCGACATCTCAAACAACAGTTTAGATAAATTATTGTTTTTTTGAGTAATATTGTAAAACTAAAGCTTAACTTGGATTTGTCTTAAAATAAGAGTATGTTTTCAAAGTCCACACTACTTCTGCACCTCATTTAAGTTACAATGATATGTTAAAATGCTTTTATTAATGTCAATTTTTAAATTAAGTACATGTCAGTTGGCTTCTTACTAATATTCCATAATTAATCCTAGTCGATGTTGAGACATAAGGTTCACTAATGAGACATTTGGATAATTGTGAAAGTTTTTACTTTTGATTTTTATGTTGTTATATTTATTTCTAATGTATTTATAACTTTATAATTGTTATGTCTTTATTTTAATAAATGTCACTTAGATATATTGTAATTATACATTGTTTTACTGTTTATATTATATATAAAATAGGTAAAATATTTTTAAGAATACATATTATATCATTTCTACAAAGAAAAAGGACAAGAAAAAAAAACTTTTATTACTAGTTTCACAGTAAATAAAATACCAGTAAAATATAATTTTGAGCCCGTTAAAATAAACTTAAAAGAGATATCGATACTATGATCAGTGTTTGAATGTTCTCAATTTCAATCCTTATGTCTTTCCCCGATAACTGAGAAACTGTAGAAGGAACATGGACTAATTAGTTTTATCGTTGATAGAGATACAAGATTATGTTATTCAGTGAACAGGATGACTGCAAAATATTAAAAATATTATACCACAATATTTAAGCAGATAAATTAATAATATATACAAGGTAAAAACTAAAAAAAAAATGTAGTAATTTAAAAATAAAACAGTAACGGTTTGAAGAAAATTATTAATTACTTAAAAAAAATAACCCATAAATTATCATACTTGTAGATTTGTAATTAAGTAATAAAAATAAAAAAGTTCGTTATTCCTTTTTTATTGAGTATTAATTCTTCTGACATAGCATTGCTTTTATGACGAGAGTTTCTAAAACTCTAAAGCTCATAAGAGCGTCCAGAATTAATAACGGGGACTGGGTTTGTAAAACCTACGTTTAAGTTCACTTGTGGAGATACTGTTATTATATTTTTAAGACATTTTATTATTATATTTTATGTGACTATGATTATTATGAATGAAAATTAAATGTGGGGATAATGGAAGACTATTGTAAAGTTAAGAAATAAAAACAGATACACTTTATTTTTTCAATAAATGTATCCTAGAAAAATTATAATTGTACACTAACGTTTGTCTAATCCTTTTACATCTTACCATTACCGATGTATAATTATTTCATGTATTGAAGTCACACAACATGTAAATGAATATTAATTCTATTCCAGAGATATTTGGATACTAAAAAAAACGTACTAAGCCCAAGCGTAATAGATTATAATATTTGTCTATAAATATTTTATCAACAACAATAACTAATATACAAATATCACCACCTCTGCATCACCTGATCTATGCTAAATTTTCGCTTCACGATAGTTGCATCCTTTACTAAAAAGATAACGTTAAGTATGTCTATGTTTTGTTCAGCGAGTGAGAGAACCGGATTCCAAGCCCTGCCTCTGTTTTCTTGATATATCTCCTAATAGTAGGGGTATATCTTCCATCTTTCTTCTTTGCTAATAGTTCAAAACGCATTAGCAAAACTATTTTTTGTTTCAGATGACCACGGGCGACGGAAACACAATAACCGATGAATCATCCAATGCATTATTTATTGTATTTATATAACTTTTAAACTTTGTATCGATACCAGTTATCATTGATAAAAACCAAACTTCTCTTTTCTCTTGTTTGTGGTCTATAATAGAAAAAAAAACTAACTTCTTAACTTTATTCCATATATTTGTTAATAGTAGTGGAGACATAATAAAACATATATATCAAAATAAATATTGGTTACATTTTGTTTTCGTATCCCTTTCACATGATTGAAATTTGTCAATTCATTAAATCCATTACTGTGATATAAACAAACATGAGGAACTTTTTGTTCTTTTGTAATCGACGAACCGAAACGATGAAATTGGTGGATGGATAGTTTTTGTTTTTTTGTTTTTAGTTTCTTACAATTTCTAATTTAGTAACAATTTGTTTTTTTTTTCAATAACTAACTATTTTTTTTTCAAGTTTTTCTTATGAGAACATATCTTATTGACGCACACACGGTATTGTCAAATTTTACACTCGCCACTGAGATACCTTATAGCTTTTTATCTATATATTTGTAGATATAATCTAATTTCTATTAGGTCAATTAAATAAAACATCATACTTTACGGTCATTACCTTTATAAGATTATTTAATAAAATGAGGCATAAAATTAAATTTACAAAAGTTTTTTTTATTTTATTATCCCTAACAAAAGGAGCAATACTACCCCTGAGTACTCATACAGTAGGGTGCACCTATCACACGTTCCAAATTTTACAACACAATACAATGAAAGATAACATAGTTAATAATTAGTTCGGGAAATTTATTATTTTTTTTTTTTTTTTTTTTTTTTTATTTTTTTTTTTTTTTTTTTTTTTTTTTTATGGAATAGGAGGGTAAACGAGCTGGCGGGTCACAGATGACTTGTGATCACCGCCGCCCATGAACTCTTGCAACATCCGAGGATTTACAAAAGTGTTGCCGGCCTTGTAGGTAGAAGTAGACGCCTTTTTTGAAGGTACCCATGTCGTACCGATCTGGAAATACCGCCGAAGGGAGTTCGTTCCACAAGCGAGTGGAACGTGGAAAAAAAGTCCTTGAGAACCGCACAGTGGAAGATCGCCACGCATCCAGGTGGTAGGGATGGTAAAGAAGTCGATGGCGCGCTGTGCGGTGATGAAATTCGGCGGCAGGCATCAGATCGAATAGTTCTTCGGAACACTCCCCGTTGTAAATGCGGTAGAAGACGCACAAAGAAGCCACGTCTCTACGCAATGCCAAAGAGTCCAGCCGTTCGCAGAGCACCGGGTCCCCGACAATCCGAGCGGCTCTCCGTTGTACGCGGTCAAATGGTAGAAGCTGATATTGGGGTGATCCGGACCAGAGATGAGAACAGTACTCCATGTGTGGCCGGACCTGCGCCTTATAGAGCGCAAGTCTTTGGCCAGGTTTGAAATACTGCCTCGCTCTATTAATCACTCCCAATTTCTTCGAGGCCAACTTGGCCTTGCTCTCCAGATGACCACGAAACTGACAATCGCTCGAAATGTCGAGACCCAGTATTCTGATACTTGGCGAGGCAATGAGGGGGGTGCTCTCGAAGAGCGGTGATACGACAAATGGGGTTTTCTTAGTGGTAAACGCGCAAACTTGTGTCTTTAGGGGATTGAACTGAACGTGGTTCAGTTCACCCCACTCAGAGACCATCCCCAAGGAAGAACATACAATTAATTACAATTAATACATACATACAATTAATACATAAATCTTTCTGATGTTGTTGAATGCATGTAGCATTCAACAACATCAGAAAGATTTTTATACATTATCTACTATATATTTATTTATTATTTAAATGGCAAAATACGGTTCTAATATGGCAGACATTTTCTACTCAAAAGGTGTATAAAAATATTAAAAAATTACATACATTTTACGTATATTTTCTTACGAATTACATGGATTTTTTTTATATAAATATTTTTAAAATTCCTCTAAAAATTCAGTTGGTGAAAAATCATTATCTTAAGTGGTTACAGTATCGTTTAAAAGCACCTAGCATCAGCTCTTGTTCCATTTAACTATATGAATACAAATTATTGAATACAACCCAGATGGGTTGTATTTCACACTTGATTGATAAAATTGATATTAGTTTTATTTTAAAAGTAAATATTTTACTTTCAATATTATATGCTTAATCCGTGTTTACACAGAACATAAACATGTAATTATAATTGTACATTGAATTATAAAAGATTTAGTTCGTATTTTAATCTATATTAGGCACACCAAAATATAAATATAGACTCAAATTTATCAAGTTTAAAAAAAATAGAAAATTAATATTGTTTTATTCGGAACGAGAAAGATGAGGAATGTAGTTGATTATAATGTTCATATAATATAATACCTATATTTATGCTAGATTTAAGGTACATCAATTTTGATGGAATAGCCTGTAGGAATCATTGCTTCTAGATCAGTTAGAACAGCTAAAAATGCGGAGTTTTGACTCATTTACGATAAAATTTCTTTTCTTAATAAATTTAAATCTGGATCATAATCCAGATTTAAAGTGAGATACTTACTACCTTTAATGAAAATACGATTTAGGTAGACATTGATAATTTTTAAATAAACAAAGAATAATTTGAATAAAGAAAACCATAATACATAATATTAATTAAGTACAAACAAGAAAGTATCAAATTGTTTCAGTAATATGATCGTATTTTTTGAGAAAGATAAGTTACCGGCATTACGAAATCTACCACTGTTATAGGTTATCGTATATCAAAGTGAAGTTATCTAACTATGACCACATATAGTATTTAGTATCTGCAGTGAATGTAACTTCTCTGTATATCAAGTGTAAGCTGTAAAATTAGTAATTGATAATTTATTAATTTAATATGTAGTTAAGTAAATATTATCATAGATTCACCCTTAATATTAAATATATAAAGATAGAAATAAAATAAAAAATAAAACTATTTTTATTATATCATGGTAAATGTAAAACCTATATTTCCAACATCCTCAGAAAAGCTAATAAAACCGAACAGTACCAACTTTTGTTAATATAATCTTTTTGGAAAACTTTAATAATAATACTTACAATTTGGTTTGGTTAGGTTAGGTTATATTTAATTATAATTATCTACGAAAATACTTCAATTTGTCATGTCAATAAGAGAGGAGATTACACAATGACGTATTTATAGTCGATTCCACCTATCAATGATTCCACAAAACAATCATAATACATTAAAATAAATATAAATATTCATATTCATGTTTATTTGGTAATATTTTTGGTTCACAAAGTTCTTAAAACTATTTCCAAAAATATAAATTTGCCGGTCAATGCATACCAAATCTTTTGATGTTAACATTTGTTCAATTTTATTTCAAAAAAATAATGCCCTATTTAATATCTCGAATTTCATATGGTAACTTATTATGTCTTTATAGACATGCAATATCATACAGTAGTTATCTGTCACTCTTATACCTGCTATTTTACGTATACTTTTTTTTTACAGATAAACACTTCATGTGCATTTGTAGCATTTCCCCACAAAACAATACCGTATTTAATCTAGGCGTACGCTTAAGCATAATACGCTGACAGAGCAACATTTCTATTTGTCCCCTTTTTTATTTATCTTAAACTGGTTTCATTTCGATACACTCGGACACTTATTCAAAATACCTTCGATTTTTCATACGCCGAATCCGTATCAGTTTACAATATTGTCTTGGGTAAAGACGTCAAGATTTTATGAGCATTACATGAGCCCCGTAAAAAAAAAAAATAACTAAAATTAATTGTTATACTGCCAATATATACAAGACATAAAGAGTAAATGAAATTTAATGTTACATGTCTTACAAATTAATGCTTTATATAAACATACGTTACTAATGCAAGTGCTAAAATAATTAAATAACTAAGTTTTAGAGTAGGAGCAGCTGCTGCAGCAGAGCTCAACGAACAGCGTGGTGTTGACTTTGAGATGTCTCCAGTATTATCACAAGGATAATAATTAATTTGGATATAATAATTTGTTAGTCTTTGTAACGATTTCAAGATAATATTGTTTCATAAAGTATAAAACATCTTTAAAGGGTGTCTTCAATAATGTTCTCAAAGTATATAAATATTAAGCAATATGTAAATAAGCGTACAATTAGTTAACAATTTTATTTCAAATTACATAAATTGTTATCCAAAAAAATATTATTTTATATACTATTTTTTAAGTTTCAGTAATTACAATTTATTCTATTCTTCGTGTTCACTGTAGAATATTTTTGCTAGTTGGTCAAATTTCTTTTTATTTGTATGTAATTGTTATGTTAATGTTTTAAATAAATTATAATACCTAGGACATATACTTTCTTTATTATTGATTCATTATATCAGTAGGGAGAACATTTATTTTATTAGTGATGATTAGCTGTCCTATCAGAATTATTTTATTATAACTTACGAGTATAACGTAACAAATATTTAAGTCAAAATATATAAAAACAAACGTTATTTTCGTAAACATATAAATTATAGACATTATTTTTAAATAAAAAAATTTACTTCCTAATTCAAGACAAGACCGCAGAAGCATTTTGATTCTTCAGTGTCATCATTAAATTACTCTCACTTAATCTCTGAAATCCTATTAAACCACAAACATTAAGAATTCACGAGTTATTTACTCCACGAACGAATCTCAGTTCAGAGAGAGGCCTCGACGAAAATATTTAATGATTCTGCTTAATTTATTCTTATCTCAACCAAATGAAGATTTTAAGATTATTCTTTTACTATTAAATAAGCAATTCTTATAAATAAATATGTAAGTAATTGGTTTCACGGCAGTACTAAAATTTTTACAAAAGTTTCAGATTAGGGATTTAAATTAAAAGATTTACTTTTAAGTATTACAAATAGAAAATATAAATATATATAAATCAATAATAATATTATACATTTGATTAACTGCTATTTTATAATATAATTATAAGTTTTTTTTACAATACATTTAGATTTGACAATTCATACTATAAAATATTATATCTAAAATTGTAAATATATTGCAGCTTAAAATAAATAATGTTAGTACATTTTTCTTGTATACATTTCAACTCATAGAATATAAGGCTTAAGTTACTCTGTGAACACAACACAATATGTTTGATTTTTAACAATGGTTACTTCAAAAAGAGCTTTTAGCGAGAGTAAACACCCAGGTGACACCACACCTTACGTGGGCGAGCTTTGTTAATACTTTGTTTAGAAACTTTATGAAAGCAATATCTTTAGATAACTTCTTATATTTTATTTCAACAATGTGTTTATTTTGATAACTAAATATTTTCTTTAACTTTCAATGCTTTAACTATATTGTTATGGGATTTGAATTTACGGTAATATATTAGAGTCGAGCACCATATTTTGTAACAAACCTTAATAAACACTAAAATTTAATGTAAAATATAAAAAAATATATATTTTTAGGAATCAGAAGTGGTTTAAGTTAATTTAAAAACAGAAATACTGCTATTGCCTACAACTATTTATTTTAACAAATATTCACAATCAAATATTTAATCTAATGATTAACACATTGTCTAACAATTAACAAAAATAATTAAAACAATGGACAAAAATAATATTCAGTAATCTCTAACACAATACGTCTGTTCGACCCAAAGTCTCAAAAAAGCCTGTGCGTGCGCGCCGTACGCTTCGGTTTGTATATTTGATGGAGGGGGTGTTGCTAACGGCGTCTTGTAGCAGCTAACACGGCCTCTCCTGATATCCTGTCGTCCCCGACAGGCCCGTCATCTTCGGAGTCGGAAAACAGTCTAGGCAGACCAGATAGACACGAAGGGCCCGGTGCTGCGTCTGTTCTCGAGGGCTCCTCATCATTAGTCATATCTAAAGTCAAAATGTACACAACTAGTGTTAATAGTAATCACCTAACCCAACCGTTTAGGTCAGACACAGTTAAGAGTGTTAGTTTTGTTAATTCTAAATAGGGTAAGGAGAGTTCATCATGCATATATTCACATAGGTACAAAAGTAAGGTTATGATACACTGGGCACTTACGTTTACCCAGCAGTTCTCAGTACTGGCCGATACTGAAAATCTACACCACACAAGGTATCCAATACAACATGGATACATAACAGGGTATTCAATACAACATGAATACATAACAGGGTATTCAATACAACATGAATACATAAACAGGGTATCTCCAATACAACATGGAAGACACATAAGGTATCCAACACAACTTGGATACATAACAGGGTATTCAATATAACATGAATACATAAACAGGGTATCTCCAATACAACATGGAAGACACACAAGGTATCCAACACAACTTGGATACATAACAGGGTATTCAATACAACATGAATACATAAACAGGGTATCTCCAATACAACATGGAAGACACATAAGGTATCCAACACAACTTGGATACATAACAGGGTATTCAATACAACATGAATACATAAACAGGGTATCTCCAATACAACATGGAAGACACATAAGGTATCCAACACAACTTGGATACATAACAGGGTATTCAATACAACATGAATACATAAACAGGGTATCTCCAATACAACATGGAAGACACATAAGGTATCCAACACAACTTGGATACATAACAGGGTATTCAATACAACATGAATACATAAACAGGGTATCTCCAATACAACATGGAAGACACATAAGGTATCCAACACAACATGGATACATAAGGTATTCAATACAACATGAATACATAAACAGGGTATCTTCTTTAAAAGATAAATAACATCCGGGGTCCATTCTCCTTTCCATGGGACCAGGAATTGGGCAGTTGCATATGTAGTCTTCCCATAGGCCCCAGCGAGTAATTTCAACTCGTATCTATGGTTTGGAAGAGTATTGATGACTTTATAAGGACCTCGCATACCAGCATGTAGTTTTCCTTGAGATTGCGAGTACTTTATAACGAATTCCCTTCTGGAATACACGAGGGGAGCTACGTTCTCTATTAACGGTAGCATCCTGCTGTAGCCGATTTCTCGATAACCGTTCGGCCGTCCTTTGTCTCAGGATTTCCCGCCTGGACTCACGATTTGGAGACTCTGAAGTAGTGGAAATGTCGCGTACCAACGTTCGGATCGCAAGAGCGGCGCTCTCATGACCAATCAGGAGATTTAAGGCAGAGGTCTGTGTTGTCTTCGGTTTTGTCAAGTTCAGAATGAGTTGCAACTGCCACAACTCATCAGCCCACTCAGTCTTCCGATGATTAGCTACAATGCGAAGCATGTTGAGTACCGTGCGAATGTAACGTTCAACTTATCCATTGGCATGATGCATTTCTGGTGTAACATGATGAAATTGTACACCCAGCACCTGCATCCATGAAGTAAATCCTGTAAATATATCCACCACCTTGCCACACGCGGTAACAAATCTCTTTTATTCTGAGTAGCCTTAAGGGCATTACAATCCGTGATGACATCAAATTTTAAACCAATTAAATAGTGGCGGAAATGTTTAAGAACCTTAACTACAGCTAACGTTTCGAGCTCATAAGAATGGTAATTAGGTTCAGCTCCTTTCGTGACCTGGCTAAAATAGGCAAATATTATTGTTCCCAGGCTTACCAGATGGTTTACTTACTGTCAGATCAGCCGCGGTGGTACTAGTCGTGACAGCGGCAGAAGCTTTCACACTTTGAGGACAGTTGGCCTGTTTGTGGCCATGTCGGTTGCACAAAAAACATTTAACAGCTGAATTAGGATTTGAAAAAGAGTGTTTGTTACCTTGGTATCTATTGGAGGTAGTCGATAAAGCTGAGCGATTCTACGTTGAAGTTCCTGGAGCTTCAGGCTTCACAAACGTCGATAGGTAGTTCACCAGATCATTAGGAGAAAGATTCGCATTTGTTGCGGTAGCCTTAGCCTGTGGGTCTTTGATACCACGTAACACTATTGCCGTAATAAGGACCTCACTCAACCCCTTAACGATGCGTAGACGTAACAATGATCTACGTGATCTACGTGCATATTCCGCATAAGTCCTAAACGTATTAGAGTTGGTAGACATAACTTCATACAGGATGTTAGCTACGTCTATCTTTTTGATGCAGAGGCACTTGAAGTCTTTCTTGAAGTTGGACCAAGTGCGGTCACTGGTGACCCATTCGTCCAACCATAATTTGGCATCACCCTTCAGACACTTACCTATGCGAGCTAGGCACTCGTGATCCTCCCAACGATTAATTAACCTCGCCCTATCAACCTCATCAAACCATGACTCCACATCGTGAACGTTAGGATCGAAATTTGATACGTAGTAGCTCTGTGTACTTCCGGTTTTTAGTGAATGGATAGCTTCTACGATCTGCTCAGAACCTTTCTCATAGATAGGCCTAGTAGATGGCGGGTGATCTAAGGCGTGGAGACGGGTCATGATTGAACGCCAAGACTGGTGGTCACTATACTCACGATTACGACTGCGGCTCTGTTCCGTGTAGCGATTATGGCTATGATTGCGATGCGGGTTGCGGCTGCGGTCCTGTTCACGATCACGCGCAGGGCAGCGACCACTGGTTCTGTTATGGCTACGACTGCGGGTACGATACCTTGTCCTAGGTGGAAGTGAGGGAGTACGACCTGAAGACGGCCCGTGGGAACGATTCGCTGACCTTTCTCGATACAACCTTCGATCTCCACGAAATTTGGATCGAGAGGGTCGATCCATGTTAAAATTTAGATGTAAAACAATCACAACGCCAAAGATGCCCTTTGAGACCTTGAGTTTCACTAGGATAACTAGTATTTTTCACTTTAAAACAATAATATTCACACTCGGAACGAAAAAGGTACAAAAACAAAGTAATTACAAAAAGTAAATTATCAAAACACGAAGGTGTCAATAGTATGAAAAGTATATAAAGCGATCTAGGCCTCAAAAGAAACACTTATCAATAAAATAGGCTTATTAACGTAACGTAACGTTAGAAAAAAAATATTAAGCAATCATAACAAAATAAGATCAACTTTCATTTGTCACGCAACACGAGGATACTTTTTTTTTTTTATAAAACAAATTTCAAATCGTCTCACAGTATGAAATAACGGTATTTAAAATTGACAATAGGACGAATGTTATTCAAAATAGACAATAGGACGTTACAATGTAAGCGTAGCTCGTCTTTGTTTCAAAAGAATAATGAACACTTACCAAAGTGAAGGTGAAATTTGAAACTTACGAAAAGGGCTTACGATACACCACTATGGATATGAAAAAAAAATTAACACAAAATGCAAACCGTGAGCAGTGTTCGAATCCCACTTCTGATTTTAGGAATCAGAAGTGGTTTAAGTTAATTTAAAAACAGAAATACTGCTATTGCCTACAACTATTTATTTTAACAAATATTCACAATCAAATATTTAATCTAATGATTAACACATTGTCTAACAATTAACAAAAATAATTAAAACAATGGACAAAAATAATATTCAGTAATCTCTAACACAATACGTCTGTTCGACCCAAAGTCTCAAAAAAGCCTGTGCGTGCGCGCCGTACGCTTCGGTTTGTATATTTGATGGAGGGGGTGTTGCTAACGGCGTCTTGTAGCAGCTAACAATATATTATTATTAATCTTACATATTTGTACTTTTAAATAATCTCAGAAAGTAGGTTAACATAATTGGTATTTATAGTGTACACTGTCTTCCACAATGTTTACAAACACATCCGGGCTGACTAAATGCAATACGGTTAGGCATTTTTGTCTCCTATGGTCAGTGACATTAGGTGTAAAATCAGAGTATATTATAGATATTATTTTGGTTTGTACCCATTACATATGGTAAGCCACTAACATAAGTAATTACACTGATTGTATTCGTCATTTTGATATAATAGTTAATGACCATGCCTACTGAGCGAGTGGATTCGATGCATGGCGATAATTGTTTGTTGTTCTACAAATTATTGTTTCGAATGTGAATCCATTTCGCTATGCAGGTTTATGAAAATCCTCACGACCTAAAGAATATTGATATTCTTATCCGAAAACAAGAAAAATATATAAACCTTCAAAATAATGAAATATACATAATAATCACACATATATTTAAGGTATTTTCCTAATGAGTTTTTTTTCCTAATGATTCATAATTTATTAATTATTTGTTTAAGTATTTAATAGTAGTATTGTTTTTTCTTCCTTCTTTTCGGTTCGGTTCGTTTCCTTCTTTTGTTGTTATAAAAGAAGGAAACGAACCGTACTATATGTACTATGTACATTATAAGTACTTGATTTTATTATGATTCATGTCCTTACAATGGCTTCTCATGATTAATTTATAAGTTTTCATGTTTGCATTTCTTTGTCATAGATATAGAGGTTCTATGTATTCTGTTAATGTGTTTTTATATAAGAAACGAAATATTTTTTATCTTTTCCCTTAAATAAAATATTTACTTATTGATTCGTTTAAATCAAACAAACTAATACTTGCTGATGTACCCTATTTATCATAAATACTTAGTTTGGCCAGAATCCAAGCTGTAGTTTGGTTCATTTGCTTAGTCAGCTAATGGATAGCCTGTTTCTTAACGAAAGATTAAGTAAATTGTTTAACCTGATTTTAACCCACAATAAACATACTATACTTCACTTTACAAATACAATTTGTACAAATAACAAGAATTATAAGTATTCCTAATGTGAGAAATATTCTTTTATATTATGAAATTAATCTTTAAGGTCTTTTAAATCAACATGATAAAACCGGTTCTATTTAACTAATAATAACTACATAACTTAAAGTAATCAAAGTATTTCAAGTTTATAACGCCCCTCTTTTTTCCTGACATAGGAGTTCACAGAAGTCAAGCCAAAAATGATATGGTCACAGAATATGTATTATAATGATATAATCTCTAAGAATATAATATTTATATAAGATAGCTGAAGTAATATTTTACAATTGCATATCTCTCATACTTTTAAATCTGAATCTAGACACAAGCGTCTATTAAGAATTTATACTCAAGATAATTTATACTCAAGAGAGATGTTCGCTTCACTGATGTAGATATAACTGAGAGATTGTCATAGTTGTCATTGCGTCAGAGTTCAACTTTTCCAAAGAAAACGAATACATAGTCAGACACTTTAAATGTTAATATTTAGGTCCAAACATCTGATTTTCAACTAATCTAAACAATTAGTTAAAAGAGATTGATATACTAAAAGGTTTATTATTTACGTTAAAATATTGTTGAGTTAAACATATAATAATATACAGCTAATAACATACATTTCAGGCATCATACACATTTTTATAGCTTATTTTTTTAATTTCCTGTCAAAATAAAAAGTGCTCCGAATAAAAGGTTTAATAGTTTTTTATACGTAATAAAGGTACCAAGAACTGAAGCTTCAAAATATTAATATGAACTTACATTTATCTAAAATAATCTTATTTTAATCTCAGTATTGCAACTTCCAAATTATGAATTGTTGAATACCTACATTCTATTAGTAGAAACTTGCTGAAACTTAAGACTTAACTTTGATTCAAGATTATACTACATTTGTGTTATACAGATAACGTTGTATCGTGTACGATACGATATTGTAACGTGTGCGATATTTCTGTAAGATCTTTATCAACAACGTTCATTTTTCCTTATAAAGCCACTGTAACACGAATCTTAGCCTTCGGTAACGATATCCATGAGCCACTACTTTAGTTGTTAATGACATTTAACTGTTCATATTTTGACAGCTAATTTAACATAAGCAAAGATTGATGTGCTTTTTAAATATTAAATCTTTTGTGTTTATTTTTTTACAATATACATAATCTATATACACAGATTATGTCCTCAAAGTTACGATTTGTGGAGATAATTAAAAGTGTATTAAAATTTTGACAAAGCTTACTTAAAATTCTGGGTTTGCTTTGGGTACCTAGCAAGATAAATAGTTTGAAATATTTCAAACGATTCAAAGCCGAAATCACAACCTCGCTGACGCTTACGGTTGAAGTATAATTTATCCTGTGTCATAGGTCGAACTGACAATAGGAAATTACTAAGGGTATCAACTTTATCGCTCTTGTCATTAAAACATTGTCGATGACGCTATTTGGAATTATTTAATTTAATTACATGTTATTTAACGATACTTATCTATTATTTATTTTGTATTGTAACAATAAAAAAAGTATATATATATATATACTTTTTACCTTTTTGATTAGTTAAGTGCCTCCTTAATTCCCTTAAATGTGTATTTATTGTTAGGTATTGTTATAAATTTTACATAACTGAATTCCGTTTCCAATATAAAAATAATCACTAAATATATTTATTTATTTATATATTTTCCTCTTTGAATCCATACCAGTGATCAATTGTGTACGTCAAATGACAGGAGGGCCTATTTTCATATCGTACTTATCAACAAAATAAGCTATTCAGACACTCTCCAACTTAAAATAAGGCTACGAGAGTTCCAAACACGCATTGGTCTGAGAAGAACCACACAATAAACTCAGCTGGGTTTTTTTTTACTGCGATTTTTTTTTTATTTAGTGAGTAATGTACGAACAACTAGAACCATCGCAATCAATGCGATAAGCTAATAAGTTAATAATAAGAAAAAGAAAAATATATACTGCAAGTAGAAATATATCAAAAATATATTAACAAGTAACAAATACAAGAAAAATAAATAAGAAATAAAATGATGCTAAAATTGATTTAAGCACACTTAAGCAGAAATCCATATATGTTTAAATTATTATTATACAAGTTATTACGTAGAAGGTTTATTTCTATAGTAATTTAAATACTACAAAGACATTTTAATTTTAATGATGTTTGTCTGTGATTAGTTACATTAATTATCTGTTGACAGGAAATTCATAAGACTAACAGTCCGTAACATTTCGTACTATTTACAAATTAGATGTTGCTAGCTCAAGTATGCTTTGGGTTTCTCGAAATATCAAACTATTATATTTTAGTATGTTTGGAACCGAGAAAATTATTGTCTCCTTATATTCCCGAGGGTAAGAGACGGCTAAGGGACAAAAAGAAATGCAATCCTACACGATTCATCCGAAAGGTGACAATAATAACACCAACACCACACCAACGATGGTGGATGTCAAAGCGGTTACCGGTTTTAAAAACTTTAGCCAAATCTCTTTATAGACATTGTTATGGTCAATGTTAATCTTTTTCATAAAATAGTTACAAGGAATATTTTGTTTAAATTAATATCTGAGCACCTTCTGAGTAATATTAATAAATTACTAGATATGGGTGATGTGTAATATAATGCTGCATAAATAATTAAAATAATAACAAACCAACCTGATAAAATAAACTTAATAAAAATAACATTATCCCCGCAACTGTTATAACGTAATAAAATCTGTCCTTCGCTAATTCATTCCAGGGGACGAGACAAATGGAGTTGCAAAATTGATGTGGAACAAAGTGTCTTTTATGACAAGGGTCAACAATATGATACGCGGGAATTTCTTATTTTCGGCTGATCTTTCTCTATGCCAGATTACGGATTGTAGTACGTTCTCTTATTAATTAAATACTATTTATTAGAAGTAGTTTTTAATTTAGAATTAAAAATATTTTAATAAAAGTAGTTATGTATCAGAATATAATCTACAATATTAGATTTTAACAAAAAAGCGAATGACAACAAAAGCGCTATCTATGAATAACAAATATAACTACATTGGACTAAGCATATTATAAAAAGAATTTAAAAAAATTTTTTGGCGTATTATTCATGTCATTATACATATAAGATATCAGATCGCTATCTTCAGATATCAGATGAGATATCTTTTTTAATGACAGCGTTATAACTTTACTGAATATAATATTATAATTTATTATTCAGGGATCCTTGACAAATCACTATATAATGATAGTCTTATAATCCTATGTCTTATAGTCTTATAGTCTTATATACTATGGTCTTTTCATACAAACTTAAGTAGCTGCTTAAATTTTAATGAAGTAAGCCATCTTACCATAATTAGGATGAAAAAATATATATATTATCTTATAAATAAGGACAGTTTTCATAAAGCTGAATAAAAAAAAAGTTACTTTTTATATGTTATATATTAAGAAACTACTATATTATAATAATGTAATATCTAAATTTAAATAAGGTTATTCTACAAAAGGAAAATTAAAGAAGCCCAAGTTTCAGCTCGGATCAACCCAATTGAACTGAGAATTGAATGATACTAATTAATTTGTTTGTTTGAACTTTATGATTCGTAATGAAAAAAAAATAAGAAGGATGAGTTTTCAACAAAAATCATAAATGCCTTTTCTGTTCTGTCCTTATTAATAAAAATCTGCTAGACCATAATAAGAATAAAACAAGACGAATTCTGAATTAAAATTGTAGTTCATAAACAATATTAGTAAGTTATTAATTAATAAATTAGTATACCTTCAATGAAGCAAAAAGACACCGACCTTTTAAAATATTTACAAAGACATCAAGTGAAACGACATCACATGCTTAAAATATAATATGTTATTTTGTATACTCGCCTGAGTACTTACTTAACTCCTTTATAATCATCTTGTACCACGACCTTATACGTGTGTGAATAAGGCACAGAATGGTTTAAACATTTTTTTTTCTACCGTATTTTAGTATAATAAACTCTTTTTCGGTGTAAAAAGTTAAGATTTTATTTGAACAAACAGAAGGTCGTTGGAGACCATTTTTAATATTTTAGACGTGTAAGAGCTATTTCCGGTATAAAGATACAAATTGAAAATTTATTGTGAACCGCAAGGTGTTATAAGGTTGATTACAGTTCCTATTAAAAATTTAGAATGAAGGAAAACAATAATTAACTGTTATTTTGATTATGTTCATATTATTATATTTATTGAATAGTTGTAGTAGTTGTTTTTAGTACTATTCAATATTATATAAAATTTTAACAAATATTTTCATAACTTTGATTCTTATTTACTTAATAAAATGTGTTGTTGTAAATTGCGGTTGTTATTTTGTGTTTTTTAAGACATAATATATTTTATATCAATATAAAGTTCTGATTTAATTGAATAAATTTGTAAGTTTTACTCCGTACCAATTGAGACATTTTTAGCTCATTCTACAGCTAAATTTACTTTTCTACTAGATCGAAGGAACTAAGAAAAACTTATATTCTGTTCACAAATCACGAGAGTAGTATCTTCATTGTGTCCTAGTTCCGACTTCGAAGTGTGTAAAGTTACATGGTATGCGTCGAAGTAAATGAAATTGAACCCACACAATAAAGACAGTTGTTATATTTCTTAACTAGAATGTGAGATGCAACTCACAATATATGCTTATGTAAATATTGGGTTGATTATTTTACTTTTCTCCGCGGCTCTTTTATATTTCCATAGTAATAAAAATAAACAATTATGACAAAGAACGTTGAGGTTATTTAAATTTATATATGAACTAGCTTATATATGCGGCTTCGCTTGCGTTGTGTAAGTTTCTTTTTTAACTCGGGACTTCCTATTTGATTGATGGAAAGAGAAGAATAATATTTTTTTGATGGCGAATAATTTTTAATCTAAAATCTTCTAAAATATTTATGTCAGTAAAAAACGAAGCTAACAAATAAATTTTTTGAATAAGGATTAATACTGAACAGAAAAAAACAGTCTCGAAAATAGCGTAATCTTTTAAATTGATATTTTAAACAATAAGTTAGTTATTGTGAGTTAATCATATGAAATTGAGACGTGCTATCGCAGATATGCTTTTTGTAATAATTTCATAGATCTACAATTTTCTAGTAAAGCACTCCTGGGTTCCGCAGCTCAACCGAGTAAGGCAAGCGATAGTTTTAACCTCGTGACTTCTTTAATAGTAATCGTTATACTTCAGTCAATTTACATAATACCGTAATGTACTACTTACCTAAACCTCCGTGATGAATTGTATTACTATTTAATAAAAACAATACAATAATCCTTGTATTGAAAAAGTATAAAATTTAATTACATACAGATGATATTATTATTTAGTCCAAACAATAATTTACATTATTTAATTAGGTGAAACTTACGAGTATATATAAATAAATGACTTCATGACACATGTATCGATAATAATATTATGGCATCGATCGAGTGCTCTTCAGGTTTACATTAGCACTGGGCGAGTGAGAAAAAAAAAAAACGACGTTCAATCGAGGCGAGGCCCCATTCCCCGTCGCGCGACACTTAGAGCTAGCGCGGTGCCCATACTTATGACGTCAACCGCATCGCCGCTGGCTTACAATTAATTAAGCTTCATTCTTTATGACGGTAAAAATAAAATACTGTATTACTACACGCTGTTACACTCTTAGAATATAAATATTTTATTATAAATATTAAATGAAAAATTGAGAATTGAACCTACGGCTTCTAACCTGGTGACTGACAGGTGTTCTAAAAGCGGCAGGTTCGAGTCCTGCTCTTGGTCATGAAATTTTCGTTTTATATTAATTCTAATAAAAATCATAACATTAAGTTTATATAAACAACTACATACATTTTAATAAGATTTTTGATTATGCGTATTCTATGAAATATAAATTATTATACATTAATACCTTACATATATATATAAATATATATCTGTATAAATATCTACATGCATCTTTCTGTATATGTATACCTAGTATAACTAAAATTAAAACAATTTTATTTATTAGTTGCAAATAAAATTAAGTAAAATAAATAAAATAGACGATAAACATTTGTATAAACCACACAGACTGAGTCGTATTGCTAAGCGTGGAAAATAAAAACTCTCAATAACATCAAATAAACTTCTCCCCAAACAGTTTACACAAACTTAATAAAACTTCAGTTAATATTTGTCCAAGTGGAATAGCAGTTAAAGTTGAACAAACATTTTAGTTTGTGCCTAGTTAAAACTACCACCAATTATTTTACTTATTCCCATTTCAGCAATGATTGTTGGTACTTTAATATGGGTTAACGAAGTTCATAGCCACTGTAATTTACAAATATCTATTTTCATACACTAATCTTAAGTTACTATTTTATTTTATTTACGATAATGTATATTTTAGATATAAAATATGACAAGCATTTGGACAACCAAATCTCGTAGCTACCACTAAAATTAATTAAATTAAATTAAAATTCGTTGATTGATTTTAATCAATTCTTTTATTTAATTTTATAAAATATCATTCTTCAAAAACTAATATGTGAATGAAGTATTATTCAGATATTAGTTTTCAGTTTCAGTTTCAGTTTTCAGGACAAACTTTACATTAATTACCATTGATGATGTTTAGCATATTTTTACATTACAAATGAGTCATTGAATAGAATGCTATTATTATTAACAATTTCTTCTTATTTTACTTAAAATAAATAAATACGTAATAATATACAATATACATCTGGAAAAATATCTTTGCATTAGGAAATAAATAAATCGATTTATATCAATGATTGAACATAAGATAATAAAAATTAAAGTTTTGTTTTGAATGACATTATCCCAATTCTGGGGTCGACGCAGTATATTTTTTTCCTTCCATTATGTCCTCGTCTTCTCGGTACACCCTCCCTTCTTCTCCATATCTTCTTTCACGCAATCCATCCATCTTTTTTTCGACCGTCCTCTACCTGTCCAACCCTCCACTATCATACCCAGAACTTTTTTGTTAGATGCCTCCCGTTTCTCCTCATACCACGGCAGTCGGTTACCTCTAATTTTTTCTGTCACTGGCGGTACTCCCAAGTAATATACTCATTTCTTATTTTATCCTTTCTTTTACCCCCACACATTCATTGTAACATTCGCATCTCTGTTATATGCAAACGCTTTTAATCCTTCACCATCATCGCCCAGCAATCAGATCCAAAAATAACGACATATCTAATGATGATTTTTTATAGATTCTCCCCTTTAGTTTAAGGGAGATTCGAGCATCACACATTGTCTCAGTGACTTGTCGCCATTTCATCCATCTCGTCTTGATTTTGTGCTTTACGTCACAGCCAATATTGCCATCGCTTTGGATGAGACAATCAAGGTAGCAAAAGTCCGAGCAGACTGGCAACAGTACTCGATCCATCAAAATAGGAACAGAACCGGAGACACCGCCGAAATCGCAGAACATGTTTCTGCTTATTCTCAAGCCAATACTCTCCAGCTTTTGTTGTCATTTTTCCAGTTTACTTTGCACTTCAAGTTCATTCTCGCTGACAGGAACAATTTCCAGGATGCCTCTTCCTGTATGTTTAATGTCAGAACATCCACTATCAACAAGGCGAGATAGGGACTCAGAGCCGACCCTCAATATAAACCTACTGTTACATTGAGCTTATCGGACTTATATACTAAACTGACTGTACATTGCAAGAACTAACTCCACATACTTTCCAGGTATACCCTTCTCTTTCAAAGCCCACCCCATCACATTTCGGGGAACCTCTCGGTAAAATTCTCGAGATCAACGAAAACCATGTGCAGGTTCTTGTCTGCTCATCTGTACTTCTCACATAACTGGTGGAGAGCGAATACAGCACCTGTCGTACACCAACCATGCATAAAACTGAACTAGTTCTCCGAGATATCACACTCGTCTCGCATCCTTTTCTTTATCACTTTCTCCCACACTTTCATAGTAAGTGACATGAGCTTTATACCATGATAATTGTTGCAGTCTTGTACATTACCCTTATTTTTATAAATGGGCACTAGGTCACTACTGCACCATTCATCAGGGATCACTTCTTCATGCAACAACTTATTGAAAAACAAAGCCAGCCAGCAGCCAGCATCCATAACTATTTAACACCTTCCATACCTTCACTGGTATTGCAGCCGGACCTTCAGCTTTTTCATTCTTTACACTTTGCACCGCCACTTTTACTTCATCATAGGTCACTTCTATCACTAATCATTTATTTAGCGGCTGGTTTTTCAAAACGCCATTCCAATTATTTTCATTATTTATCAATGTTTCAAAAAATACAATCCATCCTTGTTCCCATCAACACTTTTCCAATATCATCTATTATGCATTTTACATGTATGACCTCTCTAGAATTCTACTCCCTACATTTTGTTATACGGTACAGTTTCTTTTGACCTTTAGGAAACTGTAGCAATCTATATAACTCTTTATGCACCTCAGCTCTAGCGATGGCTACAGATACTTTTGCTCTCTTCTTACATATTTTTTATAGCATTTTTATCTCCTCTTTCATACCTTCATTATCGTGCAATACTTCCTGCCATTGTTTAAACGCAACTTTCTTCTTTTTTAGAAACTCTCCCTTCCACCACCACGTTTCTTTACTTATCATACCTTTTTCTTTTGTTTCGCCTAACTGAAGAACTAGGGCAAAGGATGTCCTTTGCCACAGTTTTTTTCCATTCAGCCATTTCCTTCCAACTATCGGTCAGAGATTATAATTTTTTTCTTTATCTTTATAATTTTATCTGCCACTCTTTTTTTAAATTTACTCGCACATCCTTCCTTCTCTAACAAATACTATTTTATTTTAGGTGGGTGTCGTTTCTTTAACATATTTTAATGCACTAGATATTTAATTTCTATGATGAGGAGGCTATGCTGTGAGACTACACTTTCGCCCGGTAGTACCTTGCAGTTTTTGACTCAATTGATTTTATTTCTTCTTATTAAGAAATAATTAATAAGTAAAATTTTTAAACCAAGTATTGGATATAGCCAAATCGAAGACTAGCGCGGCCTCCTCACCCTCACCATTACAGCGACCAATACCCCAATCATTATGTATTCTTTCATAACCATCATTTATACATCCCACATGCGTATTAAATTCACCCCCCACATATATCTGCTTATTGTCCGGAATATCCATCATCACTGATTCAAAATCTTTCCAAAACTTCTCTTTCATCCTATCATCACAGCCGGTTTGAGGAGCATACACTTTTAATATATCAAGGATTAATCCTTCAAAATTAATTTTAACAGCAATGATTCTTCACTCACCCTCTTCACCCCCGTCACACACTCTTTTAATTTCTCATCAAGCATAATTCCAACACCATTCCTTTTTCCATCATTCCCACAATCATAAAACTTGTATCCCTCACCAATTTCTCTCGCTTTTGATCCCTTCTATTTCGTCTCCTGCAAACATGCTACGTTTATTCGTCTTCTCTTCAACATGTCCGCAATTTCTCGTCCTCTTCCAGTCATCGTACTAACTTTCCAACTTCTAAACCTCAGTCTTACATCCCTTTGTCTCCGGGCTAGCTTCTTATGTGACACCGGTTGATACCGGTGTCACATAAGGTGATCCGTAGTGTTAAAAATGTTTAATTTGTTAAATAAAGGTTATTATTACTGATACTTTTATAATAGTTATACGGAAATATAAATAACAAATTAATATTTATATCAACAGAAATTAATAAAATAAAAGTAACAAAGTGTTTAAATATCTTGATAAATAAATATTTAACATTCAGAAGGGAACATTGTTACATGGCCTACACATGTACATGGCCAACAATACACAGTATTTGACAAAAATAACAATTGCATGCTTATTTATAGAACACAATATCAAATGTTATTTACATACCAATATCTAATGTTTAGGAAATTAAATATCATAATAAAATTATATAATTTTTTTCCTTAAGTCTATTAATTACACAGGCACACAAAAAAAAAAAAGTCATGAACCAGAGGGGAGACCCCATTATTCTTAGGTTTTTGGGATCGCTGAAACCGAATATGACAATAAAAACTAATTTTAAATGCCCGTTTTCCCGCTAGCACCCCCTTACTACCTCTTAAGGGGTGAAAATTGAAATTTTTGTATTAAATTAAGATAAATGTGTATTTCTACGTTTTTAGGGATGCTGAAACCGAAAATCATAACTAAAAATAAATTCAAGACCTCCATAACCCATTAACACTTTCTTACTACCCCTTATGGGGAGTGAAGTTTTCCATTTTTGTATAAAATAAAGATGAATGTGTATTTCTATGTTTTTTGGTATGATGAAACCGAAAATGACAACCAAAAGTGAATTTGATACCTCTTTTACTCAATACCACCCCCTAACCACCTCTAACGGGGGGGTAGTTTCAATTTTGTATTTGTGTTTATTATGAAAACTCTTTATTGATATGATTATATATTTAGTCTATTAATAGGAAGTGGAGACTCACATATTTCACAGTTCACTTACTACGTATTGTGAAAAACAGTTTTTTAAAGTGAACTAAACTTTTTTAAGAGTGTAAAACTAGCAAACTCAGTAAGACAAATAAAACAATCATTTTAAATATTTATTAATTTTATTTTAAAATTGAGATAATTATATATTCATAACTTCTACTAATAATCTGGAACGTTTCAACAGTTTCTTGTCTACCAAATACTAAAATTTTACCATTCAATCATTCATATATATCTAAATAAAACACTATTCTAAGAAAGTAGAGATATAGTATCCCACTAAAACTTATAAAGTGCTGCCAAAGTTTAGGAGACACCTTAATGGGATGAGAGATTAATAATCGTCTGATTACATCGAAAATTTATATCTGGGTTTATTACGACATTTATTAAATATTAATGATTTTGAATTGTTTTTTGTCAAATCAAACTTTTGACGTTAAGGTTGCCTTAGATATATTATTCAGATAATCTTTAGCTTCACGCCATATCCCTTGCGGGGTAGAAAGAGACGACGGAGCGCCAAACGCTACGGTCCCTGCATACCTCTTTCGCCTCGGCCACAGACATGAATCTCTTCATACATGCCCTCCTAGATAATCCTCATTAAGTTAACCACATTAATATTATTGTTATTTAATTTTTACATTATATAATTATCTCATAGCATCTTCTCTCTAAGCCATCGATCGGGCTTGCGTGTACAGCTTTATTATATTTCAATACAGTAATCCCTTAAATTATAAAAGTAAATAAACATGTAATTATTCAAAAGAAACTTTATCCCTAATTAGAGGCTATAATTTCCTTATATCTTAAACAAATAGACAAAGTAAAATATAAACATAATTTTTATGACTTCTACCGATTCCGAGAAAGTTTTTTTTTAATATTATATTTTTATTTACCTTTTCCGAC
Organism: Melinaea menophilus ssp. n. AW-2005; assembly: GCA_918358695.1. Lineage (NCBI taxonomy): Eukaryota > Metazoa > Arthropoda > Insecta > Lepidoptera > Nymphalidae > Melinaea > Melinaea menophilus. Next base: position 17,792,280 of record OU911048.1, read on the forward strand.
GTGATAGCAAACGACGTGAAAACAAACCGATACGGTAGAATAAATAGGATTATAATGTTGTACGTGATAAATTTCCTATTTATTTATCTTTTATATATACACTAATAAAGTAAAAGAAACACATTCCTTTTTTATATTATCTTTTTTTTTATTAATTGTATCATTTACATTCGTGCACGGTAATAAATAAACTTTATTTAACATTGGTTTATATAAAGTAACTCACGGCTTTGTTCCAATATATAACATGAACATATCATTGTTTTAGGAATATATTTGTCCAATGGTTGGTTTGACAAACGATACCTAAATTATAAATAAATATCTTACTCTTATTTCATACTGTAAAGGTAAAACTATGTTTACTTTCTTAAGATAAATTAAAAGAGCTTTTGTTTTCAAAGGCTTCATTGACACTAATTTCTGTGTAAGATGCATAAATTATTTCGGAATAGTAATGTTTAATTATATTCTTTTAAAATAAATTTTAAATACGTGGTAAATGTATTTAAATGTCAGTTAGTTTACATATACTCGTACCTAAATAACAGCATTTTACAACAGAAAAACAATTGAATGTATGTTCAACATTATTAACCCGATAATTTTTTTACTTCCAACAAGTGATGTCACATGATGAATATATTGGCTATTATTTTTCAATTAAAAATCAGAATGTGTGACTATTTCTCCGCAATAATTCTATTATGAAAATATTATTCAGTAATAATGTTGAACTTTTATTAATATTATGTCATCTTTTATTTTTTATTAAAATTAAATGTGACTTTTATTTGTTTAAAAATTTTCCGCTATGTTCGTTCGTATAGATAGTTGTTTAAGCTCAAATATTTATTATTATTTATTTTGCATAATGAATCACATACCAATTATTTATGTTTGCAAAAACAATTCCCTGAATCAATTGTCTCTCATTGCATTGTGTTGTAAAATTTGGAACGTGGGATCGGTACGCCCTACTGTATGAGTACTCAGAAGTGGCATTGCTCTAAATTTTGGGGATAATAAAATGTAAAAACTTTTACGAAGTAAATTGATGCCAGATTATACTATATAATTTTAAAAGAATATATTGTAAATTAAGATATTTTATTTATTAGCACTAATACAAATTAGTGTATATAGCGTTATGAGAACATTTATTACTATTTATCAACAAATATGTTGATAAAAAATTGTGCGGTCGGGGGACCCCTGTCAGTATATTTCCTTATGTTTTTTCTTCAACTCTAGATACAACATACCTACATGTCTGTATAACCATGTGTTGATGAAAAGAGACAGGGATACAGAGAGAGAGAGAGAGAGAGAGAAAGGGAGAAAGTTATATAAGTAAGTACACACATGCATTACAGCATACGGTATTTCGTTAAATGATGATTTTCACTAAAAATAACTACTTGATAAAACGCGTTAAGGAACTTAGATCCGAAAAGCTGTAACAGAAAAAATAGAAACATATAGTGCATCCACCAATTTAATCGTTTCGGTTCGTCAATTACAGAAAAGAACGCAAAATTCCACATGTTTGTTTGTTGTTATCACAATAATGGATTTAATGAACTGACAAACTTCAATCATGTGAAAGGGATTCGAAAACAAAATGATGACAATATTTATTTTGATAATAAATGTTTATTCAGTTTTCACTTTATTTATCAAAATAAATGTATATTTTTTATGTTTTAAAAAGCGGTAGTCACAAACAAACAGACAAAGAAATAGGTTTAATATTTTTCATCGTATTCGTGTAACTAAGAAATATATGTAATAAATGTCAGAAATGTCAGTATGATGGATCACAAGCAAGAGAAAACCAGTTTTGTTTTTATGGCATTGGTTGGACGGTACACCTAACTGTAAATGGTGCAGTCGCTCATGGCTATCTGAAAACAATAGACTTGATAATGCGTTTTGAACCATTAGCAATGAGGAAGGATAGAGAATATGCTCCTTCTATTAGAAGATATGTCAGGAATGCGGAGGAAGGGGTTAGCATCCGGTTATCACTCAAGCTTAGCCATGGCTGCATTACTCAGATCTTATGTTAAAGGAAATCACTATTTCGGTTAAACCAGACGATATAAGAGAAACAGTGAAGCGAAAATTGCGCTTAGATCGGGTAGAGTAGAGATGGTATCTTGATAATGGTTGTTGATAATGATACAGTTTATGTTGTTGATAATGTTGTAATCTGTAACGCTTTGGCGCAGTACGTGAGTATCATTATCAGGATCTGTCTGGAATAGTGTAACTATTCATTTCATCATTTAGATATTATGTTCCATCGATAAATAAAATAATTAGAGATAGATAATAGATAATAATACATGAAAATTAATTTCAATTTAGTACTTGCGTTTGAAAATTTAAAAATTAACATTTGTGTACGTGTGTAAAAATGGAATAATTTAATAAAAAATATAAAAGTAATTTTAATTGTATCTGTTTTGCTTTCTGATTAGTTAGTATTATCCCTAAATAACTTTTTCATGCGTACTAAATCATAGTCACAAAAATATAATAAATATATCTCCTCAAAGCCTAATAGCAGAATCTCCGCAAGCAAATTTAGCCTTAGTTTGTATAAAACCAGTCCTGGATATTAATTATTGATGCTCTCATGAGCTTTGGAGTCTCGGTGTCTCTCGTCATAAAAGCAATTTCATGTCGCAAGAATTAACACGTAATAAAAAAGTGTAACGTTAAATATAATAAAAGTCTTAGAGATTTTTAAAACAGTCTACTTAAAAGACAAGCCAAAGTAATAGTATTTTCATTCTAACGTCGATTACTATTATTATACAAATATTTAAATATAAATTTCCATAAGGGAATCAATATCTAACATATTTTAGTCTAAGTTAAAGTAATAAACTCTAATAGATTTGATATAAAAGTAGACAGTGACATTTACTGGTTGGTTTAATTTATTTTAATTATTTAATTTTTTTTTTCAAAATTTCAATAATTTTATCTTTAAAGTACTATATTTTTAAACTACTTTTTTGACATTTTTTACATAAAGCTATACGTTACTTATATACAATAAGTTATTTGATTTACTGTGAAACTTATTATAAAATATTTTTTCTCTCGTCTGCTACATCTGATTTAAAAATAATTATACTATTTTACTCTCACCTATAAGATAAAAGTAATTGAGTTTCCTTACTCTAATCTATAAAACAATACGTAGTTACAGTATTTCCACATTACATTTTATAAAAGTCAGTCCCCTTTTCCTTTTAGCACTGCACCTACAGTGAAGGAAATTAGTTTTATTTCTCAATAAAAATAGTTTTGAATACATCTTATTCAAAGGTTATTTATATCGGTGGGAAGTTTTATTTCTACAGTAAAAAAAAACAAATCTACCTATAGTATCTAATAAAATGTTCCACAATATTATTTTTGATTAAAGATATTACTAAGATTTTTCGATACAGTAGAGCAATAACTGTGATACCAATGCTGCAATTTCTATATGTAGTTAAAAATACCTTTTGTAGTTCCTATAATTTAAAAAGAAAATAAAAATAGAATAGTTCATTGTCACAAAATTCAGTTATTTCCCGGTTCTTTGAGGGTGGAAAAATAAACTTTTAATAAAATTAACACTACCTTTTATTAATATGAAGATTATGTGGTATGTGTATTATATTTTACAGAAATCATAGTAAATATAATATGTAAACACAAATTGATTGAAATAGTGAGTAAATTTTTGCTTCGTTCGAAGTTATAAGATTAGATTTTATAACTGTACTAAATTATTTTTTAAATTATAACATTTATAACGATTTCTTATCAAATTGTTAAGATAATGATTATTGTATATTAGATTTAGTATTAAATATATGATAAAGTAAGGATAAAGTTACGATAAGGACATTTTCAATATTTATGAACGTTTATAATGGTATATATGCATATGTTGTTACATAAGTAAAATAACTCAATAAAATGTGTCAAATATATTAATTTAAAAAAGTTATATCCAATATATATGAATAATCTTATGAATAGTCAATAACGTAGTCTCCTTCACTTCAAACTTCAGTAGTGAGACAGTTGATGCATTGTTATATATGCAGTAGTCGATTATTAAAATTCATATTCACAAAATTACCATCTGAATACTAAAGTAACATTTGGATGTCATATTATGAAGTCCATGGGTGTCATTTTGTGGTGCTTGTATTAATTAGATTAAAAGTAGAAAAATAAAATTCAATAAGTAGAATAACACTTTACAACTTTATCAAATTTCTTTTTTTTTTGTTTTAAAATAGAATTGTATCATCCTCTAGCGCGTGTCATTTTTATTGGCGATTTTAATCCGCTGTCCGTTTGATTTTGAAACTTTTCATGATGAATGTATTGGTTTTTTATTTTAAAAGATTGACGACTCGATAACAATGATTTTTCATTGGTGCAGCTATTTCGTCATATTTTTTATGTCATGTAAATAAATATAAAACATAACTTATACAGTTAATTTAACTGAAGCCACCGATAAAATCACATAATGTTTCGGGATGTGAAGAAAAGACTAACAGACTATCACATTTGTTATAATATGAGTTTTATTATTAATCTAACTGATGTCTGTGGCTCTGAATGCTTAACCATAGGTTGTGGGTTTCATTCTCATACCGGATATAGATACAATAGAATATTATGTCTACACGTATTTCTATTTATAAAACCACCGCGATACAAAGATAATTATTTAAAAATCGGGATTCACGCTCCTATTTTGTCAATAAACATTTATGATATTTTAGTATTCAAAATAAGGCAGTATGTTAATTTAAGCTTTGTTATTATAATTAAAGCTTCTGTTACTAATGTCATTTAGTTATGTTTGTAGTTAAATAAAGTATACATTTCGCATTGCATTACAAAAATTTGTAATGTACGAGTATAAACTGCGGTAAATAATATAAAATTCTGACATTTCTGACGTCATAAAACTTGATTTTGACAGAATACTAAAAATGATCGATTTACAAACATAATAAACGTATTAATTTTTTCTTCAATTGAATTGAAATTTCACAATTATTGTTACTTCTTTCTTTTTTATTCGAGTTAAGACATATGACATATATATAACATGATTTATGTTTTTGATTATTATTATTTAAATAAGAATAAAAGATAAATAATAATACTGTCTTTTTCTATGGATCGGTAATAGATAGCATAAAAACCATATCTTTGTAATAATACCCATTATTACTTATTCTTAATGTATGGATTTAATTTTAACTTTATGAAATATTAAGATCGAGTTTATAATAACTTATAGACGACATTTCTTTTTTTTTTCTTCTTAATAATATTTACCGCTAACGCTCGTTGGTGGAGAACTTTATCAATTAGCGATAAATTAATAAAAGTTTTGTTTTACTTGAGAGAAAAGTTTTCATTGTGGTGCTGAAATCAAAATAAAATCACTTTAAATAAGTTGGATACTGACGAAGTTTCAGTCAACATTCGACGCAAAATCTATTCTAGAATATAAGAAAACAATTACTTGGTTTTGATTGCTTATAATATTTTTATTATTATTTTAAGAAAATAGAGCAATAAAATCTTCACTTAATAACAAACCAGAAAAATTGTTACGTCATTATAAAAAAATATTAAGACTTCCCTAAAATCTGATATCGTAAACAATAGTTTAGGCAAACAACAATTTATTATAGTACTTTTTAACTATATAGTTTTTTTGTTTATTTGTTTAATGACGACGAGAAACGATTGATTTTTCCTCATATTTTTTAACTTAAAACTTATTTTTTTGACGTATTGTTAGTTACAAACTAACATACATGTTTATTTTATTTACTCTCTGTATTTATTTATTTATATCAAATATTCTAAATTCATATACGATCTTAATCGGTGCAAAACCATAGTCGTAAGTGGTTACAATGCCGTTTATAAGCAGCTCTTGTTGCTTACTGTATGAGTACAAAATATTGAATACACACCCATCTTCACACTTGGAAACATATTTTTATTTTAAATATTTAATATTTACTTTTTAAATTATATATGTATAGAGACAGCGGATAAAATATAATAATGATACGTCAATACCCGTATATGTATTGAATTATAAGACACTGGCAGGTTACCCGTGCTTCGCGACGGAAATAAACAAAAAAAAACTGACTTTCGTGAGTATTGAACCCATGACCCTTCACACATACAATTCACACATTCGCTCTATCCTCCAACCCATCATGACTCGCTATCAGTGCGAGAAAGCCTTGAGATTGATAACTACAGAGTTTCATTCCTATCAGATTATAGGTACACTCTTGTTTCTCACATCGCAGCGTGTTGAGAATAAACATAGTGACTGGCCAAATAATTTTAATTTCTATTGCAATGCAATGGGAGAAGAGAGAGAGCGGGGAACTTTGCAGTTTTTTAGCTGTAACTTTGGAGCGGTTTGGACCTTTGCAAAATCCTTTCTTATTGCACCTATGCAATATGTCAGTAGTCTTATGTCCAAATTTCAGCTTTCTAGGTATTACGGTTTGGGCTGTAGAGCGATGAATGAGTCAGTGAATGAGTATCTTTGTGCTTTATATATTAAGATTGAGGAGTCATTTAAGCATTAGAACAATTTATAAGGTTTATAGGATATTGAAATTTAATTATTTCATTCCAAAGGATGGGGATATAGACGATTAAAGCAGTCATAGTAAGTCTTATAATAATTAGAATCTATATTTGTGCTAGAATATTTATTTTTATTTTATTTTATTATTTTATTATTAATTTATTTGGAATACTTTTTTTGTAATAACTTAATAGAGTAGCCTAATGGAGTACTTCGGTTGTTGTTATTTGATTTCAAGAACAACTAAAAATGGTAAGTTTGGACTCATTTTGATAGTTATGATAAAATTTCTACTCGTACTTCTATTACATTTATAAGTAGGATATTAGCTCAATTTTATTGGAAATACTATTTAGGTAGAAACTGGTAATTTATGAGTAAGTGAGTAAAGTATTACTTAAATTAAAAACAAAAAAAATATATTTATCCAAACATATAAAGTTCTTACAAGAAATTCAAGTGCAACAGCTGACGTCATATCCGAGATCCGGCTTCACTTCTGATTACAGAATTGCAAATGGAGCCATTGTTACTACTCTCAAGTTTCAAGATATTATTACCTCACCCTTTAGGAGTAAGTATAGTGGGTGGCTTTATATCAAATATCCTGTTTAATATTTAAGAATCAATTTATGAATACTTATATTTAAATGAATACAACAGATAATATACTAATACTCAGCCGCGGGTCACTTGAAGTAAACAACTCAAATACTTATATTAAATAACATTCTGAATATTATGATCTCTTATTCATAGGCGCCACTCACAATGGACAAGATTTATTAGAGTGAAAAATATCCGCCTAATATAAAATAAACTCTTGTGATGAATAACATACAGGTTAAACTACTGAAACATTAAAAATTTTCCAAAATATGTTTATTATCAATACCTTAATCATTATTTTCTAATATATCTCTGGAACACTATATTATTAAAAGATATTTTAGATTATTATCTTCTATCTATCTAAAATGGTTTGTAGTTTGTAGGAGGAATTGTAAAGTGCACGTATTTTTATTAATTCGTAAGACTAAATCATTGTATGTAAAAATCTTTTGTACAATTTTATCTTAAATGCAGATTAAGTGATATATTTACTTATGTAAATATTTCATATTGTATATTTTTAGATCAATTTAAAATATTAGAAACTTAATCAATATTTATTTTAGTATTATTAGTAAAGAAATATTGTAAAAATTTTAACTCAAAAACGTGACACAATGTAACTTTAATGGTAAGCGAGAATATATATACAAAATAAATTTGATTGCACGTTATCTGTTTTACCATTATTTTTATTTAAAAATTGAATGAATCTTCTGCTGATTAACAAATCCTGTTATTTTTGGGTGTATTCAATTATAATTCAAAATTACGATAAAATCTAATTTTGCAAGCGATTGTAAATTTATTTCAATTCATTAGTTCGTGTGAGGAGAAACCTTTTACCATTTATTTCAAATGGTCCTTCGAGTCTCTTTCAATGGATAGTCCAGTATTGATTTATAACCACTTACAAATGAGTTCGTTCATTCGAGAGCATATTTTTTATATTGTTATGCGAAAACGGTAGCAACTCTTCTATTAATAATACTTTTGTTTTACGAAACAACCCTTTATATTGTCAAGAAGAGAGGTTTTTTATTTGATTTATTTTGTATTTAAAAATAACTTTAGTTTTATTTAATATAATACAAAGTGTTATCCCAGATTCCGTTTGCATTGATATATGTTGTTCAATTTTAATTATTAAAGTATACATAAAAATGGCGTTTAATGGAAATTGAAAAAATTAAATAATGTAAGTAAGATCTTGAAGGTTTTTTCTTCAACTCTTATTTATTGGATTTTATGGTTGAATAAATTTGTTACTTACATTTAAGTATTTTGTATTTAGGCAGATGTATCAAATATGTTAAAATACGTTTAACCATTTAGGATTTCCGTCGTTAAAAGAATTATTTTCTTTTGTTTTTATTTATTGATTTAAGTAAACATACATAAAGTACGAGTATACAAGTAAATAAGTATCAGTAATTTACTTTAATAAAATATTAAACAGAATAGAAGCAACAAAGCAGGAATTTACTTAACTTGATACATTTATTAGTATGTACGTATGTAAGTTAAGTTAGTTACGGTTAAATATTTACATACATTACTGAAAATTTGAGCTTTTAAAACAAAGCTTTTAGAATATGATGTTACTGTTGAAATTATATAGCTATATCAGCAATATATGTAAAAAAACAGAAACTGAAAATAATTATAAATTACGGTATCTCTCCATTTATTCACTTATCATTTAGAAACATAACAAAGACAGTAAATAAAACACAATAATTATTCGAAAATAAAGTTAATCATAAAGTACTTTTAGCGTGAATAAAAACAATATAAGTGTACGTAGATAATAAATATTAATATTTTTTCAATTTAAATAAAATAAAACAAAAAAAGAAAAATGATGAGTGTAACGCTTTTCTACCATTACTTCGTTTCTTCAGAACCGAGAACACACAATAGTTGCGTAATGGTGTTATGTATGTGATTCATTCCGATTCACTCACACGCTTCTGTGTAATGGCCTCCGATTTTTCATACGCCGAGTCCATATCCTTTTCCACAATTTCTTGGATAAAGACGTCAAGATTTTATGGACATTGTATAACCCTCGAGATAAAATATATAATAAATCAAGATGAAGTATTATACTGATAGTACATACAATTAATACAAGATGTGTAATGTAGTTGTATGTAGTACAAATTAATGTTTTATACAAACATCCGTAATTTATTTAAGTGCTTAAAAACTAAATTTAATATTAGAATCAGCTGCGAACTCAACGAACAGCGCCATGTTGACTTTGAGATTTTTCCAGAATTGTAACACGAACAATAATTATATGGTATTATTATTAAAGAGTGTTTGTCCTTAGTTTCATGTTCAGTGTGGAAATCTTTGTTGAATTTCTATTCACCAGTGACTTGTTTTTATCATCATTGCTTTAACGTAGATATGATTTACACTTACCTTCTTCTTGTTGAATTATTATATTATAAGGTGGTAAATTTTCTTTTATTAGTAATGAATAGCCGATCTATCAAAATAATATTATAACTTAATAAAAAAATGTCAAAAACGTTTCAGTCTAAATATTATTAGGTTAATAAAACGAGGAGTAATGGGGACACGCAAATAGAAAACAAGCTAAAGAGAAAATGTAAAAAAACTGAAAAAACTTAACATTTGTGGTAAAAAATATCCTTATAAGAAATTTCAGATTATATTTAAGTCTATAAATTTACCTTTTACTATTAAATATTGAATTCTCATAATTATTTACATAAGTTACTAGTTTCTCGAAACTACTAAAAGTTTTACATAAATTGCAAATTAAGGATATTAAGGATTCGTTGTTCGTCATTAAATTTTGCTTTAATATACTTCAATTTTATTTATATATAAATATAATATTTTCTCATTCATATATTGATATTTATTTTACAGAAAATATCTATTGCAAATGTTATATAGTTTATAGTAAGTACATGTTTCATAATGAATAAAAATATTATACATCTGATTAACTGCTAATTACTTGACAAATGGCACTTACAATATTATGATTCCTAAACAGCATTGACAAATAATACTATACAATGACTATACATTTCGAGTTTTCAAATGTAAGGTTTATGTCACTCTATGAACACAACACAACATGTGTGATCATAAACAATGACATCTTAAACTTACTTAGTGACTTTATGAAAGCAAAATCTGAGATAAGTTCTTATATTTTATTTAAGCAATATCAAAGTATTTTCTATAAGTATAATAATAATTTAACTTTTCGTAAACATTATAATAATTAAATTATTTTTGTTTAAAAATGCTACATCTATATTTATTACGCACTGCAATTTTATATAAAATATGTATACAATTTTAAATCTTTTTACTATTTTTAGTCGTATATGTTCATAAAAAATCTCAGAAAACAATCTAACATAATTTGTATTTGTAGTCTACGCTAACTCTACCATTACATTACATTTACCCTTTGTCACCCTAACTCATATATTCATTACGAATTATAGCTTTCTAGCTCTAAGAGTCTCTGGGCTTAGGCTACGGACAGATAGATGGATGAGCATGATGAAAATATAAGGGTTTCTAGTAGACTAAAGAACCTTAAAAATTAAAAAATATATTGAATTTAGTGTTAAAATATTGATTTGAGTATTCAAAGCGATTAAAAAAATAATTAAAGTTTATGCTTCCGATATAAAGTTTTTAAAGACACCGCTCTTGAAACCATTTTCAATAGTTTAGTCCAACCTTCGATAACTTGTTATTTTAACGTATCAGTTTACATATTTTGTCACGTTTCCAATAAATATTGGAATTGAAGTTTAAGTTGATTTTATAGTTAAAAAGACATAGAAAAATTTTTAAAATGAAAATGGGTAACTTATAATCAAAAGACAATACTGTTTCCTGCAGCTGAGGACGGGTGAAATATTTTAATGTTATAGTTACGAAGAAATATAAAATATACTGAAAGGTTAGTTTTATACAATAATGGTGTAATAATCAATAAAGGATAATAAAACCTGTGAGTGATCAAACGTGCTGAGCGCTGTAGTGTTATAGATTTTATTTATTTTTAAGGTTATATATTTTATTTTATATACCTTCAAAAAAAGCATATACGAATATTCCTTTCTCCAAGGCCGGCGACGCTCTTGTGAATCCTCGGATGTTGCAAGAGTTCATGGGCGGCGATGATCACATATTAACGGTGACCCGCACGCTCGTTCGCCCTCCTATAACATAAAAAACAATATATATATATATCAAGGTTGAACAAATTTTTATTTTTATTATATAAAATAATATTTATTCTTTTTATAGCCAAGTAATACGGAAAAATTAAATGCTTTTGATGATAACATTAACTGCTGATTTATATTTTTTATTTGTACACATTATAATATTGTAAATAATAAATTTAAAATCAAAATATGTAACTTGTTTGATCTTAGAACAGATAATCTTAAAAGTAGTCTAATAATAAGCACCACTCCCCGATGTAAGGTTCAGAGTAAAACAGTAACGCGTTGATAATTTATGTAAAACTATAATGTGACAATAAAGTTCAAAATTAAGTTGACAGATAAATTATGAATAGTGAGGAATTTTCCAAAGTGGAATACAAACTATAGTGTCGATGACTACTCGGTGATCCTTCTCTTTGTTTTGCAGTTATACAGACACAAAGGAACATCTGACGGTATACATTTGTAGCCGCCAAATGGATATTGTTCTTACTTATAATACTGTGATGCTCAAAACATGTATAACAATATATGTATAATATTAATATTACGTGAATATTTAACCCCTTTTTATTACATTTCTTTTGTAAAGTATTACTAATATAAAATCTGTTATACAATTGCGCATAATATGGACACCGTCTTAGAACTTTATGTGGATAATTTTTGTCCTTGCTTTAAAGGCAAGGTTAAAAACCTGAACATTCTCAATTCTCAAACTACCGTTAAAATTTTTCGATCCGGACGACGCGATTACGTTAGGGAACGCTACGTAAAAGCGGCAAAGCGAACATAAATACTATACATACACACACACACAGCGTCTTCGCCGGCGAAGATGAGGCCCCCATCCAAGCACGTTGCTCCGGCGTTCTGCCGTCGGAGGACGTTAGTGTTAAATCCTAACCCACATCCAACCCTCGCTTCCCACCTAACGGCGTCCTGAGCCGTGGTCCGAGCCTCACAGGAGGCGCCCTCAAGACGCGCGTTCCCCTAGGGCCTTTCAGGCCCCCCTTTTTCAAGGGCGGGTCTCTGCACCCGTCCATTCCACCGGTGACGCTGTCATGGCCAGTAGGGCTAACAGCAGAGACACACAAAAAAAGAAAAAAATACCGTTAAAATTGAGAAAGTTTGGACGACAATAACATATTCTCAATTTATTTTGTTAATATACTTTAAAGACTAATATGAAACAGTTCCACATGACCTATTTATTACGTACTAAAGCTTTTTGTATTATTTTCTTTCTGCATGACGCAAGAGGCCGCAGATTAGTTCGAATAATATTGTATACGTTTCATGTTTAAATCTTTACATAAATTGTTACTTGATGTTTTAGTTCAATGTTATTACTATAAAAGACTAAGAAAAGTGACGCTTTATGCAGTTGTGTGTTGTGTAATGACTCCAATATTACAATAATAATAATTAATTTCAAAATATTTTTATTCTTATTTAAATAACTTTCGTTCACTTTTTGTCATTTATTGTAATATTATTATTTTAGAAGTATCTACTACAATATCGCATACCACACACACACCACATTATATAATATTATCGCAATATATTTGTGTTTTAAAGTTGTTTGTTATAATTGCTAACAAAGTTATATATTGTTTGAGGAGAAAAATTACCACTCAATTTCTCTTAATACGAGACGAGCTAAACATTTTTATCCTTATTCTCTAAGCTAAACCAACCAAGCTCTAATTGGGTTGATAAGCTGTTTCGAAAACAAAGACTTTTAAATTAGTATAAAGTATTTTTAAACATATTGTGTATTACTTTACGAAATGCATACTATTTATACTTTAACAATGTTATTGATTATTCAATTTTATTTTCATTTGTAGAAATGTATAAAATTATAAATATTCCAATAAAAATATGAAATATAAATGTGATAAATATTTTTTTATCTTATGAAAAAAATATTAAAATTTTTTAGATCTACATGGTGACGTTTAAATCTTGTTCGTTATATTTCCTGAATAATAAATACACTATTTAAACTAACCCGAATATTATGAAGCCTATAACGTCCATCCTTCCGCTGTCACAGGGATTCACAGAAATCAAGACAAAATGATATCACAGATTATGAATTATATATATATATATATACAATGCAAAAGCACAAAACGAAAGCACTTATAAAGATGAAGCATGAAAATTCTGAGACAGAAAGGGATGAAAGGTTGACGAACAACTTCCGGGAAAACACGAAGCATTTGTGGCGAGAAGTTAGTGGTTCCCGGAGTTGTTCGGTAACCGGTAGAATGAAAGGGGTGCTTACGAAGAGCGGTGAAATTTTAACTGAACAAACACACGTTTTGCAGCGGTGGGCGGAATTCTATAAGGAGATGTATGATGTCTCAATCTTGACTACCAACGTAATGCTGAGTCAAGATGTAGCCGATGATGAAATCAGTTTGGAAGAAGTAGAGAGCGTGATTCGAAGTCTGAAATGTGGTAAGGCTGCGGGAGCAGTTGAAGTTACTGCCGAGATGATCAAATATGGTGGGCCACGCGTCTGTATTCAAAGCCGAAATCACAACCTCGCTGACGCTTACGGTTGAAGTATAATTTATCCTGTGTCATAGGTCGAACTGACAATAGGAAATTACTAAGGGTATCAACTTTATCGCTCTTGTCATTAAAACATTGTCGATGACGCTATTTGGAATTATTTAATTTAATTACATGTTATTTAAAGATACTTATCTATTATTTATTTTGTATTGTAACAATAAAAAAAGTATATATATATATATACTTTTTACCTTTTTGATTAGTTAAGTGCCTCCTTAATTCCCTTAAATGTGTATTTATTGTTAGGTATTGTTATAAATTTTACATAACTGAATTCCGTTTCCAATATAAAAATAATCACTAAATATATTTATTTATTTATATATTTTCCTCTTTGAATCCATGCCAGTGATCAATTGTGTACGTCAAATGACAGGAGGGCCTATTTTCATATCGTACTTATCAACAAAATAAGCTATTCAGACACTCTCCAACTTAAAATAAGGCTACGAGAGTTCCAAACACGCATTGGTCTGAGAAGAACCACACAATAAACTCAGCTGGGTTTTTTTTTACTGCGATTTTTTTTTTATTTAGTGAGTAATGTACGAACAACTAGAACCATCGCAATCAATGCGATAAGCTAATAAGTTAATAATAAGAAAAAGAAAAATATATACTGCAAGTAGAAATATGTCAAAAATATATTAACATGATCTGGCTGATCTTTCTCTATGCCAGATTACGGATTGTAGTACGTTCTCTTATTAATTAAATACTATTTATTAGAAGTAGTTTTTAATTTAGAATTAAAAATATTTTAATAAAAGTAGTTATGTATCAGAATATAATCTACAATATTAGATTTTAACAAAAAAGCGAATGACAACAAAAGCGCTATCTATGAATAACAAATATAACTACATTGGACTAAGCATATTATAAAAAGAATTTAAAAAAATTTTTTGGCGTATTATTCATGTCATTATACATATAAGATATCAGATCGCTATCTTCAGATATCAGATGAGATATCTTTTTTAATGACAGCGTTATAACTTTACTGAATATAATATTATAATTTATTATTCAGGGATCCTTGACAAATCACTATATAATGATAGTCTTATAATCCTGTCTTATAGTCTTATAGTCTTATATACTATGGTCTTTTCATACAAACTTAAGTAGCTGCTTAAATTTTAATGAAGTAAGCCATCTTACCATAATTAGGATGAAAAAATATATATATTATCTTATAAATAAGGACAGTTTTCATAAAGCTGAATAAAAAAAAAGTTACTTTTTATATGTTATATATTAAGAAACTACTATATTATAATAATGTAATATCTAAATTTAAATAAGGTTATTCTACAAAAGGAAAATTAAAGAAGCCCAAGTTTCAGCTCGGATCAACCCAATTGAACTGAGAATTGAATGATACTAATTAATTTGTTTGTTTGAACTTTATGATTCGTAATGAAAAAAAAATAAGAAGGATGAGTTTTCAACAAAAATCATAAATGCCTTTTCTGTTCTGTCCTTATTAATAAAAATCTGCTAGACCATAATAAGAATAAAACAAGACGAATTCTGAATTAAAATTGTAGTTCATAAACAATATTAGTAAGTTATTAATTAATAAATTAGTATACCTTCAATGAAGCAAAAAGACACCGACCTTTTAAAATATTTACAAAGACATCAAGTGAAACGACATCACATGCTTAAAATATAATATGTTATTTTGTATACTCGCCTGAGTACTTACTTAACTCCTTTATAATCATCTTGTACCACGACCTTATACGTGTGTGAATAAGGCACAGAATGGTTTAAACATTTTTTTTTCTACCGTATTTTAGTATAATAAACTCTTTTTCGGTGTAAAAAGTTAAGATTTTATTTGAACAAACAGAAGGTCGTTGGAGACCATTTTTAATATTTTAGACGTGTAAGAGCTATTTCCGGTATAAAGATACAAATTGAAAATTTATTGTGAACCGCAAGGTGTTATAAGGTTGATTACAGTTCCTATTAAAAATTTAGAATGAAGGAAAACAATAATTAACTGTTATTTTGATTATGTTCATATTATTATATTTATTGAATAGTTGTAGTAGTTGTTTTTAGTACTATTCAATATTATATAAAATTTTAACAAATATTTTCATAACTTTGATTCTTATTTACTTAATAAAATGTGTTGTTGTAAATTGCGGTTGTTATTTTGTGTTTTTTAAGACATAATATATTTTATATCAATATAAAGTTCTGATTTAATTGAATAAATTTGTAAGTTTTACTCCGTACCAATTGAGACATTTTTAGCTCATTCTACAGCTAAATTTACTTTTCTACTAGATCGAAGGAACTAAGAAAAACTTATATTCTGTTCACAAATCACGAGAGTAGTATCTTCATTGTGTCCTAGTTCCGACTTCGAAGTGTGTAAAGTTACATGGTATGCGTCGAAGTAAATGAAATTGAACCCACACAATAAAGACAGTTGTTATATTTCTTAACTAGAATGTGAGATGCAACTCACAATATATGCTTATGTAAATATTGGGTTGATTATTTTACTTTTCTCCGCGGCTCTTTTATATTTCCATAGTAATAAAAATAAACAATTATGACAAAGAACGTTGAGGTTATTTAAATTTATATATGAACTAGCTTATATATGCGGCTTCGCTTGCGTTGTGTAAGTTTCTTTTTTAACTCGGGACTTCCTATTTGATTGATGGAAAGAGAAGAATAATATTTTTTTGATGGCGAATAATTTTTAATCTAAAATCTTCTAAAATATTTATGTCAGTAAAAAACGAAGCTAACAAATAAATTTTTTGAATAAGGATTAATACTGAACAGAAAAAAACAGTCTCGAAAATAGCGTAATCTTTTAAATTGATATTTTAAACAATAAGTTAGTTATTGTGAGTTAATCATATGAAATTGAGACGTGCTATCGCAGATATGCTTTTTGTAATAATTTCATAGATCTACAATTTTCTAGTAAAGCACTCCTGGGTTCCGCAGCTCAACCGAGTAAGGCAAGCGATAGTTTTAACCTCGTGACTTCTTTAATAGTAATCGTTATACTTCAGTCAATTTACATAATACCGTAATGTACTACTTACCTAAACCTCCGTGATGAATTGTATTACTATTTAATAAAAACAATACAATAATCCTTGTATTGAAAAAGTATAAAATTTAATTACATACAGATGATATTATTATTTAGTCCAAACAATAATTTACATTATTTAATTAGGTGAAACTTACGAGTATATATAAATAAATGACTTCATGACACATGTATCGATAATAATATTATGGCATCGATCGAGTGCTCTTCAGGTTTACATTAGCACTGGGCGAGTGAGAAAAAAAAAAAACGACGTTCAATCGAGGCGAGGCCCCATTCCCCGTCGCGCGACACTTAGAGCTAGCGCGGTGCCCATACTTATGACGTCAACCGCATCGCCGCTGGCTTACAATTAATTAAGCTTCATTCTTTATGACGGTAAAAATAAAATACTGTATTACTACACGCTGTTACACTCTTAGAATATAAATATTTTATTATAAATATTAAATGAAAAATTGAGAATTGAACCTACGGCTTCTAACCTGGTGACTGACAGGTGTTCTAAAAGCGGCAGGTTCGAGTCCTGCTCTTGGTCATGAAATTTTCGTTTTATATTAATTCTAATAAAAATCATAACATTAAGTTTATATAAACAACTACATACATTTTAATAAGATTTTTGATTATGCGTATTCTATGAAATATAAATTATTATACATTAATACCTTACATATATATATAAATATATATCTGTATAAATATCTACATGCATCTTTCTGTATATGTATACCTAGTATAACTAAAATTAAAACAATTTTATTTATTAGTTGCAAATAAAATTAAGTAAAATAAATAAAATAGACGATAAACATTTGTATAAACCACACAGACTGAGTCGTATTGCTAAGCGTGGAAAATAAAAACTCTCAATAACATCAAATAAACTTCTCCCCAAACAGTTTACACAAACTTAATAAAACTTCAGTTAATATTTGTCCAAGTGGAATAGCAGTTAAAGTTGAACAAACATTTTAGTTTGTGCCTAGTTAAAACTACCACCAATTATTTTACTTATTCCCATTTCAGCAATGATTGTTGGTACTTTAATATGGGTTAACGAAGTTCATAGCCACTGTAATTTACAAATATCTATTTTCATACACTAATCTTAAGTTACTATTTTATTTTATTTACGATAATGTATATTTTAGATATAAAATATGACAAGCATTTGGACAACCAAATCTCGTAGCTACCACTAAAATTAATTAAATTAAATTAAAATTCGTTGATTGATTTTAATCAATTCTTTTATTTAATTTTATAAAATATCATTCTTCAAAAACTAATATGTGAATGAAGTATTATTCAGATATTAGTTTTCAGTTTCAGTTTCAGTTTTCAGGACAAACTTTACATTAATTACCATTGATGATGTTTAGCATATTTTTACATTACAAATGAGTCATTGAATAGAATGCTATTATTATTAACAATTTCTTCTTATTTTACTTAAAATAAATAAATACGTAATAATATACAATATACATCTGGAAAAATATCTTTGCATTAGGAAATAAATAAATCGATTTATATCAATGATTGAACATAAGATAATAAAAATTAAAGTTTTGTTTTGAATGACATTATCCCAATTCTGGGGTCGACGCAGTATATTTTTTTCCTTCCATTATGTCCTCGTCTTCTCGGTACACCCTCCCTTCTTCTCCATATCTTCTTTCACGCAATCCATCCATCTTTTTTTCGACCGTCCTCTACCTGTCCAACCCTCCACTATCATACCCAGAACTTTTTTGTTAGATGCCTCCCGTTTCTCCTCATACCACGGCAGTCGGTTACCTCTAATTTTTTCTGTCACTGGCGGTACTCCCAAGTAATATACTCATTTCTTATTTTATCCTTTCTTTTACCCCCACACATTCATTGTAACATTCGCATCTCTGTTATATGCAAACGCTTTTAATCCTTCACCATCATCGCCCAGCAATCAGATCCAAAAATAACGACATATCTAATGATGATTTTTTATAGATTCTCCCCTTTAGTTTAAGGGAGATTCGAGCATCACACATTGTCTCAGTGACTTGTCGCCATTTCATCCATCTCGTCTTGATTTTGTGCTTTACGTCACAGCCAATATTGCCATCGCTTTGGATGAGACAATCAAGGTAGCAAAAGTCCGAGCAGACTGGCAACAGTACTCGATCCATCAAAATAGGAACAGAACCGGAGACACCGCCGAAATCGCAGAACATGTTTCTGCTTATTCTCAAGCCAATACTCTCCAGCTTTTGTTGTCATTTTTCCAGTTTACTTTGCACTTCAAGTTCATTCTCGCTGACAGGAACAATTTCCAGGATGCCTCTTCCTGTATGTTTAATGTCAGAACATCCACTATCAACAAGGCGAGATAGGGACTCAGAGCCGACCCTCAATATAAACCTACTGTTACATTGAGCTTATCGGACTTATATACTAAACTGACTGTACATTGCAAGAACTAACTCCACATACTTTCCAGGTATACCCTTCTCTTTCAAAGCCCACCCCATCACATTTCGGGGAACCTCTCGGTAAAATTCTCGAGATCAACGAAAACCATGTGCAGGTTCTTGTCTGCTCATCTGTACTTCTCACATAACTGGTGGAGAGCGAATACAGCACCTGTCGTACACCAACCATGCATAAAACTGAACTAGTTCTCCGAGATATCACACTCGTCTCGCATCCTTTTCTTTATCACTTTCTCCCACACTTTCATAGTAAGTGACATGAGCTTTATACCATGATAATTGTTGCAGTCTTGTACATTACCCTTATTTTTATAAATGGGCACTAGGTCACTACTGCACCATTCATCAGGGATCACTTCTTCATGCAACAACTTATTGAAAAACAAAGCCAGCCAGCAGCCAGCATCCATAACTATTTAACACCTTCCATACCTTCACTGGTATTGCAGCCGGACCTTCAGCTTTTTCATTCTTTACACTTTGCACCGCCACTTTTACTTCATCATAGGTCACTTCTATCACTAATCATTTATTTAGCGGCTGGTTTTTCAAAACGCCATTCCAATTATTTTCATTATTTATCAATGTTTCAAAAAATACAATCCATCCTTGTTCCCATCAACACTTTTCCAATATCATCTATTATGCATTTTACATGTATGACCTCTCTAGAATTCTACTCCCTACATTTTGTTATACGGTACAGTTTCTTTTGACCTTTAGGAAACTGTAGCAATCTATATAACTCTTTATGCACCTCAGCTCTAGCGATGGCTACAGATACTTTTGCTCTCTTCTTACATATTTTTTATAGCATTTTTATCTCCTCTTTCATACCTTCATTATCGTGCAATACTTCCTGCCATTGTTTAAACGCAACTTTCTTCTTTTTTAGAAACTCTCCCTTCCACCACCACGTTTCTTTACTTATCATACCTTTTTCTTTTGTTTCGCCTAACTGAAGAACTAGGGCAAAGGATGTCCTTTGCCACAGTTTTTTTCCATTCAGCCATTTCCTTCCAACTATCGGTCAGAGATTATAATTTTTTTCTTTATCTTTATAATTTTATCTGCCACTCTTTTTTTAAATTTACTCGCACATCCTTCCTTCTCTAACAAATACTATTTTATTTTAGGTGGGTGTCGTTTCTTTAACATATTTTAATGCACTAGATATTTAATTTCTATGATGAGGAGGCTATGCTGTGAGACTACACTTTCGCCCGGTAGTACCTTGCAGTTTTTGACTCAATTGATTTTATTTCTTCTTATTAAGAAATAATTAATAAGTAAAATTTTTAAACCAAGTATTGGATATAGCCAAATCGAAGACTAGCGCGGCCTCCTCACCCTCACCATTACAGCGACCAATACCCCAATCATTATGTATTCTTTCATAACCATCATTTATACATCCCACATGCGTATTAAATTCACCCCCCACATATATCTGCTTATTGTCCGGAATATCCATCATCACTGATTCAAAATCTTTCCAAAACTTCTCTTTCATCCTATCATCACAGCCGGTTTGAGGAGCATACACTTTTAATATATCAAGGATTAATCCTTCAAAATTAATTTTAACAGCAATGATTCTTCACTCACCCTCTTCACCCCCGTCACACACTCTTTTAATTTCTCATCAAGCATAATTCCAACACCATTCCTTTTTCCATCATTCCCACAATCATAAAACTTGTATCCCTCACCAATTTCTCTCGCTTTTGATCCCTTCTATTTCGTCTCCTGCAAACATGCTACGTTTATTCGTCTTCTCTTCAACATGTCCGCAATTTCTCGTCCTCTTCCAGTCATCGTACTAACTTTCCAACTTCTAAACCTCAGTCTTACATCCCTTTGTCTCCGGGCTAGCTTCTTATGTGACACCGGTTGATACCGGTGTCACATAAGGTGATCCGTAGTGTTAAAAATGTTTAATTTGTTAAATAAAGGTTATTATTACTGATACTTTTATAATAGTTATACGGAAATATAAATAACAAATTAATATTTAAATCAACAGAAATTAATAAAATAAAAGTAACAAAGTGTTTAAATATCTTGATAAATAAATATTTAACATTCAGAAGGGAACATTGTTACATGGCCTACACATGTACATGGCCAACAATACACAGTATTTGACAAAAATAACAATTGCATGCTTATTTATAGAACACAATATCAAATGTTATTTACATACCAATATCTAATGTTTAGGAAATTAAATATCATAATAAAATTATATAATTTTTTTCCTTAAGTCTATTAATTACACAGGCACACAAAAAAAAAAAAGTCATGAACCAGAGGGGAGACCCCATTATTCTTAGGTTTTTGGGATCGCTGAAACCGAATATGACAATAAAAACTAATTTTAAATGCCCGTTTTCCCGCTAGCACCCCCTTACTACCTCTTAAGGGGTGAAAATTGAAATTTTTGTATTAAATTAAGATAAATGTGTATTTCTACGTTTTTAGGGATGCTGAAACCGAAAATCATAACTAAAAATAAATTCAAGACCTCCATAACCCATTAACACTTTCTTACTACCCCTTATGGGGAGTGAAGTTTTCCATTTTTGTATAAAATAAAGATGAATGTGTATTTCTATGTTTTTTGGTATGATGAAACCGAAAATGACAACCAAAAGTGAATTTGATACCTCTTTTACTCAATACCACCCCCTAACCACCTCTAACGGGGGGGTAGTTTCAATTTTGTATTTGTGTTTATTATGAAAACTCTTTATTGATATGATTATATATTTAGTCTATTAATAGGAAGTGGAGACTCACATATTTCACAGTTCACTTACTACGTATTGTGAAAAACAGTTTTTTAAAGTGAACTAAACTTTTTTAAGAGTGTAAAACTAGCAAACTCAGTAAGACAAATAAAACAATCATTTTAAATATTTATTAATTTTATTTTAAAATTGAGATAATTATATATTCATAACTTCTACTAATAATCTGGAACGTTTCAACAGTTTCTTGTCTACCAAATACTAAAATTTTACCATTCAATCATTCATATATATCTAAATAAAACACTATTCTAAGAAAGTAGAGATATAGTATCCCACTAAAACTTATAAAGTGCTGCCAAAGTTTAGGAGACACCTTAATGGGATGAGAGATTAATAATCGTCTGATTACATCGAAAATTTATATCTGGGTTTATTACGACATTTATTAAATATTAATGATTTTGAATTGTTTTTTGTCAAATCAAACTTTTGACGTTAAGGTTGCCTTAGATATATTATTCAGATAATCTTTAGCTTCACGCCATATCCCTTGCGGGGTAGAAAGAGACGACGGAGCGCCAAACGCTACGGTCCCTGCATACCTCTTTCGCCTCGGCCACAGACATGAATCTCTTCATACATGCCCTCCTAGATAATCCTCATTAAGTTAACCACATTAATATTATTGTTATTTAATTTTTACATTATATAATTATCTCATAGCATCTTCTCTCTAAGCCATCGATCGGGCTTGCGTGTACAGCTTTATTATATTTCAATACAGTAATCCCTTAAATTATAAAAGTAAATAAACATGTAATTATTCAAAAGAAACTTTATCCCTAATTAGAGGCTATAATTTCCTTATATCTTAAACAAATAGACAAAGTAAAATATAAACATAATTTTTATGACTTCTACCGATTCCGAGAAAGTTTTTTTTTAATATTATATTTTTATTTACCTTTTCCGACGTGATAGCAAACGACGTGAAAACAAACCGATACGGTAGAATAAATAGGATTATAATGTTGTCGTACGTGATAAATTTCCTATTTATTTATCTTTTATATATACACTAATAAAGTAAAAGAAACACATTCCTTTTTTATATTATCTTTTTTTTTATTAATTGTATCATTTACATTCGTGCACGGTAATAAATAAACTTTATTTAACATTGGTTTATATAAAGTAACTCACGGCTGTGTTCCAATATATAACATGAACATATCATTGTTTTAGGAATATATTTGTCCAATGGTTGGTTTGACAAACGATACCTAAATTATAAATAAATATCTTACTCTTATTTCATACTGTAAAGGTAAAACTATGTTTACTTTCTTAAGATAAATTAAAAGAGCTTTTGTTTTCAAAGGCTTCATTGACACTAATTTCTGTGTAAGATGCATAAATTATTTCGGAATAGTAATGTTTAATTATATTCTTTTAAAATAAATTTTAAATACGTGGTAAATGTATTTAAATGTCAGTTAGTTTACATATACTCGTACCTAAATAACAGCACTGTACAGTAAAGTAATAAACGTATAAACAATTATTTTACAACAGAAAAACAATTGAATGTATGTTCAACATTATTAACCCGATAATTTTTTTACTTCCAACAAGTGATGTCACATGATGAATATATTGGCTATTATTTTTCAATTAAAAATCAGAATGTGTGACTATTTCTCCGCAATAATTCTATTATGAAAATATTATTCAGTAATAATGTTGAACTTTTATTAATATTATGTCATCTTTTATGTTTTATTAAAATTAAATGTGACTTTTATTTGTTTAAAAATTTTCCGCTATGTTCGTTCGTATAGATAGTTGTTTAAGCTCAAATATTTATTATTATTTATTTTGCATAATGAATCACATACCAATTATTTATGTTTGCAAAAACAATTCCCTGAATCAATTGTCTCTCATTGCATTGTGTTGTAAAATTTGGAACGTGGGATCGGTACGCCCTACTGTATGAGTACTCAGAAGTGGCATTGCTCTAAATTTTGGGGATAATAAAATGTAAAAACTTTTACGAAGTAAATTGATGCCAGATTATACTATATAATTTTAAAAGAATATATTGTAAATTAAGATATTTTATTTATTAGCACTAATACAAATTAGTGTATATAGCTTTATGAGAACATTTATTACTATTTATCAACAAATATGTTGATAAAAAATTGTGCGGTCGGGGGACCCCTGTCAGTATATTTCCTTATGTTTTTTCTTCAACTCTAGATACAACATACCTACGTGTCTGTATAACCATGTGTTGATGAAAAGAGACAGGGATACAGAGAGAGAGAGAGAGAGAGAAAGGGAGAAAGTTATATAAGTAAGTACACACATGCATTACAGCATACGGTATTTCGTTAAATGATGATTTTCACTAAAAATAACTACTTGATAAAACGCGTTAAGGAACTTAGATCCGAAAAGCTGTAACAGAAAAAATAGAAACATATAGTGCATCCACCAATTTAATCGTTTCGGTTCGTCAATTACAGAAAAGAACGCAAAATTCCACATGTTTGTTTGTTGTTATCACAATAATGGATTTAATGAACTGACAAACTTCAATCATGTGAAAGGGATTCGAAAACAAAATGATGACAATATTTATTTTGATAATAAATGTTTATTCAGTTTTCACTTTATTTATCAAAATAAATGTATATTTTTTATGTTTTAAAAAGCGGTAGTCACAAACAAACAGACAAAGAAATAGGTTTAATATTTTTCATCGTATTCGTGTAACTAAGAAATATATGTAATAAATGTCAGAAATGTCAGTATGATGGATCACAAGCAAGAGAAAACCAGTTTTGTTTTTATGGCATTGGTTGGACGGTACACCTAACTGTAAATGGTGCAGTCGCTCATGGCTATCTGAAAACAATAGACTTGATAATGCGTTTTGAACCATTAGCAATGAGGAAGGATAGAGAATATGCTCCTTCTATTAGAAGATATGTCAGGAATGCGGAGGAAGGGGTTAGCATCCGGTTATCACTCAAGCTTAGCCATGGCTGCATTACTCAGATCTTATGTTAAAGGAAATCACTATTTCGGTTAAACCAGACGATATAAGAGAAACAGTGCAGCGAAAATTGCGCTTAGATCGGGTAGAGTAGAGATGGTATCTTGATAATGGTTGTTGATAATGATACAGTTTATGTTGTTGATAATGTTGTAATCTGTAACGCTTTGGCGCAGTACGTGAGTATCATTATCAGGATCTGTCTGGAATAGTGTAACTATTCATTTCATCATTTAGATATTATGTTCCATCGATAAATAAAATAATTAGAGATAGATAATAGATAATAATACATGAAAATTAATTTCAATTTAGTACTTGCGTTTGAAAATTTAAAAATTAACATTTGTGTACGTGTGTAAAAATGGAATAATTTAATAAAAAATATAAAAGTAATTTTAATTGTATCTGTTTTGCTTTCTGATTAGTTAGTATTATCCCTAAATAACTTTTTCATGCGTACTAAATCATAGTCACAAAAATATAATAAATATATCTCCTCAAAGCCTAATAGCAGAATCTCCGCAAGCAAATTTAGCCTTAGTTTGTATAAAACCAGTCCTGGATATTAATTATTGATGCTCTCATGAGCTTTGGAGTCTCGGTGTCTCTCGTCATAAAAGCAATTTCATGTCGCAAGAATTAACACGTAATAAAAAAGTGTAACGTTAAATATAATAAAAGTCTTAGAGATTTTTAAAACAGTCTACTTAAAAGACAAGCCAAAGTAATAGTATTTTCATTCTAACGTCGATTACTATTATTATACAAATATTTAAATATAAATTTCCATAAGGGAATCAATATCTAACATATTTTAGTCTAAGTTAAAGTAACTAGGGCCGCGCAAGCGGGTGGAGCTGAGCGATCTCAAACTCGCGTGCTTAAACTAAAAAGCAATGCAAATGAACAAAACAACGGTTCTTAAGAAATGTTACAGATTAATAAAAAAACGAATATAAAAACACATAAATATTTCAAACAGCGCATGACGCAATCGTTAGTTTTGTCAGTCTGCACTCCATGCAAAATCAATATGTACTTTTGAAATTTTCAAAACTTTTTTAATGATACTTGCAAATTCCGGCGCTTGTCGATTTTGCCTAAGATTTACGCGAGACCATTCTGCTGTAATTGGATCGAAAACTTGCACTTCCTCGTAAGACTTAAAATATACAACATAAGAGTGACGTCGTTCACATGCAATAAACACATCATTATCATCAGTTTTTTAATTTAGTCGTTAGTTAGTTTGCCAAAGTATATGACAGGGTAATGTTTCTTCAGATCAGAATTGTTTGCACCGTGGTCTCTCACATACCACTTGAGTAACTTTGAGTAACTTTCTCTATGTAATTTGCGAAAATATATAACGTATCTCCTACTACAAACGGCTCTACATCCCCAGCGTTTCTAAGTAATTCCGACCGTCCTCCAATGACTTGACCATGACTCTCAAAAACTTGATCCACATTTTTACTCAGCAATACGCCTACAGGTTCATGGTTCTATTTATTTTGAATCCTAATATCTTTCTTTACCAAATCTTTACTATCTTTCTTTTCCTTGTGTTTTCTTTGATAAACATTATTAAGTGTATGCCGTCCGATTTGCTGTCGAGGTGTACGGGTCATGTTTAATGCAACAATATATGAATAACAATAATAGATGAACAAATGTAAATAAATAGAATGAACTGCATTGCCGCCAAAATAATTCCCGCCGATTGAACATGCTCTGTAATAATCATAGAGAAACGCGCCCTTCAGTAGCGGATAGTGGCGTAGAGTTGATTGTTTGTACTAAAATTGGCGTACGTTGCCCTGGGGTGGCCGATAGTGGCGTAAAGTGCTCAGATGAGGCTGTTAGTTGAGTGCTTTGCCTCGGGACGGCTGACAGTGGCGTAGGGTGCCCAGATGATGCTGTCTATTGAGTGTGTTGCCCCGGGGCGTCCAACAGTGGCGTAGAATTTTTTGATCATACTAATATAAGCTAAAGATTTTAGCGTGATAGGACGAGTCGTTCAAATTTAGAACTTTATTAATACAACATTACATATCATATATGTTTTGTGCACATAAAATTACGAATTTAAAAAAGTGACGTGCAATACAATGCAAACTTATTTTTTATTAGTGATAAGCTTAGTAGTAATGATTAATATTGATTCTCGATATGATTAAGTATTACGATGATAAAATCTGAAAAATGAGCTAAATAAAAGTGATATGCACATAAAATTAGTTATTCGTCTATAATCTATTAAGTCGCTAATTCTCCGCACACTTAGGTGACCAAGTGTGAGTGGTTGTTGATTGCCAGCAAACGTTGAAGGTTGAATGAGAAGGCCTTCAAGTGTTCAGTTCACTTCAGTGTTCATGTCTTTGATCACGATTGCAAAACGCTTGTATTTGAAGTGCATAATGTACTTGACACCCTCCCTTAAAGATATTGGAAATTGTCTCGTACTATAATTACTTATAGCTTTTCCAGTTGGGAAGAGATGTGGAAATGCCTGAGCAATGTAACCCTGTTCTGTGTACTCATTAATGGGTGTTGCTGTTGATGATAGCCATGCAAGTCGCTGCTCAATTTGACAATTACTTGTCACAGGTTGTACAGTTATCACAGCTGTCTCTACTATCTCTTCGTAAAGTGGTGCCTACATCAGTGTGATGGAGGAGTCCTGATACATCTTCATCTCCTGAAGCAAGCGCATTGAAATCTGTTAAACCAATTTCAATGTCTTGATAGAACACGTTGTTTTGCTTCAACCAGACCAACGCCTCCAATACTTTCTGCCTCGAACCCTGAATTCGAAGTTCATCCAGTTGCTGTATGGCGTCGAACCAGAATCACAGGCACGTCTGCAAATCTCTGTGGCAGGATTCTTGCGAGCGGTTGCAATTCTTGTTCGACATTAAGTACGTGACAAGTTATCGATATTGTCCAGCACCATTGCCTGCTCTTAGCTGGTACACGCGTAAGATTTGATGGACTCTAGCAATCAACATCTCTTCAATATCTGTCAATCCTTGCACCTGAGGTGGCACTTCTTCTGAATCCATCGAATTTGCAGCCGTACACATTTGCGACGTCCTCGAGCTGCGACACGAATTGCACAAGTACGTTGCGCTCTCGATCTCGTCTTTAAGTTCTTGTCTTGAGCGTTTTGGACACACAAATAAATTAAGCTTGCAAAGGTCGTGTACGAATTTCACCTTGAACGTTTGTATCGCTCGGTCGTTTGCTTGCAGAGGTAAATTTGGCATTACGTTAGTTCTCAAACGACACATTCTGTCCGCATCTCGGGTAACGTAAGCGGGTACTTGCCGCGCAACACGTCGCGTCATTGTTTTCTATTAATAAAAATTTAAAAATAACTTATAAAAAATTTGAATAATAGGAAAGAAGAAAAAATTACTTTGATGCTCAAGTTGTTATAACGTGAACTATTCCTTCGCACGCGCTACTTTCGTTGATGTTCAACACGTGCGCGTGCGTCAAAAATTACTGAGCGATCTCACTTTTCAATATTTTAAATATTTTAACTAGAAAATATAACGGTGATTCGGCCATTTGTCATTTACCAGATTTATTATGTCACGTTGAAGGATAATCAGAAAGTTATTAACACTACACTTTAATCCCGTGTTTTATGGTGTTAATACATGGAATACGAATTAGAGAGAATTAATAAATTTTGACATTTATGACGACATTTGACATGCACCTAGGATCCGCCAACCGTGCGCGACGGGTGTTGAGCTGAGCCCCTCTCCTTTCATCTGAATAGCTACAGAAAATATCGATTTATTATGACTAATTGTCACCTTCTAGCTCAGCACATTGCTCGCACGCCTAGGGCAGCTCTAATATATTGTCTAATATATGGTAGGAGTGATTTTTTCTGATAACTTTTGAATGGCTAAACATTTTTTCAATCTGTTTTCGCTATAACATCGGCATTCGGCTCCAACATACATAAGATAATTTTTAGCTAATTATCTCGTCGCATTCTGGAGACAACTAAACACAAAAAAGGTCTTCCAAACGGTTAAGATTTACTTCTTAACCAAATTGAAATTCAAATGTCTCTCTAAAATTTGGTGCTTGAAAACTCCACTCCGTGCTCCATATTGTACCTCCAGCCCCAGGGCAGGAATAAGTTCTATTACAAATGAAATTGTATTACTTTAGACCTTAATTTCATCATCATTTCATCAATTCATCAGTAAAGAGAATCTTTCTCTGATATTCATCTGCATATCCTTTGATGAGCACAGAGGTTTAATTCTTATTTTACTGTACGCGAGTTGCGACAGAATCCTTTATCTTTATTTGTCGCATTAAATCAGTTTTGAAATCTCTGATAGAGGAAGCGCTGCTGTTGTATCTGGTGGTGGAACGGACGACTGAAGTCAAGCTTTGAAGAATGTTAAAAGATGATGTTGTTGATGTATCTGGGTGAATCTTTTGAAGTCTTGAAAATGATTGACCTCTCCAATTTGTGCACAGTAATCCTGCTTTTTTTTTTCAAATTGTAAAAATATATGGAGCACAAAGAAATATGACATGGCGAGAAATCGATCGAGATTTTTGACATAGGTAAAAAAAATTCTTCCACTATGATTATTTTTATAATTAAGTTCATTGTTTTACCAATATTTATGCCCAATAAAATTAACTGAGAAAATTTAAATATTAATATATTTAGATATTTAATAATATGTTATGTATATTAAATGTAAGCTTTTTGCATAAAATATTTTCTACTTTATCAAATTCAAAGTTCTAGTAATGACGTAGAAGGTCTGTCCCGTATCTAATGCAATAATCTGAAAGTACTGTAACTGGACAGGAAACTAATTAAAACCTTTTATTATATAATTCTGAATGGATATATTATATTTCTGAATCAGATTATCTCTCATGAGTGAAAATGGAACTTGTATAACAATTAAAAATAACCGTTGAGGTTATAAAAATTAAGAGTAGCCATGAAACACGTCACTTAGACGTACAAAAGAATGCCCTTGTGAGTGGTCCTGTGCAATACCTATTTATTATATTTTGACGCCTGTCACAGTTTTTATAGCAAAGTTATGTTATAAAGAATTGCTAAGTTAAAAAAATATATGTTGATCTATGGGACACCTTTTTACCATTTAATCAAAATCTACAATCACGAATATCACCAAGGAACTGCTAAAGGAGTGAGACACTTTCTTGAATGCACATGCAAAATTTTAAAGTTCTAGCTCAAATGGCTTAGGAGGAGTAGGCGAACATCGAAACACACTTTTGACCAGTAAGAGCTTCGCTTCGCTCAGCTCAATAAACTCTAATAGATTTGATATAAAAGTAGACAGTGACATTTACTGGTTGGTTTAATTTATTTTAACTATTTAATTTTTTTTTTCAAAATTTCAATAATTTTATCTTTAAAGTACTATATTTTTAAACTACTTTTTTGACATTTTTTACATAAAGCTATACGTTACTTATATACAATAAGTTATTTGATTTACTGTGAAACTTATCATAAAATATTTTTTCTCTCGTCTGCTACATCTGATTTAAAAATAATTATACTATTTTACTCTCACCTATAAGATAAAAGTAATTGAGTTTCCTTACTCTAATCTATAAAACAATACGTAGTTACAGTATTTCCACATTACATTTTATAAAAGTCAGTCCCCTTTTCCTTTTAGCACTGCACCTACAGTGAAGGAAATTAGTTTTATTTCTCAATAAAAATAGTTTTGAATACATCTTATTCAAAGGTTATTTATATCGGTGGGAAGTTTTATTTCTACAGTAAAAAAAAACAAATCTACCTATAGTATCTAATAAAATGTTCCACAATATTATTTTTGATTAAAGATATTACTAAGATTTTTCGATACAGTAGAGCAATAACTGTGATACCAATGCTGCAATTTCTATATGTAGTTAAAAATACCTTTTGTAGTTCCTATAATTTAAAAAGAAAATAAAAATAGAATAGTTCATTGTCACAAAATTCAGTTATTTCCCGGTTCTTTGAGGGTGGAAAAATAAACTTTTAATAAAATTAACACTACCTTTTATTAATATGAAGATTATGTGGTATGTGTATTATATTTTACAGAAATCATAGTAAATATAATATGTAAACACAAATTGATTGAAATAGTGAGTAAATTTTTGCTTCGTTCGAAGTTATAAGATTAGATTTTATAACTGTACTAAATTATTTTTTAAATTATAACATTTATAACGATTTCTTATCAAATTGTTAAGATAATGATTATTGTATATTAGATTTAGTATTAAATATATGATAAAGTAAGGATAAAGTTACGATAAGGACATTTTCAATATTTATGAACGTTTATAATGGTATATATGCATATGTTGTTACATAAGTAAAATAACTCAATAAAATGTGTCAAATATATTAATTTAAAAAAGTTATATCCAATATATATGAATAATCTTATGAATAGTCAATAACGTAGTCTCCTTCACTTCAAACTTCAGTAGTGAGACAGTTGATGCATTGTTATATATGCAGTAGTCGATTATTAAAATTCATATTCACAAAATTACCATCTGAATACTAAAGTAACATTTGGATGTCATATTATGAAGTCCATGGGTGTCATTTTGTGGTGCTTGTATTAATTAGATTAAAAGTAGAAAAATAAAATTCAATAAGTAGAATAACACTTTACAACTTTATCAAATTTCTTTTTTTTTTGTTTTAAAATAGAATTGTATCATCCTCTAGCGCGTGTCATTTTTATTGGCGATTTTAATCCGCTGTCCGTTTGATTTTGAAACTTTTCATGATGAATGTATTGGTTTTTTATTTTAAAAGATTGACGACTCGATAACAATGATTTTTCATTGGTGCAGCTATTTCGTCATATTTTTTATGTCATGTAAATAAATATAAAACATAACTTATACAGTTAATTTAACTGAAGCCACCGATAAAATCACATAATGTTTCGGGATGTGAAGAAAAGACTAACAGACTATCACATTTGTTATAATATGAGTTTTATTATTAATCTAACTGATGTCTGTGGCTCTGAATGCTTAACCATAGGTTGTGGGTTTCATTCTCATACCGGATATAGATACAATAGAATATTATGTCTACACGTATTTCTATTTATAAAACCACCGCGATACAAAGATAATTATTTAAAAATCGGGATTCACGCTCCTATTTTGTCAATAAACATTTATGATATTTTAGTATTCAAAATAAGGCAGTATGTTAATTTAAGCTTTGTTATTATAATTAAAGCTTCTGTTACTAATGTCATTTAGTTATGTTTGTAGTTAAATAAAGTATACATTTCGCATTGCATTACAAAAATTTGTAATGTACGAGTATAAACTGCGGTAAATAATATAAAATTCTGACATTTCTGACGTCATAAAACTTGATTTTGACAGAATACTAAAAATGATCGATTTACAAACATAATAAACGTATTAATTTTTTCTTCAATTGAATTGAAATTTCACAATTATTGTTACTTCTTTCTTTTTTATTCGAGTTAAGACATATGACATATATATAACATGATTTATGTTTTTGATTATTATTATTTAAATAAGAATA
This sequence comes from Melinaea menophilus ssp. n. AW-2005, assembly GCA_918358695.1. Taxonomy (NCBI): domain Eukaryota; kingdom Metazoa; phylum Arthropoda; class Insecta; order Lepidoptera; family Nymphalidae; genus Melinaea; species Melinaea menophilus. Next base: position 17,825,422 of record OU911048.1, read on the forward strand.
AAAGATAAATAATAATACTGTCTTTTTCTATGGATCGGTAATAGATAGCATAAAAACCATATCTTTGTAATAATACCCATTATTACTTATTCTTAATGTATGGATTTAATTTTAACTTTATGAAATATTAAGATCGAGTTTATAATAACTTATAGACGACATTTCTTTTTTTTTTCTTCTTAATAATATTTACCGCTAACGCTCGTTGGTGGAGAACTTTATCAATTAGCGATAAATTAATAAAAGTTTTGTTTTACTTGAGAGAAAAGTTTTCATTGTGGTGCTGAAATCAAAATAAAATCACTTTAAATAAGTTGGATACTGACGAAGTTTCAGTCAACATTCGACGCAAAATCTATTCTAGAATATAAGAAAACAATTACTTGGTTTTGATTGCTTATAATATTTTTATTATTATTTTAAGAAAATAGAGCAATAAAATCTTCACTTAATAACAAACCAGAAAAATTGTTACGTCATTATAAAAAAATATTAAGACTTCCCTAAAATCTGATATCGTAAACAATAGTTTAGGCAAACAACAATTTATTATAGTACTTTTTAACTATATAGTTTTTTTGTTTATTTGTTTAATGACGACGAGAAACGATTGATTTTTCCTCATATTTTTTAACTTAAAACTTATTTTTTTGACGTATTGTTAGTTACAAACTAACATACATGTTTATTTTATTTACTCTCTGTATTTATTTATTTATATCAAATATTCTAAATTCATATACGATCTTAATCGGTGCAAAACCATAGTCGTAAGTGGTTACAATGCCGTTTATAAGCAGCTCTTGTTGCTTACTGTATGAGTACAAAATATTGAATACACACCCATCTTCACACTTGGAAACATATTTTTATTTTAAATATTTAATATTTACTTTTTAAATTATATATGTATAGAGACAGCGGATAAAATATAATAATGATACGTCAATACCCGTATATGTATTGAATTATAAGACACTGGCAGGTTACCCGTGCTTCGCGACGGAAATAAACAAAAAAAAACTGACTTTCGTGAGTATTGAACCCATGACCCTTCACACATACAATTCACACATTCGCTCTATCCTCCAACCCATCATGACTCGCTATCAGTGCGAGAAAGCCTTGAGATTGATAACTACAGAGTTTCATTCCTATCAGATTATAGGTACACTCTTGTTTCTCACATCGCAGCGTGTTGAGAATAAACATAGTGACTGGCCAAATAATTTTAATTTCTATTGCAATGCAATGGGAGAAGAGAGAGAGCGGGGAACTTTGCAGTTTTTTAGCTGTAACTTTGGAGCGGTTTGGACCTTTGCAAAATCCTTTCTTATTGCACCTATGCAATATGTCAGTAGTCTTATGTCCAAATTTCAGCTTTCTAGGTATTACGGTTTGGGCTGTAGAGCGATGAATGAGTCAGTGAATGAGTATCTTTGTGCTTTATATATTAAGATTGAGGAGTCATTTAAGCATTAGAACAATTTATAAGGTTTATAGGATATTGAAATTTAATTATTTCATTCCAAAGGATGGGGATATAGACGATTAAAGCAGTCATAGTAAGTCTTATAATAATTAGAATCTATATTTGTGCTAGAATATTTATTTTTATTTTATTTTATTATTTTATTATTAATTTATTTGGAATACTTTTTTTGTAATAACTTAATAGAGTAGCCTAATGGAGTACTTCGGTTGTTGTTATTTGATTTCAAGAACAACTAAAAATGGTAAGTTTGGACTCATTTTGATAGTTATGATAAAATTTCTACTCGTACTTCTATTACATTTATAAGTAGGATATTAGCTCAATTTTATTGGAAATACTATTTAGGTAGAAACTGGTAATTTATGAGTAAGTGAGTAAAGTATTACTTAAATTAAAAACAAAAAAAATATATTTATCCAAACATATAAAGTTCTTACAAGAAATTCAAGTGCAACAGCTGACGTCATATCCGAGATCCGGCTTCACTTCTGATTACAGAATTGCAAATGGAGCCATTGTTACTACTCTCAAGTTTCAAGATATTATTACCTCACCCTTTAGGAGTAAGTATAGTGGGTGGCTTTATATCAAATATCCTGTTTAATATTTAAGAATCAATTTATGAATACTTATATTTAAATGAATACAACAGATAATATACTAATACTCAGCCGCGGGTCACTTGAAGTAAACAACTCAAATACTTATATTAAATAAGATTCTGAATATTATGATCTCTTATTCATAGGCGCCACTCACAATGGACAAGATTTATTAGAGTGAAAAATATCCGCCTAATATAAAATAAACTCTTGTGATGAATAACATACAGGTTAAACTACTGAAACATTAAAAATTTTCCAAAATATGTTTATTATCAATACCTTAATCATTATTTTCTAATATATCTCTGGAACACTATATTATTAAAAGATATTTTAGATTATTATCTTCTATCTATCTAAAATGGTTTGTAGTTTGTAGGAGGAATTGTAAAGTGCACGTATTTTTATTAATTCGTAAGACTAAATCATTGTATGTAAAAATCTTTTGTACAATTTTATCTTAAATGCAGATTAAGTGATATATTTACTTATGTAAATATTTCATATTGTATATTTTTAGATCAATTTAAAATATTAGAAACTTAATCAATATTTATTTTAGTATTATTAGTAAAGAAATATTGTAAAAATTTTAACTCAAAAACGTGACACAATGTAACTTTAATGGTAAGCGAGAATATATATACAAAATAAATTTGATTGCACGTTATCTGTTTTACCATTATTTTTATTTAAAAATTGAATGAATCTTCTGCTGATTAACAAATCCTGTTATTTTTGGGTGTATTCAATTATAATTCAAAATTACGATAAAATCTAATTTTGCAAGCGATTGTAAATTTATTTCAATTCATTAGTTCGTGTGAGGAGAAACCTTTTACCATTTATTTCAAATGGTCCTTCGAGTCTCTTTCAATGGATAGTCCAGTATTGATTTATAACCACTTACAAATGAGTTCGTTCATTCGAGAGCATATTTTTTATATTGTTATGCGAAAACGGTAGCAACTCTTCTATTAATAATACTTTTGTTTTACGAAACAACCCTTTATATTGTCAAGAAGAGAGGTTTTTTATTTGATTTATTTTGTATTTAAAAATAACTTTAGTTTTATTTAATATAATACAAAGTGTTATCCCAGATTCCGTTTGCATTGATATATGTTGTTCAATTTTAATTATTAAAGTATACATAAAAATGGCGTTTAATGGAAATTGAAAAAATTAAATAATGTAAGTAAGATCTTGAAGGTTTTTTCTTCAACTCTTATTTATTGGATTTTATGGTTGAATAAATTTGTTACTTACATTTAAGTATTTTGTATTTAGGCAGATGTATCAAATATGTTAAAATACGTTTAACCATTTAGGATTTCCATCGTTAAAAGAATTATTTTCTTTTGTTTTTATTTATTGATTTAAGTAAACATACATAAAGTACGAGTATACAAGTAAATAAGTATCAGTAATTTACTTTAATAAAATATTAAACAGAATAGAAGCAACAAAGCAGGAATTTACTTAACTTGATACATTTATTAGTATGTACGTATGTAAGTTAAGTTAGTTACGGTTAAATATTTACATACATTACTGAAAATTTGAGCTTTTAAAACAAAGCTTTTAGAATATGATGTTACTGTTGAAATTATATAGCTATATCAGCAATATATGTAAAAAAACAGAAACTGAAAATAATTATAAATTACGGTATCTCTCCATTTATTCACTTATCATTTAGAAACATAACAAAGACAGTAAATAAAACACAATAATTATTCGAAAATAAAGTTAATCATAAAGTACTTTTAGCGTGAATAAAAACAATATAAGTGTACGTAGATAATAAATATTAATATTTTTTCAATTTAAATAAAATAAAACAAAAAAAGAAAAATGATGAGTGTAACGCTTTTCTACCATTACTTCGTTTCTTCAGAACCGAGAACACACAATAGTTGCGTAATGGTGTTATGTATGTGATTCATTCCGATTCACTCACACGCTTCTGTGTAATGGCCTCCGATTTTTCATACGCCGAGTCCATATCCTTTTCCACAATTTCTTGGATAAAGACGTCAAGATTTTATGGACATTGTATAACCCTCGAGATAAAATATATAATAAATCAAGATGAAGTATTATACTGATAGTACATACAATTAATACAAGATGTGTAATGTAGTTGTATGTAGTACAAATTAATGTTTTATACAAACATCCGTAATTTATTTAAGTGCTTAAAAACTAAATTTAATATTAGAATCAGCTGCGAACTCAACGAACAGCGCCATGTTGACTTTGAGATTTTTCCAGAATTGTAACACGAACAATAATTATATGGTATTATTATTAAAGAGTGTTTGTCCTTAGTTTCATGTTCAGTGTGGAAATCTTTGTTGAATTTCTATTCACCAGTGACTTGTTTTTATCATCATTGCTTTAACGTAGATATGATTTACACTTACCTTCTTCTTGTTGAATTATTATATTATAAGGTGGTAAATTTTCTTTTATTAGTAATGAATAGCCGATCTATCAAAATAATATTATAACTTAATAAAAAAATGTCAAAAACGTTTCAGTCTAAATATTATTAGGTTAATAAAACGAGGAGTAATGGGGACACGCAAATAGAAAACAAGCTAAAGAGAAAATGTAAAAAAACTGAAAAAACTTAACATTTGTGGTAAAAAATATCCTTATAAGAAATTTCAGATTATATTTAAGTCTATAAATTTACCTTTTACTATTAAATATTGAATTCTCATAATTATTTACATAAGTTACTAGTTTCTCGAAACTACTAAAAGTTTTACATAAATTGCAAATTAAGGATATTAAGGATTCGTTGTTCGTCATTAAATTTTGCTTTAATATACTTCAATTTTATTTATATATAAATATAATATTTTCTCATTCATATATTGATATTTATTTTACAGAAAATATCTATTGCAAATGTTATATAGTTTATAGTAAGTACATGTTTCATAATGAATAAAAATATTATACATCTGATTAACTGCTAATTACTTGACAAATGGCACTTACAATATTATGATTCCTAAACAGCATTGACAAATAATACTATACAATGACTATACATTTCGAGTTTTCAAATGTAAGGTTTATGTCACTCTATGAACACAACACAACATGTGTGATCATAAACAATGACATCTTAAACTTACTTAGTGACTTTATGAAAGCAAAATCTGAGATAAGTTCTTATATTTTATTTAAGCAATATCAAAGTATTTTCTATAAGTATAATAATAATTTAACTTTTCGTAAACATTATAATAATTAAATTATTTTTGTTTAAAAATGCTACATCTATATTTATTACGCACTGCAATTTTATATAAAATATGTATACAATTTTAAATCTTTTTACTATTTTTAGTCGTATATGTTCATAAAAAATCTCAGAAAACAATCTAACATAATTTGTATTTGTAGTCTACGCTAACTCTACCATTACATTACATTTACCCTTTGTCACCCTAACTCATATATTCATTACGAATTATAGCTTTCTAGCTCTAAGAGTCTCTGGGCTTAGGCTACGGACAGATAGATGGATGAGCATGATGAAAATATAAGGGTTTCTAGTAGACTAAAGAACCTTAAAAATTAAAAAATATATTGAATTTAGTGTTAAAATATTGATTTGAGTATTCAAAGCGATTAAAAAAATAATTAAAGTTTATGCTTCCGATATAAAGTTTTTAAAGACACCGCTCTTGAAACCATTTTCAATAGTTTAGTCCAACCTTCGATAACTTGTTATTTTAACGTATCAGTTTACATATTTTGTCACGTTTCCAATAAATATTGGAATTGAAGTTTAAGTTGATTTTATAGTTAAAAAGACATAGAAAAATTTTTAAAATGAAAATGGGTAACTTATAATCAAAAGACAATACTGTTTCCTGCAGCTGAGGACGGGTGAAATATTTTAATGTTATAGTTACGAAGAAATATAAAATATACTGAAAGGTTAGTTTTATACAATAATGGTGTAATAATCAATAAAGGATAATAAAACCTGTGAGTGATCAAACGTGCTGAGCGCTGTAGTGTTATAGATTTTATTTATTTTTAAGGTTATATATTTTATTTTATATACCTTCAAAAAAAGCATATACGAATATTCCTTTCTCCAAGGCCGGCGACGCTCTTGTGAATCCTCGGATGTTGCAAGAGTTCATGGGCGGCGATGATCACATATTAACGGTGACCCGCACGCTCGTTCGCCCTCCTATAACATAAAAAACAATATATATATATATCAAGGTTGAACAAATTTTTATTTTTATTATATAAAATAATATTTATTCTTTTTATAGCCAAGTAATACGGAAAAATTAAATGCTTTTGATGATAACATTAACTGCTGATTTATATTTTTTATTTGTACACATTATAATATTGTAAATAATAAATTTAAAATCAAAATATGTAACTTGTTTGATCTTAGAACAGATAATCTTAAAAGTAGTCTAATAATAAGCACCACTCCCCGATGTAAGGTTCAGAGTAAAACAGTAACGCGTTGATAATTTATGTAAAACTATAATGTGACAATAAAGTTCAAAATTAAGTTGACAGATAAATTATGAATAGTGAGGAATTTTCCAAAGTGGAATACAAACTATAGTGTCGATGACTACTCGGTGATCCTTCTCTTTGTTTTGCAGTTATACAGACACAAAGGAACATCTGACGGTATACATTTGTAGCCGCCAAATGGATATTGTTCTTACTTATAATACTGTGATGCTCAAAACATGTATAACAATATATGTATAATATTAATATTACGTGAATATTTAACCCCTTTTTATTACATTTCTTTTGTAAAGTATTACTAATATAAAATCTGTTATACAATTGCGCATAATATGGACACCGTCTTAGAACTTTATGTGGATAATTTTTGTCCTTGCTTTAAAGGCAAGGTTAAAAACCTGAACATTCTCAATTCTCAAACTACCGTTAAAATTTTTCGATCCGGACGACGCGATTACGTTAGGGAACGCTACGTAAAAGCGGCAAAGCGAACATAAATACTATACATACACACACACACAGCGTCTTCGCCGGCGAAGATGAGGCCCCCATCCAAGCACGTTGCTCCGGCGTTCTGCCGTCGGAGGACGTTAGTGTTAAATCCTAACCCACATCCAACCCTCGCTTCCCACCTAACGGCGTCCTGAGCCGTGGTCCGAGCCTCACAGGAGGCGCCCTCAAGACGCGCGTTCCCCTAGGGCCTTTCAGGCCCCCCTTTTTCAAGGGCGGGTCTCTGCACCCGTCCATTCCACCGGTGACGCTGTCATGGCCAGTAGGGCTAACAGCAGAGACACACAAAAAAAGAAAAAAATACCGTTAAAATTGAGAAAGTTTGGACGACAATAACATATTCTCAATTTACTTTGTTAATATACTTTAAAGACTAATATGAAACAGTTCCACATGACCTATTTATTACGTACTAAAGCTTTTTGTATTATTTTCTTTCTGCATGACGCAAGAGGCCGCAGATTAGTTCGAATAATATTGTATACGTTTCATGTTTAAATCTTTACATAAATTGTTACTTGATGTTTTAGTTCAATGTTATTACTATAAAAGACTAAGAAAAGTGACGCTTTATGCAGTTGTGTGTTGTGTAATGACTCCAATATTACAATAATAATAATTAATTTCAAAATATTTTTATTCTTATTTAAATAACTTTCGTTCACTTTTTGTCATTTATTGTAATATTATTATTTTAGAAGTATCTACTACAATATCGCATACCACACACACACCACAATATATAATATTATCGCAATATATTTGTGTTTTAAAGTTGTTTGTTATAATTGCTAACAAAGTTATATATTGTTTGAGGAGAAAAATTACCACTCAATTTCTCTTAATACGAGACGAGCTAAACATTTTTATCCTTATTCTCTAAGCTAAACCAACCAAGCTCTAATTGGGTTGATAAGCTGTTTCGAAAACAAAGACTTTTAAATTAGTATAAAGTATTTTTAAACATATTGTGTATTACTTTACGAAATGCATACTATTTATACTTTAACAATGTTATTGATTATTCAATTTTATTTTCATTTGTAGAAATGTATAAAATTATAAATATTCCAATAAAAATATGAAATATAAATGTGATAAATATTTTTTTATCTTATGAAAAAAATATTAAAATTTTTTAGATCTACATGGTGACGTTTAAATCTTGTTCGTTATATTTCCTGAATAATAAATACACTATTTAAACTAACCCGAATATTATGAAGCCTATAACGTCCATCCTTTCGCTGTCACAGGGATTCACAGAAATCAAGACAAAATGATATCACAGATTATGAATTATATATATATATATATACAATGCAAAAGCACAAAACGAAAGCACTTATAAAGATGAAGCATGAAAATTCTGAGACAGAAAGGGATGAAAGGTTGACGAACAACTTCCGGGAAAACACGAAGCATTTGTGGCGAGAAGTTAGTGGTTCCCGGAGTTGTTCGGTAACCGGTAGAATGAAAGGGGTGCTTACGAAGAGCGGTGAAATTTTAACTGAACAAACACACGTTTTGCAGCGGTGGGCGGAATTCTATAAGGAGATGTATGATGTCTCAATCTTGACTACCAACGTAATGCTGAGTCAAGATGTAGCCGATGATGAAATCAGTTTGGAAGAAGTAGAGAGCGTGATTCGAAGTCTGAAATGTGGTAAGGCTGCGGGAGCAGTTGAAGTTACTGCCGAGATGATCAAATATGGTGGGCCACGCGTCTGGGACTTTTTCTGGTTTTTGTGCAATTTGGTGCTGGAAATCGGGGGAGGTCCCTGACGATTGGCGAAGTGCAGTCATCGTACCTTTGTATAAAGGCAAAGGTTAACAGATAGACTCTGCAAGCTAAAGGGTTATCAGTTTGATTAGCTTGGGCGGTAAAGTTTATGCTAAAATATTAGCGAGAAGAATGCAAAAGAGATCTGAAAGGCTTTTGTGGGAGGCCCAAGGAGGTTTTAGATCTGGAAGAGGGTGTATAGATCAGATCTTTCCTTCCGCATGATCACGGAAAAGTTTTTGGCCCTTAACCAAAAGGTTTTCTATGCTTTTGTGGATTTGGAAAAGGCGTTAATACAATACAATGTGCACGGGCCCTTGCTACAGGCGGTAAAGTCTCTTTACCGAGATCACTCAGCCTGTGTGCGAGTAGGAGCTGGCATGTCGCCCTGCTTGGACATCCAATCAGGTGTTAAGCAAGGTTGTGCTATGTCAGCTTGGTTGTTCAATTTGTATTTGGATAGTTGTCTCCAAGGCATGAAGGACAGTGACATGGGAGTGAAAGTAGGTACCTTAAGGTCAATTGCTTGCTATATGTAGATGATGCAGTGCTCATTGCATCATCAGAATGCAATTTGCAGGCATTGGTAACCACTCTGAAAGATGAGTGTGAAATTAATGGTCTTAACCTGAATGTAGATAAGACGAAGGTTCTGAAATTTGAAAGAAATGAAGGAAGAACAGAATGTAAGGTCAACGTGAATGATAAGATAATAGAACAAGTGAATGAAGTGGTATATTTGGGAAGAATATTTAGCAGAGACGGAAGATACGAAATGGATGTGGAAAGGCGTATTGCTGCCGGTAACAGAGTCAACGGTGCTTTGACTGCATTGTTGAGACGGCAAAACGTCACCATAGCTGAACGTTTGGCTGTACACAATGCAGTTTTGCTACCGACGCTGTTATACGGCAGCCAAACGTGGGTAACACAGAAGAAGAATGTAAGAAAGATGAATGCTGTGGAGATGCGATCTCTTCGCCGAATATGCGGAGTCATTTTAGCTGACCGAATCCGCAATGAAGATCCGCAGGTACTAGCGAAGACATCACGGTGAGAATGAAGAATAACGTGCTCAGGTGGTTTGGGCACGTCAAACGAATGAGTGATGAAAGAATGGTAAAAAAGATTTATATGGGAAAAGTGAGCGGTAAGAGAGACAGGGTGAGGCCACGAGTGACCTTCGAAAACACAGTATCTATGATACTGGAAAAAGGTCACGTAAAAAGCATGAGGACCCCCCGGAGGGCATGTATGAAGAGGTTGATGTCTGTGGCCGAGGCGAAAGAGGTATGCAGAGACCGTAGCATTTGGCGCTCCGTCGTCTCTGGCTACCCCGCAAGGGATATGGCGTGAAGGTAAATAAATAAATAAATAAATAAATAAATATGAATTATTAAGATAATAATATCTCTGAATAAAACATTTTTTGTAATTCATAATATTATTGAAATAGATCGCTGAAGTAATACTTACTTTGATAAACCTTGTAAATCTAGATCTAGACACAAGCAATTATTATGAATTTATTTTTTTACTTATAACGCTATACTCCAGAGGGATATTCGCTTCAATAAAACCGATAACACAGAGATTACCATAGTTGTAATTCTAATATTCTGATGTAAAACGAGTTGAACTCTTTTAATGAAAAAAATGTTGTATAGCCTTTTAATGTTTAACTTCTGATACACTGATACTTCTGATACACACAAACTGAACAAGCTAGAAGGGATTATAAAGTAAAACGAAGGTTTATCGTTTACGTTAAAGTATGATTTATATAAACATATAATAATATACAGATCATATAATTGATCGGACAGATACATTTTTATTGCCTAAAACAATTTAATACTTACACGTCTTTTGATAAACAATTGCAAATAACTGAAGTCTAACAATATTTTAATTTTAAATTCAGGCGTAGTAACATCATAACAACTCTAATATTATGGTCTTTCTAAAATTAGGTAATTTAACTAGAATTGTATTGCATATTATAAGACTTAAAAAATAATTTGAAGCAAGATAATGACTAAAAAAGATCTTAGAATTATGGATGAGAATATATTAGCGATTGTTTTGTAAGCGCGAGCTTGAACAATAGAATACATTATCTAAAACTTGGAATTCAGAATAGTAATATCAGCTTAATTTTACCTAAACTAATCTTAGTTTAATTAGTTAGAATTTATCAATTATTGAATATCTATATTCTCTTAGTAGAAACTTGTTCAAACTTAAGTTATTAGCTAAGTTTAAGACAACAGATCTCAATAAACCAGTTTGTAGAACCTATTTAAACCTCACTCAATAATATTACTGGATGATCAATGAGATTTGTTTTAAAGATTCAAAGTGGTAGAATGTGACTATAATAATTTATAGATTACAATCTGGTTTAATTACAGTAGTGATATCTTCTCACAGAGAATTGACAAAACACATGATTCAAAACCATATAGAATTTTTGTTATACGGTTGTAGTCCTGTGATAATCCTCCTCTATTAGTTTTGTTCCTCTGTCCTTGTAAAGCCACTATAACACGAAACTTACACTTTGGTAACGACATCCTTGAGGTATTTTACTTCTTACAATCCAGTAGAATATTCCATTACAAGTTGACTTTTCAATTATCAAATAAATGGTTATTGAAGACTATCTTTATACTTCCATAGTTAATTTACAGAAAAAAGTGACCAAAATTATACTATTAAATTTCAGCTAAAAATATTACAAATAAACTGTTTTTTTTAACATAATTGATGTACGTTTCCATTATTCAATCTCCTTATTTTATTTTTTCTAAAATGCATATGATGAAAAATAAAATGTTAAATTACCGCTTGCTTGTGTTCTTAAAGCAAATATCAAATCAAATATTTGCAACGTCCGTGGCAAATATTTGAACCTTTTAACAAATTTGCTTTCGCCGTTCTTTTATTTTCTTTAAAATTACGGTATATGTATATATATAAGAACTGTATTGAAATGAGATTTTGAATCTTTACTTTAGATATCCAGATATATAAATAATATTTTTACTAATGCAATAACAATTTTTTTGTTTCTTTTTTACTTTTCTGTTTTTGATCAATGTTTTTTTGTTTTTTGCATTTTTGATTTATTTCAGCAAGATTATTTATTATAGTAGTATGAAACATTTTAGTCTATTTAAATCTGAAATTATTACTAAGTCATTTCCGTTTCTGACGCTTACAGTCGAGGTCGGACTAACAATAAGGAATTAGGGAGGGTATCACTTTGTTGACCCTTGTCATTAAAATATTGTCTATATTTAACGGTGTTTAAAGATACATATCTATTATATTTTAACATATTATTTTACTTATTAGGTTAAAAATATATTTTTTAAACACATTTTTTTTAATAGCAATAAATGATTTTAACTTTATATTAGTTAATTGCCTCATAATTTTTGTTCAATGTATATTTATTGTCAGGTAATGTTATAAATTTTACAATTTCCTTTCCGCATTTATTTAGAAATATAAATTCTTATTCAATAAGATATTGGCTCACGTCAGAACTACACTAGGATTTATTTACTAAAGGAGTGAATACCTCGTAAATAATAGTACTTAGTATTGATATTACTTACAAAACCTATTAAATTACCTATTGACAACTGTGGTACAATTCATTCATATTATGATAGTCAGACATCCGCTACTCTTAGTTTCTTGGAACAAAAGAATGCTATGAAATCTAATAACCCCAAGACTATAAATTTATTCATTAGAATTCCATTTACTATATGTTACGTTCAATGTTATAATTATTCTCACTGAAAAACTAATAAAATAATTATTCCATTTTATATTAATGTAATATTATAATGAAACTTAACTCTCTTGAATTGTAATATTATTATTACTATTATTTAAAAAAATCTTTATTGAAGAAAATATTATTAAGGTCTATTAATAATGGTAATAATGTTAATACGCTGTAAAGAAAGAGTAACTTATGAACAAATATTGATTATCAGGGTGTGCCTTTATGATTTTACACTTTATATTTTAATTGTTATTTACATATAAAATGGTAAAATACTAATATTTTACAGTTTCTAATATTAATACCATTATTCTTTTACAAACATGTATATCAAGTATATCATTAAGAACTGTTTGTTAACAAATATCTCAAAGAAATAACGTCATGATGTGTATATGGTGTATCAAAATATTTATATTTTATATTTACTTTGTCAAGCTTTTATGAAGCTTTCAAATAATACAAATATTAATAAATAAAGTCATAAGCTGTGAACGTTGAAAACATTTATCTTAATGAAAATATAAAATACAAATTTTGACCTTTGATCTTTTACATAGATATTGTATATTATAGGTAATGCTAATAATAATTTTATTCAGTTTTAGATTTTACACTTACAAAATCAATTACTGAGGTTACTCATGATTTCTATGTTTACTCTGCTTCTAACTTTAACTTCTTGTCTTTTACATATACATACTGAGTATGAAACAGGTTTTAATGGAAGAGGTTTAAAGTTTAGAGTTATCTTGTTGATGCTGTAATTATAGTGACTTTTTTTATATTGTTATTTTTTTTTTCAGATTAATTTTATTAATATTTGCATAAAATAAATAAAAACTTCTGCAGAAAAAAATCTTGTAACATGTCATTTGAAATCAAAATAAGGTGCAGAAATGGTATGGTTATTAAAAAAATATTCTTATTTTTAAGACAAATACATGTAATTGATAAATATATAACGTAACAGCAGGACATAAAATGAACTTTTAGAACAAAAAAAGTCGAAATCACTGCCGTGTTTCTTTTGACACTCCACCTACAGTGATAAGAAAATATGCTTTTTAAATACTAATAAAAGTTTTGAATGCATTATATGCGTCGGTCATTTATTTGAAATAATATTAATATTTTAGATAAATAAGTACATTTTAAAATTATAATCTTTCCTAATGTATTTCGAACATTTCAAAATCCATTTAAGTTTATCAATGGTACTCTAAAAAACTACAATAAGCAAGAAATATATTTTCCATCACAAAATTACTTAGCGTTTTCGGTAACAAGAAAGATATTTTAAAATAGCTTTTTTGAATTATGAAAAATGTTTAATATCTTGGGATGAAGTTTATTTCTTTGTTCACTATGTTCATCAAGTCTATGTTTAGGCTAATTTTATTTATTGAAAAAAGATTTCCCAAATTGCTAAACTTATATAGTTTGATATAGGAATGATCTCACTTGGCTAAAATCTGACCTGTGACTTACAAATCATTAATACATTTCTGAGAGATTGTTAGAACTTTTTTTAAGAAAAATAAATAAAATAATAATATAAAAAGTATTTACTTCTTCTTTGTCAATTGAACAAATCTTAGAATAACATATCCATGTACCTATATTATCTAAGAAAATGTTGCAAAATATTATATGTAATAAATGTTACTGGGATATTTTTTTCAATAAATATTATAGAAAAAGTTGTGAAATAAAAGTTGCTTTTTATTTAAAAACTCTTACTCGTATAACGTATATAATTTAAGAAGAGAAACTTAAAACGATCACGTACTGCGAAAAGATAATGTTTGAGACAGAAAAAAATTGTTATTGGCTCGGTCATACACATTTTTCAAGGATTGATAAATAATGACAGATAAAAATAATGATGTACAATTCATTTATAATGTATATCTTTCAACGTTTCGATGTACAGAAGTGGAGCAATGTAGACATAACACTGAAGTTAAAACCTACATTTTAGATTGAACTATTTTTTATTGCTCTTTTATTTACAATCCGTTTTCCACTTTCCTTAATTGATTTAACGAATTGAATAATCAATCAATTAATCAGACTCGTCAAACTTTTGTAAACCGATCATGTACTATCAAAAAATAACTGAGAGGACGTTTAAAAAATTGGAAAATATAATACTGTATTTTATATTAATAAACAATGTAAAAATCAAAATGTTGCCTAAAAAATATTATACTTACTATACAAATAAACCGCTTACTGTTTAGTAAAAACGACGTTAAAAAAGACAAGATAAGAATTGAAAAATCGTGTGTTTTTCTTTATAATAATATTACAGAAACTATACAGTTAAAGGAAAAAAAATATTAATTTGTGTTATATTGGCCATATATTTATTTTTATTTCATATATCAAATAAAAATACAAGAAATATATATTTTAATTTAATAATTTGAATATAAGGACAGTCCAATTTTAAAATATGAAACATTTCTTGGCTCTAATGAAGAAAAACTTAGTTTCTGATAATCAAAATCCTGTTCCTCTGTTACTTTAAACACGAATACCACCTTCCTTACTTAGTTTGAGTCTTCAGTGACACAGTTTATTGGACTCAGTATGGAACCTTATCAAGATATTCATTTCATTACCATTTCTCTATTATTAACCTTTCGCATATGTCTTATCCATTATCATGGATTTATTATCATAAAAATTAACAATAAATATTGTACATAATAATGAATACTGTAGTACTAATAATTGCTAGTTTTAAATAATGTATATTAATATACATTTATTATTGGTATCGTTAATTTATAATTAGGAGTAACTTATCTTGAAAGGCCGCCTAAATCTTCTAAAAAAAATTTGCCAAATAATATAATATTGTTTATCATAGTATGAAATAAAAAAGTGCATTTATAACATTTATAATAGAAAAATAAAATTCAAATGGTATAACTCTATCTTTATTTTTTTTTTTTACTTTAAAATAGCATCGCGTCAAAATGTTCCATTCTCTAGCGTGCTTCATTTTAATTGGTGATTTTAATCCGCTGTCTGTCAGATTTTGAAACTTTTCATGATGAACGTATCGTTTTTCAAAGCTCTGTTTATTTTAAAAGGTTTGATTGGGAACTCGATAACAATGATTTTTAGAATTGTTGCAGTTATATTTCAGTGACTCGTATTTCGTAATATTTTTTATAAATAAATATAAGTTATGATATTATGCAGTGAATTTAACTAAAGTCATCGATGAAGTCACATGATGTATCGTCATTTGAACTGACTCGTGTCTGTCGTGTCGTGTCGTGGTGTGTCACGAGTCAGTTACGAGTAGTTAGTTAGGGTGATGTCAAATCGGTAAAGCGTTTCTTGAATTTTAGTCAAACTAACAGCAACTAACAATAAATAAAAATATTATTTATTTTTTAAATTAATTTCCTTGATAGGTTATCGTAGAAGATATAAGCTACAGAATATTTTAGTATTTGTAAGAACGTTCACGACTTACCATGAAATTATTAGAACTGTAAGTAATAAGTAACGTAATATTTAGGGCAGTAATAAAGTATTAGATATAGGAGCCAAGGCATATTACGATTATATAATACAGCTAGTCATATAATATCAATGAAATAGTAATAGTATATCAATTCCCAATTGTTCAATCCCCAACAAATGATTTATATAAGATATCTATAGTTCATAAAACTATGACATCTTCAATTCCTTGCGATTGCTTTTAAGTTTATTTTTATTTATTTAAATTTGTTTTTATCTTAATTTTTCTTCTTTATTAGTTAATTAAATATATTTTTAGAATTTTTTTGTTATTATTAACGCTTTAAATATAATTAGAGTAGCTATGATATATACTTTCTTGATGTTGATTCCTTATATTAGTAAGGAGGACATTTTCTTTTATTAGTGACGCTGCAGTAGCGAATCCATCAAGGTCATTTTATAATAACTAACTGAAATAGCGTCAAAAATATTTAAGTACAAATATTATTATGTAAAAAGATGGCGACACACAAATAGAAAACGAAGTTAAGGAAGGAACATATCAACATATCAACATTTATATGATGTAAATGTGAGGATGGTTTTTTTATTAAATATTTATTTAGGATAAATATTTTTTATACAAAACTGACTACAATATTTAATTTTTCTTTAAGAATTAAAATGCCACATAAAATTTGAGAAAAGCATAACGATTGATGTAAAATATATACTTATAAGTAATTCTACATATTTATATAAATAAATGTACGTCAAAATAATATCAAAATGAGACGGTAGAAACACTTTGATTCTTCAGTGTCATCGTTAAATTACTCACATTTAATCCTCTGAAAGCTTATTAAATCCCGAATATTACGTTATTAGTTATTTACGCGGTGAACAAATCTCAGTTCAGGGAAAGACCTCAAGGAAAATATTTAATGATTCTGCTTAATTAACTCTTAACTGAAACTAATGAAATTTTTTAGATTGACTTTTTACTATTAAATTGGGATCTTTTATAATTAAATATTTAAGTAATTGGTTTCTCATAACTACTTGAAGATTTTATGTTAGTAGCAAGTTAAAAATTCTAAGGATTTCTTGCTCGTCAGTAAATTTTTCTTTAAGTATTACAATTTTATACAGAAATATGGTAATTATAATCATAAAAATTATTGTAATGTTTGCAGCAGATATAATATAGTTCATTACTTGTAAATATTTCACATAATATTATGATTCTTATACTACATACATTAACAATCGATCTTTTTATAGTAGATATTACCAATTGTAATTTTTTTCTTAAAAGAAATAATGTAGATAACGTTTTATTAAATATAATTATTTATTAATAAATAGTTTATCAAATCAAGAAAATATACAAAGGCAAACCGTAATAAGATCGGGAGATATTTTCCAGCAATATAACTAGAGTCACAAGTTTCAATCCCAACGGACAAGTCCTATTTAGTATTACATACTAGAAAACTTTGTTACATAATTAAAGTTTATGGACGATGCTTATTTGACCTTTTGAATTTATTATGACACGAGTAAAATTAGTATCACAAAAAGAAATAACTAACTTTTGCACCTTTATTTATTTCTTAACTGTACGTAATTTCTACCTTCAAGAAACAAAATAAACATTTCTAATAGTTAAATACTTATAAACCCATACGACTATAAACGTGTATATTTAATAACAAAACTGTCTTATATCCTCCTATTATTAATTATTTCTTTATATTTTCAGTAAATTGTACACAAAACATTGTTCCTTCTTTAATAACATATTATGTAGATTGTAGGTACATGGTTTTTATTGTGATTCATGTCATGTCATGATGTTATTACAATGACTTCTCATGATGTATACGTTCTCATGTTTGCATTTCTTCGTCATAGACATGAAGAATTTATGGATTCTGTTAATGTATTTTATATACAATACGAAACATGCTGTGTTCTTTTCCCCTTAATGGAGTATTTACTCAGTTTTTTGAAATAAAATAATCTGTTACTTGCTGTTCCTTATTCATCATCAATTTATGTCAATAATTAAAATGAAATTAAAAATTTTTATCAAATTTATCCAAAAATCCTAATAGATTTATTTGAGTGTAAAGTAGTTAAAAGAAATTTCCATTGAATTGCGCCGACCCTAAATAATTTATGTAAAACTATAATGTGACAATAAAGTTAACACGGAAACGTTAAATAAGACAACATGGAAAATAAAGACAAGTGGAATACTAACTTAGGTGTTTCAACGACTCATCGGTCTTGCTCTTTGTATTGTAGCTATACAGACACAAAGGTACACCTGGGATATTGTTGTTATATTTCTTGGTTTTAAATGGATATTACACTTACTCGTACTTATGATATTGCGATACTCAAAACATGTATAACAATATTAATATTACATAAATATTTAAATCCTAATATTCTAAGAACTATTATTTTATTATAATATTTTGTAATGTATTACAAATATAAGATGTTTTATCAGTTATAACATAAGTGCACTATAAAACAGTCACTGTCTTAGTTTTTGTGGAAAATCCTTTAACTTAAAAGACGTTCTCAACTTGAGACTGCAAGTTACCGCTAATATTGAGAAAGTTTTGATGAAAATATTATAGTCTCAATTTATTTTGGTATATTCTATTAAAATATTTTAATTACTTTTTTAAATAACTTTTGTTTAATTTTTAGTTTATCTTTATGAGTTATTGCATTACCAAAGTATTCGTGTTTTCATTGTTTGTTAAAAATATCAAAAAACTGTATATTGTTTAAGGACAAAATTATACCTAAAATTAACACTCACGTTTATTTAATTAACTGAGTAAAGTCAAACAATTTTAGTCTTATTCTCTAAAAGAAACCAAATTCTAGTTTAGTTCATTTGCATCATCAGCCATTGAACAATCTGTTTCATAAGCGAATCCTTAAATCAACTTGATTATACAAACACACTGTACATCATTTCGAAAATCATGATAAAGCATTAAATTCAAACATACATTGAGCCACATTATCACATATAATGTTATAAATTATATTATCATAAATATTTTTTTTGTTGCGAAATATTATGTTAAAAGTATAATTACTATATATTATATACTAACCCAAATATAATGAAAATATTTATATAAGATAGCTGAAGTTGCATTGTGCTATTCTACATGTCTAACATTTGTAGTACTACGAATTTAGTTTCTAACTTGTAATGTCATTCCCAAGAGAGATATTCGCTCCACTGAAGTAGATAAGACTGAGAGATTGTCATAGTTGTAATTCTAATAGAGAATTCAACATTTTAAATAAACAGGTCGTACTATAAATGGTATTGCATCGTAATTTCTGATTTTAAATCAATCTATTGATTGATTAAACTGCAGTTTATCGTTTCCGTTAATGTATGATTTAGATAAATACATAATAATATACAGATCAAATAATTTACTGGAAAAATCCACTTTTATTGCCTTAAATAATTTAATTAACTTCTACAATTAAGCCATTATAAATAAATGAGGTCTAACAATTACAATATGTCATGTCAGAGAAACTAAGAATATTAATTGACTTATAAGTTCAGGGGTAATAATATCATGACAAAGTAATTATATTGTTACGGTATTGGATAATGTAAGATAAAATATTACACACGTAAGATAATGAATAAAAGAGGTCTTAAAGACTTAATCTTGAAAATCTATTAACGCTAATTTTATAAGCGCTAGTTGGAAGAGTACTAAATTATTTGTAACTTGAAATTAAAAATGTTAATACGTGCTTACTTTTGTCTAAAATTATTTTAATTTGATTTAGTATTGTAACTTCGAATTTATTGAACTCTTTCTTTATAAAGTATTGGTTACAATTGTGTTAACGAATCTGACCCTTTGGTAACGATATCCATGAGACCCTACTATTCCATTACATTAACTTTTTATCTTGACAGTTAATTTAGAGATAAAACTGTAAAAATTATACGAAAAAAACTGAGCTCAAACATTAGATTCTTTAACATAAATATGATGTGCTTTGTAAATATTAAATCTCTTTATTTTCTTTAACATACACATATGAAAAATAAAATATTAAAATAATACCGCTTGCTCGTGTTCTTAAAGCACGGACGTTGCAAATATTTGATCTGTTTAACAAATTTGCTCTCACCGTTCATTTATTTTCCTTAAAATTACGGTATGTGGAGATAAATATGAACTGTATTTAAATTTCTATTAAGTTTGCATAACATTTGCTACTATTTTACTGTTTTGTTTTAGATCAATGATAATTTGCTCTTTACGTTAATTTATTGCAGCAACACTATTTACTGTATTATTATTAGTCTGATTATTAAATACTTGGAGCGGTTTAATTATAAAATTATTACTAAGCCACTTTCGTTACTGACGCTTACAGTCGAGGTATAATTTATCCTGTAATCTGACACACAGACAGGTTGGACTGACAATAAAAAATTACGGAGGATATCACGTCGTTGACCCTTGTGATTAAGGCATTGTCTGTAAGGCCATTTGGAAATTGTTTAATTTAATTAAATTATTTGAAGTTACATATCTATTATATTTTGTCATATTATTTTACCTCTCGGGCGGAAACAGAATCACAAAACAATTTTTTTTGTAAACATTCAATTGATACAATAGCATTGGAAACACTTTTAACATTTATATTATTTAAGTGCCTCTTTATTTTTCTTAAATTTATATTATTGTTAGATAATGTTATAAATTTAACAATTTTCGTTGCACATACATTTACAAATATAAATTCATATTCAATAAGATATGGACTCACGCCAGAACCACACTAGGATTTATTTAATAATGGAGTGAGTGTCTTGTAAATACACTACTACTACTGCTGTAGATATTAAAGCTACGGTGATATTGTAATACTCGTAGTTAGCCATAAGCTTGTTTCATGGCACAAAAAACATTATTGATTTATTGAAGCATTTAAAAGGTAGGATAAACAAGTAAATACATTATGGATTCATTAACATATTATTACAATATTTTGATAATAAATATCTCAAAGAATGTATAAAAATATTAATATTTTATATTTACTTTGTCAAGCTTTTATGAAACTTTCAAATTATACAAATATTATTATATAAAATACTATAGTTATCGCAAAAGTTAAAAAAATTGAACTTAATTACAATATAAAATATGTATATGTGATCGTTTCAGAATACATGTTTTAGAATTCTGGAATTTTTATTGAAATTTAGATTTTACCCTTACAATATCAATTACTGAGATAAAATCAGGATTAACATTTCTATTCTACTTCTAGCTTGAGCGTCTTCTTATATCTTGCACCGTACTTTTTATATACATACTGAATACGGAAGAGGTTTTAAGGGAACAAGTTGAAACTTTGGGTGTTTAAAGCTTATTCTGCTGCTGATGCTAGTGTGATGGTATTGTTTGTGTTGGAAATGGTTATTATGTAAAAAATTTCGGAAATTATATTATTATATAAAATAAAATTAAATGCCAAATTACATTATATACATTGATGTAAAATGCTTTTTGGAAAGTGCTTTTACAGAAGGACTTTTTACGATAAATCTGGTATCGAAATAGGCCCTCCTGACACTTCCATTTTGACGTACACAAGTGATAACTGATAATGATTCAAAGTGGAAAAGATATAAATAAATAAATAAATAAATAGATGAGTTAAATCCTGAATTAAAATTGACAAACTTATTGACTAATTTAAATTACATATTACCGACTAACTGCTGAAACGAAACGAGTACATACAAGAAAATTGATCAATATTATTTTTGAATAATTGAATAAGCTAAAAAAAGTTTAACGTCTCGTCAAAGAGGATATTTTTTAAATAGTCTTATTTAAAATTGCTTACAGATTTCTTATCAAAACTTATAACTAGATGACACTTCTGAGTTGGTCCCTTTCTCTTATATGCAAGTTCGTAACAAGCTTATCTTATAATTATAGTTATATTAGAATAAAAAACAGTCAGTATTTTTTGATTAAACAGAATTTTAATACAGATAAATTTTATAAAAAATCGTCACGTCTGTATGTTTTAATACAATATTATTTATTTATTTTGTTATGTCGAAAATAACCATGTTTTCTCTATATAGTAATCGAATGTGTATAATATTTTTTTATAATAAAATATTCGTTCTCTTAAACTTAGAAATATAAGATACAAAATGAACTTACATAAAGAAAGAATAATAATATAATTATGATAGCTATTAAGATATTCAAGCTTAATATCATCTTCATTATAATAATGCATTAGTTAATTCAATAATAAATAGAAGGTATAGACAATTGAGCGTTCAACTTATTAAATATTTCAACGAACTTCAACGAACTTTTGTTCTTGTTACAAAAGTTTTATGTAATTACACCTTCGTTCAGACTTGTGGGTAATTTTGATAGTGAATTAAAGATTAAGTTATATTAGTAAATAAAAATGAATGCATAGACAATTTATATTATTTAACTTCAAAATCTAATTAAGACTCTTTAATGGGGACAGATTTTTTTTGCATATTAGTTTTATTTATGGTTTTTACGTATAAAATATCTTTTATATATATATATATATATATATATATTTAAAGCTTTAACAACGAAATAAATATGAGTATAATAATTCTTAATTCGACAATACTAGCCAATGAAACAATAACATATTGGTGGTGGTGAGTAATGCGTAGGTAATTATTTTCCAGTCTGTGTACAATTTTAATTCAAACATAATATTTACTCAGCGGTTTGGCTTAATTTTTAATTTATAAATAATGAAGAATATTAATTGTAATTAATTAAAATTTATTACATTTATTGAAATATAAGTTCCATTACTTAAAAATAATATGCGTAATATATTTTCAATAAATTTGGTACTACAGACTTCACAACGATTTTCAGTAATATTTTGTAACAAATGTTTCCAAATATCTTAAAACTTCAAAACATTGTTCCCATTTGCAGCGATCTTCTATCAGAAACGAAGCTGTATGTGGGTCACGATGTCCGCTCTGTACAACACGTCTTCTCACGATTAGCATATCTTTTATAAAGTTAATCTATACATATATATAAATAAAATTGTCTATATTTCATTCCAAATTAACTCTTTTTATTTATTTGTCTGTTTATCACGGCTAATATATGAAACGGCTTGGCCGACTTTGAAAGGACTTTCATTGCCGGATAGCTTGTGATAGGAGTAACTTAGGCTACTTTCATTAAAAACATACGTCGCTCTAACGAAATCGTGGGCTCAGCTGCTGATTAAACACATCAGTATCACAGATACAAAATTTATATTGTTAAGATAAATTTTTGTTTTAATTTCGTAATTACTACGAGTCTTGAATGCAGTTGTTCTCTTGTTGTCTGTATTCAACATATCATAATCAAAATGTTAAAAATATATATATATTTTTTAAATTATCTCATGCACATGCGGCGTTGGGAACCGCCAACCAACACGCCATGTTCCGAACGGCGGAAGGTGGAGAACGGAGCTACAAATAGCTACGTGGAATGTAAGAGGAGGAATGGAACAGAAGATGAATGAATTATTAGATGTGATGGATGACAAAGATCTGGATGTTATTTGTGTGTCTGAGACCAAGCGAAAAGGCAATGATACGACCGATTTTCCTGGCAACCGGGTCGCTTTCTGGGCTGGGGTTCCAAAGAGTGAGCGAGGTTGCCAAGGTGTAGGCATATTATTGTCCTCTCGAATGGTTAATGCAATGGTAGAATACAAGGCGATCAACCCGAGGCTTATTTGGGTTCGCTTTAAGCTGGGGATAACAAGAGTATTGTATTTATTTTTATTAGTATTTCTTGTTAGCCATGTATGCGCCAGTATCCTCAGCTCAAATGAGCGAGCTCGAGGAGTTTTGGGAGAATGTCAGGGATGTTCTAAGTAGTGTCAGAGATAATGAAAAGTTGACAGTATGTGGAGATATGAATGGATGGGTTGGAACCGCGCGAAGCGGTTACGAAAGCGTGCTAGGCAAATACGGTTATAGGAGGGTAAATGAGGCTGGAAAGCTTATTTTGGAATTTTGTAAGGAGAAAAATTTGTTTGTGGCAAACACGATGTTTGATCACAAACAAATTCACATGTACACATGGGAGCGGGCGGAAGAAAGAAGTATGATTGATTTATTTCTAGTGGACCAGCGTATTCGAAGTCAAGTTATGGACACGCGAGTATTCAGAGGTGCTGATCTGGGAACGGACCACTATCTAGTCGTTGCTAGAATAAGAGGTCTGTTCGCAGGTTGGCGCAGCCGCACGACGTGTCCAAGCTTGGCATCGAATTATCGCATAAGAAGCTAGAAGCTTCAAGATCCACCGATCAGAGAGGAATATCAAGAAAGGGTTTCCAAAAAACTTGAAAGCTGTGATTCTGGAAATGAAAGTGTTGAAGTATGCTGGCAGAACCTTGGGAATGGTATAGTGAAAGTAGCGACAGAAGTATGTGGTAAAAGGAAAAGAGGTTTTAGTAAAAAGTGCGATGAATGGTGGGATGATGAAGTGAAAGAGGCTGTAGATTTAAAGAAGAAAGCATGGCTGGATTATAAAGCCTCTGGTAAGGATAAAAGTATGAGAGAGATAAGAAAAAGAGAGTACAAGCTGCAAAAGCACAAAACGAAAGCAGTTATAAAGATGAAGCGTGAAAATTCTGAGAGAGAAAGGGATGAAAGGTTGACGAACAACTTCCGGGAAAACACAAAGCTTTTCTGGCAAGAAGTTAGTGGTTCCCGGGGTTGTTCGGTAACCTGTACAATGAAAGGGGTGCTCTCAAACAGCGGTGAAATTTTAACTGAACAAACACACGTTTTGCAGCGGTGGGCGGAATTTTATAAGGAGATGTATGAACGTGAGGACGGCTTGGTCTTGACTACCAGCGTAATGCTGAGTCAAGATGTAGCCGATGGTGAAATCAGTTTGGAAGAAGTAGAGAGCGTGATTCGAAGTCTGAAATGTGGTAAGGCTGCGGGAGCAGATGAAGTTACTGCCGAGATGATCAAATATGGTGGGCCACGCGTCTGGGACTTTTTCTGGTTTTTGTGCAATTTAAGCAGGAAATCCGGGGAGGTCCCAGACGATTGGCGAAGTGCAGTCATCATACCTTTGTATAAAGGCAAAGGTTCATAGATAGACTGTGCAAGCTATAGGGCCATCAGTTTGATTAGCTTGGGCGGTAAAGTTTATGCTAAAATTTTAGCGAGAAGAATGCAAGAGAGATCTGAAAGGCTGTTGTGGGAGGCCCAAGGAGGTTTTAGACCTGGAAGAGGGTGTATAGATCAGATCTTTCCCCCCGCATGATCACAGAAAAGTTTTTGGCCCTAAACCAAAAGGTTTTCTGTGCTTTTGTGGATTTGGAAAAGGCGTTTGACAGGGTTGTGAGAAAGAAGTTATGGGAGATACTGCCCCGATACAATGTGAACGGACCCTTGCTACAGGCTGTAAGGTCTCTTTACCGAGATCACTCAGCCTGTGTGCGATTAGGAGCTTGCATGTCGCCCTGGCTTGACATCCAATCGGGTGTTAAGCAAGGTTGCGCTATGTCAGCTTGGTTGTTCAATTTGTATTTGGATAGTTGTCTCCAAGGAGTGAAAGATAGTGACATGAAAGTGAAAGTAGGTGACCTTAAGGTCAATTGCTTGCTATATGCAGATGATGCAGTGCTCATTGCATCATCAGAATGCAATTTGAAGGCATTGGTCACCACTATGAAAGATGGGTGTGAAATTAATAGTCTTAACCTGAATGTAGATAAGACCAAGGTTCTGATATTTGAAAGAAATGAAGAAAGAACAGAATGTAAGATCAACGTGAACGATAAAATAATAGAACAAGTGAAAGAAGTGGTATATTTGGGAAGTATGTTTAGCAGAGACGGAAGATACGAAATGGATGTGGAAAGGCGTATTGCTGCCGGTAACAGAGTCAATGGTGCTTTGACTGCATTGTTGAGACGGCAAAACGTCGGTATAGCTGCACGTTTGGCTATACACAATGCAGTTTTGCTACCGACGCTGTTATACGGCAGCCAAACGTGGGTAACACAGAAGAAGAATGTAAGAAAGATGAATGCTGTGGAGATGCGATCTCTTCGCACAATATGCGGAGTCAGTCTAGCTGATCGAATCCGCAATGAAGAGATCCACAGAATTGCAGGTACTAGCGAAGACGTCACGGTGAGAATGAAGAAGAACGTGCTCAGGTGTTTTGGGCACGTCGAACGAATGAGTGATGAAAGAATGGTAAAAAAATCCGTGCCCGCAGGGGGACACGCGTGGGTAGACCTCGTGTGTAACTCGTTTAAAATATAACTCACTACCTAAGAATAACACATGATGCCGTTGTTTACATTAAATATTTTCAAGCAAAAAGCAGTTTATATTTTTTTTCTCGGAAAAGGTATCTGTTTTGGAAATACTTTTGGTACTTAAATTTAGAGTAAAAAATAACCTTTCTATTAAAAATATTTGCGAAGAGGCAATATTTACCAGAAAAAAGTTGCCGTGGTTTTACCTACTTTAATTTTTCAAGCTAAAAGTGGTTTTTATTTTTTTTCTCGGAAACGGTACGTTTTACAGAAAAACTTTTGGTACCTAAATTTAGAGTAAAAAATAACCTTTCTACTAAAAATACTTGTGATGTAAGAATGTTTACCCGAAAAAAGTTATGATTTTTTTTCCAAAAATTTTTGGTTTTTTTACCCCCACCCCTAAGTTATTGAAGTTAGGTTTTCGGTTTATTTACATTAGTTATAGGTATTCATCAAAGACATCATATAATATGAACGCGATTCATCTACTTTGTATAGGGAAACAGTTATGGTCGACAAACTGAAATCGGAAAAAATGAGGCCCTAGAACCCCCTGTGGCCGGATTTCTCTGGTTAACGAACTTGACCTTCATTTTTAGATGGTTGATTTTTGTGCAAAGTTTGAAAGCGATCCGAGCGAAACTGCGGCCGCTATCGTGCTGACAAAAGTCGAATCTGGACGCACGCACGCATATATATATATATATATATAAACATTTTGACCAATGGTCATTTCGGACTCAGGGGGTCATAAGAAGAAGAGGTCTACCCAAAAGATTATATAGGAAAAGTGAGCGGTAAGAGAGACAGGGGGAGGCCTCGAGTGACCTTCGAAAACACAGTATCAATGTTACTGGAGGAAGGTCACGTAAAAAGCATGAGGACCCCCCGGAGGGCATGTATGAAGAGGTTGATGTCTGTGGCCGAGGCGAAAGAGGTATGCAGAGATCGTAGCGTTTGGCGCTCCGTCGTCTCTGGCTACCCCGCAAGGGATATGGCGTGAAGGTAAATAATAAAATGCACATAAAACATTTTGATAACATAAACTACTATGTTATGTTTTCGAAAACTATATAATTTAAAAACTTTATAGTGCTGCATAATATATATAACTTTTAAATGAATAGAAATAAAACGTTAATCAGTGATAGAATATTTAATTCATTTATGGAATTTTTCCTTAT
Source organism: Melinaea menophilus ssp. n. AW-2005 (assembly GCA_918358695.1). Classification (NCBI taxonomy): domain Eukaryota; kingdom Metazoa; phylum Arthropoda; class Insecta; order Lepidoptera; family Nymphalidae; genus Melinaea; species Melinaea menophilus. Next base: position 17,853,260 of record OU911048.1, read on the forward strand.
CTTCTTTAAATAGATAACCTAATAATATTTATTGTTCTTAAAAGAGAACATTGGTATTAACTTTATATAATTAAACAGAAATATAAAAATTATTTCATCTAAATTAATAAAGTAGCCAGTCCAATGTTTTATTGGATCCCGGATCCGTCAATACGAAATATTTTTGTTAGTTCCATAATATTGACGAGAATATTAATATTAAATCACTTATTATTACTGTGTTGTGCATTTATACTTTATTTTAGATTTACATGTTGCCTGCGATATCGACTGTCCTCTAAACTCTATTCACAGCAATAATCTGTAATATATAATAACAACTTTTTAGAACATGTTGCATTGTTTTTGATTACATAACAATTTTTTTTTGATACTCTTTTGATACTCTACTTTTTTTTTTAAATATATTAAGAAACTTTTTCTTTGACTTTAAGGCAAAACACAAAAATTTCTATCTTGTCAAACTTTAAGCAAACTATTTCGGGATTTAAATAAACAGATACTTCATAGAATTTAACTAGTAAAAAATATTTGACTATGTTATTATTTTAAATACGATTCCATACGCTACTTTATTTTTGTATTTCAAAATATCTATAAAAGTATTTTAGGTGTGTTTTGTAAATAAAAAATGAAAGAATATAGAATAAAAGAATCAGAAAGAATAAAACCTATAGTCAATTGAAATCGTAATTTTACATAGCCAGGTTCGTGCAAATAAAATATTTGATTTCATGATTTACTGTACTTTACCTTACATAATGGATCTCCTGGCGCGAGGGTAGCAAACAGTGTTTGTCTTGATTCGATAGGTTACACGGGTTCGCACTTCACTAGTGACATTGATGTTCGTATGATGAATACTAATATTAGTTCACATCCACAGAAGAAAATATACGCAGTAACTTGCATAGTACCTGAGATAAAATTTAAGAAAAGACGGGCGAGTTTCATAATTTTAAATTACAATAATTGAAAACGAAAATCTTTTCAGAAATAAGTCATTAGTAGACTGGTATATAGTCTTATATGATATGATGTCTGTGTAGTGACGTCTATGCCGAAGGTCTTAGGTATATCTTATACGAAAGTTCATTGTTTGATCCGCATTTTTGTTCCGAGTAAAGGTATATTCGCTCTCAGCTATATTAAGTTAGTAATCCCTCATCAAAAGAATATTATTTTCGTAGGAGTATTTTATATCTCTTTGGTCTCTTTTCTTATTCAGTCCATTATTTTATGAGTAAAAAATGAGTATTTTAGTGGGTAAGTTTCATATTATGGTTAGGACATAAAATATGTAAAATAGGCTGAAGACACTTCTGTAGCGTTTCAAAACTTTTTGGACGGTTAATAAATTTTAAAAAGTTTATACGGTGATATTCTCTTAGGTACGAAATATCAAAGATAATAGATAATTGAGAAATATAAAACAATACAAAGTTTGTACTAGTAACAAATTTTGCATAAAGTAAAATATATTATTATTTACTACCTATTAAAATTAATATCAATTATTATTATTATTACAGTCCGTGTATTATTTATTGCGTCATATATAATCAGTAAGTATCAATAGTAAGTATTAGTACACATATAAAAAAACAAATGAAAGTAACGTTTTACATAATTAGCATAATTAAATAATGTCTCTTTAATTCATAGAAACAGGAAGGGCATTAAAAGGGAAAATACAAGATTACATTAATTAGTAACATAATCAAAATATCTTCGAGACAGCAAACAATTATGGTAGAGTTAGTAAACTACATACATAGTTTTATATAATATTTAAATGTATATAACTGTATGGGTCTGACTTACTCTTAGCACTCTGAGTATTACTGGTTTAAATATGCGAAGACCGTCGGGTTCACCTTCCAAAATGTTTTTATCGTGCTGTCCAGTCCAGTTATATCCTTGAATAGATTTTTAACGAAATGAACATTTTGTAAACTGACTGGAACTGAAATAATTAGGTTTATAACTATCAATTTTGTACACATAAAAGTGTTCTTTAAATGAATATAGCTTCTATTGTTTCCGCGATTGAATATATTTCTAAATTAAATTACAATAACCGTCACATTATTCAAGATGACAAATTGACGAATATATTTGGACGAATAGATATATCTCAAGAACTTGACGCTTAGTAAGCTTATGTCACTATGGGATTTATTATTGTACCGCATCAAACTTCTGAATAACAAAGAGGAGAAGGATAAACATCGCGTCATTTCCACATCTCGAAATAAGACTTGTTCAGCACACCGGGTTATGTCTGGGCCAATAATTTTATGTAAACATTGTAACTTTATGTATAGAAATATTTATTGTGTAATGGTAAATAAATTACCAATGATAAAAATATAGACCATTTTGAAACATTACAACAGTTTTATTTCGATCTCTCGCAGAAATTTTAATATTTGCTGTGAAAGTAAATTTTAATTCTTTATGTAATTACTTTTTTTACAAAATAATAATTTTATAATACAATATATAAATAGATCTCTTAAATAGAAATTCTAAAACAATTCTTCATAAAGTAAAATTATTAGTTATTTAGTTTTATTAATAATATATAAATAATTTTTTGTTAATATACTTATATAAATGCTCCTAATTTTCTATTAAGCGGTTACTATACTATCCAATAAACTGTATTATTATGTGCCATAAAAATACTTTCGAATACAGAATTGTGGTATTAATATTAATCTTACTTTCTGAATAACATAATTTTAATTTCAATAGTTTAATTCAATAGTTTATTAAGCCAAGTAATGACATAAAGTATCACTTAATTAATAATATTTTATTATTAATTGAAAATATCCTTCATATTGCCTTAAACTAAAGTATTTTCTATTTCAAAGTTCTGTCAGGGCTCTGACAGACGCATCAAACCAAGGCCGCGATCTGCCACCAAGTGGTACCACAAAGCTTGGTACAAAAAGTTCCATGCCCTGAAGTATCACATCAGCTACAGCCGCAGCGCAGTCACAAGGATCGTTGGAAGGGAAACAAATCGGCCCCCATGGGTAGGATGCAAAAAAAGACCGCATTCCATCCCAATCCGCTGACTTGTAGTGCCAAACGCGTCGAGTCGCAGGTCTTGTGCGAGCAGGACGTTGAATGGGCACTACACTCCGTACCAGACAGTGATCAGAGGACCCTAAAGGAGCCTCGACAGCGACCTGGTACTTTTCTGGATGTGTAGTCAGCAGAAGATCCAACAAAGAGAGCGTGTGGCTGTCCACATCCCGTAGACGAGCCCAGCTGGGACAGACCATTTGCCAGAGCAAAGTTAAACACAGATCTCCCCGCGTAGTCGGTTGCACGTGACCCTAACCATTCGGTATTGTGCGCGTTAAAGTCCTCGAGGACTACGACTTCGGCGGAGGGAGTCTGAGAAAGCAGGTCGTCAATCTTCGCTTGAACGGGACCCAACAGTTGATCTGTTTGTGCATTACCACTATGGGACCTGTAGAGGCACGCGTAGAATCTGACGTGATCGTCCATGTCCACGCGCAGCCAGAGCACGGACACGTCCCGACCTTCAAAAATCTGAAGGCGACGGTAGCAGATATCCTCCCTTACGAACACAGATACCCCGGCGTGTGGTATAAAATGATGTTCTAGTTTATACCTGGGGTATGATAGGTACGCTGTGTCGCTAGGTTGAGATATCTGCGTCTCCGTCAAAAACAACAAGGCCGGCTGCGCCGTCTCAAGGTGGTAGTGGACGGCGTTTAGGTTCGAATGAAACCCCCGGATGTTACAAAAGTCCACATCTAGAGTGGAGCGGGGTGCCGCTGTTTGCCGTCGTTTGCCCTCAGGAAACACAAAGTGCGATACTTTGCCCGCCCCAGATACGACGGGCAGCCCGAGCAAAATCCGAGGATCATTCCCCCGATTTTGCTCGGGGAGGGGGTCCCCGGCTTCATCAAAGCCGGTACCCTCCTGGGGTATTTTTCTTTTATGCATCGCGTTCATGTTTGGCGGTGGGGGGGGTTGGGCTTCCGGATTCTCTCACTCACCGACGGAACATAACCAAATGAATTTGGTTACTACACGTCGGTCTTCTGTGAGAGGGTGTTCCTTCAAAGGTCGAGCCAGCCCAATACGAGCTGCAGTCAGATAACTACAGCTAGGCTCTACCACCTAAAGTACCGTTTTACAAATGCACTTAAAAGAAGAAAATAATTTTGCCCTATGGCAGCTCTGTCCTCCACGTCTGCCTCACTCCATCACCCCTCCTGCTTTTGTTGCCTTAATTTGTGTCATTCATAATCTTGTACTAAGCTGAAAACTGAAAACGCGGGGCAATTGTTCATATATAGTAGTTATAGTTTATTTGAATCTCAAATGACCGTTACATGCGAACTAAATTTCTCCATAGTGAAATGTAAATATTATGAAAATGACATTTAATTCAACTGCTAGCGAATTTTAAATGCTTGAATATTGCATTGTCATCGACTTCTGAGCGATCCTGAAAATTTCAGCTAGCTGGAAAGTGGGTGAAATTTCAATTGCAAGATTTGGTCGCCACAAACAAACAGACGTGACGAAGACGAGCTAAGTAAAACGAGGTAAAAAACATAATGAAACATGGCTTTTATTAATATTAAAAACAACACACACACACACACATATACTATACAGCATATGACTGATCTTATATAAGATTTTAAAGTGACGGCATTTCTAAATATAATGTTAATAATACAGCACTTACTAAATTACTAACAAAGACTATCAAGAATTTCACAGTCCGTTCCACGTCTGAGTCAGTATTACAAGTCTACAAATTTAAAATATTAATACAAAAGATACTGTAACTTATTAGTGAAAAATTTCTTCATTAAATAACAAATTGTTTAACGTAACGTAGAAAAAACTTTGAAATAGAAAATACTTTAGTTTAAGGCAATATGAAGGATATTTTCAATTAATAATAAAATATTATTAATTAAGTGATACTTTATGTCATTACTTGGCTTAATAAACTATTGAATTAAACTATTGAAATTAAAATTATGTTATTCAGAAAGTAAGATTAATATTAATACCACAATTCTGTATTCGAAAGTATTTTTATGGCACATAATAATACAGTTTATTGGATAGTATAGTAACCGCTTAATAGAAAATTAGGAGCATTTATATAAGTATATTAACAAAAAATTATTTATATATTATTAATAAAACTAAATAACTAATAATTTTACTTTATGAAGAATTGTTTTAGAATTTCTATTTAAGAGATCTATTTATATATTGTATTATAAAATTATTATTTTGTAAAAAAAGTAATTACATAAAGAATTAAAATTTACTTTCACAGCAAATATTAAAATTTCTGCGAGAGATCGAAATAAAACTGTTGTAATGTTTCAAAATGGTCTATATTTTTATCATTGGTAATTTATTTACCATTACACAATAAATATTTCTATACATAAAGTTACAATGTTTACATAAAATTATTGGCCCAGACATAACCCGGTGTGCTGAACAAGTCTTATTTCGAGATGTGGAAATGACGCGATGTTTATCCTTCTCCTCTTTGTTATTCAGAAGTTTGATGCGGTACAATAATAAATCCCATAGTGACATAAGCTTACTAAGCGTCAAGTTCTTGAGATATATCTATTCGTCCAAATATATTCGTCAATTTGTCATCTTGAATAATGTGACGGTTATTGTAATTTAATTTAGAAATATATTCAATCGCGGAAACAATAGAAGCTATATTCATTTAAAGAACACTTTTATGTGTACAAAATTGATAGTTATAAACCTAATTATTTCAGTTCCAGTCAGTTTACAAAATGTTCATTTCGTTAAAAATCTATTCAAGGATATAACTGGACTGGACAGCACGATAAAAACATTTTGGAAGGTGAACCCGACGGTCTTCGCATATTTAAACCAGTAATACTCAGAGTGCTAAGAGTAAGTCAGACCCATACAGTTATATACATTTAAATATTATATAAAACTATGTATGTAGTTTACTAACTCTACCATAATTGTTTGCTGTCTCGAAGATATTTTGATTATGTTACTAATTAATGTAATCTTGTATTTTCCCTTTTAATGCCCTTCCTGTTTCTATGAATTAAAGAGACATTATTTAATTATGCTAATTATGTAAAACGTTACTTTCATTTGTTTTTTTATATGTGTACTAATACTTACTATTGATACTTACTGATTATATATGACGCAATAAATAATACACGGACTGTAATAATAATAATAATTGATATTAATTTTAATAGGTAGTAAATAATAATATATTTTACTTTATGCAAAATTTGTTACTAGTACAAACTTTGTATTGTTTTATATTTCTCAATTATCTATTATCTTAGATCTACTCTCTTGGGAAAACGTCGATGAGTGCCGAAAGAAACTTGTGTCTTCAATAGAGACTTCCCTGGGGATGATCTCTGAGTGGGGTGAACTGAACCACGTTCAGTTCAATCCCGACAAGACACAGGTTTGCGCGTATACCACTAAAAAAACCCCATTTGTCGTATCACCGCTCTTCGAGAGCACTCCTCTTATTGCCTCGCCAAGTATCAGAATACTGGGTTTCGACATTTCGAGCGACTGTCAGTTTCGTGGTCATCTGGAGAGCAAGGCCAAGTTGGCCTCGACGAAATTGGGAGTGATCAATAGAGCGAGGCAGTATTTCAAACCTGGCCAAAGACTTGCGCTCTACAAGGCGCAGGTCCGGCCACACATGGAGTACTATTCTCATCTCTGGTCCGGATCACCCCAATATCAGCTTCTACCATTTGACCGCGTACAACGGAGAGCCGTTTGGATTGTCGGGGACCCGGTGCTCTGCGAACGGCTGTACTCTTTGGCATTGCGTAGAGACGTGGCTTCTTTGTGCGTCTTCTACTGCATTTACAACGGGGAGTGTTCCGAAGAACTATTCGATCTGATGCCTACCGCCGAATTTCACCACCGCACAGCTCGCCATCGCCTCCTTTACCATCCATACCACCTGGACGCGTGGCGATCTTCAACTGTGCGGTTTTCAAGGACTTTTTTCCCACGTACCACTCAAATGTGGAACGAACTTCCTTCGGCGGTATTTCCAGATCGATACGACATGGGTACCTTCAAAAAAGGCATATATTCCTTTCTCCAAGGCCGGCAACGCTCTTGTGTATCCTCGGATGTTGCAAGAGTTCATGGGCGGCGGTGATCACATATTAACGGTGACCCGCACGCTCGTTTGCCCTCCTATAACATAACAAAAAAAAAAAAAAAAACGGGGGTTTTTAATTTTTTTTAAATTATTTAATTATTTTTCTTTAAACTTTTTGATCAATGGTTTTTTTATTACGAGTAATGAAGAATAACACAATAATTGGAAATTATTGTCACTTTAGTTCTAATATATATTATTATGAGCGATGATGGTATTTGTATGTGAAGATGTAATTCTATATAATAATATTAATTTTACAAATTACTTGGTGGAATTATTGAGTTCATAGCGTGTAGCATGCATGGAAATAGTTTGAGCTTAACAGTTTATATAGAGCATGCATGGAAAGAAAGTTATGTAATAAATGTCTTTAGAATATTTTACTACATGCGCTTGTAAATTTTTGAACACTTTGTGCATTGTTGCGTTGAAATCTACGATATTTATAATATTTCATAGGAAATAGTGACTACCTTAATGAGCTGATATCATAAGGATAGTACTATCAGCCCATGCTGATGAAATATGTAATTAAAATTTGGAGTGTAACATAAACATACATTTTATTATAATTATCGACAAAATTCGTAAAATCGTCAGAGACCCGTCAACTCAAACACCAAGCCTTTCCCTCCCAATTGTAGTCTTTAATGTCCATGGGCACAAGGGTACTTGTGCCCAAGGACATTTCTAAGCAGTAACTTACGAGTATATTGTAAGTAGTAATACACAGTAAAGATGATCGGTTCATTGCCAGTCTGTACTCTAAAAATGATGTTATGAATCTGTTAGAAATGCTTTTTAAAGACGTTTCTGTTAAATGTAATCTTGTAATGGAAGTTCTTTTAAATGATAAGATAATATTATGTTTTGGTATTAAATCCAGAAAAAAACAAATTCACAATTTCCTCCTAGTATCTCAGGTCTTAAACCCACAATTATAAAATGTGAAGCCTTTGCTATAGTCCGAATTACCCTTCCACGTGTCCTTCTCACATCAAACACCGGAGATTAATGAACCGAGAGGATTGTACTCTTTCAACTTGACATATTTAACACATTTTATAGTACCACCACCATATATTTATTGTCTATAAAAATAAATCATTTTTATAAATCTACTTCAGTTCTTTTTGAATAGTTCGCAGTTTTTTTAAGTTCCGTGAATCTAAGAATTTACAGTATAATATTAAGTTTGTATTTTAATTGAAAAAAATTAGTGTTAAGAAATCATTTAGGATGGTTGGCTTCTTAATTTCCTAATTTTAAAGCTAAATGAAAATTATATAATTATAGGTATTAAATTACATAACCTTGAACCATTCAAAACATAACTAAATATGCATGCTAATAGTTATATATATGTACGATATATACATGCTAATAGTTTTCTTCTTAGCAAAGCTATTATTATTTTTTACTTTTTTCTTTAATACTTAATATTATCCGTGTTAAGACAGGACGTGTCATTAGTTTACAATAAAATAATAACCATATTTCAGATAAAATCACTTTAAAAGAAAAACCTTATTTAAGAACTCTATAACATATTTAAGAGATTCATAAATATTATATCATTTTATTTATGGAATATTTTAACATAATTTATTAACGTTGTGAGATTGTAATACTCAAAGGCTTTATTCATTTCTTTTTTTAAGAAGTTATAAATTTTATATAAATATTCTATTTTCACTTTTATAACAAATATTGGTGATGTTTTTGTTTAACTTCATACATTTTTCATTAGATGGAGCGTTCAGTGAAATTGTTCTGTTTTGCACATGGAGGAGTAATTGTGTTGGTTAATTGATTATTATTTATAAGCATAAGCATTCTGAAGAATTATTCATTAAGCTCTAGCTAGCATAGTTAATATTTTTACCAACTTTTATTTCCAGTGGTGTATTTACCCTCGATTTTCTTCTTCAGGTAGTAATTTTTTTTTTAATAATAAAATATTGGATAACACACAACCCCAAACAATGAGTTGTTTATGTGACACTCTGGACTAAGTTATTTCTGAATTAAGTTCCGCAGATTTTCTTTTATGTCAGAGGAGGGCAAACGAGCATGTGTGATAACAGGTGTATACCACTGCACACGAACTCTTACTGGGAACAACCTGGGAATCACAAGAGCCTTGCCGGCCTTGAAGGTGGGAGTAAACGCCTTTCTTGAAGGCACCCATTTTGAATCGATCCGGAAATACCGCAGAATGTAGTTCGTTCCAAATTTTAGTAGTATGTGGAAGAAAGGTCCTTGGAAACCACACGGTAGAAAATCTCTACACATACAGGTGGTACAGATGGTATTGCAGGCAATGACGTGTTGCGCGGTGATGTAATTCGGCGGCAGCCATCAGATCAAGTAGCTCTTCGAAACTGTCTCCATTGTAAATGCGATAGAAAAGGCACAAAGAGGCCTCGTGAGAGGCACCTTATAAAGAGCAAGTCTTTGGCCGGGCTTGAAATACTGCCTCGCTCTATTAGATACTCCCAATTTCATTGGGGCCCACTGGCCCTTGCTATCCAGATGACACACGAAACCGACAGTAGCACGAAATGTCGAGTATTCTGAGACTTGAGGAATTGAGATGAGTACTCTCGAAGAGCGGTGATAAGGCAAATGGTTTTTTTTTTGTGGGAAATACGAAAATTTTTATCATCTGGCGATAAACTGAACGAGATTCCTTATTCTGAGACTATCTCATGGGATTTCTCTATAGAAGACACAAGTTTCTTTGGGTACTCGTCCACGTTTTCACGAGAGCCCTGTACGGCTGGAATATACCGCATTCGTAGTACTGTTATTCATCTAACAATAAATGTTTCAAATATCCAACATATCACTGACGAGCAGGAGGAACAAATTTGGGGATAGCCCTTAGCCTTGGTACACCAGCGTTCACGGAAATCTATATTATTAAAAACTTAAAACTTATATTTAAATATTTTGTTTGATCTTGACTCTTAACAATTTTATTTGCATGTTTTCGAAACTTACTGTATGAGGTAAAATATCAAAGTTTTTAACTTTACAGCAAAAATGGATTAGGGTAAAAAACACTACTCTCTGGTAGAAACCAGTATATAGTGTATAGTGTAAAGCATAAAGGAACATTGTTTCGTGACAGGTATGAAAACTGTGATTTGAAAACATTAAAAGAACTAGACTCAAGGTGGTTACTTACTTAGTAAAGAGTTTCTCCCGGTTTTAAGACATTATAAGCGTAGGACATAACATGCGCGATATCACTTCTAATGACGGATGAAAGTGGTCAAGCTTCTTTTTGAAAACGATTACATTAACGATTGTATACAGAGCGAAATTTACACGGACAAGAAAGAAATATTAAGATCCCTTGGCCCTTCATTTTATTTCAATGAAGGGCCAAACAAATAATAACAGTGATATCATTGAACCGTAAAATATGGTGGAAAATTCATTTGATTATTATAAAATTTATGTCTGCAAATGTAAATAAAATGACTAGTTACATAAAAAAGAAAGGTTGTAATATAATGTTTATTATATCATATAAGTTACGTATAATTTTTTTTTTTTTTTGCACCAAAAACAATAAACAATCAGCATAACAGCATAATAACTTTATTATTAAAGTAAAATTTTTATTAACGTCCTTTTAACAACAAAAAACTCCAAATCACGTAAATGGCAAGGAAGTAAATAACTTAAAGGATTGCGTTTGTTGCAGTTAATAAAAAGTCGACGATAAATAAAATAACTTTGCTAACCTGTTCCAACAGCTTTTAATATATATGTTGCATCTTCTTTTAAAACTATAAACTTGTTTCATTTTGAAGCTATTACCGGTGAAGCGATACTGCTTTTTCCAAATAAACCAAACATAAAATAATATAAATAAGTCGCATACATGGAAGTAGATAAATCAAGTTTATTCTATAGTATTGACAATATTTTTGAAATATGTAATGAGAACGGATTAGATGAATGACACTATCCTTAATACTAAGGAATGAATTGTTCAAGATATTGAATTGATTGAAGAATTGTTCAGTTTATTTATATCGCTTTAATCATATACACTCAAATACTCGAAAATGTTAAGCCGCATAACGTATTTCGTTTATGCATCACAAATATGATAAAAATACTATGGTAAATAAATGGTATGGATACCATCTAATTTTGTATGTGAAATTCAACGTCATGTCACGTAAGTAACGTTGTACAGTTTTAAATTTAATCAGATGTAGTTAATAAAGATTTAACCAGGTATCCTTCTTCTCTTATTAAACACTTTGTTGTTAGAGAGCAGCTCTATGACAATAGGTAGTTTTTTTATTGGACAGATTTGTTTTCTAACATTTCAATCTTTATACACATTTTATGAATACCGAGATTAAACTAAATTAGAACTATTGATATTATTAAGATTTTTTTAAAAAGCTTTATTAAGATAAATTTTATAGACTATTATTTTATTTATAACATTTAAAACATCAACTAATATTAGAAGTTAATATTCATGTAATAACAAGTAGACAGTCATATATTATTAATACATCACGACAAGTTTTATATCATCAGATATAAAATTTGCTAAATCGTTTTACAAAAGGAATTAACCGGCTTAAGTTTTTATTTTCCTGGTTCAATAAACACTGTCTACCACAATAGCCAATAAAGTAAGGTGTTAAATGAATACTTCTAGAAAGGTTTAAATTTATTACAATATATTGTCGTAAAATACTTCAGAATTATCTGATTCAATGATAGATCATAATTTTCGTATAAATAGCGTGTACTTTAAATATTTTGAACGCATCATCTTTTATTTACTTACTATATAGACAGTGTGAAATAATATAAGTATTAATATTATAAATCTTTTATATTCCTTGAAATTGAAGATCAATAAAATACGATGAAATAAGCTTTATAAAGTATTTCACGAAGCGCTTGCATTTGTGAGAATAGTTTTACGTCAGGCACAGTAATTTGTATGCTATATTTTTATTATTTCGTGTTAAATTAAAAAAAAATACCATAAAAATCATATTAATTAAATACATACCATTAGTAATAAAAATAGAACAAACGAACAAAAATTATTTATTATTAAACTGAAATGTTATTCCTGCAAAAGTAGTTCGAATTATATTTGATATAGCATTTTATCATAATAAAAGTGAATAAATTTAATTGACTAAATATCTTTTCCATAATGTTTGTATAGAATTTTGAGAAGTTGCGATTAGAATTAGAATATTAATATCATAACAGTTGTGTCGTACTTAGTGGTTCATCAATCATGGTCAAAATAAGATAAAAGAGATGAGTTTTTTTATTAATGTTATAAAAGCTACATATACTATACTCCTCCCTGTAGTTAAAATATTTGCTAAGAAAAATACTTCACCTAGTTTAGGTTATATATATTCTTTGCAAATTCTATTTTTAAAATTTAGTGAAAATTTAATATGCGCGTCGTCACTCAACTTGATACAGCGGGCGAGTTATTATTTGAAGAATAACTTGGTAACATATTATTCAACTAGATGCTTTAGTATCTTTGTATATTTGTAACATTTAATAATACATTCCTTGGAGGTGAAATGATCTCTTCATGTTCAGAAATGTTTCCATTCTTATACTCATATTAGTATAAATTATTATTCAATTTGAGTCCAAAGAAATATTTTCATTAACACCAAGCTCTGTGTTTATATTTAAATTTCTAATTTGCTCGAATGCAATTTTATTCTTTTTCATTGCATTGAAATATGACCCCAGAGAGTTTAATATTAAATCCCAAAGTCAGCTTCAAGCATTATATAGCAAACATTATATAGCAATAATTTTTCTATATTTGGTTATATTTTTCTTACCTTACCTTCTTTAGCACCGGTAATGGTGCTAAAGAATATCTGTGTGATTTGTTTCTATGATACGCTAATTTTGATACAGACAAAATGTGTTATGTATTAATATAAAGTAATTTTAAAACGGAAACTGATTGCGGAGCCTCATCGTGTATACAATATTAAAATGTAATACTTTAAATGTAATACTCTTAAAGTGTAATACTCACAATCAAACATTAATTTGTCCAAAGCAAACAAGCAACAGTACGTTGACTGGTTATCGCATCACTTAATACTATTTACATCAACCACTCAAAATTATATCATTTAAATTAAATCATTGTAGATTAAATAATAAGTAATGCATAATATTGTTTCAATTTCACAATGATATTAGGAGATTTTTGTCTGAGTACATTTAAAATATGATTATTGAACTATAAATCGATTATACCTTGTTAAAGTCAAACGTTGTCTTTTTAAATTTGTCGGTGATATAATATTTATATTATATGTGGTTCCATTTGTACTCAAAATCCTATAGAGCCTTCAACTAAACTTAGTGTTTAATGACATGGTATAGGTACTTGTTTTTGCCCTTTATTAAAAGATAAGCTTAAATAGTAAAGTTATAACAAACTTCATCGAGCGCACGATGAAGGTAAATTGCCAATGTTGCAAAACTAAAGAGTTGTACTAGTTTCGAGCAAGTCATATCATGTTACTAGTACGATGCTTAGACTAAAGATCGAGGTCAAAAACTAGACGTGATTTGTGGCTTAAATAGAAGAAAAATAAATGTTTTATTTCAATGTTTTGCTTAACAGTACTTAAATATTTACTTCTATATCTTATAAACGGTAATGCATTAGTGATTAAAATAAAAAATATAGTAAACCTTTAAAGGATCAAGTTTTAGCACATTTTATTTATCCATATTAAAGTATGTGCAATAAAAACAAGAAATTAGTATATAATATGCGATGGGATCAAAGCGGTCAATTTGTAACTCAACCCTCTTGTTCTTATTACGTTTACAAAAATATGACAGACCCCGTTAATATTCCTTTCCCTTTTCTGATCATTTATATAAATGATTATCCGTGAAATTTGGGACAGAGGAAAAATATTAACAATATCTTAACGTTATGAAGACAAATATAAAATCTACCATCACATTGATGTAAGGGACGAGATTTAGGAAATGTAAGTAAGAGTATAGTATAATAAGTTTCATACAGAAACAATGTCGATTAAAAACTTACGAGAGCAAAAAACAACTATTATCAGCTGAAAGGCCTACATATTAAGTGCTTACAAATTTCAAAATTATGAATTTTGAAAATGAATGTTTAGTTTATTGATCAGTCAGTCAGGACAATTCTTTTTATGTTTGTGCATTTATAGACATAAACTAAAACTTAAATTAAAAGACATAAATTTATGTTTAAACAAGAATCTGCAGATCTTCTTTATCAACTTCGGTAATGCCATCTTCTCCCAGGAGATGGATATTAAATTGACCGTTATAATATAAATGGTCGTGGTTGGGTCAATGAGAGCGTTAGATAAATAATATTGAATATATTTAAAAGAAATAAGTGTTGTATAAGGAAGGATAATAAAAAAGAACCAATACAGGTGATAAGCCTCTTTTTGAACTGTAAATAAAATGAAGAATAAATTTATTTTTGATTGAAATAAATAAAAATGTTATTTTAAGACACAATGAGGCCTACCTACAAAGATCGAATTGTATTTATACAAACAAACAAAACAAATAAAACAAACAATCTCTTGTGATTAGATCTCTGTGTTAAAGAAAACAGACGTACAACGTGTTTTGTTTCACACTAATTATATTGCATTAGAAACATGCTTTATCGGAAAGAAAACATCGACATTATACTGACAATAACATTCGAAGTGTTTACTTTGATGTTTTTTATGTCTTTGTTAATCTTAACACCTTATTTATCTTTACATAGACTATTTAAATGTCAAATATTTTTTACGTATATGTGGTCTTAACTAAGTACATTCAGTTATATTTGGAATTGACTTTCAGTTTGAGGGATTACTATTATATAATGAAAAATAATCTTTTAAAATGAAAGAAGATATATATTTTAAAATTATACCTAAATCCAAATATCAATTATAAATACGCTCCGAAGTAGCCTTTGTAAGAGATTACTTGATGATATATTTCTTCTTATTTTATATATTAAATATATACCTTGTAACCTCAGCAGCAATATTTATTATAAAAAAATTGGTTCCTGTGACTTTACTCTCTTTACAAAAATTGTTTTGTAAAAAGACTACAAAATATAAACAAAATATTCTTATAGATAAGGAGGTGCTGGATGCTTTGTCTTATAAAATGTACATATAAAAGACACTGCCAGGTAGGAAATGTTTTTAAGTCTGTTTGTTTGAGTAGCATATTTAATAACCGTTTCAGTGTTTCTTCAGATAAAGAGGATATTTTAATTATTACTATATAAACACGATAAGAATACTGTGTTGATACGTATTGATTATTACACCAATATCAACTAATAATACTATATATTAGTTAAGTATTTTGTGTATGTTATTAAGTATATATCAGTACGTATGTGTTGATAGTATTCATGGTAATTTGCATAATGTATATGTTAATTTATTGTATATATCGGCGCATCTACAAAACTATAATTATTAGTGTTTTGATTATTGTAAAATCAGTAGATAAATTATGAATAAATTGTTTAATGATGCAACATTGCGCAATAATATTGCGCAATCGTTGAAACATGTTTGTGTAGCACTATAAATAATAATTGTGACGTTAGCAATGCTGACGTCACTATTTTTAAAAATACTGCTGAGGTGCTTCCTCCGTCATCAGAAGTGGGATCGCAAGGAACTCCTAACCAATCCGCTGCCTCATCAGCTCGATCACCGCCTGAACAAATGGAACCAATCAATACCCAGCCCCAAGAACCAGTGCTGGTTAACAATACACCGGTAGAAGTAGCTCCGCAGTTAAGGTTACAATCCTACCCTCACTACGGAATGCAAATGGACGGGATACCACCACAATTTCTGATGCAAATGATGGACACGATGCAGAAAATGTCGGAACGTTTATGTGCTCCGACTGCCGAAGCAAAAATAAGGATTAGTGACATCTATTTACCATCATTTGATCCGGACACCCATATCGGGGTACGAGAGTGGTGTCAGCATATAGATAAAGCGATTGAAGCATATAAACTCAATGATTTTGATGTCCGCATGAAAGTCTGCAGCCTGTTAAAAGGACGTGCAAAGCTTTGGATTGATGATTGGATGGTCACTACTTCAACATGGCAAGAGTTGCGGAAAAATCTAATCACCACTTTCGAACCTGAAAACAGATACTCTCGGGACATATTAATGTTTAGAGAACATGTTTATGACTCAACTAAAGATATTGCAGAATTTCTATCACGTGCCTGGATATTGTGGCGAAGAATTACCAAAGACAAACTGGGAGATGATCACGCTGTAGAAGCAGTAATTGGATGCATAAATGACGAGCGCCTGCGCATTGAGCTATTAAATGCCAGAGCAACTACTGTACCTGAGCTCATCTCTGTAGCGACATCAATACGGAAGAAGCGTAGTCATCTAAGTTCTAGTTCCACTACCTATAATAAACGCCCTCGTTTTTCAGACCACACATCATCTACGACAAGCTGTCGTATTTGTAAGAAAACAAACCATAAAACTGATGACTGCAAGTTCAAACCTTCGGAATCCAAGTCTGAAGCTCGAAACAATAAGGATCCAAGAGCAACAACCGTATTAACTTGTACCTATTGCAAGAAGCCAGGCCACACTTACGAAACTTGCTTTAAACGCGAACGTTCATTGACTTCAAACGTTAACTGCATAGCAAGCAATAAGCTGGCTCCCATTATAATCAAAATTGGTGACGTCTCTTTGCAAGCCGTCTTCGACAGTGGAGCAGAGTGTTCAATTATCAAAGAATCAGTTGCTGCAGCTTTGCCTGGCCGAAGGATTCCAGTGGTCAATTATTTGAAAGGGATTGGTCAATTTCCCGCTCTATCATTAACCAAACTTACAACCGTATGCGTTGTAGACATGATCAATGTTGAACTGGACTTTTACATGCTACTCGACTATGAAATGTCAACAGACATTTTAGTTGGCATGAACTTGATCCACAACACTAATCTAAGTGTGATAGTTACATCTAACGGGACAAAGCTTATCCATAAAACTCTTATAAATCATGTGAGTACAAATTCTCCGGTATTTAACGACTTGGACTGTGATCTAACCAATGAAGACGAAATCATGCAACTACACCGACTTCTGAATAAATATGAACACATATTTATTCATGGTTATCCGAAAACTAGGGTCAATACCGGCGAACTTGAAATCAGACTTAAAAATCCCGATAAATTTGTAGAAAGAAGGCCATATCGTCTCAGTCCAGTGGAACGAGAGAAGGTTCGCAACATGATCCAAGAATTACTACAACATAATATTATTTGAGAAAGCAAATCTCCTTTCTCAAGTCCTATTATTTTAGTCAAGAAGAAGAATGGTGACGATCGGCTTTGTGTGGACTTTCGAGAACTGAACTCAAATACTCTACGTGACCATTACCCACTCCCATTGATTGCCGATCAAATTGACCAGTTAGCAAATGGATACTTCTACACGAGCCTTGATATGGCGGCCGGTTTTCATCAGATTCCAATTGGTGAGGCATCTATAGAGAAAACCGCATTTGTCACGCCAGATGGATTGTATGAATTCCTCACCATGCCATTCGGCTTGAGTAATGCTTGTTCAGTTTACCAACGGTGCATCAACAGAGCTTTGATATCATTACTGGGAACCGCCGCACAAGTCTATGTAGATGACGTGTTGAGTAAATGCACAGATTTCTCAGAGGGTATATCACACCTGGAACGAATCCTTTTAGCACTGCAAAACTCGGGGTTTTCTATCAACGCCAACAAGTGTAGTTTTTTCAAACGTTCTATTGAATACCTTGGAAACGTAGTCTCTGATAGACAAGTACGCCCGAGTCCACGAAAAGTAGACTCTCTCGTCAAATCTCCAGTACCCAAAACCGTCAAGCAAGTCAGGCAATTTAATGGTTTGGCAGGATACTTCAGGAAGTACATCCCTGACTTTTCTCCCATAATGGTACCCTTGTACGAACTAACAAAACAAGGAGCAAAATGGGAATGGACAGACAAACACGAAATTGCTCGTAACACGATAATTGAAAGCCTAACGTCTGCTCCAGTGCTCACATTATTTCAAGAAGAAGCACCTATCCAACCTTACACTGATGCAAGCTGCCTTGGATTTGGATCAGTGCTGGTACAAGTAATCAATGGACGTCAACATGCAGTAGCTTTTATGAGCATGAGAACAACAGAGGCTGAGAGCCGATATCATTCTTATGAATTAGAAACATTAGCTGTGGTACGCGCTATAAAACACTTTCGCCAGTATCTATATGGGCGGAAATTCACCGTGATAACAGATTGCAACGCATTAAAAGCTTCAAAACATAAAAAAAGATCTATTACCCAGAATTCACCGCCGTTCTTACAAAATTACGACTTTGAGGTAGAGTACCGTAAAGGTGAACGTCTCCAACATGCTGATTTTTTCAGTAGAAACCCAGTTGAACTTACAGTTAATGTTATGACAAAAGACCTGAATTGGCTTAAAATAGAACAACGACGTGACGATGAATTACGACCGATAATGGACAGCCTAATTGGCAATAACACAGTGGAAGATTATGTATTGGAGGACAATGTATTGAAGAAAAACATTGATAACCCTGTATTCGGTCAGCAGCTTAGCACTGTCGTTCCTAAGTCCTTTCAATGGAGTATTATAAACTCTTTTCACACAGCGCTTAAACACCCTGGCTGGGAAAAGACATTGCAGAAAATCCGAGAAACTTATTGGTTCAACAAAATGAGTTCCAGTGTCCGAAGTTTTGTGGATAACTGCGTAATTTGCCGAACATCTAAAGGACGATCTGGGGCAATTCAAGCCCAACTACACCCAATACAAAAACCAACGGCTGCCTTCCAAGTTATTCATATGGACATAACAGGGAAACTTGGCACCCCAGATGATCAGCAGTACGTCATAGTCACCATCGACGCCTTTTCGAAGAGTTAGCCGAGAAAACGGACAAGTTGAAAGGGTCGTCGGGACCCTCAAGAATGCATTAACAATTATTAAAAATTATGAATCAGAGATTGAAGAACTTCAACTAGCATTGAATTGCACCACTCACAGAGTGACTGGAGTAGCACCGCTGACACTTATTACACAACGAAAACACAGCATACCTCCTGAGCTTTTGAACTTGGTGGATATTGACAAAGAAACTGTGAATATTGAAGCGCTTAATCAATACGTACAACAGAAAATGATTCGTTCTAGTGAGCAAGATAGACAACGCTTCAACATGCATAGAGCAAAAATTCATAATTTCAAAAGAGGAGATTACGTAATGATTAAGAATAATCCTCGCAACCAAACCTCGCTTGACTTAAAATTCAGCGAGCCATATGAAGTCTGCAAAATATTAGAAAATGACCGATATTTGGTGAAAAAAGTTATCGGCAGAGGACGACCCCGCAAAGCTGCGCCGTGCTCCGCAACCAGGTGATCAGTTGCCCGTATCGGCGGGAAAAGAATTGCCTACTCAATGTGACGTTGTTACAATACCAACTGTGCCTATTCCATCAACCTCTCGTGAAGAACAACAAATACAGCCAAACCACAACCTCCGGGAGGAAGACAACCTATCAGAATAAATTGTAAGCAGCTCATTTAGAATAACCCAGCTGGAAACTTTTTATACATCAACGAGAACATTACGAGACCCTCCGAGAACCTTCGAGAACTCTACGAGACCCTCCGAGAACTCTGCGAGACCCTTCGAAACCCTTCGAGAACTCTACGAGATCCCCCGAGACCCGTCGAGAACTCTTCGAGAACTCTACGAGACCCTCCGAGAACTCTACGAGACCCTCCGAGAACCTTCGAGAACTCTTCGAGACCCTCCGAGGACCCTACGAGAATCTTCGAAATCAACGAGGCTGGTGCAGAGCGCGCACCGGCCTGTCAGTATGGCCGTATCGGCGCATCTACAAAACTATAATTATTAGTGTTTTGATTATTGTAAAATCAGTAGATAAATTATGAATAAATTGTTTAATGATGCAACATTGCGCAATAATATTGCGCAATCGTTGAAACATGTTTGTGTAGCACTATAAATATGGCCGCGCTGTCGGCGCTTGAGCATTCTTGTTCAAGTCGCCGAACACTACGGACCTAGAAAATAACAATTGTGACGTTAGCAATGCTGACGTCACTATTTTTAAAAATACTGCTGAGGTGCTTCCTCCGTCATATAGTTTAGTTACATATAGTACATATTTATTTTTAGTAAATGCTAAAATATTATAATAGTATTTTTGCGATTAATATATCGGATAAATCGGTTCCTATATATTAAAAAAACTCATAATATGTAGGATTACTTATTACATCAGTTATTTACTTGTGATCCCACATTCTTTCTTTAACATTTCACTCAAGAAATAGTCTTATCATTCAGAAATTTGATTTCGTTCCCATTGCACAAAACAAGTTCAACAAGATCAGAAATGGGATCCATAAGTATACACTTTTCGTCACGGTTTTTTTTCTTTGGGACTTAGGATGTATGAACAATGAATTAAAACTCATAAGACAAACTACAATAAAAAGTTTAGCTTGGCTGCAATTTTCGTGACCCCGCCATTTAAAACCGTCAATTTTTTTTATTTTTTTTCGAAACTGTAAATAAGTTATTTTTTTACTCTCTATCTGTTATTTCATTGTTACGTGGCTTTTTATAATTATTTTAGTACAAGTACATAATTGTATATGTCAAAGAGATAAAGATATTTTTATAAAGTAATAAGTGTGATCGTATCCTTATTTCGTTTTTACCCTAACGCGACAAGATTGTGTAAACCCTTTTTATCAATTTCTTGGAATGTACTCGGTTTAGGTCACACTCTCAATGTGTTCGTGTTTACAGATTTTCTTTTTTTCTTCTTTTTATAAAATAATGTGTATAATATTTAGCATTTATTTATTATTTATTTAATGTATATATTACAATGTAATATAAATGTAATTACAACAAAACCCAATTCACACCAATTATAAATATTCCAGATAAATGTAATAAGATTCTCGTTATTATTATATCGGCATAGATAATTATATTTATATATTAGTAAATATTAAATGTATTTATAACATTTATATAAATATCATATCATTCGGAAATTCAAAGAATTATTTAGTTTTTTTTCCTAAAAACTTTGCAACAGAACTATAGCTATTTCCTAGAAACTGTTGTGTTTTTCCTAAAATCTGATTCCAGTTATTTTATAAACTACTTTGAGGTAAAAGATATTCTAAATGCTAAAGGGTATGTGTAAAGGATGTCTTAATGAACAAGTAAATCAATTTCCGGTATTTGTACGTAATAACCTTTACGTTAGCACTTCGCAAGCCAAGCAACATCTTGTCTTAATTCGTAATGATTTTATGGTCTTTATTTAAATATTTTTTAAGATAATATTCATTACATAGTGTAAAACATTATATTGTGAAAGTGAAACTGAGTACCGTTTTAAGCATTACTTAAATAAATAAGGTTAAAATAAACATAAAGCAAAGTTTTATTAGTGCTTACTAATAATTGTGTCAGGAAATTTCTTGAGGTAGTACAAATAATAAAATTAAAATCAGCCAATCCCTACTTTTTGTTTCTATAGGGCCGAATAACTGTAAGAGAAAATCAGGGAAAATGTTAAACATTTCAAATCAAATAATTGATGAATCAAAATTATTTATTGTAATGAAAATCAACACGATATTGTAAATTAACATAAATTTTAACAGCAAATAAGTATTATTATTTTTATTGATCAACCTTCAAGAAACCGGCTTTAAATGTTAAGATACATTAATTATTCAAATTTATGTATATATAATATAGACTTTGGTAATTATTTCTAGTTATACTGTATTTTATACATACGAGTATTCATACAATTTCATGATACGAATAAGTATCAAAAGCAACATAACATCTTATATTAAAAAGGAACAAGCTCAGTATTCTATGTCAATGTGATACTTTACACTGGAAAAATGAATAAGAGTCATAAAAATATCTGACTCTACCTCAAGTGTAGATTAATTGGGTACTTAAGTAATGTAGGTAATACTTACGTAACAAGTATATGAGGATATAAGGAATAAAAAAATTATTATATATTTATATAATATTCATCCTCTGAAAACCATTTTAATATTATACTCGTAGTTATTTTTATAGTTTGGTACTTAAAATAAAAGTTTAACCTTTATGATAAATAAAAACTTACTTTTGCTTTTCTTTACTATGATTAATTCTATCTGTAATCAAACTACAGATCACACAAAGGATTTACTCACGATAGAATTACTTTTCAGAAGATCGACCAGAGGTAGTAGAAGAAGATATGGTGAGTGAAGAGGGACGCTGAAAGTATGTCACTTTTCCCCTTCCTCCTTGGGTAACGATTACCATGTACCACGCGTAGACGATTATATTATTAATTAGTAATAAAAAAAGTAATAGTAACTTGAACGTCATTTGTTGGACACTTTTAAGTTCCCAAAAAGTACATCCGAATTTCTATTCGGATGAAACCTAGGCGAAATTTGGTTTAACTATGGTCAAGTTTTCCGAATTGTTCTAAAGATAGTAAAAATACTATAATATACTAATTTATTCATCATTAAGGTTTCAGCTCCATACCGTTGAGTTAATTGAACGTTGTCGGAAAAAGGTCTGTTCCCGAGATAAGAACCAATCTGCTCTAATTTTCGTAATAAACGTTTTGCTGAATAAAACTAATGATGAATTAATTATGACAGGCCGACAAGACGGAAAGAACAAGAATTTACTTCGTCTACTTAACAAAGAAATGTATTAATTAATTACAATTATTACTTATAAACTAGGTAGATGACAATTGTTCGATGTCAAAATCAAAAGTGATACAATTTATCGAATAAATGCGGCATGTCGCTTATTCTCACACGTCACTACGAGTACTTGGGGAGTCAGCACTATTTCGTTGTTGCCATTGATGCAATACCCGTTGAAAAATATAAAGTACTTTACTCAATTTGCATATTTTATGAATAACGTATACTTTACAGATTTGTATATAATTTATTACGTTATAAAATACGTTTAAGTTTCTGTCATTTATAAAGTATAATGTTTAATAATATCTTACATCAATTGTAAAGATTGGAACAAATGTTTCCTATAAATTGGTTTATGATATTGGTTTCATGATCCTTATAAATAAAAGGGATCTAGAGGTTATTTTCTGATGACATTTTGATGCCAAATATAATAATAGTTCCAAAATAATAAACAACACTTTAGTTTTTTCCTTCCTGTTTGACATATATAACATTATTTATAAATCTGATATCGAGTACTATTAATATATCAACTTAAAGTAGAAAATTATTTCGACATACATTTACACATTCAATACAATTAACAAATCGAATACATTTACTTCAGTGGGTGTGTTTTATAAGCAATAAAAAAAATCATGTAATAAATTTTTGACAAATAACCGTACGTATTTCCTTTAGTTACAATAATGATAACTAAAGGAAATACGTGAAGTTTTCTGTACCAAATGAAACCGATGTAATATTTAATTTAATGCTTTACTACTTTGAAAATTATTCCACCCTATATGTAGCGATTACTTTTATTTGGGGGTTCAAGAAACATGCTAAAAAAGTAAGTATTTTTTATACGAAAAAACTTGGCTAATTCATATCGTCACAAAAGGTAGGTTTACTATTTACAGTTTTGTTATATATTTGTATTATTTGGGGTCACCTTTTTGGGATCAAGGGTAAAATAGCTTAAGATATGTTGTATATATAGCTGTATATAAAATGTATTCTTGCAAGTCTCTTAGAAATAATTTTAAAGATAAAATACACTTAAGCTTCCACCTCAATCTTGTGTTGCCAAATAATATATACTTTTGAAACTCTTGCACTGGTATAATAATGAAAGCGATTGTAAAAAATATAAATAAATGAAAATACCTTAGTTGTAATAGACTCAGTGTCACTCGATTTAAGGGCCAATTTTAGAATAAATAAAAAAACAATTAATTAATAAAGATAATCCGGAATTTTGAGATCAAACCACTAAAAGTTTGTTGTAGCGACGACAAAAAATAAACTTGACTAAATTGGTGTTCCGCTAATATGATTTCGTTCTTGAATTTAAGGGTTGTTAGGAAATGATTTGTTTTTTTTTAATATGTTATAAATTAATATACATAGACATTTGCCCATACCTTTCATTGTAATTTTAAAACAATTTTGCCATGATATTTATTGTGATGGATTCACAGGAAATTGTACACCTGCACAAGCTATTTTAGTAATTGTTAAGCAAGCTATTTAAGCTTTAGTAATTCTATTAATTATAAGTCAGTATACGTCATAAATTTAAGCTAGGTGAACTTATTATCAGTAGCTTTTTCATAGCCTCGGAGTCACGGTGAGAAATTGCCATCTTGAGGTTGTACTCTATAAGGTTCCTATCGGAGGTATCGCCGGCCCGCCTAATGAATCTCACAATGGCGTCTTCGTCGATATCCGTGTTGTACATAGATCTTCTTGTGTGTCTAAATATAGACACCACTGCGTGTGGGACACTTGTCAGGTACAATTTCGATTTGGATTTGATTTGAATGATGATTCGTATGTTAATCCCTGAGCTTCGTTGATTGTGAGGATGCGCGAGTTTTCCCCTTGTCCGTACTCAAGGTTTGTAAGGTCCGCTTTTTCAGTCTGTCTGTGGACCAGGTACAAGGTATTAGGAAAATCACCTTCGAAGGTAGCACCCGTAAACATGGCTGTTCTCAAAGAGGGAATCAATGAATGGGCTGAATATATGCCGTTGTATACCTCGTTTAGAGCACAGCTTACGCCCAGGGGATATCGGTAGGTTCTTAGGAGCTCTTGACTGATAGACGTCACGAGGTATAGGTTATTATATTTCATTTGAAACAGATTTAGCCGGTCTATATAAGAAATCTGGTTTGTGTCTCCGATTAATGTGACTGCCTTGGCGTCTGTTAGTCAGGCCGCCATTATGATCGCTAAAATAATTTGTAGTTTTATATAGTTAAACATTTTATGAAGTTTTAATGTTAAAATAATTTAAATATTATACTGTTTTAAGGAATTCATATACTTGGTTGATAACTTATAATTTAAGGAATAAAAAATGCCTAACCATATAATGATAAAACAACGTAAGATTTTAGAAATCATTATAAAAATACACAACAAGAAACACTTTTTTTAGATAAAGTCAGAACACCTTTATATTCAAAAAGTTATTTATCAAACTAATTACAGTGCAATGACCAGTATTGAAAAGAAAAACCAATAACAAACAAAAACTATCCTATAAATAAGGCGCAATTTCAGAGAGTTAAAATTAAAGAAAATAATCTACTCATTAAAACATTATGGTAGTCTGATTTTCTTTCATACTAATTACTTTCTACCTTATAATTAAGCTACAGTAACCTACAGCCCTTGAAGATACCTCAATTTTATTTGGTTTTTGTCATCATGTTCTATGGAACTATTTGACTTTGTGCGACCCCCACTTTTCTAGCATTATACACCTTATAAAAGTATGTAGTTATATCCCCTTACTTTTTCTGTTTTTCCTATATTACGTTTCTAATAATAGAAACGTAATATCAAAATTGGTTTAAAAAACTCGTTTATTTTATGAGCTTCTAAAATTTTGTTAAGTAATTAAACTGTATTAATTTTATTTTACGTTGTTTCATTGCGGTAATAACTTTACAGACAATCATGTGAAATTGCCCGCAAGTGAACCATTCGCCTCTAAATTACCGTTAACTCATTCATTTCAAGTCATACGTATACTGTTATTTTAAATATTGATACAACGCAATTAACAATTAGTAAATATTATCATCAACAAGTAGCCTTCATGAATTAATTAAAACTATTGATTTTATTCTGTGGCTTCTCTGCTATGTTATTTCATGTATATATTTACTATTTCATTATTTAGATAAACAGATTTAAGTTGTTTATATAAAGATATTTTTACATAACGATCACTTGTAGCGAATAAAAGAAAAGTCAACAATTAAAGAGTTTATGTATATTAGTAAGTTTCAACAAGAAAAGCAGTCAATAGAGATGAGGCTAAGAATTGCCTTAAAATTTTAAGATCACATTTGAGATCTAAATTCATGTTCGAATTAATTCTTATGATTCACTCTCATTTGATATAAGTTTTATCAAATGTAAGTTACAAAACCCTCATATATAAATAGATATATAAGGCATTTAAACTATTTAAGAACTATGGTAAACAGATCAAACTCCATCGCACCGACAAAAAATAACTTGATTCAAATATTAAAATTGCTAACTATTAGAGATGAATTCGTCTAGGTATTGCTTGCTAACATACAGAAAAGTTTCTGGCAGCCGTTTCACAGTTGATAAATCGCTGAGAGGAAACTTATTCAAACTTTTCAACTTGATGTTAAAAGGTACAAAATTATTTCACGTTTTTGTTGACTTGCAGATTGATAGTCCATAGCTCAACGTTAACCTGATTCAAGTACAATTTTTAAAATGTATTTTTTTTTCTCAAAACATTTCAAATCTTTCCCTAAATTACAGCAGTTACAACGGTGATATGTTGAAGATGTTTAGTTACTGTAAGAATAAATATTATTGAATTTATTTTAGAAGGTGGGAGGTTATATCACTAGTTTCCTTCTGAAGGCTTTTCGCAGTTCAAAATGCACAAGCGAAACCAAATGAATGGTAACATTTTAAATGTAATATTTATAATTAAAATATGAATATTCTCAATATTTAATAGTAAAAAATAATTTTACAAATGAACCGAGTTGAATTCCAGAGAACATATAACATAACATATAACGGATGACGATGTCGTCCAGTTGAACTCAAACGATTTTATTACCCGTCATTAACTAAATTGAGTAACTTTTATGTCTTGTTTGACATAATTATTTTTACACATAAAGATAGAGAGAAAAAGTATATAATATATATTTTTAAAATTTTTAATTTACTCTTCTTTTTTTGCGTTACCATTGTTTTTTTTCAGTTTTAATTTCTATTCAAAGATTTAATTAGTTTCTAGAAAAGTATAATTTGGAACTTATGCTAAAATGGTTCAAATTGTTTGGGTTTTACAATATTTTATAGAGTAAATCATATCTTTATTAGTTTATTGTAGAACAACATAAATTATCATAAACGCCAGGTTGGTGCCTATGTAGTTACGTGAGTTTCTTTAATCCACAATATTATATTTTTAATATTTCAGTAATTTCTAAGTATAATGTTTTATTATTAGTACAAATACAAAAACAACAATTAATATATAACAATATATAAAGACTCATCAATCTCAGAGGAAGGGAAGTATATTATTACATTCTTGCATGACATAAATAATAACAAAGTTTGTTCCACCCACTTTATTTTTTTTATGGTTGGGGAACATAGAAATGCTGTGACTGTCTCATTAAGTAGACAGAATTAAATTTACTATTATTTCAATATAAATATCATATAAACATTTAGTACGTTATTAAAAATATAATCTACGACTTTACTAAAAATTCTGCTGGAAATAATTGCGGCTAAATTGATTTTACTTCTCTCTAGAGTTGAATCGATTGACATAGTTTATTGCAGGAATTTTCGTAAACCTTCAGTTTGATGTTTTTCAGTACTTGCTCTGTACTTATATACGAAGATATATGTCAAATAGGATATAATTTTTTCCTAATGTATTGTTTGATAACAACGTAGAATTTTAGTGGCTTAGTTAATTATACAATTCTCTTATATTGAATTTTAAATTTAAAAATTGTAATAAACATAAGAGGCTTAACAGTTAGTACATGTACAAGTATTTTTTTTTGAATTTTTATTGCGTCTAGAATTGCAGTTAAAAGTAAACAAAAATGTACTATATAAAAAAAAAATAAAGTATTGTACACTCCTAATAATAGCTATCAAATAAACTGAAACTGGGCCACTCCCGACAAGTACAGGTAAGAGATCTTACTATTCTCAACAACGAGGAGGCAGGTATTTATGAGTGAAATGCAATATACTTACGTTATTTGTATGTTTCGACCAGGTAACAAGATTTAAATTTACGTAGGTCTTATCCTGTCTTTGTGTTGCATATATTTAGATGCCATCTTGAATCCCTTTATATAGCACATTACATCTAAGAATAATAAATTTCAAATCGGTACTTGTGCTGTTGCAATAGAATAAAATAAGGAAAATAGTTTTCGACTTTCACTATGTTTGATTTTATAAAATTTTTTATTGAATACTAAAATAGATGTTGGCAATTTACAAATTATAAATATTATAAAAAAAATTAAAACAAAAGTACCAATTTAATAGAATTTTTTTTTCCTATTTATATTTAATAAATAAATATCATTAACTGAATTTAATAAACTTAAAAGTTACAACATGTAAGTATATTCAAAATGAGTATTTACCAATTTCCAAGGAAAATAGTCTTAAGGTTCTAGGGAAAATGAATTAAATGGTTGATTGTGAAGCCTAGGGCGAAGAAAATGGAGGGCACGTAATTACTTAAATAAACAAGGAGAGAGTCCGTTCATCCTTTGTAATAATAAAGAGCGGCGATCGACCCAGCAGATAATCAAAACACAAACTCCTCTTTAAATATCATTTATTAAAAAAAACCTTTTGTTTATACACCCGTATATTTTGGTTCACAATATTATAATATATATCAAAGGCAGATTTAG
Source organism: Melinaea menophilus ssp. n. AW-2005 (assembly GCA_918358695.1). NCBI lineage: Eukaryota > Metazoa > Arthropoda > Insecta > Lepidoptera > Nymphalidae > Melinaea > Melinaea menophilus. The sequence goes on from OU911048.1 coordinate 17,882,416, forward strand.
CCTTTGATAAGACTTCCTTAAAGCAATCTTTTGAATTAATAAAATAGTGAAAGGTAAAATAATTATTATGTATAAATTAAATAATAATAATAACTGCTAAAACATCAAGATGAAGTTAAATTAACACTAATTTTAATTTACACATATATGTGTTTGATATTAATAAAAAAAAAACTTAATATTGATAATGATTTCATCTATCATATATAGTATGTAGAATTATTGTGATGTTACTACGAATGGCAAACATAGAACTTATGCTGATTGTTTCCTAAATGAATTAGAAAAATTGTTAGGATTTTTTTTAATATTTAGTATTATTTACACATGTATTGATGTAAAACTATATTGAGCACTATATTATATTAATTAGTAGTACACATTGTATGTTCCATTTATTTACATTTTCAGTTCAAATTCTATGTGAATAATTCACTCCAAATTTCTCACTAAAAGCTTTAAATTGCTTGTCTGGTTTACGAGACATTTGGATGGGGCGAGATTGATAAGTAGATTACTAGTGGCTGGTAACTATTACATGAATTGATTTAATTTTATTCGACTTTGATTATGTCAATGTAAATGTAAGTGAACTATTAGGTAGATGTAAGAATATTATGTTTTTGCTAATAAAATAAAGATTATAACTCACTTCATTAGTTTTTTTGTAATTGATGTTAGGCATCAAGCCCCCTGGACATTTGCAAATTTGAAGATTTGATAGTAAGTTTGAACTACTGTTTTGGTATTGTTTGTATCGCCGCCGGCAATGTCCGGGTTAACCGCTTCCTATATACGAGTATGTACATATATTGACCGAATTATAATAACTAAATAAATACAAACCAAGAACAAAACGTTGTACAAAACGCAAATTATTATTATATAGTTTTTGTTTTTAACTACACTGGAATAGTTACTTAAAAATTAATAGCCTTATTTTATAAAGTCTAAATTAAAATGATATTGTTGCTATGAGAATTTCATATAAAATATTGATAAGATAATTATATCTTTAACTAATTATTGTTCAAAACATTTAAGTTACACGATAATAAGAAAAACGTGAACACGAAGAAACAAATTAAACTTCAGAATGAAGTTTCAATTCACGCAGATGTCTTTAAAAGTTAAATGACATTCAAAGACAAGATGTTACAAAACTCCGAAGACTCGACGTGACGAACAATTCCTTAGTCGTATTCTAATGTGTCTTATATATTAGATAAACGAAATGGCGTAAATTTATTTAAGAAAAATAACAAGTTTTCGAACATTTATATAAAATTAAAATAATAATAAAAATAACTAGTCGAATAAATAACCAGCTGCTATTAATGTCAGTGTTTTTCTGAAATTAGTTTAATAAATACAAGTGCGAGTGAGACAAGAGATTTTTTTCGATTACTTTTAATAGAATATATTATTAGTCAATATTAATCCCTAACATTACATCCTAAGTTTTATTGCAATTGTTACAAATGCATTGCATTTAAAGTAAGTAAGTCACAAGTCATAGATTCAGTGAGATCCTACATTTAGATAAATATGATATAGTTTTGTAATTTCAGTATATATTAATGTTATCTATTCTACTATAAATATAAATATAAAGTTATTTCTACTATTTCTAAGAATAAAGCTGCTCAACGGATTCAGTTATTTCTTTGTCGTTACTACAAGAATGTTTTGTAGTTAGTTCTACTTTTATTATTGTATAATTTGTAAAGTGAAAAAATACAGAAGATTAAACTCAAATGGTCGCCCCACTTTATGTAACCTGTCTCGGGGTGTATATCCCTTTTAAAAGTCCATTCTATGCTCACCTTTATCAAACAGATACTACCATTTAACAGCAGGCATTTGATAAATTAAAGTGTCTTTATTCTATTCTTGTTTCAGACGTCTCTCTTTCTTTCAGACAATATTTTTATTTATACGACAGTTTTTACTTATTGACTTTTTTTTCAATTTACTACAGGCTTTGTTTAGATATTTGTATTCTGTAGTAGAGGTAGATTGGAATAAGAACTATTAAGAAAAAATGTCTTCACGTCAGACTCAGTGACGTCTGTCAACGTAATGAGAAAAAAGTATTTAATCAGTTCTGTATTTTTTTTTGTAACTCATATATTTAATTAGATAGTGCAAAATCATATTGTATTAACAAATATGCTGAACTAATAATAATACTAATATTCATAGATAGAGTGGAATGTAATACAAATATTTTCAAAGTAGCCAAATTAAAGACAAGTTTTTAAAGTTATCTCATTTTTTAACCTGAATTGAGGAATATGTTAAAAATTGTTTCATTCTGATTGACAAAACGCGATTCATGTCGAACGCATAAATAACTAACGCTTAACCTCCCAATACAATATCAGACATACAATATCAATATCAAATCATTTTATTCGTTCTAAGACTTAACGTTCTTATAATACTATTGTTCACTATTAATTACAACAATAATTTCGCTTAAGATGTACTTTTATTATTTTCTTAAATACTCCACTTTTCAAATGTTATCATTTCTACATAGTCTTGATTTGACTCTGCACATTAAAGGCACACAACTGACCAAATCTGACAAAAAAAATACTTTTATAAGCTGTATATAATTTATCCAACATGATACAGACACTACTAGGCGCTACAATTTTACATATGCTCTTTTTAGATAAAATACCGACGATATTTGCTCTTTATATACAATTACAATATAGATATAAGGGCATATATTATTAATATCAAATTTTATTAAAACAACACAAAAATAGTAAGACAGAAGTTGTAAATAAAAATATTGTAGAGTTATTATATTTCATGTTTCAAGATATTTATTTATGTAAGTATTCATTTACTTTTATTAGTTCAATGCTTGGGGAATACGATATAATGTCTATACGTTATACGCATTGAATAGTCATGTAACAATGCATTTGTATACTTGCAGACACCATTAGACGTATGTATCAGAACATATTGCGTTCTCTTGTTTTGCACGCTGACGAACTTCCTGGCAACAGTCTATTGCTCACATTATTTAAACTTGATTAGAATTTAACAATAATAGTTTAAATAAAGTGTTATATATATAAGCGATTTAGCACTCACTGCCTCATCACGAAATCTATCTGTCCGATTAACTTAATATTTTACATAGTTATTTCTTTTGTGTTGTAGACGTCCACTAAGAACGGATTTTACGGAATTCCTATCACAACGGATTTCAACTTTTTGCACTTAACCAAGTTTTAAACCTGTAGGAGCTATACATTTAACGGGGGGGGGGTAAGAGTTACTATAGCGACGGTTACCATAGCAAAGGTTACAATGACAACGGATAATGTGACAAGGTAAGTAAGATAATATAATAAGGTATTTTACGGCTTAACTATTTCTAGATTTTCTAAAATTTTAGCTTTATTAAAATGTGTAACTTTTTGTTTTATATTGAACTGATCAACATATCCTATATCAGAAGTTTCTTATTAAAAACTATATTTCATTTATCTCGAAAGATTAAAGGATATAATATATAAGATATAACCGAGTCATTTACCATAATGTATATTAATATATTTCGTTCACAACATGTGCTAGTTTCAAACTTTGATATAATTCAAGTATCTTCATTCACATGTGTGAGATGCACGAACTGCTACGCTAGTTACAAGAACGTGTAGCTGAATACATTTAACTCCCTATTATATCACAACTATTCATGACACTACGACCCTGACATCGGTGACACTCTGAGCTTGTCATAATTTATCATTGCAGAGATTATATTTTATTCAAATCAACTATATTATCTTTAATATATGAATAATATATTCATAAATTTTCTCAAAAAAAATCAATAAATAAATTTATTTATTTTATGTTTTATTTAAACATATTTGGTGTTTTAATTACACATCTATTACTTTTAGGTATAAAACGTATCGATCGAACCTTAACGACTTTCACAACACGACTTTCGTAATATTTAAGTGATAAGAATTCAAAATAATATATATAATTATACAGTATAGAAAACCGGTAAGAATATTACGCGAGGGAAAGCCAAACAAAGAAAGAAAATTTAATTGTCCGGTAACTTCTTTTATATATATATACGAGTATATAGGAAAGTATAGCGATTCTAGTGAAGTGTAACAATCTATAAGATTCTTTAGGTCATCTTCTTCTTTGTAGGTCAATCGACCCAGCTTGATACTCCCTAAAAGGTGGTAGTATTAATGCCTGCTATACAAATGTACTGGTGAACCAAAAGTCGGAAAATATAAGAAATATAATTTATTACTGCACAAAATAATATACTTATTGCATTGTCAAGTAAACAATTTGCACCGCCACTAGATATTGTAATTGGCTTTAAGAATTGGTTGGAATATCATTTTATTTGTGAATATTTAATTTATAAAAACTAATAGTTACTGTGACAATTACAAAAAATATACTTTTTAAGTATAAGATTTTAAGCAATGATTCTAATATATATTTGATTTAAAAATTAAATACGAAAATTTGCTATTAATATGCAGATAATACTTTATGTATAACTTTCTTAAATATAAAAGGAACAAATAAATATTATAGGTTTCCTTGTCCTCTAGCTCTTTCCTTTGGTTATCTTCTGGCGTTTTAAGATAAAGAAAAAAGTTAATGAATATTCTAAACAAAGTGTAATACAAATAGATCAAATGTACAATAAACCCGGCTGAGTTTGTTGTGTGGTTCTTCTCAGACCAGGACGCGTTTGGAACCCTCGTAGCCTTATTTTAAGTTGGTGAGTGTCTTTACAGAAGGGCTTATTTTGATACATATGCATAGCGCAACCTTGCTTAACACCCGATTGAATATCAAACCAGGGCGACATGCCAGCTCCTACTCGCACAAAGGCTGAGTGATCTCTGTAAAGAGACTTTACAGCCTGTAGCAAGAATCCACATCCATTCACATTGTATCGGGGCAGTATCTCCCATAACTTCTTTCTCACAACCCTGTCAAACGCCTTTTCCAAATCCACAAAAGCACAGAAAACCTTTCGGTTTAGGGCTGAAAACTTTTCCGTAATCATGCGGAGGGAAAAGATCTGATCTATAAACCCTCTTCCAGGTCTAAAACCTCCTTGGGCCTCCCAAAATAGCCTTTCAGACCTCTCTTGCATTCTTCTCGCTAATATTTTAGCATAAACTTTACCGCCCTTTACTTTAGCTAATCAAACTGATAGCCCTATAGCTTGCGCAGTCTATCGGTGGACCTTTGCCTTTATACAAAGGTACGATGACTGCACCTAGTCAATCACTTGGGACCTCCCCTGATTTCCAGCATAAATTGCACTAAAACCAGAACAAGTCCCAGACGCGTGGCCAACCATATTTGATCATCTCGACAGTAACTTCATCTGCTCCCGCAGCCTTACCACATTTCAGACTTCGAATCGCGCTCTCCACTTCTTCCAAACTGATTTCACTATCAGCTACATCCGGACTCAGCATTTCGCTGGTACTCAAGGCCGAGGCGTCCTCACATTCATATGTCTCCTTGTAGAATTCCGCCCACTGCTCGAAATTTCACTGCTCTTCGAAAGCACCCCTTTTATTCTACAGGTTACCGAACAAGCCGGGGAACCACTAACTACTCGCCAGAAAAGCTTCGTGTTTTCCCGGAAGTTGTTCGTCAACCTGTCATCCCTTTCTCTCTCAGAATTTTCACGCTTCATCTTTATAAGTGCTTTCGTTTTGTGCTTTTGCAGCTTGTATTCCCTTTTTCTTATCTCTCTCATACTTTTATCCTTACCCGAGGCTTTATAATCCAGCCATGCTTTCTTCTTTAACTTTACAGCATCTTTCACTTGATCATCCCACCATTCATCGCGCTTTTTACTAAAACCTCTTTTCCTTTTACCATATACCTCTGTCGCTACTTTCACCATATCATTCCTAAGGTGCTGCCAGCATAATTCAACACTTTCATTTCCAGGATCACAGCTTTACAGCTTCTTGGAAACTCTTTCTCGATATTCCTCTCAGATCGGTGGATCTTGAAGCTTCCAGCTACTTATACGATAAATCGACTCCAAGTCAGGACACGTCGTGCGGCTGCGCACACCTGCAAACAGACCTCTTATTCATTTTCATTCATTCCATCCCTGACACTTTCCCAAAACTCCTTGAGCTCGCTTACTGGAGCTGAAAATACTGGCGCGTAAACGGCCACCAAGAATACTTTTGTTATCCCCAGCTTAAAGCGAACCCAAGGAAGCCTCGGGTTGATGGCCTTGTATTCTACCATTCCATTAACCATTCGAGAAGACAACAACACGCCTATACCTTGGCAACCTCACTCACCCTCTGGAACCCCAGCCCAGAAAGCGACCTGGTTGCCAGGCAAATTGGTCGTATCATTGCCTGTTTGCTTGGTGTCAGACACACAAATAACATCCAGATCCTTGTCATTCATCACATCTGATAATTCATTCATCTTCTGTTCCATTCCTCCTCTTACATTCCACGTAGCTATTTGTAGCTCCATCCTCCACCTCCCGCCGTTCAGAACATGGCGTGTTGGTTTGCGGTCCCCAACGCCGCATTCGTTCATATTATAACATATAATCACATTATAACATATATACAATAAAAATACAAAACAATACAAAATAAAATGTCAAAAATTACAATAATTAGTTAAATTTATTATTATTATTATTAATAATTATTCTTTTAAAAATATATATAATACAGATTTGTCTGTAATATTATTTACATAAATTTTCCACTTAAAAATTTAATAATAATAAAGACATGTCAAAAATTTAACTAATTCCAGTTAACATTTTACTTATTATAAAGTTAATGATTAATGATTATTATTATTATATATATAAAATTAATTAATAAAATTAATCAACAAATCTGAATCTTTTAATTATTTTCACTTTTTCATCCGACATAACTGAGATTTGAACCCGCGCCGATGAAACCGGGCGACGTATATCCTTACGTTTATGATATACACTATCGTGGACTGGTTGCACATTTCGAAATAGTACTTTATAAATTAGGACTTATAACGTCAATACGGATTTTATTTTATAACGCAGGTAGGATGCAAAAAGTGCAGCTTGCTTATTGTTTTTTTTTTTTTTTTTTTTTTTTTTTTTTTTGTGTTCTCTGCTGTTAGCCCTACTGGCCATGACAGCGTCACCGGTAGAATGGACGGGTGCAGAGACCCGCCCTTGAAAAAGGGGGGGCCTGAAGGGCCCCAGGAGAACGCGCGTCCTGAGGGCGCCTCCTGTGAGGCTCGGACCACGGCTCAGGACGCCGTTAGGTGGGAAGCGAGGGTTGGATGTGGGTTAGGATATGACACTAACGTCCTCCGATGGCAGAACGCCGGAGCAACGTGCTTGGATGGGGGCCTCGTCTTCGCCGGCGAAGACGCTGTGTGTGTGTGTGTATGTGTAGTATTTATGTACGCTTTGCCGCTTTTACGTAGCGTTCCCTAACGTAATCGCGTCGTCCGGATCGAAAAGTACCGACTTGGGTCTTCTCTTTCTGACTTTAGGAGTCTTACGGGCCGTGTATCCTATGGCCTTAACCACCAGCGGGTTTGGGTGTCCCACAGCATTGTCAAAGTAGCTTTTGGAGAGCCCCTTGAAATACTGTGCGATCGTCGGTAGGTCTAAGTCTCTGTGCAAGTCGATATTACGCATAAACCACGGTGCCCCAGTGGCGAGCCGCATGAATCTGTTCTGAAGCACCTGAAGGGGCTTCAGGTTCGCGTGAGCGAAGGCAACGCTTGCATAGGACATGACGGAGCGTATGCAGACTTTGTAAAGTGTGACCTTATTTCTAAGGGACATTTTACTCCGCTTGCCTAACAGGGGATAAAGTCGCCCTAGGATAAAGGCCGCTCTGTTGCGAACGTCCTCGATATGTGAGGTGAATATTAGCTGTTTGTCCAGCGTCACTCCTAGGTACTTGTCCTTGTTTTTCCAAGGAATCGGTTTGTTTGCTTATTGTGATCACTTGCATTCCAAACAAATTAAATAAGGTTTTTTCTTGATTACTTTGTTCATTATTCAACCGTTTCAAATGGTTGTCACTGCTTTATCTCGTTCATTTGACGTGATTCGATGATGCAACTTGGTATATCCGTGGCACAACTTCAAAACAACACCGAAATCGAGTTGTTTTATAGTAGTATATGCAAGAAAATTCCATCACCGGCACCTACTATTGAGTTGTTTTTGTATTAAACTAATACTTGCACAAATATAAATGGCATATACACTTTATCAAATTTTAAAATACGGAGATAAATAGGGATCTGTGGAATATTTCTAATATGCAATTATAAATTATTTTTAATGATTAATATAATTGTAAATTGACAGGAGAGTCATCGTTATACATTAAATATTATTTATTATTTGTGATAAAAAAGCTTACAGTTTTTAAAATGTTTAAAAGACAGAGGTGTAAATTAAGACCCAGAGCAATATGTGATATTAAATCTGCACTCTCTACATCAAGGGATAATTTTAATATCTATATGCAGTTCTAATGTCATTTATGTATAGATATTTAAGTAAATGTCATAAAATGAAATACCCTTTGTATTATTGTAAATATTTTTTTAGTAAGTCAAGTAACATGTTTTATTTGATTTTAATTATATCAAGGTTATGTTATTTTTATAACATAAACATTATTTATTAAATTACCCGAAACATGATTACATTAAACTCATAATACCTTTATCGGGTTTCAAAAATAGTAAATAATGAATTATTTTCACATCACAGTTTCAGAACAATAAATAATTTATTACTCGTTATTTATATGATAAAATATTTTAATCATAAAATATTAACAGACTTTTAACATAAATCTAACTCATACGATGCTGTACACAGAGTTCTTGTTTATAACAGCCTTTGACTGTATCCCTCTTTATGATCGCCACACTGACATAAATTATGTAGATCCAGCCTTACTTTGTACCGCTACTGTCTCCTTAATATACTATCCGCTCTTCCTATATTTTCCTGTATTAAATGATTCAATGGCATTGAGTATTACGTTTTATGTACTCCGTATCATAGTACATAGGTCTTAAAAGATATACATAGTGTGAAGAAATTGATATAATAGAGATTTGCGACATCATAAAAAAGGATTGATATTAAAGATATTAAGTTTAAAATAAAATTGTCCAAATGTATTTTAGTACTTTTATGATCAAAAATCTTAAATCATATATTTTAAAAAACTCCTCATCTACTAGTAAAGAATTACTTTGATGAAGTAATTTTCAAGTGATACGAAGATTTTCTTAACCGTTTAGTAGTTACGGTATCACATATAGATATACAGAAATACATGATATATATGTAAATTTATAAGATCCGTTTGTTTTGCGGAGGACATAACAAAGAATTTGTTAAACATACTATATTTTAATTGTATAATTTTAAGACTTCGCTTCTAATCAGATAGCAAATAATATATCCTTAAAAGATTGTAGGTAAAGTATAAATATTGTAAACTAATAGTTGGGTTAAGGAAATGTATTACTACTTTAGATAATACCATTATTGTGGTAGAACAGTGAGTGAGAACATCAAACAGTGAGTTTTAACAAAATTTGTACCTTTGTGGTTGAGGAAGCGTTTTCCAATACGTGTTGTAGTTCGAGGATTAAGAATTGTTTTGAAATTATATATAATTTTGTGTTTAAAATATAGTTATATTTTTTGTGTGGATATCTGTTATTCAATAATGGTTACACAGCGGAAAGAAGTTGGACAAAAATTTAACAATCATATTACATCAACTAGATGTACCCACAAGAAATATTAGTAATAAAACCCAAATGGTCAATGAAAAATATAATATATTTTAATTTAAGCGATAGAAATATAAATCCTCAACTAAAAGTAACTGTTTAAAGTATTGATACTTATTTTTTTAGTGAAAATTTAAAAAGATATTTTTTCTTTAACTTCTAGTACATTAACTTAACTTGAATAGCTACAGTAAAACTAAACTTATTGGAACTCGGTGTCGAGTCATGTTATATTGAGCACTCTCATCTTATTCCCCTTGAGTAATTATTGTTTATAAACTTCGAACGTCAGTGTATTATAACCGACCGCCCACTACACGTTCTATAACGACACCAATAATAATAATAATAATCTAGTATCAAGTGATATATTCAGTAGTTAAGCTCTACACGGAATTTCCATTTATTAGAGAAAAAGATACTGTTAGACTTATAAATCGTCTTTCTAGAAAATCACAACATAAAATTTATTAGTCGTACTTGCATTTAACTTTGTTGTAATTATAGCTGGCGATGAGTTTTAACAAAACAATATTTAATTAAAATCCGTCAATTAGTTTTTTTTGGAAATTGAAAAAAATTTATGGGGTAAAATATATATCTTATATCAAACAAGGAACTTACTTATAGTGAAAACACATTTTATCATTATTCTGACAATAGTTTTCAGTGACGCGCGAACTAATCAAACAGATAATAGAGACAACAAAAACAAAGTTTGAAAATATAATGAAAATCAAAAATCTTTATTGAAAATAAGTTTCATACAAAACATTTTTTCATTGTAAAAGCTACCACCAGCTCTGAAAAATAATTATCACAGACCTGAGAAGAGCTGGCGACAGAAACTCAGCGAGATTGTAAACATGTAAAATTTAGGTTGTAGCGAAAGTTGAGAGTTGAATTGGGTGAAGTAAAATCTAATATTTGTGAAAATCAGAAGATTTTTTAAGTCTCCACTTGTCACGTAATTATGGCAGCTATATTAGAATTTATACGATTTAAAAAGTTTAAGTAATATGCCTTTTCAAAGTAGACTTCAATATCTTTCATTAAAGGTACTAGGGACATCCATCGAGTTCATGATGCTGGTTCTATAATAAATTTAATAGAATTAAATTAGGACTCGGTCGGTTTTCTTTAATATTAAAATCTAATGAAAAGAACCTTTTGTTTTTGATTATAAAGAATTCAATGGTTGTTATAATATATACTAGATATTGCTTGCGATTTCGTCCGTGGCCACTGCACAGTAGGTATTATAACTATAGCTTACGAAAGAGTTTTAGGTTACAAAATCTACTGCTGCAATGTCTGTTTTTATACATAACAATGTAATAATACGAGTAAAAATAAATAATAATATAAAATACATTTACAAGAAAACAACAATGAAAACAATGTCCTCATTATCAGATTGTAGTATCAAAGAGTAAGTCAATATGTTTTATTTCTAGTAATCACCTGACTATTATATTACATTAGGAGTTACTTTGAAGATGTACGCCATCTTGTTGAAACAATGCTGTAATAGGAACAAAAAACGAAAAGTAACATTATGGATCTATATTCATTATGTTAATTGAAATAAACACTGTTACTTTAATCACCGAAACAACATTTTAAATATAGATTTGTGAAACTTCTCACTTAACTAATCTAAAATAATCTGGGATTAACTAATGTGAAATATGATAGCAAAAGTAAAGCAAAAAATAGCTAAACGTTATTTATATAAATTTAAATAATATAATGATTTAAACGTGAATCGGTATAAATAATTCTAAGCTGCTATATCTAAAATCAAACTTCATTAAAAATGTTTAAGCTCTTTGTCCTGTATTAAAATAATAGATATATCTGACACCGAAGAACTTATATCAGATTTGGTTTTAATTCTTACCATAATGTATATTAATATATTTCACATACAACATGTGCTAGTTTCAAACTTTGATATAATTCAAGCACATGTGTGAGATGCACTAACTGCTACGTTATATACAAATACGTGTAGCCGCATAAATTTTGCTTCCTATTATATCATAACTATTCACGACACTTCGACCCTGAAGTTGAGCAGTTTACTAATACTCTGAGCTGTTTATAATTTATCATGACAGAATTTATTATTATGTTTTATATTCAAATCAACAATGACTTTGGTTTATATATATATATATATATTAACCAAAGTTATATCCAATTTTTAGATAATTTATATATATATATATATAAATTATCTCAAAATTGGATATAAATTTAATGTATCTCTCATCCCTTTACTGCCTTCGGATTGAAGATGTAACCATCGGTTATTAAGGCATATATATACATGTATATAACATGACCTAAAATAATCATCATCTTCATCCACATGCCTTATGACCCAACTTTACAATTGATATCAAATTATATAAGACTTTCTATATGTAGCAAAAGTTGTAGGATCTAAATAAATATTTTTAAGCAGAGGCTTTTAAAAGCAGAGCCTGCATTTTAAGAAAAATCATCTAAAGCAATAGGTTGTAGTGAGTACAACAATGTCTAATACGAATTATCTCATGACAGTACTGTCTTATTTATATATGCACTAGCAGACCCGGTCACGCGTTGCTGTGACTATTATTTTTGTTATATTACATTGTACTAAACTATTTAAGGGGTAACGTTCAGAGTACATCTGTCATGAAAACCATAATGTTTTCTTATAGTCGATATTAAGCAAAAATCAAAACAAAATAATTATAATTATTTTTTTAATTTTATCCAAGTTTATAACACTATTTGTATATAACAAAGTTTTTAGTAAATAACTTGGAACACTAAACTTACGAATGAGGTAGGTAGGGTAGATATCTCATTCGTAATTACTCAATCCAGTCAATAGATACCGCCATCTTTTAGAATTGTTAAGAGCTAACTGCAAAATGATAAACTAATAATTTGCAATAAAATAATACTGCGACTATGAATTGAGTTGAAAATTATTATATCTTTTAAGTTAGGTCAAACTGTACGTGGTGTGTAAATTTATTTAAATCAGTTAAGTAGTTTAGGAGTCCATCGCGGACAAATAACGCGACACGTGATTTATATATATTAAGAATTCTGGTGGATTTTTTTTATCATTTAATATTTTAAATAATATAATAAATAAATCGTAAAATTTTCCTTTTTTTTAATATGTTACTTTATCATTTTATTAAGACGTTCATAATTAAAAGTATTTGGTGGTTTTTACTAATACATACAATGAAAGTTAAACTCAAAACATTTAAATTTTAAAAGATTTTTTTTTTTAATAAATACAATTTTTATACAACTCGGCAGAATTCGTTCTGTCAAATAGATTTGGAATGTGGCAGTTTATATTTCGACCTTTAGACGTTTTTACTCTGCTGATCCTCACACATCGCCCTATCATCATGGTGACGGTTCTGTTCAGGAGAATTAAAGAAAAAGGTCAGCTCGGGTGACTTAAGTATCTTAGCTTCCACGAACTTTGGTCACCCTTTTGAGACCCACTAAAAACCCCGATTGGGATGTCTGCCAGAGGGCTTCAAACCAAGAGGGGAACTTAAGGTTCAAACCTGATTGAAAAATAATCTAAAGGGATAGTGGGAACCTAAAGGTGACAAATATTTATAAAGTGGGTGCTTCAATTACAAACTATAGAGATAATTAATTATTTATTACTATTATTATTAACATAGGGTATATCATAACCGATGAAATAAAAAATAATGAAATAAAACGTACATAAGTATTTTCAGTAATCGCGTTATTGTAAATCCAGTGAATCATAATTATTAACAAAAATCTGTTTTATTTTTATTTTAGTGCTTTATGATACACAATGTTTTTTGTTTGATTACCTGGTGAATATATAAATAAATCTGATGGTTTTCCAACACGGGAACAGGCAACATACAATTGACCATGTGAGAAACATGGGTTTTCTAGATTAATACCACAAACACCTAATGATTGCCCCTGGGACTTATTTATGGTCATAGCAAAAGCAAGCCGCACTGGAAATTGTAGTCGTTTAAATTCAAATGGTACATCAGTCGGAATCATTGGAATGCGTGGTATCAAAACGTCTTCTCCTTTATACTTTCCTTTCAGTATAGTTGCTTCTATCACGTTGTTCAATAATTTTTTTATCGCTAACCGTGTGCCGTTGCAAAGACGCGGTTGGTTGATATTTCTCAACATTATTACTACCGAACCAACCTTTAATTGAAGATTGTGAGGTGGCAATCCTGGTAAATCCAGCGAGTTTAAAAATTCAGGCGGATAGTTAACGACATCATCTTGGTTAGTAGCCGAATCAACTGATTTATATATCCTCAATTCGCCTGTAATTTGTTCTTGAATTTTGAAATTTAATTCACTTACATCTATGTTTTTTGCAGCCAATATAGCCCGTTCGCTCAACCAATCATGGTTTCTATAATTTTGAGCAACATCTGGAAACACCTTTTGAATAAGTTCATCTTTTGATCTAGTTAACTGACAAAAACCTTGAGGAAAGTTAATGCAACCAGTCAAGGTGTCTATAGGAAATTTGCCATTACCAATGTCAATGAGTTGTTTAGAGAATATGTCTCCAGATTTGTCATTTTGCAACTTGATACGCATATTCTTGCTTAAGTGTAATACCTTCACATGTTTCCACAAATTGGAGGACTTTAAACAGGCATTAAGTTCATCAGCTGGCGTTGATCGTGGAATCACTGGCAATGTTTGACGAAAATCTCCTGCTAATAAAATCATTGCACCACCAAATGGGTTATTATTGCTCCGCAGATCTTGTAAGGTTCTATCTAAAGCCTCCAAAGATTTTTTATGTGCCATCGTGCATTCATCCCAAACAATCAATCCACATTGCTGCAAAACCTTTGCCATTGCAGAGTTCTTCGAAATGTTGCAGGTTGGAGTTTCGTTGCTTTGCATGTTTAATGGTAATTTTAGTGCTGAATGAGCTGTTCTACCACCTTCAAGCAAAGTTGCTGCGATTCCCGACGAAGCGAGTGCAAGTGCAATTTTATTTTGTGAGCGAATTGTTGCTAATATCAATGAAATCAAAAAAGTTTTTCCTGTACCACCAGGTGCATCTAAGAAGTAAATCCCTCCTCTTTTATCATTTATTACTTTCAAAAGTGTATCAAATACATACTTCTGTTGTTCATTCAATAGTGGAAGATTCGTTTGAATTAATTCTTTCAAAGTGTTGAGATCATACAGTTTTTCTCGGTGCAACTCTTGGTTAAAAGCATCATGCATTGGACGATTGGGTGCGGCCAGGCCTAATTGAAATAATAGTTTGTTTGACATCATCAAGGAGGACATGTGCCTCAATTGAAATCAATACTTCATTGTAAATTTCTTCGCTTATTTGTATATTTGGATTTCCCCTTCTAATCCGTATTTGATACAAAATATCATCACACATATTATCTTTGTACTTGATCCACAAATCCTTTGGGTTTGATGGGAAGCAGGTAGATATGATTATAGAAAACAATGTTCGTATTTGATGAGCTTGTGATGATATTACAGCATCATTGAGAGTTTGATCCCAATGAGCATCATTGTCTAGCAATCGCAAACGTTGGCAAGCTTCTCTATATGATCCACACAAATCACCATTAACAGTTCGTACATGTTGGAACGATGTTGGGCCACGTACATTGACTAATAGCAGTCGTAAATAAAAACATTCATCATTGCTTGGATGTACTGAATAAATTCGACCAATCGCATCGGTAGAAAATATATCTGGGTATCCTGTAACTGGTTTTCCTTGTTTCCGTCGTATAAATCTTCTTGAGGATTGATTCCAAGTATAATATTTTGGCATTTCAGAATATAACAATGTTTGAGCAAAATCATCGTTTTGACATATCTCAAAAAATCTAGTTAATGTAGTAGATGGTGGCTGTAAAGCTCTTTCTACTGCGTTCTGTGCTGTAGAATATACTCTTTGTCCATTTTCTAAATGCACAGCTAAATGAACAACAGTAGGGTGTCTTTCATGAATAGGAAAAGAAAATATTCGCCAAACTGCTTCATTACTACTAACATAGCGACCCATTTGGTATTGGGTAACTTCATCATTGGAATTCTCTGCATTAATACCAATCACAGCCATATCACTCCCTTTGGTTACATATTTGCAAATGTATTTAATAGATTTTACTGAATGGCAAGATTCAACGTTGATGTGCGCTTTGAAGGTCTTTGATAAAATGGGTGAATATGGAACAATCCAGCGATTATCTATTTCAATATCTTGTTGATTTAATTTGACAATTGTTGATCTTCCATTGTCTGCTGTCGATCGGCGACGATACAAAGGATAACCGTCATTACCAGTGATTGTTTCAGATATTAATGTCCGTGGATATCGCTTTGAACATTTACCATCCACCATACACGGTGAATTTTGATTAAGAGTTCCACAGGGACCATGTATCATGTTTTTAATAACTACCTCATGCAATCCAGGATCTACTTCTACATTAGGAATTTCAGCTGATATTACTGCATCAACTTCATTTGGCCTTATCTTTTCAACTAACCAAATCAAAATGTGTGCATGTGGCAATCCCCGTTTCTGCCACTCCACAGAATACATCCAGCAGCGTGTCTCTCCAAACACATAATGTTTCACAATGAAATCCATCAAAGATTTCAACTTTTGTCTAAAGACTCTGGCTGTAATATCATGACGATCAATAGGTGATTGCCCAGGGAATAACTCCTGCTTGATTTCTATCCAGTGTGGATTGCATGTAAATGTGATGAACAAATCTGCTGTACCATAATGACGAACATATGACATGGCATCTTGAGCATATTCATGCATATGTCGAGGGCTTCCGATGTATATTGCTGGAAGAATAGTCATCCGACCAACATTCTGTGCATTTCCATCAGTATTAATCGCATCTCGAAGGTGAATATACTCTTCAGATCTGAGTTTGGTCTGATTCAACCTGATGAATGTTAATCTCTCCGTTTCAATTTTAACATACATGTCTACAACATACTTGTGATATAATCGCCGACATTTGAGTATGTGATTGTCTTCATTTTCACGAATCATTAGGCGGTAGGAATAATAGTTCATTGAACTGACTTTTTTGTTGGTTTCGGAACCTGAAAATAGATTTTTGTTTTCATAATATTGAAAATTAAAAAAATAATAATATAGTGACTGATAATATAGCTCCATAGCTAAACTAATATTTTTTATTACCTGTAATGGGATTTATCATCTTGTTTGAAAAATCATAGCCATCTTCACCTTGCCAAAATATAATGGGATATTGCAGTGCGTCATATGAGCGGTGTGTTTCCTTTATACGTTGTAATTGATCATTCCGACGATGTAAAACAATATCACGGGATTCCAAGTTTTCTCCAACTACAACGATGGCAACTTCATCAATAGTTGGTGCATTAAAACGTCTTGCATGTTGGCCAACAGGTATTTTATCAGCTCTGATTACCATTTTGTGATTATCAGATGGCATCCGATCCAGTGCAGTTTTAAACAACATAACCAATTGATTGTACTCATGAAATAAAGTTTGTAATTGTTCTACAATAGACCTCTTTAGTGAATTGTTATGTGAACAACGCATATCAATTTCTCGTGGTGAATTGCCCATGAAATAAATTTGCAGAAATTTGTAATTGCTATCTGACACTGGTAACAGTGAACCTGCTCTATGATATATTTGGCCTTGTATCTGTAAATTAAAAAAAATGATTTTTGCCAAATAGAAATAATATTTGTTCCTAAAAAGTATATCTGTCTCTTAATTTGAATCACCAAATAATAATTGATATGCTTAGGTATGTCAATATGTAATAATTAGTTGTAACTAATATCCATCGTCAAATAATTATATTGTGTTTCAAAATAATAAAAGTGTTGCTAATACTGAATCACCAAATAATATAATGACTAAGTAATATATGTTTTGGGGTTTAGGAAACTGAAGGTTAATGACACATATTTACTTAGTTAACAGGAAATTTTGTTCATTAAAATAATAATGATTAACTGCTATAATACATACCTTAAAAGTTGGCATGAAATTTTCCCGAACTACGTTTGTTGCCCCAAATGATGTCATTTGAAAGCAATTGTTATATTGTTGAATATTTGACAAAAAGTGTATGGAATCTGGTTCTATTCCTGAAACCAATGAGTACAATGGCTCTGGTGGTGGATCCAATGGTATCAATTTCACTTTCCCATTGGCGCAACACAATCCATTTGCTTCATTTTTGTATTTCAATACCTTACAATAAGAGCAAACCAAGTTCATAGATCCAATAGCAACACATTGGTGGTTACTGTAGTCAATTGACAAATCGTAATTGAAAGCAGCTCGATTCAAACTTTCGCGATTATTAGTTGAATCTCTCGCTCTCGCTTCCCGCGTTCGTGATATACGAATTCTTTCGCGTTCATTTCGGTCGTCACGTTCATGTGCAGTATGATAAGATCGGTAATTCATTTGGTTTGTAGCATTTCGGGTTCTTCTACTTAAATTACTTCGTCTTATAGGAGGCATATCGTATATAATTACCTAAATTTATTCACATGAAATAATTATTAATCACAGGTATTTATACAATCAAAATTAATTATTAAATATTATAAACGCTTTTTAACGCAGTTTGTTTGACAGATGCAATGACGTGAAAACTGATGACAATTTATGTCGCATTCCGAAACTAAAACAAAAGAAAGAATATTCCAAGGCCAATCAAATCTTACATTTACTTTTTTTGACTTTTCAATTTGGTCGGGTGTACACATTCATTTGATTAAATTTGAACGTTGTGCAGCGACAATAAAGCGCGAATTGACTCTTTGACGTTAGCAAGACACCTACATTGTTTAGACAACAATGAGTGCTTGTAATTTAATATCAACTTTATTGAATAGCAATACAGTTCAAATTGACTCTACATTTAGTTATTTATTCTACATTTAAAATATTTGTATAGGAAAAAGAAAAGGGCTTTTTTAGGGTTTCCCTGGAAATTATTCAAATTTTTCTCGCCGTTAGAGCCATCCTTGGACTTCAAGGAACATTTAAAAAAAAGAATTGTTAAGATTGGTCCATGCGTTGTTGAGTTATGCGCTTACCAACACATTTTGCGATTCATTTTTATATAATAGATATATATATATATATATATATATATATAGAGGGATATATAAATATTTTTTTTCGACGGATTCTCAATCTCCAGTTCACAAACGGCGTAGCGCCCCTACTCTGGGGTCTGGGTCCCGTCATCGCATCGATTGCAATAGGTAGATTCATCTATGGAATCTACCTAAAAGAAGCTATATTGGCATTCACTTATTCTAAAGACAATCTTAGCTGTACAATTATTAATTCGCTTCTCGTATACTTTTTATAAAAGTTATTGACTCAAGAAACTTAAGGTAAGTGACAGGAAAAAAAACTAACAACTTTTGTCAACCTTACAGCTTAAGTGACTGTATTTAATTTTCATACTAAAGTGTTCTATTATATTAAATATTATGATATTATTATATTATGAGAATGAGACTTTGCTGAATAATATTTTGATTGTGTAAGATTTGTATATTAACATTCTTATTATGATATTAGATTTGTTGCTATAATTATAAAAAAAACAAAGGAAGTCGAAGAAAGTAATGTAGGTGTTGAAAATATTGAAAGTAATAAGGCCAACTGACCGAACTGTGTTTGTATGTATTACATTGTATGCATCACGTCACCCACGTCACCAACAAAACCTATTAAATGATTATTTATAGGTTTGTTCATTGACTGCTTATTTAATACATATTATATATTAGTCAAGTACATGGTAAATAGCTTTGTAGCAGAAATACCTATTTCAAAATATTTGCACTCATAACTTGTTCAAAATGTGGTTTAGTGGAAGATGTTTTCATTTTATAACGGAATATTCAGAACGAAAGCGAACAGCTTGAGTTTTTGTTTTGTAACATTGTTCTAGCTTTTTCAACTTCTGATGTAGTCAAAACACATTATAAGATAGTAATTTTAATGTATAAAGCGAAGTCACATTTATAATTATTTATTAAAATAAGATTTCTATTTATGAACTTAAACTAAGTGTAGTATAATGAGGATGGCATATTCTATTTAAAACAAATCCCCCCTTACATAAAAAGAAAAAATATCCGTACTTAGGACTTTAATTAGGTTAACAGCGTAATACTGTAACTGGCGATCAGATAAGGAAGAGTTTTCTTCGTTGGTGTTGAAAAATTGTTTTGTTTTTCCTTTGGATACTTATTTACTAATTAGTAAATGAAAGTATTATATGGTTATTGCTAAAGAAAATTCTTAACCTAGGTCACAAAATTTAATAAAAAAAATTCTGAATATTATTTTTATCGTAACTTATTTCTTTTTTCCTTTGAAGATTTCCATTCGGTTAAAAGTATATATTACATTTTTATTATTAATAATATTTTATAACTGATGGAATAATATGTACATAAAATGATTCAAGTCAGTCAAGATGTGTTGCATTCTTCTTTGTAGGTTTTGAAATGATATTGATCGACTAAATTTTATTGTAATTATATAATTAGTTATAACTAATAAATCTTACGATGGGATATATACAGCTTTGATAAAAACTTTTTAGTAAATGCTAATACAGACAGATATTTAGATTTTATGTTACTCTCAATATCTAATATTAAGAAAATTCTTCGATAAAGTAAGAATAATCAGAAATCCATTAGCCGACCGAGTAACACAAAGGAAAAGTACCTAGTCAAAGTGTAGCGGTTCCTTATGCTTACGTTTTATATAAACGTAAGCATACATATTGTACGTACGTACGTATCTACCCTCCTTAAATTGCTATAACATTTAAATTAGTAAATAAAAAAAAAAGTAGCAGTAAAAGCTGGATAGTGAGGTTACATTTGCATCCTTTCGGTTCAAATTAAAATAGTACCTTTAAGTGCAATTATAGTTAAACGTGTCCATTCATTATTCAAAATTGAATATATAATTTATTCCATGTAGTTTTTTATAATTGCAGTGCAAAATTTTATAATTGTGAGACTATTATTTTGATAATTTTATCAAAATGACGTGTATTGTGTTTTATATAGATAACAAAAAAAAAGAATACAGGAAATTGGTACAATAAAATACATATAGTTTACATATATAATGTATAAACACACAAGCGGAAATGTAAGTTAAATCAAGTACATTCAGAAATAAATTGATAAAAAGGTTTGACATAACTTTTGACACCCTACGGTGAAAAAGGAATAAGGCAACAATAATACTTTTTGTTTTAAAATAAACAAAATATCTTGAACAATCGCTTAGAATAAAATAAAATAGTTATACTTAAATACGAGAGTATAATATTGTATTACAAATGTATATATAATATTTTAAAAAATAAGTAAGTTATTTGTTGGTTATTATTCTAATCGCTTATAGCAAAGAACTGAAGGAACATTTTAGAATTATGTAAAAATACAAATAGACTGCTTCTTTAATGGGTTAAATTAGTAGTTCTAAAATAATGTTACATATAGAGTCACAGAGATCAGCTAACTATAATATAATTATAAAGAATATCAATCTGAAAACATTATATTATTTTATCATATAGTCGCAATGTATTTATCTTATAAGTACTGGTTAGATGACTCTTGGCCCGGCAATTACGACGACTAACCTATGTTAGTAACCTTGGTTGTTGACCCAATGGTCGTGGGTTCGCTTTCCATTCGGTACTGTTGTTTGCTTTATTCACAGATTATTGCGTCTATTATTTTTATGTTTGTAAATCTCTCGCCATTCAGATTTTACTTGCTTAAGTTTTTATTAAAACAGTTATAGTTTTTATTTAAAAGTATATATATATATATAACTGTATGTGTACAGTAAAGCAAAATTTTGCTTATGATTTTTTTTATAAGAAACGTCTTTTCATTTTAGTTTATATATGTACAAAAAGAAAAAATATGTGATGTGTGAACATACTATTTGTCTTTAAAAATAACTAAATATTGTAACCCTACACTGTAGCAGAATACTGTTTATTAGTCATGCTTCACCCGCTGTGAAGTTCTCGAACAATATGGCGAATATTTCGAATAATATAATTATGGCGCAAGTAAGTCGATCTGACTCCACATTCTTACATCTTATTCTAATGAATAATTTATAAGAAATGTTCAAAAAGGTCATAATTTTCTTAACAAGATATTCTCTCGATCAAAATTCACATGCTGTTACGACACGTCTGACAGGATATGAATTTTGATCAATTCAGATCAATTATGATTAATTGATATCGACTCCTTTGAAGGGGTTTTAATAATGGATTTGGAATTAATAGTAAAATTAAGAAACGTCATAACTACGCATTAAATTATAATATAAACTAATATGGTTAAATTAACAATTTATAAATTTGTAATATATAAATAAATAATAATTTCTTCAATGAAATATATGTAATTAAAAAATAGAAAATATAATAATACAATAGTATTTACTGTATTAAATATTTAAAAAATCTAATATTTTAATAATATAAACTACTAAACTACTACTACTACTACTACTACTACTACTACTACTACTACTTTTGAATTACTGATTAAATTATAAAATGTTTTAAGTCACATTCTTAGGAGTTCAAAGTTAATCACAGTATATAAAAATAGCTGATTGCTCAAAGGATCTATTACATAGTATATGGTACCTGATGAGTGTTTATTCCTTGTCTTCATCTAAGTGTCCAACTTGAAAGTTGTAATATGCGCAATAAGATTTAAGCATTTATATGGATATATAAATGCTTATGGGTGAATACATCACTTACGATTTTACTCATTTGGAAAGTCACTTTAATTAAGTTATTTTAAAGAATGTTCAAGTAATCTTGCAGTAGACTACGGAGAATCGGTCTTTCTGCCGTTTTTCTAAGAACAATATTCAAATCATTTACAACAATTCATTGTGTACACAAGATTTTCACATGACCATAATAAATAAAATAAATTAAACTATGTTGACGTTGAAGAATATAGTTATGTGTAGACCTCATCCCTCAGTATCTCTGCCTCACCTCATACCTAACCCTGCCCAAGGATTAAGGCAGCGTGTAGCATAATGCTGAGTTAGCATTCTTAGTATATCATGGGATGACATTATGTCGTTCCCACAGTAATACGTTTAGTATTAAATTTTTTTTGTATTATTAAATCAGTTAGGGTAAAGCCTCCAAATCGGCCACACGTAGTTTAATTATTAATATATATTAATTTTAAATCGTTTTTAAAAAGACTTTAGCGGAACCTAAACCAAGACTATATACTTTTTTTAACATCGATCTGAAAGAAATTTTAAAAGCACTTCATAATTAAAAAGGTTTAAATAGTGTTTCTATCTCATTCTTTGGCGGAAATGAGTAGGAATGCATGAATGCATGAATCTCGCTTTATAAGCATTGATTTGAAAAAAAAACTCTAAACTGGGACTATTTTATTTTTATTATTAAATTTTTTGTTTGTAATTAAATAGTAACGAGATAGAATTTGTTGATTGAATGTCTTTTTTTAAAACAAGTTCCTCGAAGTGTATTGCATAACAGAAATCAAGTCGATAGTTGATTTAATTCCTATTGGGTAGACCTAGAAGAATTCGGTCTGCCCATTCAGGTGTACCGGACTTTCGAATTTTGGAAAAATTTCTTCACAGGAGGTATTCTTATGACCCCCTGAGTCCGAAATGACCATTGGTCAAAAAGTTTATATATATATATAAATATATATATATATATATATATATATATATATATATATAAACTATTTTTACCTACAAGGCCGGCAACACTCTTGTAAATCCTCGGATGTTGCAAGAGTTCATGGGCGGCGGTGATCACGTCCATCCGTGACCTGCCAGCTCGTTTGCCCTCCTCTTACATAAAAAAATAAAAATAAAAATATGCGTGCGTGCGTCCAGATTCGAATTTGTCAGCACGATAGCAGCCGCAGTTTCACTCGGATCGCTTTCAAACTTTGCACAAAAATCAACCATCCAAAAATGAAAGTCAACTTCGTTAACCAGAGAAATCTGGCTACGGGGGCGCTAGGGCCCCCCTTTTTCTGATTTCAGTTTTTCGACCATTACTTTCTCCCTTTATAAAGTAGATCAATCGTGATCATATTATATTATGTCTTTGATGAATACCTATAACTAATGTAGATAAACCGAAAACCTAACTTCAATTTTCCCAGCGTTACTAATCTATACGTGAAAAACATACCAGGTTTTGGTTAAATTCGTAGTGAAATAATTCAACATACAATGAAGATCACAAATTATTTGACGAAGTCATTATCTAAAAAAATGTCAAATTTATTATACGTAGGAAGAGAAAGACTCTTAAAACTAGCTTAAATATAGGTGTCCTAATAAAATGTCATTATCACAAACGAAATGCAGTATCGTTAATTATTAAATTCAAATATAGTGATTTCACGATATAATTTCTATCAAATTAGTAGTTAATGTTAGTATTCCCACTGTTTCGTGGTATTATTTTTCTTGATGTGGATCACAACTTTTAGAGTTAATATCGTAATCAGTGGGATTGATTCGAGGTGAGATTACTGCTATTTTGAAACTTTGTCGTCTTACCGTTATAACTGTAGTATTCCTATCGAGGTAGATTATATGCTGCAGAGACAGCATTATTAAAATTATGGTAGATACTGATAAATAAAATGAGAAAATGACTTTGTATGTTTGTTTCTCATATGAGCTTTAGGTGCTTATTTGTAGGTACCAAAATTTTAGTAATATATTGTATTTGGGTGCTTATAAAAACCTGTATGGATATTTTATTTGGGTGCTTATAAAAAGCTGTGGAGTTAAAGAATAAAGCATGGCTGGATTATAAAGCCTCAAGTAAGGATAAAAGTATAAGAGAGATAAGAAAAAGAGAGCACAAGACGCAAAAGCACAAAACGAAAGCACTTATAAAGATGAAGCGTGAAAATTCTGAGAGAGAAAGGGATGACAGGTTGACGAACAACTTCCGGGAAAACATGAAGCTTTTCTGGCGAGAAGTTAGTGATTCCCGGGGTGGTTCGGTAACCTGTAGAATGAAAGGGGTGCTTTCGAAGAGCGGTGAAATCTTAACAGAGCAAGAACCCGTTTTGCAGCGGTGGGCGGAATTCTACAAGGAGACGTATGAATGTGAGGACGCCTCGGCCTTGAGTACCAGCGAAATGCTGAGTCCGGATGTAGCCGATGGTGAAATCAGTTTGGAAGAAGTGGAGAGCGCGATTCGAAGTCTGAAAGGTGGTAAGGCTGCGGGAGCAGATGAAGTTACTGCCGAGATAATCAAATATGGTGGGCCACGCGTCTGGGGCTTGTTCTGGTTTTTGTGCAATTTATGCTGGAAATCAGGGGAGGTCCCAGGCTATTGGCGAGGTGCAGTCATCGTACCTTTGTATAAAGGCAAAGGTTCACAGATAGACTGTGGAAGGTATAGGGCTATCAGTTTGATTAGCTTGGGCGGTAAAGTTTATAATAAAATTTTAGCGAGAAGAATGCAAGAAAGATCTGAAAGGCTGTTGTGGGAGGCTCAAGGAGGTTTTAGACCTGGAATGGTGTATAGATCAGATCTTTTCCCTCCACATGATCACGGAAAAGTTTTTGGTCCTAAACCAAAAGGTTTCCTGCGCTTTTGTGGATTTGGAAAAGGCGTTTGACATCAAATCGGGTGTTAAGCAAGGTTGCGCTATATCAGCTTGGTTGTTCAATTTGTATTTGAATAGTTGTCTCCAAGGCGTGAAAGACAGTGACATGGGAGTGAAAGTAGGTGACCTTAATTCAATTGCTTGCTATATGCAGATGATGCAGTGCTCATTGCATCATCAGAATGCGATTTGCAGGCATTGGTCACCACTCTGAAAGATGAGTGTGAAAATAATGGTCTAAACCTGAATGCAGATAAGACGAAGGTTCTGATATTTGAAAGAAATGAAGAAAGAACAGAATGTAAGATCAACGTGAATGGTAAGATAATAGAACAAGTGAATGAAGCGGTATATTTGGGAAGTACGTTTAGCAGAGACGGAAGATACGAAATGGATGTGGAAAGGCGTATTGCTGCCGGTAACAGAGTTAATGGTACTTTGGCTCCATTGTTGAGACGGTGAAACGTCAGCATAGCTGCACGTTTGGCTGTACACAATGCAGTTTTGCTACCGACGCTGTTATATGGCAGCTAAACGTGGGTAACACAGAAGAAGAATGTAAGAAAGATGAATGCTGTGGAGATGCGATCTCTTCGCAAAATATGCGGAGTCAGTCTAGCTGATCGAATCCGCAATGAAGAGATCCACAGAATGGCAGGTACTAGCGAAGATGTCACGGTGAGAATGAAGAAGAACGTGCTCAGGTGGTTTGGGCACGTCGAACGAATGAGTGATGAAAGAATGGTAAAAAAGATTTATATAGGAAAAGTGAGCTGTAAGAGAGACAGGGGGAGGCCTCGAGTGACCTTCGAAAACACAGTATCTATGATACTGGAGGAAGGTCACGTAAAAAGCATGAGGACCCCCCGGAGGGCATGAATGAAGAGGTTAATGTCTGTGGTCGAGGCGAAAGAGGTATGCAGGGACCGTAGTAATTTAGGGTTAGTTATTCATGACTTCCTTATGAATGTTAGAATAAATACATACAAAAAAAAAATACGTGACAAAAGATAGACACACAAATAGAAGTTTTAATAAGTATAGTTTTCATCATAAATCTGGATGGACCAATAGAAAATAGTTTCTGTGACGTTCTGTATTTGTCCTGTACATGAATAAATAATGAAATATGAATAAAATATATTTAGTTCAAAATATATTGTTTATATATTCGTTCTATTAAAATATATACAGGCTTATTTTAAGGTTTAAATAAAGGTATATCTTTAATTATCAAAAATATACCTTACTATAAGGAAACAATGCGCGTGTGTAAGGTTTAGAAGGCCTTCAGTATTGTTTGTAAAGTTTTTTTAGATGTTTGGGCAAAAGGAAAGATAATCTTAATAAATTTTGTCAACGAATTCAATCCGGATGACTTTTTATATATTATATAAAAAATACAATAGGGATTAAATAATTCAGAAAATATAATTTAGATTTGATATTTCTTACCCTGATGAATTTTAAGGTTCAGTGAAGTTCTGACGACTGTGAGACGAATCCTAACAGGGTAACAGGGTAACAGCGTAACAGGGTAACAGCGTAACAGGGAGACATAACAAGGTTCGGTTATTATTTACCCTGAAATATACAGGGTTGAAGTTATATGTTAATGTAACTTAATATTTATGCAATATTTTTTCCACTTTATTATTTATTTAATTGTAAACAACTTTTATTTTTATTATATTTGGAAGAATTTTACGACTTATATACGACAGATAAAGACCACTTTTAAATATAAATAATATTTAATAAAATAAAATAAACTAAATTATACAAATTAATCTAATTCCGTAAAATTTTAACAAGGTCTAAGAGCTGTTCTAATAATTACTGCTCTCTTAAAGTGTAAGAGCTCAAGTTTGAAGTAGTTTACTAATTTGTCTGTTTTAATTTTAAATACTTAATTAAAACGTTTCATTAAGAGCTTCTAAAGATGAAAGAGTAGTAATACGATAAAGATATTACATCTGTTTTGTTTCAACATAGACAACTTCATGGTAATGTATTTACAGGTTTAAGAGATTTTATTAATAAAAGCATAAATATTAAATATATTTTCAACGACTCTTCAACTACTTAAAAAAGTTGGCAAAATTTGGATGCTTAACTCGTCAGCGTTCATGAGTTATAGAGGGTACAGACGGACAGGCGAACAGATTTACAGACAAACAGACAGACGTAAAAAATATAAATAATTTGACGAACTCTCTGTATTATACACCACAAACAATAACAATATCAACATAAAACACACAGATACAAGCAAAACCGTTTGACGAGCAATGTGGTGATGGTCAGATAGTTCTTATATATGTAAAGTTTATAGATTGATATATTATATGTATGATATATGATCAGCTCTGAGGTGCTTTAAGTTGACGATAATTTAGTTAATTCAATTAGAAATGATTTTTTTTATTAACCTCATACTGTATATTATATAAAAAAGAAACCTTAAAATCTGAGTTGCAACTCATCAATCAAATACAAAATTTCATTTCCTAAAACAACAAACACTGAACAAACTTAACAAAACCAGACAAGACGAAATTGATAAAAAGGGTCAATAGAACTCTTGTTGTCTTGCGATCGAGTTAGAATTAGGCCGGGGACACACTTATGACAAGTCAATATATTTCTATTTATAAGTTAATATAAAAAACATTTCAAGCGTAATAAAAGTGTTAGATCTAAGTAATATACAGATATTTATTATAGTAATGAAATATATAGTTAAATAAAACAGAGCCAAATAGAATTATGTTTTAAATTTGTTTAAATGTATTAATTACGTTTTTAAAAATAAATTTTGGGTGTTGTTATAAAAATTACATATAGAATGTCTGCACACCTCCCAACTTGTGGAGATAAGCGCTGTGTGTGTGTGCTCTCGGGATACTGTCTTTGATCTTGTTGAATTTCTATCCCGTGTGGCGGAAGACAAATTTAGGAATAATAGGAAACTCTTAAGAAGATACCAATGAAGTGAATATTACATTATTCATCTTATATAATATTTCACACAGAACCAGATTTCGTAAAACTTCTTTTATCCCTTTGCGAAGGATATTGCCTAAAATAATAATAAAACACGAGATATTAAATCTTAACTTTGATTTAATTATAAAAATAATAAAAATGATATTATTTTTTTTTGTTAAAATATCTTAAAATCATATACTAGTTTAAAAATGTTAAGATGATTTAAATAACATGACGCATTTAATTAACATTTTCTTAGGGTAAATTTTGTGTAATCGGGGTTTTCTTTCTCTTATAAATGGAGATTACGTGTTAACTACTAAATATATCTGCTACTATAGGAATTTATTATTATTGGTAACGTTACAGAACATGTAGTGGTTATCGTGTAAATTCAGGGACGCTCGAAGTTTATAAACAATAACTACTCAGGGGGAATAAGTTGAGAGTGCTTAAATCGTACAAAGGAGTCAAGATCAATTAAGCTTTAGACGACGTGGCGTCATGTCTAACAAGATGGGATTTTGGTTGAGAAAATATCTTGTTAAAAACATCGTTCAAAGATTTCTCCAAAGTTATTACAATTTTGCTTTAGCTTTGAAGGGTTG
Source organism: Melinaea menophilus ssp. n. AW-2005 (assembly GCA_918358695.1). Taxonomy (NCBI): domain Eukaryota; kingdom Metazoa; phylum Arthropoda; class Insecta; order Lepidoptera; family Nymphalidae; genus Melinaea; species Melinaea menophilus. The sequence continues at coordinate 17,911,696 of OU911048.1, forward strand.
TATGTAACGATGTTTTAAGTCTCATGTGAAATGATCTCTTTAGATTTTATATAATTTAGATTAAGATTTTGTGTCATATTAATCAACTTATACTAGAAGATTTCCGGCTGTATTAAACTTGTTTTTAAACTCAACCAAGGGTGAAGTCAGATCGACTTACCGGCGCTATAATTATATTGTTCGAAAATTTATCATCGGGTGAAGCATAACCAATAACTGTACTGTGTGTGTACTGCTGATGTTTAAATACAAAAAAATATGTGCACATATTACTAATATAATTCTAAATAACTCCAGTTCTTAGCTACATCGGATCTAAGTAACTCCAGTTCTAATTAACAAATAATAAAGAAACGTTCAACTCGACAACAACAAAAGTTTCTTGTTCTTGAGTTGAACAGAGTTTGTTGTTCTTCTCCTTTCTTTGTGGTTCTTTTCAGACCAGGGTACGTTTGTAAACCTGGTAACCTTAATTTTAAGTTGGAGAGTATCTTACATAAGGGCTTATTTCGTTAAGTATGGTTTCAAAATAGACCCTCCTGATTTTATCATTTGTCGTACAGAAGTAATCACTGCAATTAATTCAAAGTGCAAAAGAAGTAAATAAAAATAAATACATTTTATATTTATTGTCCTTATATCCGATATATTTTGCGTCACAAATATTTTTACCACATGTCTTATTACATCAGCTGTTCACTTTTAATCCCTTGTACTTTCTCTAAAATATCGTTCACGAAATAATCTTATTATTCAGAATTTTGTCTTCTTTCCCAATGGATGAAACAATTTTAACAAGATCAGAAACGAGATCCATAAGTATACACTTTTCGTTACACTTTTTTTATTTTAGAAATTAGGCTGCATGTATGCTGCTGTATACAATTATTTTAAAGCAAACTCATATAAAAGAACAAAAAACAAAGTTCTGCAGTTAATTTTATTGATACTCAAGATGTATTGATTTTTTTTCAATTGTTCTTATTTTGTTTATTTATATTAAATTATTAATTATTATTTATGTTGTATTTATCTTTAAAATATAAAGTTGTATTTAAATATAACTATTATATTATATTTTAAAACTTTGATCAAAATATTTAAATGTTTATAAGCTAACAGTGTATTCGTTGCTTTACTCCATTTTCATCGTAGGGTGTCAAGAGCGTGTTCACTATGTTTATCGATTTACTTTTTGAATATATTTGGTTTAATATAGCCTTCTTCGTGTGGGTTTCTTTATACTTGATTTATTGTATTGTAATTATTTAGATTTTATTCTATCAATAAAAAACAAAATATACGAAACATCAGCAAAGCAACAAAATAATTGTCTTCAATAAAAATAAATGATGGTATCGAATTTCAGGAGATAATTTAATTAATTAATTATAATATATAATAAATTTTGTGAAATGAACCTAACAGTTGAAATATAATTACATTTAAATGTACAATTTGAATTCAAAGGCCCCGTAGATGAACAAAAATTATGTAAATGTCTAAATAATAGCGGCCCTACACTAGGGCTTTGAAATAGCAAGGAACGATTTGTTACCCAATTGATAATTATAAATGGACAGGGAAAATGAATTATTTGAATAAAAAAATATTATGACCTTTTTTATAATGCTAACAATTTGTACTTTAATTAATTCCAACATCACTTTTTTTATTTTGGCAGGTTTACTTTTTTTTATCGAAAATTATACGACATAAGGTTTATTTATATACAGGTAGATTATTAGAAAACACCCAAAAGCGTAAATGAAAATGCTTTCACCGACCATCTCGAATAATATTATTTTATTTGATTATGATAATTATAGGCCAAATTAGTGTTTTGGGTAGACCTCGAAGAATTCGGTCTACCCATTCATTTGTACCCGACTTTCGAATTTTGGAAAAAATTCTTCACAGGATGTCTTCTTATGACCCCCTGAGTCCGAAATGACCATTGGTTAAAATGTTTATATATATATATATATATATATATATATATATATATATATATATATATATGCATGCGTGCGTCCAGATTCGACTTTTGTCAGCACGATAGTGGCCACAATTTCGCTCGGATCGCTTTTAAACTTTGCACAAAAATCAACCATCCAAAAATGAAGGTCAAGTTCGTTAACCAGAGAAATCCGGCCTCAGGGGGCGCTAGGGCCTCATTTTTTCTGATTTCAGTTTTTCGACCATAACTTTTCCCTATACAAAGTAGATCAATCGCGTTCATATTATATGATGTCTTTAATGAATAACTATAACTAATGTCGATAAACCGAAAACCTAACTTCAATAACTTAGGGGTGGGGGTAAAAAAACCGATAATTTTTGGAAAAAAATTCATAACTTTTTTCTGGTAAACAGTTTTACATCACAAGTATTTTTAATAGAAAGGTTATTTTTTACTCTATATTTAGGTACCAAAAGTTTTTCCGTAACAGGTACCGTTTCCGAGAAAAAAAATAAAAACCGGTTTTTGCTTGAAAATTTTTGATGTAAACAACGGCATCATGTGTTATTCTTAGGTAGTGAATTATATTTTAAACGAGTTACACACGAGGTCTACCCACGCGTGTCCCCCTGCGGGCACGGATTTTTTATATTTCATATTATATATGTCGCCGCGTTGAATATTATTGAGAAATCAAATTAATTGATTTACATACTTATAATTATTTTAACAATCATTGTTAATGCAACTCATCAATGTCTATTGTAATCACCTATTCCACATTTGTTATTTACACATTCGGAATTGTTTATTACGATGGCCGACGTAATATTTAAGAAGTTGTGATTTTGACTATGTTTAATTGATGGATTGATAAATTTAATGCTGTTTGTTTGTAAACAACTTCTGAAATAATTATGCCTTCGTTATAACATTATTTTATGAATTGTAATACCTAAAGCAGTCCGAATGAGAGTTACTTAAATAGAGTGTTTGATAGTATTATGTAAAAAAGTATAGAGATTGACTAGCAACGATTCACTTTAAGAGAGGAGAATCTTTGTACAAAAAACGGTGTTTTATGAGCAGAGCTCAGATTGCTGCTGATTTTCGAGGAATACACATTGTAAGTAGAATCTAGGTCAGTTTGTCTAGTTTAATTTAATTTAATTAAACAGTTATTTATTTAATTACACAGTTATTTATTTAAAACAGTAATTAACTTGTTTTATTTTGTTAATTCTCTCCTACCTGTAATTATTTCACTATGATAATTGTTACTCGCTTAACTAATATAAAATCATAGAACTATAGTTGATATATCTTATTATAGTTATAGTTACAATAGAATCGATGACTTCTATACGTTCAGCGATTCTACCTTTTAAAAAAATAATAATAATTAAAAAAATTTCCGATATATTTTTTTTTAGTTACATAAATATTTAATATGGTAGTTCAGAATCATGATAGTATACGAGTATTTACAAGATATGGTAAAGTAATATAACAAAGGGTAACTGGCGAAATGTATCCACCGACCAATAACGAGCAGATGTATATCGTTAGAAAGCTGTTTTCATGATTATCATTTGCTATTTTGGGGGCTTGTCTCAAATCGTTGTGGGAAAAATGTTATAGTTACTTAAATGATATCTATTAAGATAAAAGTTGTTAATTTTAGATATCTAAAAACACCGTTTTTGTGTAGACTCCATGTACTTTCAGCATTATCATGTTAAGTATGAGGACAGTAAAATTATGAAAAAGAAACGTAAAATAAAAAAAAAACATATATATAAAATCGTTTATTACTGATTTACAAACACAATTCTTGTTATTTAAAGAGTAGTGATCTATGTTGTCTACAATTACATCATTTAAAAATTCTACTGGAGGATTGAATACCTCATGCCTTGCGTAACTAATATACCATTTTATTGACGTTAAAAAAAAACCTTATTAAATACGCAGTTCGGCACAAATAAAGGCGGTGATCGGGGGCGCGAGGGGCGGCCGGCGGACGACGCGTACGCAATGAGCATTTCGGCAATTACACTTTGCATCAAGGGTTTACGTAGGGATTTTTTAATTTTAAACTCATTGTTTTTTATATCAGGAAAACCCTTCAACGAATTGGGACTAGCCCCCATTATATCAAAAATAAAATATCTAGAACTAACAACTTTCATTTTAATAGATATCATTTAAGTAACTATATCATTTTTTCCAACAACGATTTGAGACTAGCCCCTTAATAACAAATGATAGTCATGAAAAGAGCTATCTAACGACATACGTTTGGTCGCTATTGGTCGTGGGTGCGCGTCCCATACATTTTTGCCCATCATCCTTTAAATAAATCTTTCCAATAAGTTGTTTCATTTTACAATAAATACCATTCAATTGAAGAATTTAATTAAAAATAGTCTCAATCTGATTTGAACAAACAAATGTATAGACAAATGAAAATTGGTTATACATACTTAATTACATATTATACATACGTTAACTTGAATTAGAATAAGTGTTTTATTCAACCACTTTAAAAATAATATATTATTTTATGTAAAGAAAATGACGCATATCTGGAAAAATGACGATACTTGTACATTGTTATAAAATTTCTCTCATACGTCGACAAAGTCTTTTCTTTGCAATGAATATTTAATTTAAATATATTTAATTATTAAAATAGTTTTTTCATCATAAAATAATTTAATTTGTTCTATTTATGTGTGTTCTGCACAATGGATTTTTTTTTTTGGACAACAATGTTTTGGACTGTAAAGCACCTAGCTATACAATATAGAAGGGCCCAAAAACAAAAAAACTAAATTGGCAAGATAGTACGAATACGCGTGAGACCATGGCGCTATTACAGGAGATACACGAGCTGAACTAAGCGAAAAATGCTAAAGTAAGAAAAAAGACATACACACCGTTTTATTGTTAATCAACAACATAAACAGGTACATTGACCTTTTACATTCTACGCACTCCTGCGTCTATCATGTTATTGATGATTTGTGCATTATCATTGCCAACTAACTCACAGGGCAGTTTCGGCAGGGCAAGGTGGATTTTTTTTTTGGATGCATCATTGTAAACTGGTATAACATTCCTTATTTCGATAATTCTCACCGAAATACGATCGCATAATGACACTGCATTAGCCGTTGCTTTGTCTGAAATAACAGCAACTTTATTGGATAGAGACAGAACAGCTCATTCAGTATTTAAGCTACTAAACGTTCAAAATAACCCAGGTGAGGTGCACAGTTCTAAAACTGTCTAAAGTTATCATCTGGGATGAATGCACTTTAACACATTCACTTGAGGAGTAAACCAGGACATTGAACGGTCTTAAAAACAACGACACTTTTAGCGTCTTTTAGTATTCTTTTCAGAAGATTTTAGAAATGCTTTGAGATCCATCCATTAATAATTATGAATAAAAATAATCTTAATAAAACATTTAGGAATCAAATGCCATGATATGTTATCTATCCATACAAAAAAATGTTTATAATGTTTGTGATATTTTTCTTTAATATGCGATAGGATCAAAGTGGTTAATTTTGTAACACAACCTTTTTGTCCAATCTTAACAAAAATATAGAATACCTCGTTATTATTCCTTGCCCTTTTTTATCATTTGTATAAATGATTATTCTTGCAATTTGGGTCAGGGGACCAATAACTTCCACATCGGCAATAAAAGCCTTTTGTAATGTGTATTTTGTTATTCACAAATGTCTTTAGTGAGTAAACGATAGATAATATATATTTTATTATAAATACATATCGTCCGAAGACGGGACGTAAAATACAAAGTTTCAATATAATGGACGAGATTTTGGAAGGTATATAAGTAGCTTAATATAAAAGTGGTATGGAAATCATATTTTTCACATTTTAACTGAAATGTTTTTGTGTTTTTCTATACACATTTATAGTATCGGAAAAATTATCGGATCTGTCTTCAGTCAACTTCCCTGTCGTCTTTTCCGTCATCTTAAATGCTTATATCGTATAAAGAACCTATATTATAATTATGAGTTTCAACAGTTAATACTGAGGAACAAATCAATCATTTAGGAACTCATTTTATACGTATGCATTTTAGACAGTAAAGTAACATTTAAATAAAAAATATAAGCCTGAGTGTAAAGAAGAGCTAATTCATGTATAAAGAAGCTCAATCGTGGGAGTACGATCTTCTCCAAGAAGAAGGGCGTTAATTTGGCTATTGTAATTGGACATTAATGATAAAGTCAGTTGAACAACCCCTTACCCATCCATATATCATTATCCCTTCCGTGCCTTCTATCCCCTTTTTCACAAAGATGTATCTATGTTTGGGCATTTAATTAGGCTCTGATACCACTATTTAAAATCAGATGGGCTTGCATAAAAAAACATAACTTGTTATCAATTCGTCTAGAAACTAGCTTTACGTCCTAACCGTTTTAGAATATATAAGTTTAATATTATAAAATATATATTAAAAAGCCCTTTTTATTGATACCGTTTGTATTTTAAGTGATTTTTTATATACTGTTTGTGTTTTTCTATTAATTTATACCACAACGATAAACCTGCTTAAATAACAAAGATCGAATTGTATTTATACAAACAAACAGAACAAAGTCTCTTGTGATTAGATCTCTGTGTTAAAGAGAACAGACGTATAACGTGTTTTGTTTCTCACTAATTATATTGGATAAGAAAATATGTTTTATCGGAAAGAAAACAATGAGATTATACTGACCATTAGACTTGAAGTGTTTCCTTTGATATTTTTTATCTTTTTGAATCCTAAGACGTTATTTTCGCTACTTACATGAGCTCATTGAATGTTAAGATATACAGAATTAAGTTTATATTTTATCAATTTATAGAATCTAGATTGAAAATATGCTTAAAGTGAAGTGCTTAAATATGCTTAAAATCAGCGTAAATATTTGAAAAAAAAATTAAATATAATTTTGTTGAATTTAATACATGTAGGTCAAAGCCCTGGTGTGAAATATTATAAAGTTATTGTAACTGGAGCGTAAAATACTTAATAATATTATTCCTTTAATTTATTACTGTGACTGTCACTCTCTCAAAAACCAGTCTTATTATACGTTCAAACATTGTAATTTATCTACATTTACAATATATTTATGTAAATATGTTTCTTTGTAATAGGACTGAAAAATATAAAATATTTATAGGGATAAAGAGGCGCTGGATGCTTTGTCGTATGAACTGCTTGTATGAAAGAAGTTGCCGATAAGAAATGTTTTTAAGTGTGTTTGATTTGAGTACCGTCTTTAAACCCAATTCAATGCATCTTCAGAAAATATTAATAAAGGTTTCATTGACGAGAGCAAAAGGATATTTTCAATACTATCTTATTGCATTGTTTTATCTTTCAATTTAGTATATTTTTTTGAACAGGATTCTTATATTAAAGGATGATACGTGGTAGTTATTATTTATACATTTACTATAGACAAATAACCTTTATTAAAATACAATACAATTTTTCATTACATTTTTTAACATTTTATTTAAAAATCTTTAATATATCTTAAATATTAAAAGAAATATTTAAGATATTATTCATAACATCAAGTGCGAAAGGTAAACGAGACTGCCAATATTAATTCCTGAGGGGTCACTCTCACCTCTCAACACTTATAAACTTTGATAGTATTAGTGATTTTGATAAACTCAACATACATCTACAAATTTATATGAAACTCTTGGTTCTAGTGTCAAACATTGTGTTATAAACAGATCGTAGTTTAACTTTAACATAATGTATATTTATTTAGTCTCTTTGAACATTATAATTTTGAATATCTGCAATATATAACACTATTTTTTTTAGTTTAAAATATAAATATAAACTTTAAATAAATTTGTCTCAGTTAAAATAATTTATTGCTTGTTTCTGTTAATAGAGACAGATGACGCCTCTTATCTTTTAAGCTCATTAACTCGCTCACTACGAATGAGCAGAGAGTTATTTGACATTATAATGCATAAGACATGTCATATTTTTTTTCACTTTTACTCAATGGAGTATTTTCAATATTACTTATATTAAGGAGAAACTATTCTCAATTATATTATTATTTGTTATCAATGTAACATGGTATTAAGTAATTTTAAAGAGTGCGTGCATCTGTGCTTAATTGGTATATCTCTTTAATTTCAAAACATTGTAAAACTTACCTTCATCACGCGCTAGAAGAAGTTTTTTATAACTTTAATTTTGAAAATTGTTAGTTTGTTAGCGACATTGTTTAACAAACTTATATTTAAATAAAAAGTGGTAACAAGTAGGTATGCTCTGATGAAAAGTAAGATCATTTAAAAAAACAGTTTAATTTGAGGCTTTCAGGATTTAGAGTAAAAATGGAGCCAGTTGTAAAATAGATATTGTCAGCGATAAGTTTCAAGGAAGTCCTTGGATGCCGTTAGAACTACATAAAGAAATTCTAAAATTTATGTAAAAATAAGACAATATTATCTATTGATTATTCTTTTATTGCAATATTATTTGTAAACTAATGTTAACGAAGAGTTTGGTTGTTGAAAATAACGTAATGGGAATTTCTTTTTAATTTATTTGGTATTTTTGTAACATACTAAATTAACATTTAAATTTGGGTAATTGATATAAAAATAATATATAAATGCCTTTATATTTTTAGATGTATATTAACGTGTCCGGGCGCAATAGATCAGAATATGAAACTGTGTGCGTTAACTGAGGTACTCGTACGTCATACTAACAATACACAATGTCTTATATTATTATAATGAAATTTCTTGTGTAGTAATATTGGAAGAATCATAGAAATAGTCCCTGATTCTTGAACGAATGGTCTGGTATGATTTATTTAATAGGAAACGTTTTAATATATATTATATTACATGCAGTATTTCAATACATATATACTCGTATATCAACTTTCACTTCTCTATATATTTGTTTTTACAAATCATAATGAAACCATTTTTAATTATCTTCCTCAATTAAATTGAGTTGTAAAATCAAACCAACTATTTGAAAGATTTATCTAATATAACAAATATAGGTATTACTTTATTACTTTAGCATATCTTGTAAATTTACTTATTATCATGATTCTGAATTACCAAATTATTGTTTTTTAAGAGTATAAATTATTTTTTTGTAAGTTAAAGAATATATACTACGAAATTTAAAAACTTTATAATATATCAAAGATTTTTAAACACCGTTGAAGAATCATTCGTCGAGTGTTCGAAGTTTTGTAACATCTTGTGTTTGAATGTCATTTAACTTTTAAAGACATCTCCGTAAATTGAAAATTGATTTTGAAGTTTAATTTGTTACTTCGATCACGTGTTTGTTATTATCATGTAATTTAAATGTTTTTGAACAGCTTGTGTCGCATTAATATTTTATACTTTTTAAATACATTTCTCTTCTGTTTGCTATATACGTTGTTGATTTAAAGGTTATAATATAAGGCTATTAACTCTAGGCAACTATTCCAGTGTATTAACCCATTAGAAGTCACCGTACTCATTTGAGTACAGCTATATTTTTAGGCATATATTCCAGAACTCTTAAGTATGCGTGGGGTACTTCATTATTTTACTTAATTGTAAGGTCCTTTAAGTGTATTCATAAATAATAAGTGGATAGTGCGACATTTTTATTTTAAAAGTGTCGGTTAAAGTTGTGTTACGGAAACGTCATCGAGGTAAGTACATTATTTTAGATTTTTTAAAGTAATTAGTGCTTCTAAGTGTGTTATTTCGATTTATTTGGCTAGATTAGATGTAAAGGAAATATATTAGAAACTGTTAAATTAATTACATATTACTAAAATAAAACTAGAATCTTGTAAATGTAACTGTACTCAGTTGAGTACACTGACAACATACGTAACTAAAATAACAGTTTTTTCTTTCAGATACTTTGCAATGAAGAAACAGCGATTTACAGCTCAAAATAGTTACCATATGCTTCAGGAAGCTATCGAAGGTGTGTTACAGGATATTGAAGATAATGAACCTGACCTGGCTATCATACCACCTGATTCAAGTAGATTGACTGATGAAAAGGAGGGTGCCGACGAGGATATGGCGGCGTGTCCCATACCGCAAGAAGTACCTGGTACTATTGAGATAATTAGGCATCGAGAGGATAATGGTAGCGAGGAATCTACGCACAGTGTCAGTGATGATGCTACCCGCCAATTTTCTTTGAATCCGAATCCAAACTGGTGCAAATGTACCCCTTCATATTCTTTGACTTTTCATAGTTCAACTGAATTCTCTGATAAGAAAAGTGCTATTGATGAACAACTAAAGGGCCTCAACCCTGTACAAATACTTGAAAACGTAATGGATATGATAATATCTAATAGCAAACTATATGCTAACCAAAACAATAGATACGAGTTTCAGCTAGATTCCACTGACATGACAATTTTCTTTTGGGATTTTGATAATTTCTGGCTACCATAAGCTACCTCGAGAACCAATGTACTGTTCGTTAGATGAAGACATACCACGTTTGTTCTAAACTTATAATAAAAATATGGGAGATGTTGATGAACTTGACCAGCCCTTCTTATTATATAGAATTGGTGTTCACGGAACAAAAGGTGGTGGTGGGTTATATTTACATATATGATAGATATGGCTGTTTCTGATGCCCGGCACTTACATGTAATGTGCAATAATAATCCTATGGATCAGCTCATATTCCGACGTCACATTGGACGACGTCACATTGGTCGACGACGACAGGGTGAACAAAGAAAATCAAGGCAAGCTGCATAAATTGTCGAAGGCCTACGTCAAGATGGAGTTGGGTATTATCCCAACAAAATTAGTAAACAGCTGCGGTGTGTAGTTTGCAGTTCTAGAGTGCTTTGGCAATGTAAGAAATGCCTGAAAACACTTTGTGTTAAAAAAGCGTGGTTGGATAATTTTCATACTTAGGCGGTCAGTGTACTCAATTGAGTACATCCCTATATTTTCGTGAAAAACAAAATTTTTCATATTTTTTTTAATTAATATTTTCTTTTTTACTTACTTTAATATAAAACTAACAAAAAATCGAAAATAATATTTGTAGTTTTCATTTGACCTTTAATGGGTTAAAGTAGAAGAATCCAAAACCAAACAATAATAATTTGCGTTATATAAAGCTCATGGCTTTTATTTGTTTAGTTTATTCCGACAACATACTCGTATATAGGAAGCGGTTAACCCGGGCGTTACCAGCGGCGATACCAACATAACAAAAACTGGAGTTCAAATCAAATGTTTCCCGATTAACTAAATCTTTGTCTGGAAAGTAAGTTTACTTCTAAATTACTTCATTGTTTACTTAGTGCCATAGATTAAGAGAAGTAAACAATTAAATATGAAAGTTTATAAACAATATGTTTATTGTAATATACTTTATATTCTTACACTTGAAACTTAAGTATAAACTTAAGTGTGAGAATATAAGGAGCAATAAATATATATTTGTGTAAAGGTAGTTATTTCTTGTATTTTCTTAAATGAATAGATATGGTTTTGTAATGACGGTATTTGGAGTGAATTTTTCTAATTATAAATATAATATCTAATATATATATTGTGCAGGATATCATATTACATCTTTAACTTCTCGCTTGAGACATCTTATTATAGGTATTAAATACGCTATTAAATAATTGAATATGATTGAACTGAACACAAAAGTGATTGAAAATTGACATAAGATTTATTTCATTGTAATTCTAATAGAATTAAATTTACTCTATAAGTAATTTACATTAACAAGCAGAATGGAGATGATGAAATAATTGTGACAGGAGATTCCTTTGAGATTTTAAATACAATTGTATACAATATTTACCTTTTCATTGTATGAATAAGATGTTTGTCTGTTTGTTTTAGTCAAAAAGATACAATTTCTTAAACATTAATTAACTTAAAAGGTTAAAGGTGAATGTTATTAAAATATAAATAACATCAATTTAATGACATTCAATTACAATAAGTAAAAATATATAATATAAAAACTACATACGCCAATAAACACTCAGTCGACCGAATTCAAATAATTCTGTCATAATTCTCTTATGGTAAAGTTAAGTTAAAGTTCTAGATTCCTTCTAAATATGTTAAATATTTTTGTAATGAATTAATTATATATGAAATTAGTTGAAATTTAATAAATAAATTCAGCTCAAATAAGTATATAATATATATAATTTAGACTTATTTACTTATTTAATATGTCCCAAGTGGAGCGACAAGCTACAAACATTCCTTAATAAAACGAATGACAACGAATATGCTTTGAGATAGAGGATATCAAAATGATATGAGAGCTTCTTGAGGAATAAATATATAACTTGGAATGTCCACATACTAATACAATGTAGTCAATGCAATAAAAACGTTACTATTATTATTGCATTCTTAGACATGTTTGCTCCCTCAATGATGTAATATCATCAGATCAGACTGCACTAGTGCAGTCTCCTCACTTTACTTTTACTTTCTTAATAAATTATTAGATAGTTTTTAAGTGACTTGAAGCAGTAATAATAAAAATTTTTGTAATTTGTTTATTGTAAAAATCATATTTCTTATTTTTATTTCTTCATATACTTTTCACTGTTTGTACATACGCATGTACAAACAGAACTATTACGAGGGTCAAACTGAAAGTTCTTAGAAAATCAAAAACTAAGCATTCTAGTAAGCAAATACATCGCTGCATTCGATGGAACCATTGAGAAAAGCACCTTGCCCACTCGGCCTTAGGGGTCTCTTCGATGGCGTTTTGAAACGCAGCCACTGCTTCTTCGGCGTCTATAAAACGTTTTCCTCGAAGTTTTTCTTTTATTTTCGGAAATGAATAAAAATCGCAGGGTGCGAGGTCGGGGCTATACGGCGGGTGACCCAGTAATTCCACGTCTGAGGTCACCAAATAGTCGATCGTTTGCCTGGCGGTGTGCGACGAGGCATTGTCGTGATGAAGGAGGATCCTGCTGCGAGGTCGTTTCTCTCGAACTTTTTCCAAGACAAGTGGCAAACAATTGTTAGTATACCACTTTGCATTAACCGTTTTCTGATCCTCTAAGACTACTGTCGCGTAATGACCTGTCTTTCCGAAGAACGAGGCCACCATCTTTTTTCCAACACTTCGACCTCTCTTCACTTTAGTTGGCAACTCTTCGGAAGGAAACACCCACTGAGCAGACTGTCTTTTGGTTTCCGGATCATAACAGTAAATCCAGCTTTCGTCACCCGTTAGTATGTCGAACACACCATTTGAGTCACCTCCGTTAAATTTTTGGATCATTTCTCGGCACCAATCAACACGGCGGAGTTTTTGAGCCTCGGTCAAATTATGCGGTATCCAGCGGGCACAAAGCTTCCTGACCGCTAAATGTTCATGGAAGATTTTGTGCACTTGACTCATACCTATGCCTAGACTTGTCCGAATCTGCTGATAGGTCACTCTTTTGTCAGTCTCTATCATACGCCGCACAACACTGATGTTATCTTCAGTCGTCGCTGTAGAAGGCCGTCCCTCACGCAAATCATCGGTGAGATTAGTTCGACCACGTTTGAATTCATTAAACCAGTTGTAAACTGTGGCACGAGATGGGGCTTCATCGTGAAAAGCCAATCGAAGTCTATCATAACTTTCTTGTTGACTTAAATGACATCGAAAGTCATAAAAAATCATTGCACGAAAATTTTCTCGGCTTAAATTCATTCTGACGTGCACAGACAATTTTCAATTTGCCGCCAAATCGTAAAACAAATGACAAATGACAAATGAATGAAATGTACACTCAATAATATTGGTAAAGAGTTCTATTTTCAAAATTTAAACTATTTTTTTAATATAATGCTTTTAAGTGGCCAGTTCTAAAAACGTTCAGTTTGACCCTCGTATATAACAAATAAAAAATATTTGTATGTGCGTAGGCGGGTGGTGCTGTGACTCGGAAGACCTTGTTGTCTACCGACTCATCTGTTATTAAAATAAATCTCAGTTATTGTACCTTAAGCAAGTAGATAAAGTAAAACTTGTTTATAGCTAATAATAATCATCATCGGATTATTTCTATTATAATTATTATGGCACCAATATTAACATTTTTATTGCACTTTATTGCAAATGTACCCGACGCTAATACAAATTAATAATTAAATTATTAATTAACATATGATACAAATTATACTACTTTTTATCAGTCGTCTATAAAATAAGTAGCAATAGGAAAAATGACTTTAGTAATAGCTTCTCCGTTTAAAATGTTGGCTTAATAGACTACAAAATATAATAAATTTTAAAAGTATATTAAAATGAAATTATAAAATTAACCTCGAGAGTTACTGAGGTGGTGTAACTGACACTGCACTGTGCATTCTGGATGTAGCTACTTAAATCCAAAAGGTATTTTCTACAATGTTTTTACAAATAAATATTTTATAATTCTATTCAGGTTATAAATTATTTTTAATTACTCGGTTTTAACGTAATAAAAGTCCATATTCTCTTTATACTCATATTTGGAAAAATAATTTATTTTAGTGTTTGTACATGACATGCAGTTTGTTTGTAGTGTCGTAAAATCTATGCAACAGGTTTTGATAAAAATTTATATGGTCGGAGATTATTTTCTCCGATTAACAAGTTACTATAAATATAATATTAAAACTATTAAACTGATTTCAATGAAATTTTGTGAGCCGTTGGATTATTATCCGTCACTATATAGGGTACTTTTTAGAGTCCAGTTGCAGTGCGCAACTGGATTCATTTTTAGGAGGAACAAAAATAATATTTTGGCTTATAATTGCAAGAAAAAGCAAATGGTATGGGTTTATACTAATTTGAAATGATGATAGATCGTAATGTTTAGGTGAGGGAAGCGCAAGCCGCTGGCAACAACTAAGTAGCAACATGGAAGAGCAGTAGTCGTTACTACTACAGCTCGTTAGCTGTGGACATTAATACTTTTACAATACACAAAGGGAAGACAAGTGTAGTATGTATTGTGCATTTAACAAAATTAATTCACTGTGACATTAAGCCGTTTTCTTCCTACTTTTCTAGAAACTAAAATTTTTATTTCTAATAGGAGATTTTTATTTAAAAACTATAATTTCAAGGTAAAATGAACAAACTAAATTGTAGTCTTAGTTTGATCAGCAATTTAATTACATTACACATTGTTACTAGGGGAATAGTTTATTTTTATAGTCTTTTCTGATTTATTATTATAATAAACCAAATCGTTACGCAAGCAACTAAACGAAGTTCCAGCTGCTTACCATGTCAATATAATGTTTTTAATAATTCTACAAAGACATTAAATTGTTTAAAGGTCGGGGTTATTTTCAAGCAGGTAAGAATTATTCTTCGAATATCTTCTGTATCGATGAATACAGGAATAAGTCACATCTTTCTCTTTATGAAAGCACTATTCCCTAAAAGTAAGGTAAGGTTAGATGAAATATATTATTAAATAATAAAAATATATTTATCTAACATCCCAAATCCACAAAGGGACATTACACTCGACTAACCATTAAAGATGTCTATTCAATATCTGTATTCATGCGTGTATTTGAGATAGATACTCGGTGCGATGCTTTTTTATATTGAAATAACCCATTTTTTTAAATAAAATATTCAAAATTTATTGTACAATTTACATATCTTATAAAAATATAGTAAGTTACAATGCTTTAATTTTAATTAATTTAAAAAAATTTGAGCGGATGATGAAAATACTATTTAGTGATGCGATAAATGATCGATGTTGGTAAGCTTTGGAAGAATTCATATCTGATTGTCATTATTAATTAGTCATAAGTAAAAGATAAATAATTTAATTTAATATATTATATAATATAAATCACATATAATACTTTTGTCTTTTTCAAAATCAGATTTTTTTAGAAATAATCACATAGATTCTTTAGCGAGGTTAATGTAGGACATATAAATCGGATCAGGATGCCGATCAGACGGAAAATCTTGGCTCTTGTCCAGATCATCTGATTCTACAACTATGAATATTTATCTAATAATTCGGTCTACCATAACCTCACGACCAGCTTTAGGAGAAAATGATTTGACAGAGCTGTCAAGAGTTAAGATTCTCAGTGATGATATCAACCAAACAGAAATATCCATTAGGTATTCTATAAGAAACTATAATTTTATTTCTAGTTATACATAAATTGGTTATTAGAGTTTTTGGAAGAAATATTATCGGTACAGTTATCATTTTATTTAGAAATAACCTATACAAATACCCTCAATAATAACTTACTTATCTTTAGTATCACCTATGGTAGTTATTGGTACTTAAAATTTAGTGTAGCAATGAAATAAATATTACACAATATAAATTACTTAGAATTGTTGATAGTCGTAAAAAAGTAACTATCAAAACTATTTTATATTTCCTTTTACCATGTAGTCTAATTATTGTACAATTTGTATTCAGATTACAAAACACCAAACTTTGTCTTTTGTGAGTCCATCGTTAGAGGAAGGCATCTCAACTATAATTCAATTTGCTTGTCTCTGTAGAAACAAGAAGCATGATCTTCCTTTGAGGTTTTCTCATATTATGTTTATTTTAATTTCATCCGAAGCTGTATTTAATAAAAGTTTATTAACGTGTACAGATTTAATGAAAATATTAAATTACCATCAAACATAGCCGTATTTATAAAACTAGTATCAAATATCCGTGTATATTAATATATTATAACAATTTATAACTCTCACTTCTTATGAAGTGAAGATTACAGATGTTCTATCGAATATCTCGATAAGACCCGTTTGTTTAATTAGTGCAACACAATATCTCATAGCTTTTATTAAACATCCGATCAAATGATTCTGCGAATAAAGAAATTGATATTTGTATTACGACAATGAACGCTAAGCTAAGTATTTCAACGCACTAATCTCTAAAAGTGATTGTTGAAGTTAAAATTGTAACTGTATTTTTGTAAGTGATAGATCATACATTGTGTAAGTTTAATTATATGTAAATATCTTACTTCAAACCTTACCAAAAGTGTAATAAGGTGTCTTTTAATTAAATGTTGGTAATTCTGCTTAAACATTCCGAACATGTAAATCCGTAATGGATCACCAGTCTACCGATCATTATCTTTTTAAAGATTTTCTTTGGTTATTACTATTTTTGTATTAATATATAAATGCGTATAATATTAAATATTTGATGAATATAATCCGCTGCCGCTAATTACTTCAAAAGCCTCGAAGTGAATGTTTAAGATGGTTAACATATTTGTGTTCGTCCTTGATTTATGAGGACATAGTTTTAAGTTAAGCAGCAAAATTAAAATCACATTTAACGTATCTAATAAATTATATTCCGAAATATATAATTAATCTACAGTAATCTGATAATGTATGTATTTATTATATTAAATATACAGTCTAACATGGAACTTTCTGATTTTTTGAAGTTAATTAATTATAAGTTTTAATTATTTTAGTAATATAATTTAATATTATAATATAATTTTCTGATTTTAATATCTATCGATTGTCTTGGTATGATAATAAAAATACTTGACAATTTTAAAATGCCTATTGCTGTAAAAATGAAATGTCTTATTTAAATTTTATTATAAATTACATTTATATTTAGATCATTTTATTATTTGTAATGAAAAAAGACGCATTTAATATACTAGATGGAAATAAGTACGTTGCAATTACAAACCTGTTAAAAACTAACCGCACTCCACAACCCCACACTTACATCAAGGAACTCTTGAATTTCGGGAAAATTTTGTAAAAATACCAAAATTATAACGGAATGCTTTAAATGTACATACAGTTTATGTAAGTGTTAAAATGAACAGGATGTATTATGATTATGATATATAAATACCGGCTACAGCCGAATCCACCCGGAGTCCGAGCTAGTGAAAGCTCTGGAATGAAATGAAAATGTATGATTTTTTAAAATTCTTATGAATTTTAAATATATTATGTTTTATTTAAATGTATCATGCAATCTTCTTTCTATTCTTTAAACGCTATGCCTGTAATAAATTAAATTTGAGACAAATGTAACATTTATTTGATAATGTGAAAATCCATCACTTATATATGTCTAAACCCATCTTAATTCAAGACAAGTCTCGCTACAGTTTAAGATACATCGTTCATTTGCAATGTAATTTATGGGTTATGTCTCTCAATGAAGACAGATAATGCCTCCTATCTTTTGGGTAGACCTCGAAGAATTCGGTCTACCCATTCATTTGTACCCGACTTTCGAATTTTGGAAAAATTTCTTCACAGGAGGTCTTTTTATGACCCCCTGAGTCCGAAATGACCATTGGTCAAAAAGTTTATATATATATATATATATATGCGTGCGTGCGTCCAGATTCGACTTTTGTCAGCACGATAGCGGCCGCAGTTTCGCTCGGATCGCTTTCAAACTTTGCACAAAAATCAACCAACCAAAAATGAAGGTCAAGTTTGTTTAACCAGAGAAATCCGGCTACAGGGGCCGCTAGGACCTCACTTTTTCTGATTTCAGTTTTTCGACCATAACTTTTTCCCTATTCAAAGTAGATCAATCGCTTTCATATTATATGATGTCTTTGATGAATACCTATAACTAATGTAAATAAACCGAAAACCTAACTTCATTAATTTAGGGCTGGGGGTAAAAAAACCGAAAATTTTGGGAAAAAAATTCATAACTTTTTTCTGGTAAACATTCTTGCATCAAAGTATTTTTAATAGAAAGGTTATTTTTTATTCAAAATTTTTGTACCTAAAGTTTTTCCGTAAAAGGTAACGTTTCCGAGAAAAAAAATAAAAACCACTTTTAGCTTAAAATTTAAGGTAGGTAAAACCACGGCAACTTTTTTCTGGTAAACATTCCCTCCTCGCAAATATTTTTAATAGAAAGGTTATTTTTTACTCTAAATTTAAGTACCAAAAGTATTTCCAAAAAAGATACCTTTTCCGAGAAAAAAAATAAAAACCGCTTTTTGCTTGAAAATTTTTGATGTAAACAACGGCATCATGTGTTATTCTTAGGTAGTGAATTATATTTTAAACGAGTTACACACGAGGTCTACCCACGCATGTCCCCCTGCGGGCACGGATTTTTGTAAGACTGGTTTAATTTCACACTCCGTATCTGTTAAATACTATTGTGGTGATATATTTTATATATTAAATATACCAACACCAATTCAAAGCGAAATAACAGGTATACAACATTTGAAAGGATTTTTAGAATCAAAAATTTTGTATTTCAACGCTCACTTTCCTAGCTCAATTCAATAAATCCGTCTTGTGGGCGGTTTTATGACCTGCTATTTATTTCTTTCTGAAATCACTTTTACTGCGGGAAATTTTATATTGCTGAAAAAGTCACAGACATTTAATATACTATGATTCTTGTGAGAAATTGGATATAAGATAAAAAATAATAATGTAGTCTTGCTTCAAATGTAAAATGAAATAAATAAAACTGTTTTATTTATTGTCAGCGAAATTGTTTATATTAAGTTCAGATATTCGAATGGACATAGAAAAGACACACTTTGCGGATAGGATTTAGGCGATTATCCTAATTTATGTTAGGGGTTTCTTTCAAATCCTGGTTATGAGAGTCGTATTATCGCGATTATTAAATTTTATAGTATTTTTATTAATTCTTATCTATTTAAACATTTATAATAAAATTATTGGTAGGATATTTAATATGGTACAATATTTGACTAAGTATAGAAAATATTCATAATATTTTAAGATTGAAAATGTAAATACCAGCTTAAGAATTATAATAATAAATATATCCTAATATTTAATGTTACTTATTGGGAACCAAAAAAAAATTAAATCTATGACAAAAGACATTTTCTTAATAAATGAAAATTGTAGGAGAGTTTGGGTTTTGATTATCTGCGGTTTGATTTTATTTAATATCATAAAGGATAAACGTAAGCTCTCCTTGTTTGTAAGTAATTACGTGCCTCCATCTTCTCAGCCTGAGGCTTGATAATCAACCATTTATTTCGCTTTTCTTAGAACCTTAAGAATATTTTCCTTGTGTAGTGGTCAATATTAATTTTGAATTTACCTAAATATTTTAGTAAAGTTCATTTTTGTGAAATTCATTAAAATTTATTTATTAAATTTCGTCATATCTTCATACAGAATATTCTCTTGTTTTGTTAAAAAAATTTAATAATATTTATTGAAAATGTTGTTTTCAATTTGCTTCTTTTATATAAAAAATATTTTGTGGATTACCAACTTCTATTTTATTATTTAATAAAAATATTTTTAAAATTAAAACGTTATTAATGAATAAAGATTTAATTATTTTAATATTATTTATTTTATGATAACGACTTGAAAACTATTAATAAAAATATTTGTTAAAATCAATTACAGGAATATAATATAATACCAACTTATTACCCTAATTGGTCATATTGAAACAGTTAAGTTGAAAACAATTTTCCGTAGTTTACATCAGTTAGGCGAGCTACTCCAAGCGCATGGTACAGGTACAATGAACAACTTGTTATTCTATAATGTAATCTGTAATGTGAGGGGATTCAAGATGTCCTATAAATATCTGCGACAAACGGACAGGACAGGACCTACTTACATTTCAATATTGTTATCTTGTCGAAGCTTGCAAATAACGTAAGGATATTGCATTTGATTCTCATATAAGTCTCTGACTACTCGATGAACAGAATAGTTACATCTTACTTATAGTACTCGAAAATGGTCTAGTTTTATTTTTTTTACTTTTTGTAATGGGAGAACAGGTAAGGCTGTAAGGTATAAATATTTACGTGACAGTTATAATTATATTGAGTCAGGTAGGTAGGTAGATTTTTATATACTTTTAAGGCAATCGTAGATGCAGTGAGGGTCAGAAATTACTATTTTAAATTAATATTGAGTTATGTAAGGTTGAAGTTTAAACTAAATAGAAGTCTAGATAATGAAGTTTGCTAATATAATAAGCAGTAGTTAGTATAATCAACTTAGTCGTTACCAACTCAGTGGGAGGTACAGTGCATCATCGGGATAGAAGTTTTAGAAAATTCCTGAATTTCTGGAATAAGCTACGGCAATCGATACAATTATATACTGAAGTTAATTTAGTTCAACCGCAATTACTTCAAGTTGAATTTTCACTATAACCTCATAAATTGTACGTAATTTTTATTATATTGTAATTAAAATAAATTAATGGTAAATATAAATATGTCAATTTAATCTGTCTGTCACAACTTTTATATTTAAAGTGTTCCCCAACCGCAAAGCTAATAGAGAAGTGCGTGGAACAAACTTTGTTAATATTTACGGCATTAAATACTGTAATATTGAACTTTCTTTTGCTTTTTGTCCATTGCACTGAGATTTGAGCACTCTTAAACCTTAAACTTAAACTTTTAAACTTAATGTCGCTACATTAATTCACCGTTTAAAATTAACGCTCTGAAATTGACAAGTTTTATTTTATTGTTATATATTAACTGTTGTTTTTTTGTACTGGTAATATTATATTCTATTTAGAAATCTACTCAAAGTTAATTACTCAAAGAAAATTATTATATAAATTCACGTCATTGTGTAAAAAAAATGTGTTGTACTGCAATAAAGAATATACTTATAAAGATCTACTTAACACACAAACAATCAAATGTTATAAACGAGCGAGGTGACTTAAGCCTCTACAAAACAGAAAAAACCTTAAATGTGATGAAAAGAGTCATAATAATTAGTTAGAATTATTATATTATATATAATAAATGATATAAGTATTTTATAAGATATAAAAATAGTAAGGTAACAATTGTCGTAAAAATTTAAAACACGTCTTTAATCACTCATTTTCATAATGTAATCTATTCGTCTATAAAGGAAAATATCAAATGCGGCAGAAAAGTTACGAAATTTAGTTGACAAAGAAGAATAAAATAAAAGAATCGGTTCAACTAAGTGCCATCGTTATCCGAATTAGAATAATCAATCACCTCTTGAATTCAACTCGCTTCAGTTGTAAAATAATCCTTCAATTAAATATCTATTTTAAGGTACTGTCTGATGTCCATAATATAAATGTTGTACTTAAAGTGTTACTAGTCTTTTTATTTAGCTTACTTCATTTTTTACTTCAAAAACCAGGAACCAGGGTTTTAAACTATTTCATTCCAAAATAAATTCGATAATATTAGTACTTACAATAACTAAAACTCTTCAATATGTCACTGTTGTTGTTGTTCTAATTGCTCTAGTTTATGGTTAGATTATAATAATATAAAAAAAAACAGTTACAATTTAAAAATCTTTTAAATCAATTTTTAAATTAAACGGGTAATATTAGTTTTACCTAGAAGAATACAACCCTTATAGTTAGCACTTTCAATATATCAACCAAGTTGTAAGAATTTTAAATTTAAGCTTTCAATCGAATGAATTGTTATATTTTACATTTGTATGAACCTCATTATCGGTGCCGTGAAATTTGTTCAATTTACCGCAATTTCAAAATAGTTTAGTTGTCTTATGTATCTATATAGCTGACGATTTTTATTTAACAAAATTAACAATAACTGACAGTGATTCATTCCTATTTTGGTCCCAATTGAAATTAATAAGGTCTAAATTGAAATTAAAAAGAGCAGTGAAAAGAGATGGCTCTTTTGACTCCTCTTCTAATTGATATTTACAACCATACTTAAATTTACATTTTAATTTATTCTTGAATACAATATCATTTTTAACGACCCTAAGAGGTTGAGACGGATAACGTTTTTGAGATGAGACGGTTTCATTAACCCTCAAAGTGTGAGATGAATAAATGTTATAATATGATTCGAGAATTATTCAAGACCACAACACTTCAGAAGGCATTGTATTTTGCAATTATATATGTAAATATATTTACTTTTGATGCTGTTCCGTTCCTAAATTAATTATAAATAGTTATTTACTGATACTAAGTTCAAATACATATCTTCAAAAGATTTGTAATCCGTAGATAAGTATTTTTGTTTGATGTAACACATTATCTTAAACTTTAAATTATATATATATATATATATATATACAGGATGTTCCAGAAAAATGGATAGCCCTGGAGCGCCTAATAGTACACTATCAGGTGCTCAAAAAAATACCCAAAAAAATCCAAGTGTTTAGTTAAGAAGGTAAAAAAAGTTTAATTTTTTTTCTACGAAATTAGTCCCTTTGTTAAAATTATTTAGTGCTCACTAGAGTCAGGTTTCGAGTCTTTTTAAAGTAACATATCTCTAAGATTTTGCATGAGTTTTGAATGCTTTACGTTTATTCAATTTAAAAATTGTAATAAAAGAATTTAATAAATAAAAGAAGAGAAAATACGAATACACAAGGGATGCTCGGTCTCTTAGGAAATATATTGCAAATAATTATTAATATGTACTTTTTTGCTGCTTTTACATTTACAAAATAGGATTTTAAGTATCTCAAAGAAATTTGTCCTGATCAAACTTAGACTTTTGTATTAGATTCCAAAAGTTTTTATATCTATTTTTTAAATATTGTATTGTGTATACTACAGGAAATTCATTTCATTATTTAATAGAAGTAATTGTAAAACTGTTTACTTAAATTAAGAAAATATAATAAATGAAAGTAGCCTAGTCTATACCAATCATGTATTTCACAAGTTCAAGAAAAAAAGAATTCAATGTGATTTTTTTTTTCTTGAACATTACACAAGTTATAGGAAAGTCACTGTAACTATAGAAGTTATCTTATAACGAGCCGTGTTCGATTATTTGTTTTATTGGGTAAATTATTTTAAATGGTATTAATATTTTGTTACTTTATATATAATTCATTTCTACTTATTGTTGTGTAAATTTCTTATTCATTTATAATTGTATTTCGTAAATATTATTATTAAATCATTTCTTTAAAGCGTTACAAGTAGTAATGCAATCTTTTTACATTTATCAATTCTATTACTGCACCATTTTCTTTCGTCGAGGCAGATAATTCAAACTAATGTATCCGGTATCGGAATTTATTTATGAACTCTAGCAATTTATATTTAATGCCAATTTGTAACATGTTTATATAGTGCATAATTGATTGTAATACAATGTATTTGACAATCACTTATAAATAATGTCACTTTCAAATAACAAATTAAAATTAACTGAATATTGAATTGTAATATTATATTAAATTTATAATGCTAAAACAAACTGTACCCGAAACCTGGGAATAATTTAGCATATCTGAATTTATATAAAATAAAATTACTTAAATGGATAAATAAGAATATTTTTTTAAATTTTAACAAATTGTTACTTTACACATTCGCTAAAATTTATAAAACTTCCTTTTCTTACTATATAAATCAGTTTTTTTTTCTTCTTATAAAAATAGTAATTTTTCTAGCAAGTTTCTTGAACCCACAATAAATATTTAATCTGAATTGATCCCTAAATACAAGGAAAAAATAAAAATTACTTCGGGGTTATTTGATACAAAATATAAGAAGTATTTTGTTCAGTTATCTTATTTTAGAGGTTATTTGCCAAAAACTAATCACGTTATATTAATTTCTGTATAATGTTGCTTATAAAACATACACACAAACAAATAAGTACATGTATTATATTTGTTCTTTGCATCAAAATGAGTCCGTGAATCTGCAAATAATTTCTGAATTTTAATTAATATGTTTTTCTATTAAAGTAAATGATTTTGAGTCTAAAATCAATACTACATTTCGATTCAGAGTGTTAAAGGTTTCTGTAGGAATTTAGGAAAAAGCGTCAAATACTTTAACTGAACAGTCGGTTAAGTATATGTAACTAATAATCCAGATAATAATCGCATTCTAAAAAGAGAATATTCATGGACAAATCAATACTTAAATTGATGTTAACATAACAAATTAAAAAAACTTGAATAGAATTAATCGATATATTTTTCCACATTCCTGATATATTGCACAAATTTTCAACCCCACCCTAACACATAGTTAACAATTACACTTGACAGTTTGTTATTGGATTTGCCCTTCTACTAAGTAATCAATTGACGGACACTAGCTTTTAGTAGCAGCTTCACCCCATGGAGAAATCAACTTACATAATAAAAGAGCTTTACAGACATAATTTTAGATTTCTATTTCATAGATCCAGCTATTTCTACCATGTGATATAATAAATCTTATTATGAATAAAGATTAGGTAGTTTAATTATAAAATATATTGTTATATAATAAATTATATGAAAATATAGGCTTCTAATCCCTAATAAATAGCATGATATTATTATATATTACTAATATTTTTGATAGTAGTAAAGTGACATGGGAGATAACAAGACAAGCTTTTTAGAATTTAAGCTATTGCTATGACTATCTAAGATATATTAGAAAAAAAAATTGAAATTAAAACAATTAAACTATTACAATTAAATAAAAACACTTTTATGTAATTAATATAAATGTTTAAGGTATATAAATTGTTCCACGAAATAAGTGCTTTTACGAACTACTCCGAGACTCAAAGCTTATGAGATCGTCGAGAGATTATATCAGATTAAATTTACGTAAAATAAACAATTTCGACATAATTTAAACTATTATATTATATTAATTAGTACTAACTACTACGCTACAAAAGAGAAAATTTAATAATTTTATATATTTATTTGAGAAAAAGTGTCAACGTTTTCGTTTGGTTAAGTAATGTGTTACACAGATTAGACTAACAAACAAACAAACATCTTTCTTAAATTACAAGAAAGTTACAAACTTTTGAATGTATATCCACAAAGAAAGTAAAGAATAAAATTTAACAATTTTGTTATAATAATAAGAATGTCACCAAATGAATATAATTATAAATTCCATATGAGTTTAAACAAAAAAACTCTAAAGACGCAGCGTCATAAACAATTTTAACAATGTTTTGATGAAGGAAAAAAACGAAACTCCAATTGCATAATTAAGGCAAGACAAACTTACAGCTAAATGTCAATACAAAAAATCCTATCGTTATCTTTATTCTTTTAGACTGTAACACATTCATGAAACCGATATTAAATATTGTAACTACAAAATTAAATTTATGGCTTATATTAATATTTTGTATGATTTTTTATGTTCTCGTTCTTACTTTTATACAAACATGTTAGTTATTATGTTTACTTAATATTTTTAGTTGACAGGTAAAAGGTTCTCTTTTGTTATGTTTTGTTTTGCTATATGTATATAAACAGTTGAATTATAATTATTAAATTAGTTACAGAATCTTCTTCCGGGCCATTTCATTTACCCCTACTCGCATTACACGGTAATTAATAGATCCATTGTTCAATCTCACTCAAACCTATCCTATGGTACATATCTCTATTAAGGCTCTACTCTATCTTCACCCTCATCACACTGATACTGGCATTCAGCCGCAGTCATCTGATAAATTAAAGATTCTTTATCTCTCTATCCACGCTTCAGACATCTCTTCTTCAGGCATTATTTTTTGGCCATTTTTAAGAATTCTTGAAGTTGCCACGACTGCGGCTATTTATTTTTGAAATTAAAGCAGTTCGAGACATCAACAACTTTTACAAATATTTGTCTTAATGAATATAATATATATAACATGTACATGCTTTACTTAATCTAGATTTTAAATTAATTAGTTATAGGATTTAATATGACATGTCTCATTGTATGTACCGTGTTACGACAAACATTTATTATTTATTTATTTATTTATTTACTCTTTATTGTACACCACAATACAAATGAAATAAAAAAAAGTTACAGTGACATGTATAGAAAAAAATTGTACCGTACAAAAGGCGGTCTTATCGCCTAATGGCGATCTCTTCCAGACAACCTTAGGTTTAGGAAAACTGCAAGCACTTAGGTAATGGATGGTGGTGTTATTACAATAAACATACTTACCAATAATTACACATAGATACATTTCAATAATACAAAAATATCAATACATATATAATACATAACAAACATACACTAATAAATACAATATAATAAATATGATATATGTCTAATAAACAAAGGTAACTAATTATCGTCAGAAAGGTAGTATTCTTTAACAGATTTTTTGAATATTTCTAAGGATTTAGATCGTCGAATATTTAAAGGAAGAGCATTCCACAGCTTGGTTGCACGAATTGTAAAGGAACGTTTATAAAATATGGAATTGTGAATAGGCAGTCTTATAGTGAGAATTTGTGAAGATCTCGTAGTATCTTGCTGACCTAGAAATACAAATTTTTCTTTTAGATAAAGAGGTGTTTTCAGGTGAAATAGTACACAGTACAATAGAGAAACTAAATGTAAATCCCGGCGTCGACGTATAGGAAGCCACTTGAGTTTTTTGCGAAATTCTGAAATGTGGTCATATTTGCGTAGGCTAAATATGAACCGTATAGCAAGGTTTTGAAGTCTCTCAAGCTTGTTTAGTTTGTCCTCGGTGAGATCAGTATAGCTTGCGTCGGCGTAGTCTAGAATGGACAGAAGAAGTGAATGTGCTAACATAATTTTGGTAGGAATTGGAAGGTAAAAACGCAGTCGACGAAGTGACCTCATGGTAGTAAATATTTTCCTACTTTTTCCTACTGATTTCTTTTATTTGTATAGACCACGACATTGTCTGATCCAAATAAATGCCTAAATTTTTTACAAATGAACAATACGGTATAGTAATGCCATTAAATTGTATAGGTGGTAAGTTTCGCCAGTCCACTCTTGATATCATACCGGGACTCCCAATAACAATAGCTTGTGATTTTTCAGGGTTTAATTTGAGACCAAACTGCTTACTCCAGTTACTAATTGAACTAAGGTCATTGTTAATGGCGGTAACAGAACTATCAAGATTTTCAAGACGTGAATGGTGGTAAATCTGAATATCATCTGCATACATGTGATAGAGAGAAGAGATATATTGAGTGATGGAATTAATGAAAATGGCAAATAGTAAGGGAGATAACACGCCGCCCTGAGGTACCCCAGCCGGGACGTCACACCAGGATGATAACAAATTATCAGTCCGAATGCGCTGCCGACGGCCTGTGAGGTAACTTCGAAACCAGTCTATCACTGATGGAGATATGTTAATAGAACGTAACAGGCCTAACAGGACATCATGGTCAACAGTATTAAAAGCATTACTGAAATCTAGCAACGCTAGAATTGTAAGCTGTTTATTGTCCATTGCCAATCGAATGTCATCCGTTACCTTAACTAATGCTGTGACTGTACTGTGACCAGGACGGAAACCGGATTGAAAAGGGCTAAGAAGGAGATTTTTATTTAGGAAACGACTTAGCTGTTTATGAATTAATTTCTCAAGGATTTTTGAGAGGAAAGGTAAAATAGAAATAGGACGGAAATCATTAATATTTAGTGGTTTCAACTTTTTAGGAAGAGGAATGACTTGAGCACATTTCCAAGAATCGGGAAATGTACTAGTTGAAATAGAGTAATTTAGGATATGAGTTAATGTAGGAGAAATAATATCAAGGATTGGAATGATCATGTTACGGCTGATACTGTCAGCGCCAACAGCATTAGAAGATATTGATTGTACGTTCTCCTTAACATCACATTCAGTGAAGGGACAGAAAGTAAACGGCAAAAACTCAGGAGTCGGAAACGACGAAAGAATATTTAAAGTTCGTTCTTTATTAGACCTGTCAATGACTTCCTTATTTTTATTTATGAATTGTTTCAAATGTATTTTATTGCTCTTTCATTCATTCATTTTCCACAATGTAATCATTATAGCACTAATTGTATACGAACTATGTGATCCAATCATACCTTATTACCCACATCACAATGATTAAATTATTTTTATAACTTTAATTTGTTTTTCCTCATATTGTGGAAATATTATTAAATGTAATAGTAGTAGTAAGTTTTAATATAGAAACTACGTTACCTATTACATATAAGTATTTATTAAATATGGTGCTATGCTCTTACATTACATTACAGAATACTAAAAGATTTAACATTTCGACATTCTACTCATTAATTTTAATAAAATCAGTTGTAAAATTATTATTCAATAATAACCTAACGGTAAATAATATGAAAAAACGGGAGGTGCAATATCTTCTTTTTTGTTTCTGATCTTTTTTACCATTATCGGTTCTTTAAGAATTCTATGCACTTTTACAACTGTTCGCATTTATATAGCAGATTCACAATCATATACGACCCTCTGCTTCATATATCCAGACTTCTAAATAGAATAAAATATAAAAACTTCTTATAATAAATTAAACTAACAAATATAAAATGTTAAATTTCTCCAAATAACTCTGTCTCTTTTAACTCAAAATGACGGTTATTTAGATTAAGCAAAACAGGGTTTATATAGACTTCTGAGGTATGATCAATAATGTCAGTTAATATCTGTTCTAATATTATTTATTAAATCAATACTTTTAGACCTACCAAGTACCAACAACTTGAACCTTGAACTTTTCACGAGATATTATTAATGGTAGTTGATTTTACCAACGACTAGTACCATTGCTATACAGTCGTCATCCTGACCGCAATCATCTGCTCTTCAATTATCAATGACTCTTTAATTTGAACATTGCAATTAATCATTAATCAGCATTTAGAAGTAATTAAGAGAGATACTATTAAGGTAACATTATTCCTAGTATCGACCAAACGTGACTATGACTTTCATAACTTCAATAGATCATGAAAACATCAAATATTAAATATTATACTTATACCACTATTCCTAAGATAAATATCGAAGGTTTTATAATCAAAAGACTATGTTGTAAAAAAATCGAATCATTTTGTAAACATAAATTCCATTGTTAATATTTAAAAATTTTAAGACTGATAAAATAAATAAATTTGAAAAAACGTTAACTTCATATGTCCATATTGCTTTATAGAAAAACAAGTATACTAATATTGTAATATAACAATGACTAAATATTTATGTTCATAACTGGATAAAATATTTTCATATCAATGTTTGACGTACAAACAGACACACCGACTTGTCTTCGAATGAACGAATTCTATCAAAGTCAAAACAAATATTTGTTGCTGAGTAATATTGTTCCTGTTATTTATAGATGACACTCACTCCTTTAACAAATATATTCCCGTCCTAGCAGACTATCTTTAGTATTGTATTGATATTATTTAATTATAAAAATTTATTTATTAAAATATATAAGTTAAGTTAGGTTAGTAGTAAGTTAGGTAAGTTTAGTAAGAAAACATAAGCTTTCCGGACAAGAAGTCTTAATTAACCTTGTAAAGGAGACAAATCCATCTTCAAAAACTAATATTTTAAACTTCCATAAGTATCTTCACACTGTTAAAAAATTGTCTACTAAAGTTTAAAACCTCTCTTAAAAGTAAGCCATCGGGTTAAAGAGTGAAATATATTATGATTTATTACAACTATTCTAAGCAACTTAAAACAACTTTATGTAAATACAATGAATCAAAATTTCAGGAATAATTTAAAGAAAGACATCACATAAAGTCTCTTTCGCTGATACACGAAAGAGACTTTACGTGAGAAGACAGATGACGTTACGATATTGATGACGAACAAAGTATTCTTCCTATACGAGTATGACGAGGGTCAGTGATATGAGCCACGCGGCAATTTATTATTTTTAATATGAAATGTGTTGCCTTTTTGTCCTCTAATAGTACCTTCATAGGAAGAAATATACACGTGTTGTTGCTGTATGGATTCTTTTCTACATATCGCTACATTTTAATGAACTTATTTTTGTAAGAAATAAAATTATGTGTAAATAGACTGTAATATATCAAATCGAAATAAATATTTAGATTTATTAGATAGGTGCGTGAAAGTTTGAAAATAGCACATTATGTATAAAATATATATTAAACCAGTCAATATGTAAATATAAATAATAATAAAAAAGTAGTATAATTAAATATGAAAACAAACTACTTCAGTGCATTAAAAACAGCGCCATCTCTCGATAGTAATGAAAATTTTTCCTGTCCACAGACATCCATACATACATACATACATCCATCCGAGAAAAGTAAAAACAATACCGAACGAACAAAGTTCGTTCGTGAAAAGTTTTGGTAAATGTCATTATTTTCTTACAATTTAAACCCAATTATATACTACATACTAACAAAGCCATGGTTTATTATTTTGTTATAAGAGAGTTAATTAGTCATATAAAGTAGTCAATATAAAGTATTTATGAATATGTTATGCATAATCTTTTGTTTTCAGATTATAATACTTTATTATCTGAAAACAAAACGTTATTTTCATTAAATCTTTGTTTTAAAGAGAACCGACGTAAAACCTCTTTTGTTTCTCCCTTATTATTTTGGATCAGAAGCAATGTTTTTATCAAAAGGAAGATAATGAGATAACATCATTAGTTTTAAGAATACTTGAGATGTGTCATATTATTTTATATTTTGGTAAAATATATTTTATGCATTTTAATAAGCAAGACTACTTCAATACTTGCTGTTTTAAATTTGTTAAAGTATGTCAATTACATACTTTTATGAATGTATTTTTATTATTATTACTATGTAAAATATGTTCTACCTTTTTGCTATAATTGCATTTTTGGTGTAATTAAAATAAAATAATGATTTTTAAATATATATTACTAGCTGTGCCCATGACTTCGTTCTCGAAAAATGTTTTTTAAATAAAAGTAGCTTTAGTTACTCTTTACAACATCAGCTACCCGCCAGCGAATGTCCCGTTACAATCGGTTCAGCTATCATAGAGACTACCCAGAACAAAAAAACAGACAGACAGAAATTTTTTTTTTTTTTAATGTAAGTACGGTATAAAATTTCAAATACATTTTAAAAAAGCTATTAATTTTGAATTATAAATAAACTCTTTAATTTTATTTATATTAAGATTAAGTTACTTGTTAATTATTTACGACTTTTTGCAATTGCAATAATTTGAAAAGAAAAATTGTTTTTTCGATTGGGAAAGTGATGGCGACTGCTATTTGGGATATTCATGGAGTTATTTTAATTGATTATTTTAAAAAAGGAAAATTCATTACAAGAGCACATTACGCTATATTACTTGACAAGCTGAAGGCAGAGCTTGCGTAAAAAGGTACACATTTGCAGAAAAAAAATCCTGATTCACTAAGACATCGCACCATCTTATATACTGATTTCTCTATAACTGACTTCATTTAAAATTATAATCCTAAATATACAAAATACTACGTATGTTATTAATATTAACTTATTACACGAGCATAGCCAGGCCAAATTCATATAAAAAATTCATGTGAAACGAAGACGACACCGCCCGCGTTGCAGAGATCGGTGGGAAACGTGCTGGAAGCGACTGTCTCTACGAGCATTCTTGGTCAATTGCTGACTTAAAATCACCTTTTTAGTATAAATAATTATAAGTATTAATTGTAACTCATTAATATAATTAAAAAAAAGAGATTAAAATTGCAATCTTTGCTGCTACCAAAACATAATTAACTTGTAAATATTAACAAGGCTGTCTCTGTCATCTGACAAATACTTCGGAAGACTATTTAGTAATCAACTAGAATTCTTTGGTCCAATATTAGTGATTATGTTTAACATATAGTTTTGAATCAGTCTCCTATCTTAAAATCTTAAAATATTAAACTGGTATTTACCGTCAAAATAAATAAGTTGCATTATTAAAGACTGCTTAATTGCACATAAAAAAATACTATATATATTTGTGACGGCGAGAATTGTTTCATAAATAAGAATGCTTGATACTCAAGTTTGCGAATAATTAAAACTTTGAAGACATGTTATTTTTGTTAAATGAAGTCACAAAGTGCAAGATTTAAAAAATGGAGATTCCTGCTCACTTATGTCTACATTTACGTTTCATTAAACTCTACTGAAGCTGAAAGTTCACGTTCCCATATAATATCACACTTTGGATTACAAATTATAAGAGATTACAACATATTAATATACTAACAACCATTACATTATCCAATCTACCTAACGCTAGATCAACTAGCACACTACATCGCATACTGAAAAACTGTTAGCGAGCTGTTAGTGAGCATTTTTTGGGATCAAATAGTGCGTTTAAGATTGAATAATGCTACTTTTTACCGTTTTATTGGCACATTAATTTTAATTATTATTAAGTACACTCTACTGACCGGTGAATAAATTAAGTGTGTCTAGTAATTTGTTTAATAAAATATAATTATATCCCCTCAGGGAGCGGGAGTTGTACGACTATTTTGAATATAATAAATTCGTAATTTTAATACTAAATGGACTTTCAAAAAATAATAATGTATTTTTTATTTTAAATTAATAATATACATATACATGTAACGTACCTGCGCCCATAACTTCGTTTGCGCGGATTATATATGTTTTAAATAAAAGTAGAGTTTAAGTTTTTTATTATAACATCAGTGAATGTCCTGTTAAAATCAGTCCAGCTGTTTCCGCTATTAGCCGGAACTAATATACAGAGGAACAGATACAGAAAAAAAAAATTATGTAAATACTGTATATACTTTAATATTTATTTAGTGAAAAACTGTTAATCTGGAATTACAAACAGTCACTTTAATTTTATTTATTAGGTACATACTACGGAACACCTAATTACACAAAATACTTACTATAGGACATCTGAAAATCAGCAAGTTTCATCCCAAAAACTTATAATTCTCTGTAGTAGTAATTCAAGAAACATTTTTAATAAAAACCGCATACTTAAAGCAAAAAGTATTTAACTATTACCAAAGCCAGGATTTACAGAGGTGAGTTCAAAGGAAAATTTTATGAGTATGCATATTTTAATAAAAAAAAGGAGCTCCGAGGACGCTTCAGATATTAAAGTTGTGTAATATTCTATTTTAATCCATTTATTTAATCGTCATTTAACTGAAATTATGAAGTTTTTGATAGTTAATGATGTAATTTCTTAATATGTCAGTTGTACTAAATCCTATTTATAAAATATTTGTGT
This sequence comes from Melinaea menophilus ssp. n. AW-2005, assembly GCA_918358695.1. Lineage (NCBI taxonomy): Eukaryota > Metazoa > Arthropoda > Insecta > Lepidoptera > Nymphalidae > Melinaea > Melinaea menophilus. The sequence continues at coordinate 17,945,819 of OU911048.1, forward strand.
TCATGCGAAAAATATCTAAACCTATGAACATGATTCAATAAATGAACATATTTTAAGACAATTTTCAATTCCTCTACAAGCTGCAACACCAAATAAATAATCTTCACAGAAAAGCGTAAAACTAAATATTGTCTACTTGAATAACTACTTTGCTGCTGTATATGATAATAATGTCTCATATATTAATTACATTAATTACATTCTATTCTTATTTCTTTTGTTTAATAAAAACTTATAGACCCACCAACATTGATCTCTTCACAAGATGATGGTAAGGTAGTCGATTATTTTGATCATAATTTTCAAAAATCGGTTATTATCATAATAATCCTAAGATTACTTAAATTATTATCGATAACGAGTAAAGTACCACCGCTATACTGTTGTCATCCTAAACGTAATTTATATAAGTTTAATATGTTCATATTGCTTTGTATAAGTACAATATAATAAAAACAATAACTAATTATTTATGTGCACCACATAAAACATTATCATATTAAAGTTTTTCGATGAACAAAAAGACTTACCGGCATGACCATATTAACATCAAAAACATCCTTAAGTGTCCTTACAGCGTTCCCAATGTTTCTCATAAGTTATCTCACATGCTATGATTATAAATGTTGAGGACAATTTTAAACATAAAATCTCTTCCGCTGAATCATGAGTAGAGCAGGCAAAATACGTTATGAAATTGATAACGAACAAAGTATTCTTCCTATACGACGAGGGTCAACGATATCATACACGCGACAATTTATTATTGTTAATATGACCCACGTCTTGTCTTTTTGCCCTATAACAGATTTAGGTACTTACTATCAAAGTACCTACATAGGAAGAAGTTACATACAAGTTGCTACATGCCACATACAAGTGGTTGCTACATGCTTTTGAGTATGGCATAGTTTATTATGAATACTTTGTTCCAGATTTTATTCACATTGTAATTTATTGAATCGAAGAAATTAATATTCTTAAATTTGATACCTTGCAAATATTTTTCTTAATCTTAAGTAAGAAGACTTTAAATTTGTTTTGTTTCCTCACAAATATTTGCTTATCTAGCCGATGGCAAGACCCTAGGTTCTTAAAGATAATCTTATTTTCTTTCTTTCTAAAGATTACGAACTTTGGTGTTTTGTGTAAACTACAATCTTCTATTATATAAAAATGAATCGCAAAATGTGTTGGTAAGCGCATAACTCAACAACGCATGGACCAATCTTAACAATTCTTTTTTTTAAATGTTCCTTGAAGTCCAAGGATGGCTCTAACGGCGAGAAAAATTTGAATAATTTCCAGGGAAACCCTAAAAAAGCCCTTTTCTTTTTCCTATACAAATATTTTAAATGTAGAATAAATAACTAAATGTAGAGTCAATTTGAACTGTATTGCTATTCAATAAAGTTGATATTAAATTACAAGCACTCATTGTTGTCTAAACAATGTAGGTGTCTTGCTAACGTCAAAGAGTCAATTCGCGCTTTATTGTCGCTGCACAACGTTCAAATTTAATCAAATGAATGTGTACACCCGACCAAATTGAAAAGTCAAAAAAAGTAAATGTAAGATTTGATTGGCCTTGGAATATTCTTTCTTTTGTTTTAGTTTCGGAATGCGACATAAATTGTCATCAGTTTTCACGTCATTGCATCTGTCAAACAAACTGCGTTAAAAAGCGTTTATAATATTTAATAATTAATTTTGATTGTATAAATACCTGTGATTAATAATTATTTCATGTGAATAAATTTAGGTAATTATATACGATATGCCTCCTATAAGACGAAGTAATTTAAGTAGAAGAACCCGAAATGCTACAAACCAAATGAATTACCGATCTTATCATACTGCACATGAACGTGACGACCGAAATGAACGCGAAAGAATTCGTATATCACGAACGCGGGAAGCGAGAGCGAGAGATTCAACTAATAATCGCGAAAGTTTGAATCGAGCTGCTTTCAATTACGATTTGTCAATTGACTACAGTAACCACCAATGTGTTGCTATTGGATCTATGAACTTGGTTTGCTCTTATTGTAAGGTATTGAAATACAAAAATGAAGCAAATGGATTGTGTTGCGCCAATGGGAAAGTGAAATTGATACCATTGGATCCACCACCAGAGCCATTGTACTCATTGGTTTCAGGAATAGAACCAGATTCCATACACTTTTTGTCAAATATTCAACAATATAACAATTGCTTTCAAATGACATCATTTGGGGCAACAAACGTAGTTCGGGAAAATTTCATGCCAACTTTTAAGGTATGTATTATAGCAGTTAATCATTATTATTTTAATGAACAAAATTTCCTGTTAACTAAGTAAATATGTGTCATTAACCTTCAGTTTCCTAAACCCCAAAACATATATTACTTAGTCATTATATTATTTGGTGATTCAGTATTAGCAACACTTTTATTATTTTGAAACACAATATAATTATTTGACGATGGATATTAGTTACAACTAATTATTACATATTGACATACCTAAGCATATCAATTATTATTTGGTGATTCAAATTAAGAGACAGATATACTTTTTAGGAACAAATATTATTTCTATTTGGCAAAAATCATTTTTTTTAATTTACAGATACAAGGCCAAATATATCATAGAGCAGGTTCACTGTTACCAGTGTCAGATAGCAATTACAAATTTCTGCAAATTTATTTCATGGGCAATTCACCACGAGAAATTGATATGCGTTGTTCACATAACAATTCACTAAAGAGGTCTATTGTAGAACAATTACAAACTTTATTTCATGAGTACAATCAATTGGTTATGTTGTTTAAAACTGCACTGGATCGGATGCCATCTGATAATCACAAAATGGTAATCAGAGCTGATAAAATACCTGTTGGCCAACATGCAAGACGTTTTAATGCACCAACTATTGATGAAGTTGCCATCGTTGTAGTTGGAGAAAACTTGGAATCCCGTGATATTGTTTTACATCGTCGGAATGATCAATTACAACGTATAAAGGAAACACACCGCTCATATGACGCACTGCAATATCCCATTATATTTTGGCAAGGTGAAGATGGCTATGATTTTTCAAACAAGATGATAAATCCCATTACAGGTAATAAAAAATATTAGTTTAGCTATGGAGCTATATTATCAGTCACTATATTATTATTTTTTTAATTTTCAATATTATGAAAACAAAAATCTATTTTCAGGTTCCGAAACCAACAAAAAAGTCAGTTCAATGAACTATTATTCCTACCGCCTAATGATTCGTGAAAATGAAGACAATCACATACTCAAATGTCGGCGATTATATCACAAGTATGTTGTAGACATGTATGTTAAAATTGAAACGGAGAGATTAACATTCATCAGGTTGAATCAGACCAAACTCAGATCTGAAGAGTATATTCACCTTCGAGATGCGATTAATACTGATGGAAATGCACAGAATGTTGGTCGGATGACTATTCTTCCAGCAATATACATCGGAAGCCCTCGACATATGCATGAATATGCTCAAGATGCCATGTCATATGTTCGTCATTATGGTACAGCAGATTTGTTCATCACATTTACATGCAATCCACACTGGATAGAAATCAAGCAGGAGTTATTCCCTGGGCAATCACCTATTGATCGTCATGATATTACAGCCAGAGTCTTTAGACAAAAGTTGAAATCTTTGATGGATTTCATTGTGAAACATTATGTGTTTGGAGAGACACGCTGCTGGATGTATTCTGTGGAGTGGCAGAAACGGGGATTGCCACATGCACACATTTTGATTTGGTTAGTTGAAAAGATAAGGCCAAATGAAGTTGATGCAGTAATATCAGCTGAAATTCCTAATGTAGAAGTAGATCCTGGATTGCATGAGGTAGTTATTAAAAACATGATACATGGTCCCTGTGGAACTCTTAATCAAAATTCACCGTGTATGGTGGATGGTAAATGTTCAAAGCGATATCCACGGACATTAATATCTGAAACAATCACTGGTAATGACGGTTATCCTTTGTATCGTCGCCGATCGACAGCAGACAATGGAAGATCAACAATTGTCAAATTAAATCAACAAGATATTGAAATAGATAATCGCTGGATTGTTCCATATTCACCCATTTTATCAAAGACCTTCAAAGCGCACATCAACGTTGAATCTTGCCATTCAGTAAAATCTATTAAATACATTTGCAAATATGTAACCAAAGGGAGTGATATGGCTGTGATTGGTATTAATGCAGAGAATTCCAATGATGAAGTTACCCAATACCAAATGGGTCGCTATGTTAGTAGTAATGAAGCAGTTTGGCGAATATTTTCTTTTCCTATTCATGAAAGACACCCTACTGTTGTTCATTTAGCTGTGCATTTAGAAAATGGACAAAGAGTATATTCTACAGCACAGAACGCAGTAGAAAGAGCTTTACAGCCACCATCTACTACATTAACTAGATTTTTTGAGATATGTCAAAACGATGATTTTGCTCAAACATTGTTATATTCTGAAATGCCAAAATATTATACTTGGAATCAATCCTCAAGAAGATTTATACGACGGAAACAAGGAAAACCAGTTACAGGATACCCAGATATATTTTCTACCGATGCGATTGGTCGAATTTATTCAGTACATCCAAGCAATGATGAATGTTTTTATTTACGACTGCTATTAGTCAATGTACGTGGCCCAACATCGTTCCAACATGTACGAACTGTTAATGGTGATTTGTGTGGATCATATAGAGAAGCTTGCCAACGTTTGCGATTGCTAGACAATGATGCGCATTGGGATCAAACTCTCAATGATGCTGTAATATCATCACAAGCTCATCAAATACGAACATTGTTTTCTATAATCATATCTACCTGCTTCCCATCAAACCCAAAGGATTTGTGGATCAAGTACAAAGATAATATGTGTGATGATATTTTGTATCAAATACGGATTAGAAGGGGAAATCCAAATATACAAATAAGCGAAGAAATTTACAATGAAGTATTGATTTCAATTGAGGACATGTGCTTGATGATGTCAAACAAACTATTATTTCAATTAGGCCTGGCCGCACCCAATCGTCCAATGCATGATGCTTTTAACCAAGAGTTGCACCGAGAAAAACTGTATGATCTCAACACTTTGAAAGAATTAATTCAAACGAATCTTCCACTATTGAATGAACAACAGAAGTATGTATTTGATACACTTTTGAAAGTAATAAATGATAAAAGAGGAGGGATTTACTTCTTAGATGCACCTGGTGGTACAGGAAAAACTTTTTTGATTTCATTGATATTAGCAACAATTCGCTCACAAAATAAAATTGCACTTGCACTCGCTTCGTCGGGAATCGCAGCAACTTTGCTTGAAGGTGGTAGAACAGCTCATTCAGCACTAAAATTACCATTAAACATGCAAAGCAACGAAACTCCAACCTGCAACATTTCGAAGAACTCTGCAATGGCAAAGGTTTTGCAGCAATGTGGATTGATTGTTTGGGATGAATGCACGATGGCACATAAAAAATCTTTGGAGGCTTTAGATAGAACCTTACAAGGTCTCCGGAGCAATAATAACCCATTTGGTGGTGCAATGATTTTATTAGCAGGAGATTTTCGTCAAACATTGCCAGTAATTCCACGATCAACGCCAGCTGATGAACTTAATGCCTGTTTAAAGTCCTCCAATTTGTGGAAACATGTGAAGGTATTACACTTAAGCAAGAATATGCGTATCAAGTTGCAAAATGACAAATCTGGAGACATATTCTCTAAACAACTCATTGACATTGGTAATGGCAAATTTCCTATAGACACCTTGACTGGTTGCATTAACTTTCCTCAAGGTTTTTGTCAGTTAACTAGATCAAAAGATGAACTTATTCAAAAGGTGTTTCCAGATGTTGCTCAAAATTATAGAAACCATGATTGGTTGAGCGAACAGGCTATATTGGCTGCAAAAAACATAGATGTAAGTGAATTAAATTTCAAAATTCAAGAACAAATTACAGGCGAATTGAGGATATATAAATCAGTTGATTCGGCTACTAACCAAGATGATGTCGTTAACTATCCGCCTGAATTTTTAAACTCGCTGGATTTACCAGGATTGCCACCTCACAATCTTCAATTAAAGGTTGGTTCGGTAGTAATAATGTTGAGAAATATCAACCAACCGCGTCTTTGCAACGGCACACGGTTAGCGATAAAAAAATTATTGAACAACGTGATAGAAGCAACTATACTGAAAGGAAAGTATAAAGGAGAAGACGTTTTGATACCACGCATCCCAATGATTCCGACTGATGTACCATTTGAATTTAAACGACTACAATTTCCAGTGCGGCTTGCTTTTGCTATGACCATAAATAAGTCCCAGGGGCAATCATTAGGTGTTTGTGGTATTAATCTAGAAAACCCATGTTTCTCACATGGTCAATTGTATGTTGCCTGTTCCCGTGTTGGAAAACCATCAGATTTATTTATATATTCACCAGGTAATCAAACAAAAAACATTGTGTATCATAAAGCACTAAAAAAAAATTAAAACAGATTTTTGTTAATAATTATGATTCACTGGATTTACAATAACGCGATTACTGAAAATACTTATGTACGTTTTATTTCATTATTTTTTATTTCATCGGTTATGATATACCCTATGTTAATAATAATAGTAATAAATAATTAATTATCTCTATACTTTGTAATTGAAGCACCCACTTTATAAATATTTGTCACCTTTAGGTTCCCACTATCCCTTTAGATTATTTTTCAATCAGGTTTGAACCTTAAGTTCCCCTCTTGGTTTGAAGCCCTCTGGCAGACATCTCAATCGGGGTTTTTAGTGGGTCTCAAAAGGGTGACCAAAGTTCGTGGAAGCTAAGATACTTAAGTCACCCGAGCTGACCTTTTTCTTTAATTCTCCTGAACAGAACCGTCACCATGATGATAGGGCGATGTGTGAGGATCAGCAGAGTAAAAACGTCTAAAGGTCGAAATATAAACTGCCACATTCCAAATCTATTTGACAGAACGAATTCTGCCGAGTTGTATAAAAATTGTATTTATTAAAAAAAAAAAATCTTTTAAAATTTAAATGTTTTGAGTTTAACTTTCATTGTATGTATTAGTAAAAACCACCAAATACTTTTAATTATGAACGTCTTAATAAAATGATAAAGTAACATATTAAAAAGAAGGAAAATTTTACGATTTATTTATTATATTATTTAAAATATTAAATGATAAAAAAAATCCACCAGAATTCTTAATATATATAAATCACGTGTCGCGTTATTTGTCCGCGATGGACTCCTAGACTACTTAACTGATTTAAATAAATTTATACACCACGTACAGTTTGACCTAACTTAAAAGATATAATAATTTTCAACTCAATTCATAGTCGCAGTATTATTTTATTGCAAATTATTAGTTTATCATTTTGCAGTTAGCTCTTAACAATTCTAAAAGATGGCGGTATCTATTGACTGGATTGAGTAATTACGAATGAGATATCTACCCTACCTACCTCATTCGTAAGTTTAGTGTTCCAAGTTATTTACTAAAAACTTTGTTATATACAAATAGTGTTATAAACTTGGATAAAATTAAAAAAATAATTATAATTATTTTGTTTTGATTTTTGCTTAATATCGACTATAAGAAAACATTATGGTTTTCATGACAGATGTACTCTGAACGTTACCCCTTAAATAGTTTAGTACAATGTAATATAACAAAAATAATAGTCACAGCAACGCGTGACCGGGTCTGCTAGTATATATATATATATATATATATATGATCCATCAGTCCAAATTCACCGTAGGCGAAATCTGACTTCACAGGTCGATAGGATAAATTAGTAAGACAAACGAAACATCTCGATTTTTTGGAAAAAGTGAAAGGGGTGGCTGGGAGGGGGGTGAAAGTGGGACACGCTACAGATCGCAAATATTGACGGAGGATTTTCAAACTCGGTATACACATTCTTAAGGACAAAATGAAGGTTAAGTTCTTAAACGGGGGAAATCGGTTCGGGGGGTTGGGGGGCTGGGGGCGTTGAAAGTTAAAAATCGAAAAAAGTCACAGAAGAAGGCAAAATTTTAGCGTCGGAAAAATCTTAGAAAATTAACAAATTAAAAGAGGAAACTTTTTTGTACGAAAAGTTTTTTGATGCGACCCCCCGTTTAGGAGATAGAGGTGGGTGGTTTTTCCAGTTATCCCCGCTTTTAAAATTAAGCCCATTTAAAGATATAGTTATTAAGGATTAATAAGGACTAATAATATTTAATTGTTTAATATGCTCCCTATGATATAACTCCCTTAAGTCTACATTACAAATTAATAAAACATGTTAAAAATCTCCTGTCTCACTCGCACTTTATTGAGCAATTCTATAAAGGCTGATATAATTATAACAATTACATTTAATTACAACTAGCATATACTATATATTCTTATTAGATATATACCTGTTCGAGTTATTGTTATTTGTATTGAATACTTATTTATTATTTCACGCCAATTCGTTTTCCTAATATAGCAAAAGACTTTCAAACATCACTAAGAAATTATTCGTCACGTCAAGTCTTCAGAGTTTTGTAACATCTTGTCTTTGAATTTCATTTAAGTTCAGACATCTGCGTGAATTGGAACTTTATTCTGAAGTTTAATTTGTTTTTCCGATCACGTGTTTGTTGTTATCAAGTTAAGACTTTATTTTTTATATTAATTTAAGATCTAAATGTTATAAATTAATGCTATTAATTTTAGGCAACTATTTCAGTGCAGTAAAAAATAAAAAAATGTAGAATAATAATTTATCTTGTACAAAATTCATGTCTTATATTATTTATTTAGTTAATTTGTTCAATAATAAATAGGAAGCTGTTAACCCGGGCGTTGCCGGCGGCAAGCATTACCAAAGCAGTAGTTCAAACCAAATGATTGAGTAAAGTTTTGTATGGTCAGTAAATATATTTCTAAATTACTTCGTTGTTGAACTTATTTCATATGTATTTTAATATATGTTCAGTAACATATATTAAGTTAATTATAATTATGAATGTTTAAAAAAAACTTTTATATTTAACATCCACATTATATTTTCACAATTGAATCTCCGTTAGCACTTATCACATCACTTAGCAATATAGATAGCAATATAGATATAATATAGACCTGTGTAAAAACAGTTATTTCCAGGAATCTGTCTTTTGATTATATGAATATATATAGTTTTATAATGGTGGTAATTTGAGAAAATTTTAATAAAAATGTAACTTAATATATTATGTATATTATGCATTATATCACAGTATATCCTTAACTTCTGGCTTAAGATATCTAATTGTAGATATTAAATGAGTTGCAAGGAATGTTTGTAGTATAAAATAAATATTAAGATAATTTTGCTACTATTAGAATGTTTGTTTTTTCTGTTAACTGTTGAACTGTTTATTCAGTTCGATACTTAAAATAAATAAATTATACCCATTAAGAGTATTTTTATTGCTAACATTTTTTTAAGAATCTTGATTAATTGAAACTTTAAAAGTTTTAATTATATTAAATTTAATTTAACACCATCATAATATGCCTCAATTGAATACAAAAGTGGTGGACAATTTATATTAGAGTGGGCCATTGTTATTATAATACAATTCAATTTATTCTATGAGTAACCTACATTAACAAGGAGAAGGTGAAATAATTCTGAAAAGAAATGTTTGAGCTTTCAAACACAATTGCTTAATATTTTTACGTTTTCATTTTATGGATAAGACGTTTGCCTGTTCCTTTAATCATATTGATACAATTTTGTAAAGATTAAGTTACTTTGTGTTTGAATTTAAATGTTGTTAGAAATATAAAAGACATAAATTAATATATTAATTAATAATTTAATATATATATATACATCATCATAATAAAGAAATTTTAAAGCAATATCTATGTCATAATTCTATCATTCTATTTCATCTTCTAAAATACGCGATATGATTTTAAGTGCTATCTTCAAATATTTTACTTTCGGACAGGATTTCTTCGAATCATTTCGATGCTTTAATGGCCTTTTCGTAAGAACACTACGTGGACGGCCAGATCTTTTGCAGACTCAAACAGATGAGGTTTTATTGTATCTCTCAATACCCTGATACACAAACACTTGATTAATACAAAGTTGATTTTTAAATTGTAGGACCTACTCGTACTTTAAGTACTATAATCACAGTGATTCGGTTGTCTTTAGCACCCCAGTACATTTTAATATTACAAAATATTTTACAATATAGTGGCGCGAAAATAAGAAAATACAATTAACAATCGTATAAAAATGACAGATTCCAATTTGAAAAGTAAAATTTTGTTTATTTTTAATTGTAACAGTAAACAATGACCAGAATAAGTATATTAAATATATAATAAGTTTAATTACTTGAAATGTAATAAATAAAGTCAAGTATGTAATATATAAGCTAGACATATTTACTTATTTAATATATCACAAGTTGATCGACAATCTACACAGATATTCCTTAAAAAATTAATGACAACAATTATGATCTGAGTTAATAGATATTTATGAGATACCCTCAAATATATAAGACGGAATGTCCACATATGATAATATATTCATAGTAATACAATAATATGAATGTTATTATTATTATTCATATTATTGTATTCTTAGATATGTTTGCTCCCTTAACGGCAGCATTATCTCATGGTTCAATAAGTCTTTAAGTTGAAATCGATATTTTTTTTATATTTCTATTGTAAATAATAACAGTTTGTAATACAAAGTTGTGATATCTAATACACTTCTCACAATTCTACTTTCTTAATAAGTTATTAGACAACTTTTAAGCGATTTAAATAATATTTGTAGTAGTAATAATAATATTTGTATTACGCTAATTTGTTTATTGATAAAATACCAATCTTTATTAACAATTTTTTTGTACATATGCTTATCACTGAATCTACAGGAAAAAAAAAATCCGTTCACAATAATTTCTACCCAGTCATCTGGTATTAAAATAAATCTCAGTTATTGTACCTTAAGCGAGTAGAGAAAGTAATAGTCGTTGATAGGTAATAGTAATTACCATCGATAGGTAATAGTAATTATCATCGAATAATAATATTGTAATTATTATCGCACCGATACGAATAGTACGCACTTTAGTAATAGTTTCTTCGTCTACAAAATATAATAAATTTTGCAAGTATATTAAAATGAAATTATAAAATTATTAGCCTCAGGAGTTACCGAGGTTGAAAAACTGACACTGCGCTGTGCATTATGGATGTACTTAAATCCAAAAGGTATTTTCTATAATGTTTTTACAAATAAATATCTTATAACTCTTTTCAGATTGTAAAATATTTTTAATTATTACTCGGTTTAATGTAATAAAATTACATATTTTCTTCGTAATTATATTTGTAAAAATGATTTATTTGAGTATTTGTACATGACACACATAGTCCGTTTGCAGTGTTGTAAAATCTACACAACAGGTGATAAAAATTTGTATGCTTAGAGATTATTTCCTCCGATTAACGAAGAGAATACTTTATGTTTAGTAACACACAAACTGATTTGAACTATCATTATAATATAAAAACTCTTAAATTGATTTTAAAGAAATTTTGTGAGGGGCTTATTATCTAAGTCAATATATACTGAATACTGACTGATTGAACTGACTATCATAGAACTGGTCTCATTTTCACAAGAAACCAAAAATATATTTTTACTTATAATTGCAAGAATAAATAAATAGTACGAGTCTATACAAATTTTAAATGATGAGAGTTATGATCAGGAAAGGATCGCTCAAGCCGCTGGCAACAACTGAGTAGTAACGTGCAACAAGCAGTGGGTACTTCCAAGCTGTGGATATTAATACTTTTATCTACTTAATGTTTTTATAATGAACCCCCTTCGTAATACACAAAGAGAAGAGAGGTATTATATATATTGTGCATTGAACAAAATTAATTTACTGTTTCATGAAACCTATAATTTTGTTAAACCATAATTAGATTCAAGATATTAAAAGAACAAACTTAAATGTAGTATTATTTTGGTCAGCAATTTAATATAATTTAAATTGAATTGTTACTAGGAGAATAGTTTATATTTATAGTTATTATTTAGGTACTCTTTCAGATTTCTATCCAATTATTATAATAAACCACCTCATTAAGCAAGCAACTTAACGAATTTCGAGCTGGTTACTATATAAACATGATGTTTTAATAATGCTACATAGGCATTATATTGCTTAAAGGTCGAGGATACTCTCAAGGCAGTACGTAAGAATAATCGGCTTATATAAATATGCCGATTATTCTTCCAGTAGCTTCTGTATCGATGAATAAAGAAATGAGTACATCTCTTCTCTCGTTATAAAAGCACTAAAAGTTAAATAAGGTAAGATTTGATGAAATATATTATTAAAGATATAGTTATAGGTATACTTTATTAAAATCTCAAATCCACAAAAAGGGACATTACACTCGACTAACTTTTGTAAATGTGTATTCAATATCTGTATTCATGCGTGTATTTCAGATAGTCGGTGGGATGATCTTTTTATATTAAAAATTAACACATTTTAACCGCTATTTAAAAACTTAATAGAAAGATCTGCTGTCGCTTCTTTCTATTGAATTCGATTTCTATTGAAACAATTGAACACAGACAATCTCTACAACGTGCTAAGTATATATCCAAATAATGAGTAGCATGAATTTTTTTATATTATACTCTTATTTAATGAAAAAAAAACTAAAAAATTTTAGTTAAAATTTTTCTGAAGGATTTAAAATATTTAAAATACGAACTTGATATTTATAGAAGGTGTTTTATTACATTACCATTACATCCTTTCATCTTTTTAAATTTTCTTTCGCATAATTCAAAAGCTTTTTTTCTCTTCGAGTTTTCAATGTGTATAATCTATTTGCAATTCAACTTCAAACATCACTGAAAATTTCACTCTGTTCGTCTTTGTGAATTAATTTTATTTTAAATATGTTTATAATTTACATCGAATGTTTAGATTGGATTGTATTTTAATTTGTTGTATTTTAATTTTAACGCCGTATTAGAAAACTAAGGTATATTTCTCTAGCTTTTTTGACTAGTGGAGTAGTAGACAACTATAAATATTTATCTAAGAATTCAGACTAAGCCCACGGCCGATTTTAGAGGTAGGAGTTATTATTGTTGAAATAATTTGACATTCATGTTATGAGTTACGATTGGCAGTCACGATATTAATCAAACAGTAGTGTCATAAAAGTTTTAAAACAAAGTAGTATTTTTTGTAATAATCAGTCTTTGTTAAATTATCAGAGTTTTAAAATCAAATATTATGAGTTTATTTACCGCCTTAAATAATTATTAAGTTACAATGATTTATAAAATATATTATTACCCAAGGTAGTTCTAGTTCTATTGTAACAAAAAAATATATAATACATTTTAAATGAAAAATTCATATGTATTACAAAAATTACAGATGTTCTATCAAATTTTTAAATAAGACATGATTTTAAATAAGATTCAATTTGTGCAACACAATAAAACACCCAAAAAAAAAAACAACTTATTTTGCAAAAAATCTCTTGATCTCTTCGTTTCATTTCTAAAACGACGTTTGGTTTAAATGTTTTAATATAGATATTGATTTAAAATTTATTTAAAGTTGTATAATTTTGTGTTTTAATATCCATCTATTATTTTATATTAAGTTAAAATACTTTACAAAATATGTTTGTGGCTGTAAAAGATGAAAAAAGTATTTTGAATTTTTAACAATCCTAAACTTAAACAATTAGAATTTAAACAAAACAAAAACTCTTTAAATACACTACATTCAAAATCAAATACCATATTTAGTATACAATTTCAAATATTTTTTACGAAAGGGAAATAATCAACTAGCTAATACAAACTTGTTAACAAATTACGTCAAGGAACACTAGAATTACGGGGGATTTTATTAGAAGTACCAAAGATATTGCGACAGAGTGATTAAGTTATATATATATAAATTATTGAAGTACGTTTTGTTAAAATGAAAATGCCTGTTTCTTCCACATGGCAAGGTACGTACCTTGATTTGCCTTGGAGGCAACACTCCTCGTTACTTTCGAATATCAACAATACAAATTTTGATATTATTATAGTTTCAGATATATTATGCAATGTTTAAATTTATCATGTAATTCGAAAATCTATTCGAAAATACATGTCTAAATGCATTTTAATTCAAGAAAAGTATCGCTACAATTTGACTTAATTTATGTTTCTGTCAATGAAGACAAATAATACCCCTTATTTAGTAAGTCTCCTTTAATTTCTCCTTTCGAGTAAATTTAATGCTATTTCAATTGATTGGGATATATTATGTTTACATTTTGTTAAAAGTGCTAACACAAATCCAAACTGAAACAACAAATGTACAATTTTAGAAAGGGTTTTTACAACTAACAAATTTCCTTCTCTCACCGCTCACCTTTGTTCAATAAATTCGTATTGGTTTTATGTCTCTTTATTAATTTCTTTGTAAAATTACTTTTATTGCCGTGAGATTTTATATTGTTGAAAGAAATCACACATGATTTAATTGACCGAAGGACGAATGCTGTGCGTAGCGAAGCGTTTGTCCGAAGGAATACGTTTTCACTTGATAGGCCCATTCTGCTATTTTTCCGCATGTATTTCAGAATGTTTGTTCCGGCGTATCGCGGCCGTTTTTTTGATAGGGCGATAAAATCCAAAATGGTGGCGTATTTTAGTTTTGTTTTTGGCGTAGCAGGAGCAATTTTCATCCGATCGCCACAAAAATTGGTGATTATGTTCTTTGAGTTATTTTTTTTTGTTTGGCCATTTTTCTTACTGGGAGGAAAAATCCAAAATGGCGGTGATTTCAGTTTTTGTTTTGGCGTGGCATACGTATTTTTTATGCAATCGTCACGAAAATTGGTTTATTTAAATTTTTATATCGAGCCATTTTTTTGCTTGAGTGAAAAATTTCAAAATGGCGGATTTCTGATCCGTAGCACAAAAACGGACTTTGCGGCAGCTAGCGGGCTGAAATTTCGTCTAAGCATTCTTTGCCGAAATCTAAGGTGTTTTTTGTTATTTCAAAATCCAAAATGGCGGCCATAGCGAATTATCAAAAATTTTAAAGTTGAATAACTCCGTTGTTATTTGGTGGAGCCAAATTTCGTTCGGTAGTTATGTACCTACATACATACATAGGTATACTTATTCCTTTTTGGAAAAAGCACTTAAAACATTGTCTCATCCCCTAACGTACTGAGGTCTATTGTTGGTAAATTTGCTTTTTTATAAAATTTATACTTTGTAAACTGACAACATATTTTTTAAAGAAAACTATTTTTTCCTATTTTGTATAAATTAGACGAACTACTCCAACAACACGGTACTTGTAAAAAGAAATCTATTATTCTTAGATGTAATCGGTTATATGATGTTATTCAAGATATCACATAAATATCTACAACAAAGACGGGGTAAGACCTTTGTAATTTCAAATCTTGTTGAAAATTGCAAATAACCTAAGGATATTTCATTTGACTAAGGTTAGAATAGTTAGATATCTTACCTGTAGTTAATATTATAACCGGACAAGTCATTTATGTTGTAAAAAGTGTTCATTTCATAGTTATAATTACTGAATCATGTGTGTTGTATACGATATTTGTTTTTATATACTGTATGTAGACATATTTTTTTTTATTTAAGAGGAGGGCAAACGAGCTGGCGGGCCACAGATGGTACGTGATCACCGCCGCCCATGAACTCCTGCAACATCCGAGGATTCACAGGAGTGTTGCCGGCCTTGAAGATAGGAGCAAACGCCTTTTTTTAAAGTATCCATGTTGTACCGATCTGGAAATACCGCCGAAGAGAGTTCGTTCCCCAAAGCGAGTGGAACGTTGAAAAAAGATCCTTGAGAACCGCACAGTGGAGGATCGCCATGCATCCAGGTGATAGGGATGGTAAAGTATTCGGCGGTAGGCATCAGATCGAATAGCTCTTTGAACACTCCCCGTGGTAAATGCGGTAAAACACTCCCCGTTGTAAATGCATATAAAATGTAGACACATTTTCATAATTTTTGTCTACTTTTAACTGCAATTGTAGATGCAAGGAAGATATAAAAATTACTTGTGCAAGTACTGACTATTGAGCGTCTCAAGTTTTTGTTTAAACCAATTCAAAGTCTTGTTAAACTATTTTCTAAAATAAGTATATAGTGTAATTAACTAAGCCTCTAAAAAGTCTATATTGATCTCAAAAGTAAATTAAGAAAATTTTTATTCTATTTGCCTTAAAGGTACAGTGCAATATGGAACTGGCAGTTTACAAAAAATCCTGCAATAAGTTATAGTACACATAGAAATAGTAAAAAAATAAAATTGTCGGAAAATAAAAACAACTAAAACGAATAGTAAATTAAAAATTATTTACAACATTTTAAATATACTGTTTTTCCTTCTATCTTTTTGTGAAGACATAAAAATATCAAACACGACATAAAAGTTACTCAATTTAGTTAATGACGGGTAATAAATCGTTTCAGTTCAACTGGACGACATCGTTATTCGGTATAATAATAATCAATCCCCTCTATTCGTAGAATATTTTTTGTTTCATTTGTAAAATAATAATTTATTGATATGGATCAAATATCTATTTTAAGGTACTGTATGAGGATATTCATAATATAATAATAATTTTTGCCTTTTAAATGTTACCAGTCTTTTAGCAGATGCATTTATGCAATACGAAAAACGAAAAAAATTAAAAAGGAAACCAGAAATGATATCCCAAAATATTACGAATACTTACAATTAGTCAACCTTTTTAAAGTGTCTCCATTATAACTGTTTTAATCTATTAATATTATTTAGAATCTAGATTTTAATATCATTTAAAATACTTATTTGTTGGAACATACAGTTTAAAAATGGTACTGAAATTTGATTAATTTTTGACTATCAACCTGCAGGTCAACGAAAATGAGAAATATTTTTGTACCTTTTCATATCAAGTTGAGAAGTTCAGAATTTGAAAAAGTTTAGTCTGAACGGTTCATCAACTGTGAAACAGCTGACAGAAACTTTCTGGAAGTTAGCAATATCTAGATGAATACAGTAATAGTTAGCAAGTTTAATACTTCATCCAAGTTGTAAAAATTTCAGCTCTCAGTGGCAAAACTTGTCATGTTTGACATTTGTATGAACCTCATTATCTGTGCGGTAAAGTTTGTTGTATTTATCGTAGCTTAAAATAGTTTAGTTTCCTTATTTATATTCAATTCAATTCAATTCAAAATATCTTTATTCAAGTAGGCATTTACACGCACTTTTGAATCGTCAATTATTACAATACAAAAAAAGGTCAGTGTAGTCCGTCCGTAAGCAAGCTACCACCGGCTCGGAATGCTGCTCTGTTGAGAAGAGCCGGCCAGAAACTCAACAGTTGCTCTTTTCAAAAGAAATATAACAATAGGTGATGTATATTATAATATAATATAAATCCTGCAAATGATTCAACAACTTAAGTTCCACATATTTCGATCCACTAAAAACTCTTGAACGTTATAATAAGCTTTATTTAACAATAAACTTTTGATTTTAGTTTTAAAACTAAGAAATGGAAGGTCTAAGATATCTTGTGGAACTTTATTATATATGCGTATACTCAAACCCATGAAGGATTTATTAACTTTTTGAAGCCGAAACTTTGGCGTTACGAGTTTGTTTTCATTTCTCGTATTTATCGCGTGTCTGTCACTGTTTTTCATATAACAATTTAAATTTTGACGTATATATAAAATGTTATTAAATATGTATTGGGAAGCGACTGTAAGAATACCTATTTCTTTAAAAACATCTCTCAGAGAATCTCTAGCTTTTAAGTTATAAATAGCCCGCACAGCTCTTTTTTGTGAAATAAATATAGAATTAATTTCGACAGCACTGCCCCATAATAAAATACCGTAAGATAAAATACTGTGAAAATAACTAAAATAAAGAAGTCGAGCCGTATTTATGTCCGTTACTTGTCTAACTTTTCTAATTGCAAAGACGGTGGAGCTGAGTTTGGCTGCGAGTGTTGAGAGATGGGGGTTCCACTGGAGCTTTCTATCTAATGTTAAACCTAAGAATTTTGTTGAGTCAATCAATTCTAACACTTCATTGTTAAGGAGTAAGTTACAATTTTTACTTTTTACATTAGGAAGTATAAACTCTACGCATTTAGTTTTCTTAGCATTTAACACTAAATTATTAATTTCGAACCAATGCAGGACTCGTGACAAAGTACTGTTTACTTCGTCATAATTAATCCTATCACGCTCAACTTTAAAAATAAGCGAGGTGTCATCAGCAAAGAGTACAATGTCACACAGACCCTTAACAAAAAAGGGCAAGTCATTAATATAAAGTAAAAACAAAAAGGGGCCCAGAATAGATCCTTGTGGAACACCCATCTTTAGGTGAGAACCAGACGATTTAGAATTATTTACGTAAACTGTCTGGATTCTTTGATTCAGGTAAGAGGCAATAAGATCAAGCGCAGCGCTACGTACACCGTAGTGGTTTAGTTTGCATAGTAACGTCCGATGGTCCACACAATCAAAGGCTTTGGACAAATCGTTAAAACACCCCAATTGCATTCTGCGACTTCTCCCACGCGTCGTAAATGTGCTTAAGAAGCGCAGCACCCGCATCAGTCGTTGATTTGCCTTTGGTGAAACCATATTGTTCACTATGCATGATCCCACTGCTATACATAAGCTCTGAAATCTGATTTAAAATAATTTTCTCGAAGACCTTACTCAAGGTCGGTAAAACCGAGATAGGCCTATAATTTTCGGGATCCAATCTATCGCCACTTTTAAACAAAGGAACTATTTTACTGTTTTTCATCAAATCTGGAAATATACCGGTTTCGTTACATCTGTTAAAAATAAGGGATAATTGAGGGGCAATATCATTTATAATAGTGCTAAGCAAATTAACTGACATACCCCAGAGATCACCGGTTTTCTTCGAATTTAAGGTTCTAAATGTGTTAACTATTTCATCTGATGAAACAGATTTAAAAGCAAAATATTTATTATTGACTTTAACATTTTTGTTCCATTCCGCAATTGCAACAGATGATGAGGAATTTAAATTACGTGTGACTATTATTGGGATTTCAGTAAAAAAGGTCTCAAAAACAGCCGCCACCTTTGATTCTTTATTTATTTCAATATTATCAATTTTTAACTTTATAGGTCCATTGGGAGCCGTAGATTTTCCAGTAAAACTAGATAAAACATCCCAAGTTGCCTTTATTTTATCGTCTGAATTTAAAATTTTATTTTTTATATAAATGGACTTGGCTTGTACGCAAACGTTCTTAAATATTTTAGAGAAATTTCTGACTCTATTTAAGAACACCGGATCATGATTCCATTGCCTCTCACAATATAAATCATATAATCTTTCTCTGCTTCTATATATTCCTACGGCAGCCCAATCACTAAATTTAATTTTAAAGTATTTCGTAAACATTTTTAGTTCATTTAACAATAAATCGAAAACTTTATTATGTAAATTGTTCGGATTATCATTGGTTACATTTTCTTTAACCACTATTCTTGCAACATTTTTTTTTAAAGTGAGCATTCTATTTTTTGTTATTGGTATACAAGTGAATTTTTGGGGTCTTGCAATTTCATGATTAATTAAGAGAGAAAATTGTTGACCACAGTGGTCTGAACTTATATTCGATATTATCCTCTCTTCATATACGTTACAGTGACAGAACACATTATCTATACAAGTCGCGGAAACACTAGTTATTCGAGTAGGTTTCGAAAAGACGTTTAACAGGATTTAAACAAATTTAATAAACGAACACTACACGAAGTTACTTGTATATCTCAGGTTTTTAACTTATATTTAATAAAACTCATATCAAATAACACTGATTCATATGAATGAATTTGAAACCGAATTTAGGTCTCAAATTTGATTTAAAATAGTTATTTTTTTTTGCCTCATCTCCATTGACTGCCGTTCTTATTAGTACTTACAAATATACTTTAATTATCCCTTTATCTGAAGCTTTTATTAAAAAACTTTTTCAATGACACTCAAAGCGTTGCCAGACAGTTTACACAGGTTAGAGTAGATTTGAGATCGAACTGTTTTATTCATCTCCTCAAAATGAGATTACTTAAGCGGCCTAGAAAATAAGAAACTGTGCTGATTATAAATGTAAATTTATCATTTCGATAAAGTTACTGAAAGTGTACCTAATTACTCTTCACAGAATCGAAATAATCAAATGATACGGGAATTATACATAAAAACAACGACAACAATAGATCAATTAGTAAAATTCCAATTGTGGGCATTTCTTTTATTCCCTACAAGTTATCGTTAAAATTATGTTTATAAATATTTTTTTTTGTTTAAATAATGAGTAGTAAAACATGATATAACATAGCAAAATGATTCCCGTCACCGAATTTCATCACAGTGTGCGGTTGTCAAGGACCTTTCTCCACATACTATATGTGGAACGAACTTCCTCCGGCGACATTTCCAGGTCAATACAACATGGATGCCTTTAAGAAAAGCTTATGCTCCCACCTCCAAGCATGGCAAAACTCTAGCGATTCCCCGGATGTTGCAAGTGTTGTTAGATATATATATTTTGTAAAGGAATATTTAAGAGCTTCTTTGATTTATTTACGCGTGCAAAGCCAACTCTAGTTTCATGTACCAATACCACATATTTACCAGTACTAAATATTACATATTTTTTCTACATCAAACATAATGAAACTGTAAAAGAGTAACTTAGTCATAATTACATCACTTTTAATCATTTAATACAGACAAAAAAATGTATATAAGAAAAATCATTTAATGCTTAGCATTCAACTGTTAGGACAAGGTCATACTCTACAACGCAGACGGAGAAAGTTGAGATTGGATATATATACAACCTTCATATACAAACTTTTGAATTTGAATTGTTATATGCGGCATACATAATATTTAATACAAACTAATTTTCCAGTACATATTTGTCAATCGTATTTGTGCAAAGGCGATATTTGTTATTTGATTATAAATATTTAAATTCATATAACTTTATAAGTTGTTTTAATTCTTTTAAATATTCTTGTTTCCACTATTGACATTTTCTTATACTCGTCTCAAAATATAAACTTTACAATTATATCATATATCAGATCCAAGAGGATGTTACTTTTGTTTAGATAATAAATTTATACAGATTATTAGGATTTATAAACACGGAGATAGAGGAAGTAAAAAACAGAAAATATTATCCCTATCTCATTATAATTATCTGCTGGATCGTTTATTGATCCTCGTTGTTACAAAGCCGAAATTTACGGCCGCATTATTTATTATGATATCTTTATTTTTTCATAGCCTTATATTTACAATTTTATTTTTATCCTCACAAGAACAACGAACGATTTACGATTGAACATCTAAAACCTTATTATAATTATTCGCTGGAGTATTCATAATTAGTGTAAACATTTTATACTATTACAAATTATTATATTTCGCATTTGATTGCAGTGACTTGGATGTTATTTTGAATACATTCATATTGTATATGTAATAATATATACATAGTATATGCATATATTATACACCTACCTATATTATGGAAAATATATTTAAACGATTGATACAGGATTCAATGAAAGTGTAACCTAAACCGTGTACATTCAAGAGAAAAAAGGCTAAGACAACTTTTGTTACCCTCAAAAAAATAAGAAAGAAAAAAAAGATTTCTGATATGTTAGAGAAAACATGAGGATCACAAGTGAATATCTGATTGAATAAGTCATGTGGTCTAAGTATTTATAAGATGTCGGATGTTTACTGAAAATTAATATGTAAATACAGTTTCAGTTTTCTTTGCTATTAAAGTGTTGATTATAATTTATAATGCCCTTAAAATCTGTTAGTTTAAAATGCTCTTAAAATCTTAAATCTGTTAAATTATCAATCGAATAAACAAAACGCGTGAAAAGACTATTACCCTTACTTTGTTAGCAAAATCTTTAAAAATATGTATATACCAAAGAACTAAAGGTGAATCCTAGAATTATAAGGAAAATATAAACAACTTTGTTTCTTTCACTGGTTCAATCAGAAGTCCGGAACCATTACTCCTCATATAGTCGGAGCCAATGGAGCCGCGGAGAACAACTGGCTTATTAAAAAGAACATCAATCTGAAACAATACACATTTGTTTCATTAACTAATAGACAAATATATATGTGTGTATAAATTAATGAATATAATGGAGTAAACGTTTTTTAATAAACACATTTTAAAAAAAGTTGCCTTTTTATTAGAACTATTATAAAAATATATATTTAATACCAAAGCAGACAAAATGTATTTTTTAATAAACAAGATATGTACCGGATATTTTTTTTTTATAGTAGTGGAGGGCAAACGAGCTGGCTGGTTGGCACAGATGACTTGTGATCACCGCCGCCAATGAACTCTTGCAACATCCGAGGATTTACAAGAGTGTTGCCGGCCTTGTAGGTAGGAGTAGACGCCTTTTTTGAAGGTACCCATGTCCTACCGATCTGGAAATACCGCCGAAGGGAGTTCGTTCCACAAACGAGTGGAACGTGTAAAAAAATGTCCTTGAGAACCGCACAGTGGAGGATCGCCACGCATCCAGGTGGTAAGGATGGTATTGGAGGCGTGGCGCGCTGTATGGTGATGAAATTCGGCGGCAGGCATCAGATCGAAAAGTTCTTCGGAACACTCCCCGTTGTAAATGCGGTAGAAGACGCACAAAGAAGCAACGTCTCTACGCAATGCCAAAGAGTCCAGCCGTTCGCAGAGCACCGGGTCTCCGACAATCCGAGCGGCTCTCCGTTGTACGCGATCAAATGGTAGAAGCTGATATTGGGGTGATCCGGACCAGAGATGAGAACAGTACTCCATGTGTGGCCGGACCTGCGCCTTATAGAGCGCAAGTCTTTGGCCAGGTTTGAAGTACTGCCTCGCTCTATTAATCACTCCCAATTTCTTCGAGGCCAACTTGGCCTTGCTCTCCAGATGACCACGAAACTGACAATCGCTCGAAATGTTGAGACCCAGTATTCTGATACTTGGCGAGGCAATAAGAGGAGTGCTCTCGAAGAGCGGTGATACGACAAATGGGGTTTTCTTAGTGGTAAACGCGCAAACTTGTGTCTTTAGGGGATTGAACTGAACGTGGTTCAGTTCACCCCACTCAGAGACCATCCCCAAGGAATTCTCTATAGAAGACACAAGTTTCTTTCGGCATTCGTCGACGTTTTCTCGAGAGAGACCTGCACGGTCGGCCGGATATCCTTCTGCCAATGTAAAGTTCGCGAAGTATTTCATTGTAGCGTAAATCGATCTGACTCCACACTAAGATAAGTTTGGTAACAAGATATTCGGAAGGTATTCCTGTTGAAAAAAATATACCATACATTGAAATACCATTCTTGTATCGAGATATTTTTAATGTATTAGTATCAGTTATTCTAAATATTACTAAATGTGAAACAAATTGTTCAACATGACAAATACATTAAAAAACACACACATTACCTATATTTTCTAAAGTTACCCCAACTACAAAGCTCATACAAAAGCAACAACTTTGTAAGTATTAAATACTTCAAAACAACTTTATTATACTGTACTTTTTTGTTGTTTTTCTTTTTAAAAGTGCTGCTTTACTTTAATAAATAAAAAAAGTAAGAGAAATAAATAAAAGAGTCTTACTGTTAGTAAATATCGACCTAAAAATCATAGATTAATTTTCAACACTGAACATTTTTGTGATTATCTTTTTTATACCATCTAGGTTAATGCTTGACTACATTCCACCTGATGGAAAGTGAAAATGTGGTCTTAGATGGTAAAGCGCATTAACCTAGTAACCTGTTCACTCTTCTCTTGAAGACACCCACATTGTATTTGGACGGAAAAACCGACGCAGGCAATTTGTTCCAGTCCTTCGCTGTACGAATTAAGAAAGACGAAGCAAAGCGCTTCGTCCGGACGGGGGAATGTCCACAACGTAAGGATGGATACCTGCCGTGCGTTGGACACACAAATCTATCTATAAATTCTTGAATTGGTACTGTATGTCCTGTTTAAATTAATGCAAACAATAAATGACAATAAACTTATTATACAACAAAGTCTTACATTTATTAATAATACTATCATTAGTGTCATAATCGGATTCAAGTAATGTCCGAAGGATGTTGTAACGTAACTTAATAAGATATTCACTCGAGAAAAGTTCACATCTTGTTAGATATCACGAAATTATCCAAAACTTGTATGTTCTCTACTGCTTTGTACGAGTTATCTAGAAACTGGTGAAATTCAGTGTAAAATAAAGAAATGTATTTTTTGCAATGAATACAACGATTCCATAATTGGTATTTTGAGGTTAGAAATTAGTTATTCATGCATCCGGAATGAATTTAAATATAAATACATATAACATCTTGTATCATTATACCTCGTGACAGATAACAGACAAATTACTCTATAAATATTATGTTATTTATATTAAACAATTGTAGAAAATCAATTACAATATTATAATATATTTTAATATAAGGAAATAATTAGAGTCGGTCAAGGTTTAAGATTATTTTATGAAATAAGATTAGGTAAAGGAGGAATGATCTTGATATATTCTATTGTCAGCTAAGTGAGTTCAACACGGGTGACTTATATTAAAAAAGATACAATAGAAATAACTAAAATTATTCAGAATTATTACATGCGATTTCTTACACTGAGAAATGAAAAGGAGCTAAATGAGGTTGAGGCGGTTATGAGACGAATCCTTAATCAATTCCTAACAAGTTATACGGGGATCACTGACCTTTATTTTAAATGTTTATCTAAAAAAAATTTAAATGTTTATCTAAAAATAGTGCATCGTATAATGCAATATGTATAAGATAATATACGTATTTCATAGATATAAAGAGGTTTCGAATCTCTGTGCAGATAAAATATTTAGAAATTATTAAGAATTAAAACAAACTTGAAGTAATAATTTTCAAGATCAAAATCAACTTGTGTCAAAATAAAACTATTTACTTATATGCAACAACATATAATAATTTTATATGGACAACAAGAGAATATATTATTATTCGCATAGAATAAATCCCATTCATACTTCAAATTTCATAAAAATATTTTTCATTTCTCCCATACAAGCGGCAATACAAAAGCTATCACAAAACAACACAATGAAAGCAACCATCACAAAGTTCAAAAATATCGTGGCAATTTTCCGGATATCTTTTAATAGAAATTTGACGCGCGTTTACTTTCCATTTAACCGATGCTGTATTATATATTTATAGGAAATTTATTGCGCCTTTAAATGGCAAAGGCTTTGTGAACATAAGTTTGAATTTAATAAAAATTTATATAAAATACTTTATAGTCATAAAATATAAACATGCACTCATCATTACATCAGAAACTCAAATATTACTGCACCAATTTACCGACAATTTTGACACAATAGAGAACCCGTTTCAGAGGTGGTTGTTTTCTGTCTATCTTATCTTATCTTATCTTATTCTTTCTTATATATATCTATTTATGTTATAATTTTTATCCACACATTATAATTATAACATCCAAAGACCTTGACTTTGACATTTACTTCATTGTTTTTTTCTGTTAACAATATTGGTTGACTGGTAAATAATTAGCATTAAGTTCTCCAATTGTTAATTTTTTTGTACCATAGTGTTAATAAATCATTAAATTGTATGAAGTAAATAATTTTGAAATTTTTATTTGAACATTTTTATCGACTTTGTTGTGTTTTGTTTTGATGTCTTTGAAACAGGCACAATACTAGCTAATGACAACTGCAGTCACATGTAAAACATTCTCTTTTTTAATTAGTGTTAGATGAAATTATTGCCCAAAAACTGTTATTTAAACATTGGGTAGCAATTACAAATTGTAATAATAACGCTAACGTAGTATCTCAGAACCATTGTTACATACTAACATCTCTGCATATTGTATTTCGATATTAATCTGAAATAACTAAAATAAATAACAACTGTGAAATCGGACACCCATACGTATATAGGTGTCCTTTTTTACTGCGCTGTTCATACAAGTGCTCTTTAAGCCTTGTTACCTTGTATAGAAATTATTGTAACTTTCCAATAAGTTATATTCTTTTTCTCAGCTATGCTATCAGCTGCAGATATAAAAATAACGACAGATAACCGTTAATTATATCTTTTTGGCCTATTCAAAACGATTTTTTTTTTAACTTAAATCTTCATTAAATCAGCTGCTGTAGTGGTTGATCTTAACTTTTATACTAGAATTATGAAGTCTAAATGATTTTTTTTAATTGATTTAGGTCGATGTCCGAGAAAGTTTATTTTTTATGATAAGATTTAATCTTCAATTTAGTCTAATGAAAATAGGTCATATCAGAAACTTTGGTATAAAATTAATTTTATTAATTAAAAAAAAAATTTAAAGTAGTTCTAATGAAAACGCTACTTTTTCTTAAAACGGGCATTTAAAAATATTTTTATATAACGCTTCTTTAGAAGTTTCTGTCAGATGCATTTTGATTATTTGATTGATAATTTAACAGATAAGAGCATCTTAAATTATTATAAACTATTAAGTACCAAAAAAACTGAAAGTTTATTTACACATTACTTTACAGTAAACATCCGACATCTTACAAATACTAATGATAACCAAATGACTTATTCAATCAGATATTCTCTTGTGATCCTCATGTTTTCTCTAACATATTAAGCAAGAAATCTTCTTTTTCATTCTAATTATTTGTGAGGGTGACAAAAGTTGTCTTAACAGGTTTTTATAAATATCTTTTCGAATGTGCACGGTTTAGGTTACACTTCCAATTGAAATTCCTGTATCAATCTTTTAAATATTTTTTTCATAATATTAATATGTGTATAATATATGCATATATTATATAATGTATTATAAAATAATATGAAGGTATTCAAAATAAATTACAAGTTATTGTAATCAAATTCGAAATATAATAATTTTTAATAGTAAAAGACGTCACACTAATTATGAATACTCCAGCAGATAATTAAAATAAGGTTCTCGATATTAAATCATAAATCGTTAGTCGTTTTCGTAGGGATATATATAAAAAAGTAAATTAAAGACCCCCGGCATTGAAAAAATAAAGATATTTCAACAAATAATGGGATCGTAAATTTCGGCTTTGTAACCATAAGAATCATTAAACGATCCTGCAGATAACTATAACTAGATAGAGTATTTTTTTTCCTTTTTTTTTCTTGTTTCGTGTTTGTATATTCCCAATAAAGTTACATCAGTGCAAATTTATTATCTTAACAAAAACATCATCTTGTATTTGATATATGATATGATAACTTATAACCGGTATATAGTTCACAATAGTGCAAATAGTCGAAGCAGCACAATATAATAGTCGTCTAAGTACAAATATGATTAATAAAATCAATATACTGGACAATTAGTTAGTATAAAAATATATGTATGTAACAATTCAAAACTTTGTATGTGAATGTAATTTGTAACAATCTAAACTTTCACACACCATCTGCGTCGTAAGGTGTGACCTTTCCCTAGTAGTTGAACGTCAAACATTAACGAAGTGATTTGTGTTAAACCACGCTATATGAATAATAATGTGAATTATTAATACATGAAACTAAAATTATAAGCAGAAATAAATTAAAGAAGCTGGAAATTACTAAGATTACTCTTACTCGACTGTAGTCAAAACGTTATAGACATAGTGTATACCATGTCTATAAACACAATATTAGTACATGCAGCGCTTGATGCAGCGCTTAATAAGTGTTTTTGTTTTAAAAAGTTTTCAAACAGAACAGAATAAACTTTAAAGAGTCCTTTCTTTCACAAAAAATATTTATTATTACAATATCTGATTGCTTTAGTTTGCAAATAATACACAATTTGTATACCTAAAATTGTCTCTTCCTACTTTTATATTCAGGACAATGGGTACTTGTACGCGAGTATTGAATGAATTTTGTAAAATACAATAGCATTGGAGAATAGTACGAATATCATCAACAATGCTACTTGACATATTCGGTATTCATAAATATTCAATAAATGGGTATAAAAGTGATTGTCAAGTATTATAGCGCTTTCAAAGTGTATCAATTCTAAGCTCCTTTCTATGAATAGTTTAAATGTTTATTTAAATATTTTCTCATATACAACTAGACGTTTTAAAATAATAATATATAAATAAAAACATTTGGTTTTTGTCGATGAGAAACTTATATTTATATTTGAAGAATTGAAGTACGAGAGAATAGTTTTCAACCAACAAGTAAACTTTATTATGTCTGCAGTAATTCGGTATATAAGTTCGCAAGTCAGTTATGTACTATTTTTGAATACTTGTAAACAATACACTGAATTTATAAAAAGTCAATGAATTTTTTTAACGATAATTTGATTACGAGACAGTTGGAGATTGGACAAGAGATGGACGAGTCGATTAATCGGGACTAGTAACTACTATGTGAATTTACTATTCCATTCTACTTTATTTACCTCATGAAAAATGTAAAACACTTGTAGATATGAATGGATGTTACTAAGTAAATTTAAGAATATTGTATTTTTGCTGATAAAATAAAGATTATAACGCACTTCATTAGATTTTTGTCGTTGATGTGAAGCGGTGCCAAACCATATGTACATTTCCAAATTTGAAAATTTGTTTCAACGTTGCCAACAAATCGAATTGGGAACGACCTGAGAACGAGCAGAAAGAAAGAAGAAAGACTGCGATTTAAGTTACTAGTTTCTTTTTACCAACCGCATGAAACGTTACCATAATAGCTGCTTTATGTCGGTCTTTTGTGAAAGAAATATACTACCTCGGTAGAAACAACCTGTAACAATGCAATTGTCAAGTGACTAAAGCTCCACCACCTTACGCGCATTACCGCATGGTAGCCCTACAGCTTACTGTAGGGCTACAGTTTATTCGAAGTGTAAAATTAAAGCAGGATTACGAAAGATAAGAGGAGAGAGATATCTGTCTTCATTGAGAGAAACGACCCATAAATTACATTGCAAATGACAGACGTATCTTAACTGTAGCGAGACTTGTCTTGAATTAAGATGGATTTAGACATATACATAAGTAATGGAATTTAACGTTATCAAATAAATATTACACATTCGTCTCTAATTTAATTTATTTCAGCGATTCGACAATACTTTTGAAACATGGATAGCGTTTGCATGATACAGCGAAATACATGATATATTTAAATATTACTTAATATACGAGTATATTTCAAACTATAATAACTAAGATAACGTTTTATAGATATTCGAAAGGAAGAAAAAGACAACATGCGAAGGTAAGCATAGGACCTGTTTAAAAAAAACGCATACCTACATGTTAATTTTAACACAAGGTACTTTAATAAAATGTTTGTATAATTCTAATCACTCTGTAATATCTTTGGTACTTCTCTTAAATTTCCCCGAAGTTCAAGTGTTCCTTGACATAAATGCGAGGTTGTGGAGTGCGGTCAGCTTGTTAACAAGTTTGTAATTACTTCGTACTTATTTCCCTTTCGTAAAAAATATTTGATATAATTAACGAATTATAGTATTTATTTTTGAATTTTGTGTATTCAAAGAGTTTTTATTCATAAAAATAAAATTCTAATTACTAAATCAGTAAATTACAAACAGCGCCATCTCTTGACAGTAATGATAATTTTTCCTGTCTACAGACATCCATCCATCCCAGAAAAGTGAAAGCAATACAGAACGAACAAAGTTCGTTCGTGAAAATTATATAAATTTAAATAAATTATTGGAATGATTTCTATGTTAAAACAATATCAAATAAACAGAAGGTTTTATGTTCGACTGAAAATTATTTGATATTAAAATATTATAAATACATACATAATCAGATTACTATTATTATATATTTTAAAACGTAATTTAATTGATAGTTTTAATGTAGTTTGAATTTCACTGCATAGTTTAAATTTGTGTCTTAATAAATCTACGATGACAGCCAATATGTTAACCATCTTAAACGTTCACTACGAGCGTTAGAAGTATTAATAAACGGAACAGGTTTACTGGGTATTTAATCTTTCGAAATATTTCACATTTATATATTACACAATCACTAAAGAAATAATAAAAGCGTTTACCTGCCTCCAAGGAATTCAGCGCTCTTGTGAATCCTCAGATGTTCATGTTCATTTGAGTTCATGGGCGGCGGTGATCACGTATCATCTGTGACCCAAGCCGGCAAGCTCCTTTGCCCTACTATTTCATCTATAGTATTTGTTATAACAATTAGTAAATTGAACGGATAATATTTGATTTTAAAACTGGCACCCAATTTATCGAAAGATGATTACTACACAAATTATTGATCGAAGCTCAATCTCCTCTCACATTCATTTCAGCATCTTTTTGTTGATTTTCCCCTCACTTATGGAGTAAATTTGATTGTATTTCAATTACAAAGAAACTTATATAAATTCTCCACCAGTTTTGTATTCAGTTCAGACATGTTGTGATAGTGTAATGTTAATTTTTATGTAATAATTTTTTTAAAGTTTTAATTGAATATTTTTTTTTAAATAGTGTTATTTTATTTTCAGTATTGAAAATGACCTCTTATATGAATGAACTCTCTTATATTTTTTAAGAGTGGCAAAAGCAACAACAACATATCTTTAGCAAAATTTCAGAATAAAACCATTTCTCCAAACGTACTTAACACTTACAATATGACATCTCAAGTGAGAAGTTAAAAATATTATATGATTATGCACTATAAATTATATTGTTTTAAATTAAATTATTTCTAAAATGTTTTCTGAAGTTTACAACATTATAAAACTTTACAATACTTATATCCAACACTAAATAATTAGTTTCACAGAGATCTACCTTGTTTGCTAAGTCAGACCAGCGTCAGATTCAAGTGTCAAAGCGTCATTAAATTATATTAGTTTAAAAAGCAGCTCTCATCATATTGACACTAAGGAGAAATCGTCAAATATTAGTTGCTACATTTACTAAAATAAAAAAAAAATTGTCGCGCAGTTTGTTTTTATACAAAAAATCCCATCTACAAATATGAAATGAAACCTTTAATTTGATGATGATTTTTGATGAATTTGAAATGATTTGAACTTATCTTTACAAAAATTAAAAAATAATTTAAACACAAAAATAGTTATAGAAGCGTTTATAAAATTTCGTTCCTTATTATTCATAATTTTCCCATCACCTTACCAAAAATTTTATTATAGTTTTACCTAATTTATATTACGTAACATTATATGTGAAACAATACATATTAAATAAGTTAAGCAATGCAATACTTCAGAAGTATATTTACTTCCTGTGAAGTAACTCAATAACTCAAAACTTTACTCAATCGGGAATCATTTGGTCTGAACTACTGTTTTAGTATTGTTTGTATAGCCGCCGGCACCCAGGCGTTGAAGGTTGCCGTTAACCGCTTTCTAGTTATATTGACCGAATTAACTAAGTAACTACAAACCATGAATTTTGTATTACGCCAATTTTTATTCTACGGTTTTTCTGCTGGAATTACTTAATAGGTTTACTTATATTCTTCAATCGAAAAAAGAAAGTAACAACTCTAGAACAGAATTAATATAAGAAATCAATGTTTTATATTGATAATAATTTGAGTAAAGCTTTTGAATTATATGATAATATGAAACAGAAACGAAGAAACAAAATAAACTCAGAATCATGTTTCAATTGACGTCGATGTTTTTGAAAATTAAATGACATTCAAACATAAGATGTTACAAAATTTATAGACTGACGTTATGAAGAATTCCCTGGTTGTTATTTGGAAGTTTTTTAAATATGAAGAAAAAAAAAGGCGTAGATTTATTGAATAAATATAACAAGTTTCAATAATTTATATAAATTTTAAATTCAAATTCAAAATATCTTTATTCAAGTAGGCATTGATTTACACACATTTTGAATCGTCAATGATTATATTAAAAAAGGGCAGTATAGTCAGTCCGTGAGTGAGGCTCCTACTCGAAACCACTTTTTAAAAGAAATTTAACAATGTTAGATATATACATTATAATATTCACCCTGCAAATACGCCAACAACTTAAGTTCCACACATTACGATCCACTAAAAATTCTTGAATGTTATAATAAGATTTATTTTATAAAACTCTTTTGATTTTAGATTTAAAACTAAAAAAGAAAGTATATGATATCTTGTGGAACTTTATGATATATGCATACACCCAAGCCTATGAAGGATATAATATATTATAACTAGTAACTATTAATGTATCAGTTTTTTCTAGAATTACTTTAATGAATATAAGTGCGAGTGAAATAAGAGATTTTTAATGTTTTTCGATAACTTTTAATAACTGAGTGATAACCATCACCATGTACATTTTATAATATATTATTATTCCATAGTAATCCTTAACATTACACTAAACGT
The DNA here is from genome assembly GCA_918358695.1 of Melinaea menophilus ssp. n. AW-2005. Taxonomy (NCBI): domain Eukaryota; kingdom Metazoa; phylum Arthropoda; class Insecta; order Lepidoptera; family Nymphalidae; genus Melinaea; species Melinaea menophilus. Next base: position 17,978,534 of record OU911048.1, read on the forward strand.
TATTTTAATTGCTACAAATATTTTCATTAAAATTAAGGAAGTCAAGTCGATGTCAATATTTAATTATTTTAACTTATTCTCACTAACCTTTACCTTTTATAACCTATCTCGTGGCACAAATCCCTATTTAGGGTCCATTCTATCTTCACCCTTATTAAACAGATACTACCATTTAGTCGCTGTTTTTTGATAAATTGAAGTGTCCTTATTTGTTTCTTGGGACATGTCTCATTCTTTCAGACGATATTTTTAATTATACGACAGTTTTTACTTATTATCTTTAATACAGGCTTTAGATATTTATGAATTAGAGGAATAACGAGAAATATTGAGAGAGAAAGATTAGTCCATAACGTATAAGTTGTAAAAGTTATTTGAAAACTCCAAAAAGCGTATGGTAAATGAAGGTAAAAAGGGTGTTCAATGGTCCATAGCTGTTTGCAGATACATTATCTGCTTTTCCTTACGACATCAAATATTATCATTATATTTTATTATGATGATTATTGGCAAAACCAGTGTTTCTATTTGTTAGAAAATAATTTACGACTCAGTGACAACTGGCAGCGCAGTGACAAATTAAGTATTTTACTTTCAAATATGTAGATAATAAGGTTTTTATTGATACATTACATAAAAAAAATTATAATTAAGGATCATGATAAATGCATTTACGAGATATGCTAAAATAATCGTAGTACCGAGTAGGATGTTGTAACAATACTTTCAAAGAACAAATTTAAAGAAATCTTTGGAAAGACTCGTCTGGTTTTCAACTTATCAACTCCTAACTTCGTACCTTCATAACTCGTTCTCAAAACAACAAGAGTTCCTTTGACCCTTGTTATCAATATCGTCTTGTATATTTGATCTTGTTAAGGTTCTTAGGTGTTTGTAGTTTAAAGAAATGGGATTTTGTATTTGATTAATGCAGATTTGATAAATACAAAGTCAATGCATTTTAAACCCTCTCTTTGTTTTCTCTGTTACCTGTTTTGATAAAATGTATTATGACTATAAGTTATTTCCTCGTTCATTCATGATCTATACGTTTTACCCCATGAAATTCAATCAATTTCATAATAAAAACTACTTGACAGATCTTAATTAAATATAATGTAGTGTGAGTTTATTATCTAAATTAATCTGAACTCCGGTAGACTCGCAGATTTTTAGCAAAAAGTGCAGAAAATTCTTTGGGGTTATAATTATAACAAAACTAAAAAATATAGCTGTTTATAATTTTTTTATAATGGTATACTGATACTTTAAGAGTGTAGTATTTAACATAGTATATTTTACAATCAAGTTTCCTATGTTAAATCCGTAATTAATTACATTGCAACAGTTCTGAATGTCCAACACCCAGGATTGATTGAAGGAACCTTGATTGATGTTATGTAGGAAGCTTAATGTTAAATTGTCTGTATTAATAGTCAAGTATAAACCAAAGTTCTAAAGTCTCATCAATACGTACAATAAAAATATGCTAAATACTAACTTTTGTTGTTAAGTACGAGTAATATTGTGTTTATTTAAAAAATGTTTTTGGTGTCAGTACTGCAGTATTATAAAACCTTTCAATTTAAAAAATAAGTATTATAAAGTTTAGTTTATGAATAATAGAATAAATCTTTATAACAATAGTATTTTTCAACAAAGGCGTGCTAAATGTTAAGTACTATATGTTTATACAACCAAATAAATGAGATTAAAAATAAATACAACTCATATTTACTGACATCACACAAATATGGTAAAATAAACGGGCCATGAGAAAAATAAAATTTGAACTCAATATTTACACATATTGACGGTTGCATTTTTGAATTTTCCTTAAATGATTACTTTAAATCTAGTTTTTAAGTGTATATAGTTAGGGTTCATTTTCGTTTGCTTGTAGTAGTTGATTTGTAATATGTTTGTTTAAGCTCTGAAATAGGCCACGTTACACAACGGTTGTTGCTTTTACTTCTTTCAAAGCAAAAGTATAATAAGTATCAGTATTCGCCTGAACATATGTAGCATTAACGTACCCATTTTATAGACATATATTTCCATTCGCAACTTCATTTTATTAGTAATGCAATAGTTATTACTGAGATTATCTCAAACATTACTATAAAATCGCTAACATGTTTGTACAAGACTCCAATTACACTCGAATTAGAAGAATGCTACTGCACTTTTGTACTTACAGGGAAGAAATTTCGTTCTTAAAACTAATAATGTTATCTCATTATGTTATTGAATGTATTTTAATTAGCGAGAAACAAAACACGTTGTACGTCGGCTCTCTTTAACATTAAGATCTAATCAAACTAACCTTTTGTTCCAAGTTTCTAATAAAGTATTACGTCCGTGCCCATTGCACAGGAGGTATTATAAGTATCGTAATCTAGCTACTGGTACATATTAATATTATATACATATTAATATTATAATAATAATGCAATATTAGAAGTATTTATATAATACATATATCGTATTAGAATAAATACGATGGCAAATAATGATTACAAATACATTTACTAGAAAACAACAAGGAAAACAATGTCCTTGTTATCCGATCATTGTATCAAAGAAGAAGTCACTCAGTATTTATACTAATCCCTTGAGATGGAATATATTATATAATAATAATAAGATAATATTATTGATATTATGAGATATGATGCAGTTGACGTGACCTTGTATAAGCTTTACTTTAATACAAAAATGAATCAAAAGTAACATTACGAATCTATTTTCATTATGTTCTTTAAAGTATACGCTGTTACTTTAATGACCGATTCCAATTTCTAAATACAAATCAGTGAAGTCAGTCTTATATATGACATTAAAAGTCTAACATAAAAAGTAAATAAATGTATCCATAGAAATGACTAGGATCCGCCAACCGTGCGCGGCGGGTGTTGAGCTGAACCCATCTCCTTTTTTTCTTTTCTTGATAACTTTTGAATGGCTAAACATTTTATCAATCTGTTTTCGTTGTAACATCCGCGTTCAGCTCAAACATACATAAGAACATTTTTAGCTATCTCGTCGCATTCTGAAGACAACTAAACACAAAAAAGGTCTCCCAAACGGTTGAGAGCTTTACTTACGCTCAGCTCAAAAAAATAAAAAAAGTTTTATGAAATAAGTTCCCTCATTATTTATGCGGGAGTCGGTATAAATAATACTGTTATGTAAGAACTTGCTTCATGTAAATTGTATACACTCTTTGTCTTGTATTGAAATATCAGAGACTTTCGTATCAGAGACTAGTTTAGTTCTTATCATTGTATATTAATGAATATATTTCGTACAAAACTTGTGCAAGTTTCAAACTTTGATATTACTCCAGCGTTTTAATTCACATTGTGAAATATACGAACTGCTACGATAGATACACGAACGTGTAGCTGCATACATTTTAGTCCCTTTTATATCACCACTATTCATGACGTCGGTGACATCATCATGTCAAAGATTATATTATATTCAAATCAAGTATATTTTGGTTAATATATAAAAACATATTTATAAACTTGTTCATAATTTCAATAAATATATTTATCTCTCATGGTTTATTCAAATATATTGGGTATCTTAATTATCCTTTCTCTATCCTTAGTCTAAAGATGTATCGATCGGATATTAATTCAGGATGTTTAAATGAACTACATTATTTTGTCTTTGAAATTGTTACAGACGGTGGGAGTTTATTTTGTTGTGTCCAGTTCGCAAGACTGTATATATACGAGTAAATATATATAAATTACTTAAAATATACTATAATACACCTGTCCTGTGCTTTATTAAATCTTATTATCTGGTGACAGTATTGTCCTATTTATATATAGATGGAAAAGTTCGAATAATACGAATTGAAAGGTTGATCAATCAAGCTCAGCTAAATTTCTCCAAAGATGGAAAAATACATAAAATACATAAATATTGCTGCTTAAAATATAATGTGTTAATTGCTACCGTAAGTAGACTAAGAAATATCTGTGTCTATCACAGAAAGATTAAATTGAAGTTTCTTTAAGAAAAAAAAATATCGAATTAAGAATATTCATTTCTTGGACATAGTTTTATTTGTGAATATTCAATAAATAGAAGCCAGAAGATAAAAGCTAGAAGATGTTCTCATTAAAATATATCATACTGAAAGTGTTGATATATAAACAAACACCTTATAAGTATGTAATTACAACTTGTATGTAACTTATTCTAATGTAGGTACTTCGCTAACAAATACCTAAATCTGTTACAGGACATAATCGCAAGACATGGTTCATATTAATAATCATAAAACCATTGATTTACCAAAGCAGTGAATGTCACCTGTCAACAATATTACTCAGAAGTAAATATTTGTTTGATTTTGATACAATTCGCTCATACCGAGACATGTCGGTGTGTCTATTTGTACATCGAGAAACTTTGATTTGAAAATGTTTTATCCAGCCATGAATATTTATTCTTTTTATTATATTATTTGTATTATTGTCGTTCTATAAAGCAATAAAAACATATTTAGTTAAACCCGTTTTTTTGTGTTTATTCTTTTTAGCGATACTTCAATCAATCGTCAATAACCACTATACGAGTATTGTAGAGAATCGAACGTTGATAGGTTCAAAGGTGTTAATCAAATGAATTAAATTACTTAACAATATCGATTTATCTTTATATGGGTTTTTATATTTTATATTTTCTTACTTTAATTTATTACAATTTATTTAAATTTTTGTCTCCTATTTAACATTATATCCGGTTCTTTTATATTATTTACTATCGGATGTGTCTTGAAATGAACTTTCCAACTGAATATATCAAAGAACCCATTGAGGATATGTTTCGCCCAATAATATAAATAATAATCATAAGAACCGGGATACGATTGATCTTTACCTTTTCTTTATCTTTTGTTCTTGAATCTTTTGAAGTTTAAAAATCATTTTTATATACAGATTGTTTTATAAACTTCATTACTTGACACTATTTCTCACTGTTTATATATTTTATGGAGGCATATTTATAAAAACCAAATATAAACACACCATAGGCAAAGTCCTTTATATTACCTACGGTATGGTACGGAAATAGGAAAAATATTTGCTAAAGTTATCCATGTCCCAAGCTGCCTTAACTACAAATATGAATAGCTGCAGTAGTAAGTTAGAGAATTCTCAAAATAGAGATGGTCGTATAAATAAACTTGCTCTCGGAATTTAGAACATATGTCGCTACCAGGTAGAGATTAAAGAATCTTCAATTTAACAGTTGGCTGAGGCTGAATGATAGTAGCTAGTATGATGAGGGTGACATAGAATAGAGCCTTAATACGTATATGTACCACAAGACAGATTGGAATGAGATTGAACGATGGATCGATCAGTTAACGTATAACAGAAGTAGGGGAAAATAAATTAACTGCCTTTCAACAACCCAAAAAAGAATTTTAAACTAATCTTGTATATGTTATTTAATAGTCTAAATATTTATAGTCATTGAGCTATAAATGCAAATACAGGATATAGCAATTCATAATTTTGACTATATATAGGAGATAAACTTTATTAACACGAGCAAGATTCGAACCCAGAGGATCGAATTCATTGATCATTGTCATATCATTGTGGAGGTGTCAGATCTTTGATCTGTAGTATACCTGCACTATACCAAATACTCAAATAAAAAAAAAAGTATATTAAAGTTGAAATAACAATATTTAAAGTAAAATTACGTATATCACGTCAAGCCATAGATATTATTTTTTAATAACAATTTTAAATATTTGTTTTATGACCTTATTGTAGGCTAACAGATTAAAGATAGCAATAGGATATTGTAGTATTGACATTGGCGAGTTTCGATGTTAGTTTAAGCTTTAATTGAGTCGTAGCTAATTTGTGTTAAATGGTTGCAATTGGAGTTTCGTTACACATCTACAAATTCTAATTCATTTACTTTCAAACATTGAGTTTATGAAGACGGTGTCTTGATATTAGGCATAAAAGTGAGGCGATGTTTACGATAATCTTACGATTTGTTAATATATTAAAATAAATATTTTTTTTGCTTTTTAATACCAAATTTTCTAGGAACGATACTCTACAAATAATTTAATCTACTCGCTGTAGGTATATATGAGGGAGACGTCAGTACTTCAGCAGTAGTGGTGTGACATTGTGATGTGACGTTTTATGATTAATCATATTGATTGAATCATTTTTTGATGAGATTAAATAAGTTGAGATGAGATAGTATGTGATCCAAGGCATACATTTTTCATATATTTGGCGGTGCTCGTTCTGTGTATCTTTTGTTTAGTTTGTCAAGATTTTTTTTTTCACAATTTTTTTGCCATTCTCAAAGTTCTATAAAATAAACCTTTAAATTCCTACACTCTTCTACCTACATCTTTCGTCCGGTACTTCCTATTTCTTTGATAACTACAGCCAGTAAGCTGTGTATATTCCTTCTAGACTTTAAGAAAGCGGACAAAGAACATGCAAGTCATTCTATACCATACGAAAAGTCGTAACGTAAAATATTATTGATAGTCTTAAGAATGTCAAAAGTTTGTTTTTATAAGCTGTGTGTAAAACATGCCTTTTATAATTATGGAAATTAAAACACGTACAGTATAAATTAAAGACGTCAGTCGTAGAAATCAGAACTGATATCAATGTGATTTTAATTTGAACAGAGTTTCCTCTAATAATATGCACGAGAGAATAAAAATAAATAATCAGCTTGAAGGGCTTCATTTGTTACACCTAAAGTTGTTTTTTTTAACTCTCTTCAGTTAACACCAAGGCTTATTTTGACAAATTATTTAAGGATTAAATTTATTAAATACGAAAATATTGTATACGTTTTTATAATAAGCTCCCAAATGAAGCCTTAAGCTTATCATTAAATAAATTTAAATTATATATAAAAATTTATTTGATAAAAAAGTCCTACTGTGGTGTACAGGATTACATCAACGATGGTATGGCCTGTACTAGTACTACTAGTAGTAACTAGTAGAGTAACTAGTAATCTCCGCAATTTGTTTTTTTTTGTAGATTAATTTCGTTTCATCGACCTGTTGCATCACACCGATTCCTTAGAAGTCATTACTTGCGGTAGCGTCAGGAGTCGGGTTGCCCTCCTCCCTCAAATATGGCGAAGGGGGTGATGCCTGGCTTTTGCGTTATGCTCGTAAACGGGTGCTGCTTGCGGTGACTGGTTGTGTAGCAGGCCGATTTTTATTTATTTTTTTATTATTATTATTTTTTTATTTTTTTTCATTTTCGTTTGCCTGAAATCTTTAGGCTTCATTTCCGATTTATTGCGACGGTTCTAGTTATCCCAAAATAGCTTTTAAGATTGACGTTTGTGAAACAGTGATCACAATATAATAAAAATATATCCAGCTAAGTTTGTTGTGTGGTTCTTCTCAGACCAGGACGCGTTTGGAACCCTCATAGTTTTAACATTAATTTGGAAAGTGCTTTTACAGAAGGGCTTATTACGATAAATCTGGTATCGATTGGGCCCTCCTGACACTTCCATTTTGACGTACACAAGTGATCACTGATAATGATTTAAAGTGGAAAAGATATAAATAAATAAAAAAATAAATAAACATAGCTAGCAAAAAAATAAAGATTATAGGATCAAGTCTCCGAAATTTAGAATGATATTGGTTTAAACTTCTTACTACAATACTGATGTTCCTCATGACGTCTGCGTTGAAGTTAGGTATGTTAACATTTCATAATTTATTTCAGAATTTCATTTGAATTGCATTCGTAATGTGATATTTATCTTGAATACTTCAATAAGAGTAATGAAAAAAAATAATAATTTAAACAAAATCCTTTTCATCGGGTAACTCCGTTCAATTTACAAGTCAAGCTCCGGTAAATTTAAAACTAAAGTAAGTAGAAGTCTCATTTTTATAATAAATAAGAGTAATACAGTAATTAAATAATAAAATTAAGAAATAGTTAATTATTATAACGCATAAAGAAGTCCTTCTGACAGTATATAAGCTAAAAGCAATTATGAAAGTAACAAAGTAATTATAATAAAGCTCCAACAGTATTTTCATCTAAAATATGAGCATGAAAAGAGTGCAATATGCACTATAAAATTAAATTATAAAATCATTATCCTCTAGAGTTAGGGAGGTGTCGTAAGTGACACTGCGCTGTTCACTGTGGATGACTTTTTACACAGAATACTTTAATATAATAGCAATTTACAAAATGGTTTTGCTATTGTAGTAGAAAAACTATAATTATTTCGTTATACTGTATTTTTTTTTCAATTGTATTATTTGGGTGTAGTTAGTATACCTAATAAAATTATCATATTAGATTTTTATTTCATAAGATAGTAAATAGTATTTTTAACGTGAAATAAATAAAAAGGATAGCCGTCAAAAAGTAATATTTTTTTATGAAACGACTGAAGCCGATTGAGACAGATTAGATAAGAAAATTATAAACGAAATGTATTAAGGGCCTTTAAGCTAAGAAGCTTTCTCTTCAAAATATATCTAATTATATATGGCTATGAGTAACTTGTTTTAATATATTTAAAAATACAAGTAAAATATTTAAATATTAAATGAAAATGTTTTTTTTGCTTAATATTTTGTAATGAACCGCTTGTAGCATCACTAAAGTTGCAAACGGTGCTAGTCTAACACTCACATAATATATAATTATAATGAATTACATAATGTATTGGATTACTTCAAATTGTATTTGTTAAATTTTTAATAAAATAATACCACCTATTAAGACCTATATGTGTAAGCGAGTGTGTTGAATACTAATGGAATAGCTGCAGCGGCTTCTCTATTTGAGAGTCTAGAATAAAATACAAGTTAATAACTATGTATAATGTTCCATTTGATGTAACGTACAAATGCATTAACTATATTAAATATTGTTACAAAACCCCTTTAAGTACTTTACAAATGAATATTAATCTATTTATTTTTTCCATTTTCGTTTTCTACCGAAAATAAAACTTTTCAATATGTTATTTAAAATAATATTTTAATAACAACTCAAAGACTTGTGTACTTGCTTTCATTGTTAATTATTTATTAATCTAAATTCTGACTGAAAATAAAACTGAAATCTCTTTTCATTCGAGAAAACTTAACAAGTAAACATATTTATCAGAGATTTTACTAGTTGTCAATCAAAACAATTTAATTTATTTTAGAGTAATAAAATGAATGCCAATATAAATTTATGAAAAATATTTGAAAAAATCTGTGAAACGATTAAATTCCTTACAATAAAACCTAAAAGCGTCCACTCACATATCTCGTTTGTTCGTTCAATTTCCCGGATACTAACTACTCTAAGATAAGTACATCCCTAGACTCCGTGAGACGAGTGAGAGAACATGCAGGGTTCTTTATAAGATACGACAAATCGTAATAGTACTATAAAAGATTTATAACCACCTTATAAAAAAAAAACACAATCCTTATGAGTTTCTCTACGTAAGTTGGATAACGATTTTCAATTATGATGTATTCATGTTGAATAAAAAGACAAAATATTTAAATTAATATTATCCGATGTCTTTTGTACGCAAGGAAGAATATATAAAAAAGTGTTAGATAATTGTGAATATATTTTTATGTCATTATTAACGAAATAATATTTAACAATTACTATTTACGTCAATAAGATTTTACACAACAAGTTACACAAAAGTCATGAATCTATACTAAAAATGATTTAAGTTATTAAATTATTTTTAAAAGTATTCTAACTCTGTTATACGTAAGATGGAATACATGGCGTTGCAAAGTTGATGACTAGCGTTCTTTATGACAAGGGTTAATAATGTCTTACCCACGGCTATTGCTTATTCTCCTGACCTTTGTTATTCTTTGTGTCATAAATCACTTTGGCTTGAGCGACACTCTCAGGTTCAGACATTGAGAAGTTACCGCTGACATGTCTTTAATTATGTATTGTAATAATAACCTGTTTCTCGAAGCCTGATTATGATGTGATAATAATATGTAACATTTTTTTATACTTTTTTTGGGTAACCTTTTAAATATCGTAAGATAAAATTCCTATATCAGTCTTTAACAAAACTTTGGCAAAACCACCTTTTGTATAAGTGTAAAGTGCAGTAAAATAAACACAAGATAAACATCAACTATAATCTGTTGATTCATTTTAGTTTCAATAAAACGATTTTATTATTTTTAGTTTGTTAATAACTAAATACAATAACCAACATAACGTCTGTGTTTATACAATGCTACTAATAAATACTACACTATAATAATACATACCATGTTAAGTATTTAATAAGACATTCACATAAATTAACTAAAATTCACAACTTAAACTGTCGCACTCGTATTTATAGTGGGTTTGCTACAGTTTCTATCAATGAAGACCTCTCATCCTTGTTCAGACGGGTTTTGATTTCACAATTCGAATACATAGAATATATTAGGGCGATTCCATTTTGATGTCTTGTTAATGTTATATTGATTAAATTATTTTTAAATATCCAATAAATAACAAATAACTTATATAATATACATTAAATTATACATAAAAATAAAATTGAAGTATCTGTTTGTAATTCCAAATTAATAGCTTTTCACTTCATTTTAATTTGTTTACTATATGTCTGTCAAGTTAATTAATAATAAACTTCAGAAGCAATAGATTTACAAAATGTATAAAAACATTAATGTGGAACTAGCTGTTGATAAATACAATCAATATCTTTTAATCTGTTGATCTTATAATGTTAAGAAGTTTAAGTAATATAGTCTAAAACATAATTTAATCTAACGAAATAACTCGCCTCACTTAAATAAAGATAGGTAGAGAGGAAGTATTGCTGGTAACATATAAATGGCAGTTAGATAAATTACTTTGGGCCTTCCTTGTTTACCTTTCTGCTTTCAATTCATCTTTTTAGCAGTTTTATACTACTCATTAGTCTTCAGTCTCTGAGACGATTTAAAAGAACAGTTTAGCGTTCTGTTTTTCTTAATATTAGATAGTCACCCCAAACTGACTATGCAATTCTCAATTATTCTTAAGACTTAAACATGTATTAATCTGCACTTATTGAAAAAATATAACTATTTTAGAAAATACTTTTACATATATATACAAGAGCAAATTTTATTCTTACCTAATCGTCTGTTTTCGTGACATTATAAAAAATACAAAATCAAGTAAGACAGAAATTGTAAATAATAAGATAGAGTTTTTTAATTCTATATTTTGCAAAAATAATTTTTAAATAACTCTACAATCTACAATATTACAGTATACTATTTGTGTTATATTATATAATATTAAAAGTAACATACATAATAAAGGGGATGAACATACAATTTTTTATTTTTATTTTTGAAACTTTCGAAGATTTTTGCATCACTGGTATATTGATATAAAAATTATATAAAATATATTATTTGTACTGAGTATTGATAGATGTCTCTCTGCCCTTTAAAAGCACATTTTACTTGAAAATCTTTGTAAGAGGTCTGTTATATTTCTGTAATGAAGTGTAAATATTAGTGACAGTCAAAGCGATTGTCAGTTGTATTTTAAACATTATGGTGTTAAGAGATTATTTTATTTATTAATTATGAAGATAAGTAACAATACAATTTTATTTTATTTTTATAATATTTATAAATTTTGTTTTTTTAAAAAAGGTAAATATAATTTCTTTCGTCGTAGAAAAATTTAAATATAATTTCTTTCTTTATTTATTTATCAAATATTGTTTCTTTTTTAGAATCCTCATTTGTTATGGTCATAATACTGTAGTATGTGTAATGTAATACATTATATGTACAGTACATTATAAAGTAATAGTAAACTTCATACGTGTATGGTAGTCATATTTTTTAAAAACTATTCCTGAAAACTATTCAGTGAAGATGTTACTTCAATAACTTTTAGTGTGAAGTATTGAAGTATACTTCATCAATATTTTTTTAAACTTTATTAATATATATAATATTGTAAGGAATACAACTCAGTCGAAATTTAATAGTAAATTAAAATAACTTTGTTATAGTTAGAAACCCTAAACTTTGTTGAAATCGATGAATACTTGTTCATACTACTCACCAGTTAAGTAAGTGTGACAAATTACAGAGACTGATCAGCTGTACCTTCAATAATGGTTTTAATTAGTTAAGTAATAATTTTAATCATTTACTTTAGTACAAAACTACAGTAATTGATAGTTCAAGGATAACATTTCTTGGATAGTTATCTCTTCGGACAGAGCTTTATCAATAGCAAAAATGTTTTAATTTAAATCTGCAGGATTAACTTATAATAATAACCTTGTATAAATATAGAATGTGTGATAATAATCCAGTAGTGGATAAGGATATTTAGATGTACCAATGTGGATGTAGTCGGATGCGTCGCTGCATTAATTCAATTCCTTATTCTCCTCGTGGCACTATCGTCTTGACGTATAATATCTTCAGCCTTTTATAGCATAATAAAAAATCAATATATGTATACTCAAATAATATTTAAACATTATCAGCAATAAATACTTGAAAGACAAGCGTTATTATAATAGTATAGGTTTGCTTTAATGTAGTAGTTGTATACTTATAAAGTATTATGGAGCTGTGGCCTAATGTATCAGATAAATTTATAATGAAGATTGAGAGAGCTGTCAAATATTTGAACTGAAACTCTTTGAACAAGGGGTTAGTATAATCAAGTTCTAATGTTTATATATTTAATTACTTCACAGAGTTAACATTAAACAACGCACAGTCCATTAGTACTCAAAAGAAGCTTAATGTAATTCCTGTATTCCTTTTATTAAGGGATTTAATTATGTTTAAAAATTAAAAATGTTCATATTGAATGATATCTTATTTTTTAATATGTAATTCGATGTATATTACATTATTTCACATTGTCACAAAAAATTTTTTAGAAACTTCTATCCTTCACTTAAAAATATATATTCAGAATTTCTATAAAATTTAATTATGTTGTTATTAAAATGTAATTGTATTTGATTTTCATCATATGTTTTTATAACTAGTGTCGTTCAACGTATTTATTTTCGCTCTAATTATATTGGATCCTAATTACATAATTAAAAACAAAATGTAACTCTCCACTGCCACAGAGTAAGTACATGGATAAGAGTATGTGCAACCTCAACATAGAACATTTTAATAAATTGACAATGAGATTAATAAATTATATTTTTTAACGTTCTTTTATCTAATATCATCGGTATCAGTATGTACAGCATTATCTTAATAGATCAAAACCTATAAAACGTAGATGTTTTTATTTTTCAGATGAAATACAATATGGTCTTGTGGATCTTGTGGCAGGTTTGCCTACAAAATAAAGATATGATATCTTAATATCAAGCCTATTTTACTGCTACTCTTAGGAGCTTAGTTTGAGAAAGGCTTTAATATAAATTGTGACGACAAAAACTAGGTTACTTATCCACATCTTAATTTTCCGTGATTAGGAGGTATGAATACCAAATATGAATATTAAAAAGCTGTCTTAGTTTGAAAATATGTAACTAGTTTAAATTCGAAGTAGTCAAATATATTTGTAATATCATATCAGATTATGTCCAGTTTTTAAATTTCATTCCTAAAATACATCTGTGTGGAACTTCTCTGAAACTAGTATCTGAATTTAAATACCTTGGTCATATTATGAATGAACGCCTGATGATAGTGATATCGAGCGGGAGCGCAGGACTCTGTCGGTTAGAGGCAATATGTTGGCCCGTAGGTTTGCACGGTGTTCGACACAGGTAAAATTAATATTGTTTAAAGCCTATTGCCAGTCCTTTTACACGTGCAGCCTATGGGAGAACTATACGCGGCGGACATATAGTAAACTGCGTGTTCAGTACAACAATGTGCTGAGGGATTTGTTGAGGAAGCCTCGATACTGCAGTGCATCGACAATGTTTTCGGAGGTTCGTGTAGACGACTTCTATGCGATAATATGAAAGCGGAATAGTAATAGAAAAGCGTCCGCAATGACAAGATTACTAAACAGCTCCAACAGCCTTCTCAGCACATTGGCGTTAAAGCTAGACGCTCCCCTCTGGAGATCCTGGGTTAGTGTACACGTAGCATCGAAGCGTAGCGTATACTGACTGTAGGAGTATAGCGTTGAGTTATGTGTAGAATATAAAAAAAAAAGAATTGTAATTAGAACGATGATTTTCATGAATTTTATTTTATTTAATTTCTTTAATAGTATTTTATGATTTTAATTTTATTTGATTTGAATTGAATTTATATTTAATTGAATTGAATTAATATTTAATTTTAATAATTTTATGAATTTTGTGCATTATATTAATTAAATTTTTCTGTATAATTTTAGATTGTTATGTTGAATACTAACTACGAGTACTAACATTAATTAGTTACTTAAGTTAAAATGTTACTAACACTTATGGATGAATTATCTGAAATAAATTGATTTATTATTATGATTTATTAATCTTATATAAGAAATTGCAACAATATTTACAAAAAAACGTGTACTTTAGTTAACCGTGAATGAGTTGAGTTATTTTTATTGAATAAAGTTTCTTTAATTTCCATAAAAATGAATCGACTAATTTCAAATGATGATCTATGATTTTATGTTGATTAGAATCTTTCATTTTAGTAAAATACTTAAAACTTAAAAAAAAATTAAATATATATGGTCACTCGTAAAACAATACAAAGTGTTATCTTCATCGTCAACATATTCTTTATTTTTAATTAGATATGTACACATTTTTTTTATTTGACTATTTGTTTTTAAAACGATTTCCATTGCTCAAAATAATTTATTTTATTCAGTTAATAGACTAAGTTTAAGAAGTATTATTTTATGATAATTTCTAGTGTTAATATTATTAATTCGGATACAATGACGTTATGACATCAGCTTTACAATTAATAGTAACTAACAATTAACAAAAATCAAATGTAAACAAATAATATTTTCGCTAAGATGAAAATATCAGCTAGTTATCAGCATGCAGACACATCATATACAATATGACTTTCAATAACTTTTATATTATATCTGTGAGTGAGGTTTATTTTAATATCGGTAGTAGCAATTAATTAAACGTAATATTAGTACATGAAATGGAAGCGATACTTAAGTGTTTTTATTAAAGTCTCCCGAAGTTGGTGTACACCAACTAATGCAGCAACTAATTGGGATAAATTCAGGAAGATGAAATACTTTTGTGATACTTTTGTTTCTATGGACGGTAATTACACAAATTGTTTAAATATTTTACATTTTCTTTACTTTATTCTCTTAGTTGAAGTACGAAGTTAATTTTACCTCTAATAATAAATATATAAATCAGCCATTAATCTGTAATGTTACAACCCCGATATCGGATTGTAGGATCGTTTGAAAAATTCCTTCCACTCAATATTTGTATAAAGAAAACCTATTTATAATTCGTTCTGAGTGATCCTTTGAGCTCCGTTCAATTGACCTTGACTATTTACTGATATTTATAAATGAAACTTTGAACTCAGATCGTATGTTTAATCGATTGGAAATAAAATAGACACACTTTTTTTACAAAAACTTTATAAACATTTATCAGAGATTTTACTATTTGTCAATCTTGAAAAAGAATTTTATTTCTCTTAACTAAAATGTAATGTATTATAAACTCAATACCAAAACAGTATTAATATTTATATTATATGTTAAAGAAAATAACACATGAAGAATATTTGTAAAAGAAATGACAAATTTCTTACAATGAAGCCTAAAAGCATCCACTTATATACGTCGTTGGCTTCGTTCAATTTCCCTGATGTGAACTGCCACTAAGGTTACTAGACTGTTGAGAGAGATGAGATGAGATGAGATGAGATGAGATTGTTGAGAGAACATGTAGCGTTCTTTATATGTAATACTGTTAAATTAATTATTATTATACAGTATTACGATTACATAATACTATTAGCTACAGTACAGTAAAAGGTTTATATATGTCGTATTGAATAAAATGAATAAATATATTTGGATTAGTAATATTATTATTTTAAAGACACATCTTTTATTCGCTAGACACATCTTTAAATATTATTTCTTAATATGTAACAGTTCTGATAGTTGTGATGAAACAACTGACTAGCCTTATGATAGATATTTTGATGATAGATTATCAAAGCATACAAACAAAGTGAGAATATGTGAAGATTACGTATTTCAAATGAAACTCTTATCTATATATATATATATAGCGATTTACCACTCACTGACTTATCACGAAATCTCCGAAACTATCTGTCTAATTAGTTTAAAAAGGTCGTACACTTAACGCGGGGGTAAGAAATATTTTATAGCAACGGTTACTATAGCAACGATTACGATGACAGCGGATAATATGACAAAGTTAACCATAGCAACCTAATTTCACGTCCAAAATAATAGTGTTCCCAGCGAAGCAGAAGGAAATAAGCTATATATAAAATATAAATATAATAAAAATTTTATGATTTAGTCGTGTGGAAGATATGACGTGAGATAGAATTTCAAAACCTAAAGAGTTTTGATATATTTTATTGCCTAATTGCTAAAAATATTCACTTCTACAACATAAATAAAACTGAAATATAAACAGAATTTTAAATGCATCAGATTTTTTTACACTTATATCTTTATTTAATTCCACACTTTGTATTAGTTTCATTGAAATTATAAATAATTTATTCCAGGTTAAATCTGTCAACTTGAATAACCTTGAGAAGAAAATCGAATTCAAAGACTCAGACAACAAGATATCACAATATCTAATTTCATTTTCAGTAGTATATACATGTTCATAATACGTAACAATTACTGGTCTTGAAAATATAAGTTGACTAACTCAGTTGATATATTTTATATTAAGGAATTTGAAATTCAATGTGTCTGATTTTAAATAAATTGTGTCTCTCACTGAACCCCCCCCCCCCCCCTATTGAGGTGTCACGAGCAAGTAGGTTTATGTCTTTGTAAAAATGTGTTCCTATAAATATCGGAAATATTTTGTTTATTAATAACTCAACTTTAGTCTTGAAATTATATTTCATTATTATTGTAGTACTAATCCCACATTTAGGAATTGTTTTTCAATTATATTTAATTATAGTAAGTAAGACATTACACGGTAAGTCTCACAAACGTCCTAGAGCCATATTAAAATAGATAAAGTTAATGAGTAATAATTCAGTTACAATATTTCAGATGTAAGTAAAGTATCATATTATGAAACTTACTTAAAAAGATACAGCTTGTAAAATGACGATGAGCAATGATGACGAGAGTTCACAATATCATAAACAATATCACGGCAATTAGTTATTGTCCTGACCTTTGTTGTTCTTAGTGCCTTATTTCACTTGGGCTTGAGCCAGTTTCCGGAAGAGTCCTCGAAAAGTTACCGCTTTCATATCCCTATTATATATTGTATTATTAATATCATGTTTTTTGAAGCCTGATTATAAACTGCTTACAATTTGAAAGATTTTTCTTAAAAATTAAGGAATATTTTAAACCATCATTGTTTTAATAGACGTGGAGTCATATTTTTATTTCAGGCGTATATTCTATTTGGAAAATTAGTCAGAGTAAGTACAAATTTAATTATCCAGTAAGTATCCATTTAAGTATGCATTAGTGTGCATAATAAATATACAAAAGAAACATCAACTAACATCGGTTTGTCAGCACTCCCTAAAGGTTTATTTTGTTAATGATATTCCACTTGCAGCTTACTTTTGCAGTTTTCACAAATTATACAGCTATGAAAGCTTAATAAAAGGCTCCCGCTTTTTTACAGATTTATTATTTTATAATATAAAAATCATTTCACTATTAAGATTATTCATTAGTCTAGTATTTCTTATCAATTAAAATAAATATGAAATTTTTACATGAAAACTATGATTTCTTTATTGATAATATACATTATAACCTCGCTAACTCTGAGTGACTAAAATATAAATAAATAATTCTTAAACATAAAAAGAGTCTTAAAATAATTTTAATATTCATTACATAATTTTAAATTAATTTAATTTTAAATTAAATTTAACTCTTCTCACAGTCAACGCTAAACCAGAACCGGAAGCACACTTTATATTAACTTCTATATATTATTAATAGACTAATAATATATAGAAGTTAATATAAAGTGTGCTATATATATATAGTAATATATATAGTATAAGAATAGTCTTATATAGTATAGTAATATATATAGTATATAATATAGTAATATATATAGTATTAGAATAGTCTTATACTATAAACTAATTATAAACTGTAATGAACATTTTGAGTATTTGTATTTTATGAAGGTAGCCACTGGTCTAGTATTAACTAAGTGATGAAAAATAAACAAAAAAACTTTAACCACATAGTCGCTGGCCTAAAATTACTTTAGCTTTGTGTGTCGAGTTTTGGGTTAAAATATAAAAACTCATTTTTAGACTAATACTTTAATATCTCTTACAAAGCGATATACTCTTATTAGTAATATAAATTGACTAATGTAATAAGTATATAAAAGTATGAGCGTGTTTTAGATATAAATATATATCACATGTGTACCATTAAGTCACTCAGCAAATATATTTAAAAATAGTATACGAATTTGAAAACACAAAGTCATTGCAGCCTCTTAAGCCTCTCCACCACTGAAACGTAACATACGATGCTATAAGCCAAGATCTTGTGACGTCAGCCTGTGATTGGATCCCTCTTTTTGATCCCAACGACATATAAATTATGTAGATCCAGATTTACTTTGTATCGCCATGTCTGCTTAAGATATTCTTGTATCCAAAGACTCAATGGCGGTGAGTATTACATTTTATGTGCTTCGTTTAACTGAACATGTGTTTTAAAAGATACGAATTATGTAAAAAGTTTATTGTAACAACAATTTAGACAGGACCATAAACTAAATATTTAAAACACTTCATCGACTGGAAAAGAGCATGTTGAATGATCTTCAAATGTCTGAGGAGATTTGTTTAAAAAATGGTAAAGAAAATATCAATTTATCTTTCAAACAAAAATAAATAAATCTTTTCATCAGTTAAGTAGCTATGACATCACACATACAGATACACAGATATACACATCATTCGTATAATATCCTTCTTTGTGATCGACATAGAAAGAAATATTATTACTAAACGAAATACGGTTTAATTTGAGGTAAAGTATAAATATCCTAAAACTGTAACAAGCACATATGTGACTACTTTAGATAATAACGAAATTGTTGCAAAACATACAACAAACAGTAAGTTTTAACAAAGTTTGTAACTTTGTGGTCCTGAAAGTTTTTTTCAATATTAAATGTTATTAGAATTATAATGACTGTTAAAGTTCAAAGATCAAAAATTATTTTTAAATTATACATACTTTTGTGTAAGTATAATAATATTTCTGGTGTGGATGTCTGTTAATAACGCTTAAAGAGCGGTATGAAGATTGTTATTGTTTAGTATAAGGGTTAAAAGAAACTTTTTTGTAACTAGTAAATCATTTTGTATCTATAATAGCTATAGTTAAACTAAACTTATTAGAACTCTGTGTTGAGTCTTATTATATTGAGCACTCTCAACTTATTCCCCTTGAGTATTTATTATTTATAAACTTCTAGCGTCAGTGTATTATAACCGATAACCACTACACAGTCCATAAAGTTACCAATAATAAACTACTAGTATATTAAGTGATATATTTATTAGTTAGGCTCTACACGGAATCTTCATTCACTAGATAACAGAAATTCCGATTACACAAAATTATCCCTTGATCCACAAAATTATTTTAGGCACCGCTACTTAAATGTAACATGTTACTAAAATCATCTTAATATTATTCAACTTATATATATTTTATATTAAGAAAAATAAATAATTTAATATATCAAAGGTTAGATTAATGATCCTGTAATCAATCGCTATTTATTATAAGCAAAAACAATAAAAGTTGTCATTATGAAATCCAAATGCTTACAAAAGTTATTAAAATCTTTAACATTATAGAATTCATTAATTAGTTGTCCACTTCATAGATTTTTTCTATTCGATCTTCTTTAAAAGTTCCTGTTAGTCCCAAATTTGTGTTCCGCCACACGGGATAAAAGTTTAACAATATCAGACAGTGTCCCGAGAGTATACACCATACGTCACAGTTACACAGAAGTTTTATTCACAAATAAAGCTGCGGCAGACATGCTGTATATTATATACCTATCGATTGGAGTTTATTATATTGTTATACCTAAATAATCAATTAAAACATTCTTATAATATATAATATAATAGCATGATTCTAACTCATTTGCAAAACAACAATTCAAATTTAAAGAGACGGGGAAACAGCACTGAGAATATTAAAAAGTCAATATTAAAAAGTAGTATTAATAAATTTATTTCGTGAACATAAATTTACCACTAGTCATGTAGTGAAATATTTGTCATCATTAAATTTAAACAATCCACTTTCGTATGTAAAATCCGTAATGAATTATTTTTTAACAGCTCTAAGTATCCGATAACGAGCACAATTAATAAAGCGGTTGACGGATTGATTGATTGATTGAAGGAAGCTTGATTGATGTTATGTAGAAAGCTTAGTATAATGGACATAAATTAATAACGTATTCATATTAATTGTCAGTATACAAATAATATCAGCTTTGATTTCTATAGCATCTTATAAAAATTTATAAGGACTTTAATTAAAATAATAAACTTTTATAACAATATATTCTTTAACAAAGGCGCTTTAGTTATTCCGTACTATAAATATATAACCAAATAAATAAGTTAAAAGATAAAAAAATATATTAACACTCACTATTTCCTTTTCTTTATGTTCATATCCACTGACGTCACATAATATGGAAAAGGAAACGAGCCGAAACGAGGAAACGAAAAATAAAATTTCAACCCTATATTTACATGCATATTGATGGTTGCATTTCTGAGTTTTTCTTTAAAATTAACTTTAATTTTAGTTTTTACTCGCATAGTGTTAGGGTTCAATTTCGTTTACGTGTTGATATATAATGTTTGTTTGAATTCAGAAATAGGTCAGGTTAGGTATATTTAGTCGAGATTTGTGAACACAAACTAAGTTTTTTACCTTCTACAGTGTCAGACAAATTTTTTATATCATTTCTCTAATTTAATGTAAATGCAAAAAGTATCGGAACTAACATATGTAGCATTATCATGTTATCCTTTTAAAAATACCTATATTTTGCATGTCTTATTTAATAATTATTATTGAGGCTAACACAAACATTGTTATAGAATCGGTAACATGTTTTCAATTCGGATTCAAACTAAAGTTTTAAATGTAACCCCAATTACGTTTGAGTTACACTTATTATAAAGAAGTTAGTTTACTTATACGTGTGTAAGTATAAGTCAAAATACTAGTTAGAATAATAATTCTTAAATTTGTAAGTACTATAGACAGTTTCTTTTTACTGATACGTATTTTTTAAATATGTACTGTATAAAACCTAAAAACGTAAAACAAAGAAAAAAAGATAATCGACAGACTCAGTATATCACTAGTTCTTAATTTTAGTAATAGTTGCATCTCTGCAAGTTTGGCCTGATTCAAACGAAGGAGCAGTAAATGTTCAATTTAAATCTTTGCATACATACCCACTATTTCAAAATATAATTGTCCCGCAGCAATCTGATTTTTACTCCAGCACTACACACACCTTTTATTTTATCATTGAACTTGAGAGCCTCGTAGTTGGTACAGACAAGACTCATCTGATCAACTCAACTCTCTGCTGGTTTCGTGTTTTACGTTTAAATGGTGCTTATTCTCTTCGTCTCTCGTATAAATACCTGCTCTTCGTCAGTCATGGTTGAAAGCCGTTTTCTCGATCCTTCCTTATGGCAAGCACGACAACATATTTTTTTATCTCATTATCACTTATCTCATGATTTTCATAGCTGCAGCTTTGCAGCTCTGCATACATGAGATAATGAAATTTGAAGTATGAATGGGAATTATTCTATGCGTATATAAATATATTCTCTTGTTGTCTCAATATAATATTATTATATGCTCTTACATATAATAGTTAAATATTAATTATATAATTTTATTTGGACATAAGTATTGACAAAAGGATCTTGTAAAGCGAATTATTACTTCAAGTGTGTTTTAATTCTTTATAATTTCTGAATATGTTATCTGCGAAGAGATTCGACACCTCTCTATATCTACGAAATACGTATATTATCTTATACATATTGCGTTATACGGTGCACTATTTTTAGATAAACATTTAAAATATGTAATAAAGTAAAACAAATGTTGCAAATGTTAAAATTTATTTCAATAAAATGTTTAATCCTTCATTGTATATTCCAGGGTCAGTGATCATTGTAGACCTTGTTAAGGATTGATTAAGGATTCGTTTCATAACCGTAACCTCATTTATCTCCTTTCAAATGTAAAAATATACTTCAAATAATTTTAGTTATTGCTATTGTATCATTTTTAATAGAAGTTATAACAAGTCACCCGTGTCGAACTCAGTTAGCTGACAAAAGAATATATTAAGATCATTCCTCCTTCATCTAATCCTATTTCATAAATAAAGCTAAAAATTTGACCATCTCGAATTATTTATTTATATTAAAATATATTACAATATTATACTTCATTTTCGACAATTGTTTAATATAAATAACATAATATTTATATTGTTACATTCATTCCGGATGCATGAATAACTAACTTTTGACCCAACTATACCGATTATCAAATCTTTGTATTCAGTCCGAAATTTTTGCACTCAACATATTATTATTTTAATAGAACTACTATTATTTACGGAATATTTACTGTGTTTCTCGGTTTTATCGATATTTCGACGCAATTGCTGTCCATGAACATAACGCATTCAATTGCGTCAAAGTGGTTTTTGATTTCGAGTAATGCAATAATTTCTGACCCTCATTGCCTAGTTGATTGTTTTTCTATGAATTTAATGACCAACCAGATATTTATTTTTATGTACTGATTTGTAATACTGATAAAAATTACTTTTTATATTCTGTAGTTTTGAGCAGCAACACTTAGAGAGAGTTCATCAGTTTCGTTGTTGTGTAAATATATTTGTCTATATACACAACAACGTATGTGGGGTTGGTAAAATAATTATATTAAATTTCACCAACCAACCAAACAAGTCTGAATAAGTCAAACATATTATCCATTTAATCAGGATTAAAGTTATAATATATTATTTTGAGTTGTGTGTCATACAATAAAAATGTAGCAAATACTTAAATAAGACACGTGCAATCAACATATTTTTCTCATATCTATTTCTAAATCAACTTACAAAGCGTTTCAAGCGAGATCAAAGCATTCTCACTCATTTCCGCGGTACAACGAGCGCTGTGCCTCGGACACAATTTACAACTCCGCTGGGTCAAATTAGTTTTAAAGCTTCAATAAAACAGCTTCTCCATTGTTTGATATTAACTTCTAAACCACAATAATGAAGTGTAAACTATTGTTTTAAATTCTTTTTAGGTCGATGTTAGATAAAATTTATTTTCTATGTTTAGTTTTAACTTCAAATATGGTTGAATGAACAAGGGCATTGAAGTGATTTTTGTATATAATTTGTTAATCATATCATTATCATAGAAAAAGTTGGCAAAAGTCTGGGTTTTCCGTAAAAAAATATTAATTACTGTAATTCATATGACATATTAGTTTAAAATCTTATACCACAGGGTATAGAAGAAGGTAATAAGTAATTTACACTTTTTTTTATTTTACACTACATTTATAGTTAACTCGTACAAAGCAGTAGAGAACAAGTTTTGGAGGACTTCGTGACATCTGAAAAGATGTGAACTTTGCTCTAGAATATCTTAATAAGTGATTTTGTAACATGCTTGTTGGAGTCAATGCCCTGTGCCTATGTGGTAGGGAGAACTAACTATTCAGTTGATGTGGCGATTAAATAAAATAGTGGACTGTATAATAAAATTGTATTGAATCACAAGGTATGTACGAATAGGAGCGTGAGCAAAGTCGTTCTGACTGGACTGCCGAACCACAACACCACCGCTCTTCCTCCTTCCGCCTGGGCCCCGCTGCGTCCCTCCGGCGCTCACTGATAAATATAAGACTTTGCTCTATAATAAATTTATTATCATTTATTTTTTGCATTTATTTAAACAGGAATACAGGACTAATTCAAGAATTTGTAGATCACAAAATGTTCAGTATTGAAAATTTATTTTTAGGTCGAGATTTGCTAACAGCGGGACTTCTTTATTTATTTCTCTTAGTTTTTTATCTTTTTTCTTTATTAAACTAAAGCAGAACTCTCAAAAAGAAAAACAATAAGAAAAGTACAGTAAAGTAAAGTTGTTTTGAAGCATTTAATACTAACAAGATTGTTGCTTTTGTATTAGCTTTGTAGTTGCGGTAACTATGTAAAGTATAAGTGTTGTGTGCGCGTTTTAAAGTATTTGTCACGTTGAACGATTTGTTTCACATTTAGTAATACTAAGAATAACTGATACTGATACATTAAATATATCTCGATACCACAATGGTATTGCAATGCATTGTATATTTAGTTCAATACGAATATCTTGTATTAAACTTGTACCCAAACTTATCTTAGTGTGAACTTAACTTCGGCAGAAGGATATTCGGTACATATCTAGTTAACGTTTATCGAAAAAGAAATACGAATGCTTTGATATTAAATATTTATTTTTTAATATAGTTCTATTGAAAGTCTATTTTTTCTTAAAATGAATTTATTAAAAAAAACGTTAATTGCATTACATTCATATGCTATTAGTTAATGAAAAAATGTGTACTCTGTATCAGATTGATGTCCTTTATAATAAGCTAGTTGTTCTCCGTGGCTCCATTCGCTGGGACTATAGGAAAAGTAATAGTTCAGGACTGCTGATTGAACCCGTGAAAGAAACAAAGCTTTCTGTATTTTCCTTATAATTCTAAAATGCAGTTATTTGCTATATACATATTTTTTTAAGGTTCTCCTAACCAAGTAAGGATCGGTGTTATTACATTGATGATATTTTCATAATGCTTCTTTTGGAGTTGGCTGCCAGATGCATTTTGATTATTCGAATGATATTAAGAGCATTTAAAAATTTTATTACCACATAAATAGCAAAAAAATATTTATGTTTTAATATTTATTTAATGTGATAATAATTTTTAGTAAAAATCCGACATCTTAAAAGTACTTAAACCACATGACTTATTCAATCAGATATTCATTTGCAATGTTACGTTACCATTGGGACGGATTTCTCGTTCCGGGCTATGGTCAACGCTATGGTCAAGAGCGAAGAGTCTTGTAGGAGGACGGGGCGCTCTTCCGAAGCGCCGAAAAAGAGTAAGGCGTAGGCATGTCGCTGGTGAGCGCCACCTGCCGCCATAGCTCTTGGTCCGGATGGTGGACTGCGAAAGTCCGCAATCTGCCACGGTTCCGTTTTGCGGCCTGGGCTCAAGTGGGGATGAGTCGGATCAGGCCTCCTTGATTCTGAGTGCTTGCTGCTTGCTGTTGGCTTGGTGGCTTGGTGGCTTGGTGAAGAAGGTTGAACAAAATGATCTGGCTCGGTCGGCTTGGGGGGAGCAGGGGAGCTCCCCGCGAGAAAACAAGCCGACCATCAGAGTGGGGCGCATTCTTGTCAACCAATTGCGCCGCTTCATTGGGAGGGTGGTGGTAGCTCACGTGGCTTGGCCTGCCGTTGAAGAAGCGCGGATGCATGCGCAAACGTTCACGATGCGTGACTGTCTGATTTAGTGGGTGGGAGTCCCACATAACCGTCGTCTTCCTCTTCCCTGGAATACGGCGTGTACTGATAAAAAGTTCCAGACGAAAAAAAAAACGGCTTAGGTTACACTTTCACTAGGTTTGTGTTTTCAGATTTTTTTTTCTTATTTGTGGAAATTCCTATATTAGTCTGTAAATATTTTTTCATATTAAAAAGTGTACAATATATATATTATGTATGTATTATAATGTAATACGCACGTATTCCAGATAAACAATCAAATGCGAAAAATAATAATTTTGGAATAGTATAAAATTTCGAGGGGTAATTTTTTCATATATTGAGTGAGGGGGGAACCATCCCCCACCCCTATCTCCTAAACGGGGGGTCGCATCAAAAATCTTTTCGGACAAAAACGTTTCCTCTTTTAATTTGTTAATTTTCGAAGATTTTTCCGACGCTAAAATTTTGCCTCCTTCTGTGACTTTTCGGTTTTCAAATTTCAACTCCCCTAGCCCCCAACCCCCCGACCAATTTCCTCCGTTCAAGAACTTTACCTTCATTTTGTCCTTAAGAATGTGTATACTGAGTTTGAAAATCCTCCGTCAATATTTGCGACCTGTAGCTATGTCATAGTCTAAGCGTGGCTTTTCATTACAATAAACGTTAAAGCTTGACAATCAAGAGCTGCCGGGATTAGTGAAGTGGTATTTAAGTCTATAAAGCTGAATATATTTTACATCGTTTTAAATTATTTTCTCTAGCATTTGCTTTTACGGACCATAAAAAAATATTTATCGTCCAAAATTATCATAAGGTTGTATGATGAATTTTCAGTTAAATAACTTTTTTCATGAATCAGCAAACCAGAAAGCCAATTTTATTAGCCACACTAGCTGCAAAAGAAACAGGAACATTTTTTATAATAGCAATTTAATTTCCTTTTAGTACGTCAACTGTTATAAAAATGTAGTTTCTGGTAATCAATTTAGTTCAAATTCGAAAGATTTAAATTAACAAGTTGGTACTGAGTTTTAATTTGTAGTAATATCGTTCTATTTTTTCCAGAAGAAATCTCGCAGAGCTGCACGCCAGTATTTCATCGGTCGACCCGTCGCTGCAGACTGTTACTTCCATTGTGACTGTGATTGTGACTCGTTCGTAAAAGACCCGAGTTTTTTTAGCTCTCATGGACGTTTTCCCAAAAGATCTCAGCGTGACCTGAATATACCGCGTCCCTAGTGCTGTCATCCATATAACAATGTATGGTGGAAATATCCAAAATATCTTTAATATACAGGTGAAACAGAGTTGAGGATAGCATGCATACCTGGGGTACAGCAGCATTCACAGCCTTGGGGTCTCGATACTCTTCAGAATTAAAAAGTTCGGATCCTTCGTGACTAACACATCAGTCCAAGCTTGAAATTACCGAGGACTACGACTTCGGCGAAGGGAGTCTGCAAAAAAGTCCGTCAATCTTCACCTGGACATGGCCCAAGAATTGATTTGTTTCTACATTACCACTATGAGACCAGAGGCACGCATAGTCTTTGATATGATTGTGCATGTATGCTTGAGGCCAAAGTACAGACAGATCCCGTCTTTCAAAATTTCGAAGACCCTGGCGTGTGGCATAAAAAAACGTTCCAGTTTATACCCGTAAAGATATAATTGGAGGCATTGCTTTTCCTTTGGCGAGGGGTTTGGATTTTCTAATTCTCTCACTCGCTGATGGAACATAATCAAATGAATTTGGTTATAAAGTGTATCGAATTAGAATCTATTGTATTTTGGCCCATAGAGTTAAGTCTACATGTGTCTACATTGATTAATGTTTAATTAGGTTTATATATTGTAAGTAATCCATTACTGTTTGTAACACTGTTGCTGTGCAGCCATTGTAAGAAAAATTAATATCTGTTATGTTTCAAAATCAAGAAAAGTACTTAAAAGTGCAGTCTATGTAGCCAAAACCAATAACTTGTTTTTCGGACGAGTCAAAACTGCATCGAAGCGAATGCTTGGCAAAACCTATTTTGTTTTTAATATATGGCATACACATTTGTATTGTAGTCACACAACATAGAACGACGAATCAATTCCCTAAAAATTCACATCACCATAGGCCAAAAAGCGAAGCGAGTTAGTTTTATTTTTGTTTCTACAAATCTGATAGTAAAGGTTCACTTTTGTTTCAAGTACTTTTTTGTCATAACTGTACAAAGCGAATTGTACTCTATTTTAATATAATAATTAGTTTTTCAAGCTTCAATTAAACGTCTGATTTATGAAAGATATGTTTTAAGGTTAATAAAGTAAGGAATTTTTCGGTACATTTTTTTTCATCATCATAATTGCAAATTACGGATTTTAAAAGATTAAAATTCCTAAAGAAATGTAAGCAATGTAAACAAATTAAAATAAAATAAAAATTAATTAGAATTTATAAAATGAATTTAATTATATATTTCGTTCCTTGTTAAATACAAATTAGGATTAAATTATATCAGTAACAGTTAAGTCATCATACTAGCCAACGCTGGACACTGTGGTGCTATTATTATGATGCCATCACGAATATAATTATTGATATATAAAAGATAAAATACGAAGTCAAATGTTTCTTAATATTCAATAAAGAATGCAACGTGTAACGTAAGTACAAGTATTAAAGAAATACAGCGCTCAAAAGTGGGACATGGCGTTGCGTCGTACATCTCCCGGTGATATTTTTTTTTAATTGATTTTGTGTTTCGGATTCAAAGGTATATAAAGTATAATATTGCCTCAAATTTTAGGTTCCGTTACGATAAAAAGTTTTTCCGTCACTTTTCATTAAATTTAATCGTTTAATCGAGAATTAGTTTTTTTTTGTTAAACACATTTCAAATATCAGCCACTTTTTATGGAATAAAAAAGACAGTAAGTAAATTACAATGAAAATAATTGCTCATTGAATTTAGTTTTCTCATATAATCACAATTGTATTTCTACCACAAAATTCCGCATATAAACGCTTGATCACAGTGGCATACAAATGACGTTCAGCTCTAGCACATTCCCTTTATACCGTCGCTGTGAAAACACACGTGTCAGACTTGTTAAAGCTATCCATTCAAACAAAGTTTAGTAGGAGAATGAAATACGTATGGCGAAGTGTTGATGAATAAATTGATTATTTGAAGTAAGGAGAAAATGGTTACTTAATGCAAACAAATACTAAAAAATATTTTTTCTTTTATTTCTTGATGAATTACAATGTTTTGAATTTATATGATATTTAATTCTACTTTCAATATAAAATTACTTTTCTCATTTATAGACGGAACTATCTTACCAGAAAAGAAAATAAAGTAACAATTTCCTTGGATATTAGCGTTAGTAACTTTAGCATTCTATTACCAAAACACTTCCTTACTGGGAACAGATAAATAGATATAATCAAAATCAGGATTTCAATATAGTAGGTACGCGTATACTTTAATTTTTGTTTTTATTTTTCTCTAAAACAATTTATTATTAAACATACTATTTTTGGAACCAAATAATATCAAACATGTATGTATGTACCAAATGTTTTAAGTCATTAAAAATTCTCCTGGACAGTCTCTGAAAGATGATTTCTTACGTGTCGAGTAATATTTGTAAATATTATATTCCTAAAAAAACTTAACCAGAAATGGTTAACGGTTAACCTATATGTAATAATAGAATTTAATTTAATTATTTGTAAATCATTTACAGTTTATAGTTAATATGATGAATATTATCACGTTTTCTATTGTCCAGGTTAAGATAATAAATTAGAACTGGCGACAATATTATTTATTCAGAAAATTAATTTTAATACAATTTATAATAAATATTATTATTAATATGTCGCGAAACACTATAACTAAAGTTTTACAACAATGACCTATATAAGATTCTATAAGAAAAGCAAAAAACGGACTAAACTTTTATAATAATCTCCACTAATTAATAATTTAGTTAAAAGTTAGAGTCAAAAGTCAGAAGTAAAAAACTTTAAGAAGGTAATATAAATATCAGACGACAAATTCATGAATGATTCGCTAACACGACTCAAAAGAAGCCAAAACACATTATCATCCGCCACTTTACACAAAGATTTTTGATACTGTTACTACTTTTTTATATGATATATAATATGATAGAAATAAAAGATGAGATCATAGATTTATGATATTCTTTATATAACTCGTCATCTTTGCAAATTAGTAATAAAAGCAAATGTTATAACTCAGGTGATCCCGGAACGTAAATTGGGTCATTATTTATTTAAAACAATTTTACATTGCAAAGGTCGAAGTTAAAGGAAGTATAATTATAGCATTGTTAATGTAAATATCTGAAGTAATAAAAATATAAAACACCTTTCTTTGAGATTTATATAATTATATTTTATTTGTACCCATTATTTTGTCTCATATATTAAACAAAATTTTTCTGATTCGACGCAACAATCGTTTCACTGTATGAAAACTTTGCAAGGTCCCGGCAGAGCGGCCAACATGGCAAATATACATGCTCTGTGAAAGGAGCTCGCCCTCATCACTTTTGCAGTGCATTTACTTGATGGGTACCAATTTTCGACGGAGACAGAGGTTTTTTAAATCATTTTATTAATCTATTATGCGGCTGTGCGTATTTCATGCAAGTGTTTTTATATTAACTACCTTTTAATACAAATCCAATGAGTAAATTCTTAAAAGTTATTTATTATGTATGTGAATTTAAATAACAATAAAGTTAGTTCTAATAATAACATGAGAATAGTTTTCCCAGATTTCAATTGAATTGAAATCAAAGTAAATTGATTGCTAACAGAATAGAATAGAATTAATTAAGAACTTGTCTAACATATTATTAAAGTTATTTCAATTCAGTAGAACTTTCATGATTGAATTAAAGCGTTTCATATGTGTGAACGTGATAGCATAGTGTTAATAACTTTGGTGTAAGTTTAGCTTAGTTGAATTTAATTAAATTTAGTAACAACCCTTATTATAATATGAAACATTATTTTATATTATAATATAAATTATGTTATAAAAATAAACATGTTATTTGACTTCATTATATTGGACTACTTAAGGATTTATTTATATAAAAATATAAACATTAATTTTATATTTATTTGGAGTGGGCGCGATTTTGTCCACGTGGACTGTAAACGACGTCGTTTTGCGACAACGTACATTTAAAATTTACAAAGAAAAACCCTGTCATTAAAACGAGAAATATATGCCGAGCCTATAATTGGCCTTCGTTCTAAATAATGTGCAGATAATTTTCGAAATGACATCTGAAGTCGACAAAATAAATTAGTTTCAAAGAATACTTTTACTTACAAACAAACACACAAAGTTCCAAATGTTATTTCTTTATATTATTAGTATAAAAATTATTAAAACTGGATATTATTAAAAATACCTACCACTAAGTTCATCGTCAGAAAATCACAAACGTTCGGAATTATTACAATTCGTTTTTATTTTTTACGTTTTTAATAAGTGTTTACATGGATGCGATTTCGTGTCGCCATCAACGAGGCTATAATGAGTGAATTGGTTAAAACGCGGTGCTCAAATACCAAATACCAGAAAGGCATTCTAAAACATGGAGCTTATTAGAAATAAGGAAATAGCTGAAGCATTAAGAATGTAATGGTACATAATGGGATTAAAATTAAAATAAATGTGTGTTAAATAAAATTATGTTTCAGATTGTATTTTTTAATGAAATTATTTTTTAAAAGGTGACATTGGGTGGGGAGCTGTCAAGTGCAAAAGTGACCACACAAAAACAATTTATTTATAAAGTAATTTTATGCGAAAAAGCTTTGATCGGCAAACATCCCGGAAAAGAATAAATATTGTATAATCTTTTGACTATTTTATAACAAGTCCAATTTGAGTTTCATTATTTTTATTTTATCACTTGCTACAATAAACAATTTGAAGAGATTTATTACACATAAATACTGTGAATATTTTTTATTTAATTAACTTCAAATTAAAAAAAATAGTCATTCTGGTTTTAGTTACGACGACCGTTAGTTTAGTTACGGTGGACGACCAAGGGAAGACACCGCCTATCATCCCGCGGTGTCAGAGCTCAATACCGGAAGTAGTTTTTTGGCAAAAAACTATCAGGCAGATTCTATTTTCTTTGGACGTTCATAAGTCGAGTGGGCCGGATGGCATTTCTCCACTGGTGCTACGAACGTGTGCCCCTGAGTTGACTCCAGTGCTAACGCGTCTATTTCGGCACTCCTACCTTAAAGGCGTAGTCCCGGTCTCATGGAAGTGTGCCCTTGTCCATCCGATCCCTAAAAAAGGTGATAGCTCGGATCCAGCTAACTACAGACCTATCGCCATTACCTCCCTTCTCTCCAAAAGATTATCATAAACCGACAGGTCCTAACGTACCTCGAGGATCACCAGTTGATCAATGACTGGCAGTATGGCTTTCACCATGGTCGATCAGCTGGTGATCTTCTGTTATACTTCACTCACCGTTGGCCAACGGTTATTGAAAGCAAGGGAGAGGGTCTGGCAGTTAGTCTGGATATGGCAAAAGCCTTCGATCATGTATGGCACAAGGGGCTTCTTTCGAAGCTACCTTCCTATGGGCTTTCGGAGAGTTTATGCAAGTGGATAACCAGCTTCCTCACTGGGCGGAGCATACAGGTCGTTCTCGACGGTTTTTGCTCGGACCCCAAGCCCGTGAACGCTGGTGTACCCCAAGGCTGCGTGCTATCCCCAACTCTGTTCCTCCTGCACATCAATGATATGTTGGATGTTTCCAACATACATTGTTATGCGGATGACAGCACTGGGGATGCGGTATATTCCGGTCGTGCAGGTCTCTCTTGGGAAAACATCGATGAGTGCCGAAAGAAACTTGTGTCTTCAATAGAAACTTCCCTGGGGATGGTCTCTGAGAGGGGTGAACTGAACCACGTTCAGTTCGATCCCCTAAAGACACAGGTTTGCGCATTTACCACTAAAAAAACCCCATTTGTCGTATCACCGCTCTTCGAGAGCACTCCTCTTATTGCCTCTCCAAGTATCAGAATACTGGGTCTCGACATTTCTAGCGACTGTGAGTTTCGTGGTCATCTGGAGAGCAAGGCCAAGTTGGCCTCGATGAAATTGGGAGTGATTGTAAAACCTTTACAGTTACTCCAAATTTTCTACCAATTTAATCCCTAACATTCACTTACTTACATACTTACATACTTGGAGCACCCTAAGTTGTGTGTGTGTAAGTTAGTGAAGTATTATTTAAGTTGAATGAGAATGATAAAACTTTATTTATCCTTTTAAGTTATCATAAGATTTTATGATGAATTTTCAGTTTATAAATATTTTTTAGGAACCAAAAAACCAAAAATAAAGATACTTAACTCTGTTGGTAATACTAGTTAAATAAAGAACTTTTCGCTATTATTTTTAACTTCATTTTAATGGGTTAACTGTTATATTAAAATTGTGATTTGTAGTATACAAAGCATTTCAATTATTGAATTTTAAATTGGTATGACTAATACCACTCCATTACTGAAGGTTCTCGCAGAGCTGCACGCCGGCACGTCATCGGTGCACCCTTCGCTGCAGACTGTTACTTTTTCCATTGTGACTCTACTCGTTCAATCAACGTTTATAACTACTAAAATATCATATGCAACGTTAGCTCGTAGTTTTAGAACCCGTGAAAAATCAATTGAATATTTTATTTTATTATTATAATAATTTATTATAATAATTTTATTGTCTTAAAAATATGGTAAATATTTATAACTAGTGTTTAAATAATTATTTGTAATCACAAATATGTTATAAATCTAAAAAAAAATTACACCACTTTACTTTTACTTCTTTTTGTACTGTCTGATAGTCGTGAGGTACAAACAGTATACAAACTTTTCTTACTTCAAGGATATCATGTAAAATTCTATGAACACTTGATGCACTAATCTGTAAGACCTCCTCTATTTGTCTGTAGATAATATGACTGTGTACTTTAATCAATCACTCAACATTTTCTATGTTTTCCAGAGTAATTACTTCTACGACCTGATCTTGGAGCATCACTAACACTGCAGTTACTGCGTTCAAATTCACCATACCACTTGTGAGTAATTGAGCGATGAGGACACTTTTCTTGAAGTACCGTTTTCATTTTCTTAAAGCATTTATATATAGATAGGCCCAGCATAAAATTGAAGACAATAATTACGCGTAACTTGTCTCTCGACCACTCAATCATTTTTCACTTTACATAAACGTATAACTTTGTACTGCAATGACACACTATAATTTATTATATGGCTACCTACTAGTTATGAGTTGTAATTTATAAAAAATATATATGTATGTTCACTCTGTTTTTAAAAACTCTGTATTGCAGAACTTATCTAGTGACCTACATATTATCATAACTGTAAATTGATTAGTTTATTAAGTAAACAAAATTTTAATTTGCATCCTACTAGTGGCGCTATCTGTTGACGACTGTGTAAATAATAGTTTGTTTATTAAAATAAATGTAATTTGTGTAAAATAATAATAATTTGGAGTTATTTAAAAATCATTATAATATTAATTTCGAATACTGAACTATATTATAATATTTAACATACAGTGATTTCAATTATTTGTTATAAAAGAAGTTGAAATAGCGATAACTGTCACAATACGTATAAATATGTTTGACTACGAAAAACACTTCATTTTTATACTAGCATTCGTGCAAAAATAAATAGAGTTATTTTCTGCGCTATTTCATTGTGATGGAGTCTGACACGGACACCCTGGCGTATCGCCGACAAATAAAATGACATTTATTATACAGTAAGTCGAAAATTCAATTTCAAATTTAAAATGTACAACTGCATAACAAATTAATGTTCTCTTTATACCGTGTCGCGGTTGTGAGATCTCAAATAAATAGACCCTTAGTTGGTGAATATGAAATGCACACGTCAACTAAGTCTCACCTTGATTTATGAAACCTTTTTACACCTTTGTGTAAACGGCATTCAGGGCGTGCTGTTGAGAATAATGATATCTTGCATTTCAAAGCTGCAATTAATATTCATAAGTACTTACTTATTATTTAATATTAAAAGACACTCAAGATGAGTATCTTATATTACTGATATTAGAAATGGAGAAGAATTTATGATTATTTATCATCACGCAATAAGGGTAAGAAATTTTGCTTTCTTATATTAATTTTATTTGTTTTTGGAATATTCTTGTTGTATTCACAGTTCTCTTTTTAACTGATTGATAGTTCATAAATTTGTTTATAACTAATTCAGCATTTAAATTACAAAATTCATTAACCCGAGACAAATGGACACTGTAAATTTATAATTAAAATAATATTTTTTTCGAAACCATTCGTTTAAGATTAAAACATTAGCCCAAACTTCATTAACAAGACAATTTTTCTTAATTCTTGGTTCAAGTAATGTAACTCGTAATGCAGCTTTTTCTGAGGTTCAGACCAAAAGAATTTTAAAGGCAATACCTTAATATCCCATTGAGGTATTTGGTTTGGTTAGGTTTGTTTGGTTGTTTTTATTAATAATCCTCTATTATTAAATACTTGATAAATAGATAGAAGAATGGATGATTGAATAACTCTCCGGAAACTTACCTACAATCGTTTAAAAACTAACCATACTTCTACATGTTTGCACAGGTGATGTCCGTCTATCCAAATTATGGTAAAGGTAATTATGGTGGTGGCGGTAGTGGTGATGGTTGTGGTGGTGATAATTGTAATTATTAATTCATTTTACATCATTTTATAATTATTCGAATAGTTTAGAACTAATATAAATTAAAAAATACAAAAGTTGCTTAAGGATAAAAGTATAAGAGAGATAAGAAAAAGAGAGTACAAGCTGCAAAAGCACAAAACGAAAGCATTTATAAAGATGAAGCGTAAGATTCTGAGAGAGAAAGGGACAAAAGGTTGACAAACAACTTCCGGGAAAACACAAAGCTTTTTTTCGGGGTTGTTCAGTAACCAGTAGAATGAAAGGGGTGCTTTCGAATACCGGTCAAATTTTAACAGAGCAAGAATAGGTTTTGCAGCAGTGGGCGGAATTCTAAAAGGAGACGTATGAATGTGAGGACGCCTCGGCCTTGAGTACCAGCGAAATCCTGAGTCCGGATGTAGCTGATGATGAAATCAGTTTGGAAGAAGTGGAGAGCGTGATTCGAAGTCTGAAATGTGGTAAGGCTGCGGGAGCAGATGAAGTTACTGCTGAGATGATCAAATATGGTGGGATATGCGTCTGGGACTTGTTCTGGTTTTTGTGCAATTTATGTTGGAAATCAGGGGTGGTCCCATGCGATTGGCGAGGTGCAGTCATCGTACCTTTGTATAAAGGCAAAAGTTAACAGATAGACTGTGCAAGCTAAAGGGCTATCAGTTTGATTAGCTTGAGTGTTTATGCTAAAATATTAGCAAGAAGAATGCAAGAGAGATCTGAAAGGCTGTTGTGGGAAGGCCCAAGGAGGTTTTAGACCTGGAAGAGAGTGTAAAGATCAGATCTTTTCCCTCTGCATGATCACGGAAAAGTTTTTGGCCCTAAACCAAAAGGTTTTCTGTGCTTTTGTGGATTTGGAAAAGGCGTTTGACAGGGATGTAAGAAAGAAGTTATTGGAGATACTGCCCCGATACAATATGAGCGGACCCTTGCTACAGGCTGTAAAGTCTCTTTACGCGAGTAGGAGCTGACATGTCGCCCTGGTTTGACATCCAATCGGGCGTTAAACAAGGTTGTGCTATGTCAGCTTGGTTGTTCAATTGGTATTTTGATAGTAGTCTCCAAGGCATGAAAGACAGTGACATGGGAGTGAAAGTAGGTGACCTTAAGATCAATTTCTTGCTATATGCAGATCATGCAGTGCTCATTGCATCATCAGAATGCAATCTGCAGGCATTGGTCACCACTCTTAATGATGGGTGTTGAAAGTAATGGTCTGAACCTAAATGAAGATAAGTGGAAGGTTCTGATATTTGAAAGAAATAAAGAAAGAACAGAATGTAAGATCAATGTGAATGGTAAGATAATAGAACAAGTGAATGAAGTGGTATATTTGGGAAGTATGTTTAGCAGAGATGGAAGATACGAAATGGATGTAGAAAGGTGTATTACTACCGGTAACAGAGTTAACGGTGTTTTTTTGGCTGCATTGGTGAGACGGCGATGCGTTAGCATAGGTACTCGTTTGGCTATATATAATGTGGTTTTGTTACCGACGCTGTTATACGGCAGCCAAAGGTGGGTAACACAGAAGAAGAATGTAAGAAAGATGAACGCTGTGGAGTTGAGATCTCTTCGCCGAATATGCAGAGCCAGTCGAGCTGACCAAATCCGCAATGAAGAGATCCACAGAATTGCAGGTACTAGTGAAGATGTCACGGTGAAAATGAAGAAGAACGCACTCAGGTGGTTTAAGCACGTCGAACGAATGAGTGATACAAGAATATGGCTAAATTAACAAGTTTTCTTAATGTCTTTTCAGGGTAAGCGATTTTGCAAAGTACTGTACGAAAAATTGCACAAGATAATGTCTTTCTATATCTTTAACATTGTATATATTATATGAGAAAGCAAAATAAAGGAAACGCTTAACCTTTATTACGGGAATGTAAGATAAATTTAATTTTTCAAGAAAGTCATTCATTCTTAAAACCATAGTTTTATTTCACAATAAGAAAGCGAATGATTGTACCACAATATGCTAGTACTACAAAACCTCGCATATAGAACCTATTGAATAAAGTTTACTTCGATAAGTTCCTTACATGCCCTAGGAATTAACAAACCAATATTTTGTACGACTATACGATAATAATTTATTTATTTCATACACTCGTATAACATACAAACAACACGTTGTATGGACAAGTATAAAAAGAACTATTTTTAAACAGCGTTTCAAATTGTCCATACAAAAATAAAAGCCACCACTATTTTCAAGAATTCACTAACTATGCCCAAAAATTTTATTATTTAACAAGATAACGAACATCTTTTTACATTTTGTAGATATTGTATGATTCGGCTAAAGAAATTCAAACGAATCCCACTTCTGA
Organism: Melinaea menophilus ssp. n. AW-2005; assembly: GCA_918358695.1. Classification (NCBI taxonomy): domain Eukaryota; kingdom Metazoa; phylum Arthropoda; class Insecta; order Lepidoptera; family Nymphalidae; genus Melinaea; species Melinaea menophilus. The sequence continues at coordinate 18,016,587 of OU911048.1, forward strand.
TAATGACTGAGGTACCTAAGCTCCATCTGGAAGCGATAGCGTCACCTAAGCTCGGCTTCAATATATTTCATTTCGACTCAAGTTATCTTCATGATAGTTTTAAATTGTAACCTTTTCAATCACAATAAAATTTTGAATTCAGCAAAATATAAAACAACACAACATATCTAGACTGCTAGATATGTTAGAGAAGAAAGAAGACATTAAAATTTAAATTACAATTACAATAATTAATAGACTTAAGGAAAAATTAAATATAATTTAATATGATATTTAGTTACCTAAACATAAGATATTGTGTTCTATAAATAAGCTTGCAATTATTATTATTGTCAAATATTTGTAAGCCATGTACACCAATGTTTTATTCCCAATGTTAAGTATTTATTGATCAGAATATTTAAGCACTTTGTCATTTATATTGTATTAATTACTGTTGAAATAAATGTTAATTTATACTAAGGTTTGGAAGTTGGAATGTTGGTACGATGATTGGAAGAGGACGAGGAATTGCGGACGTGTTAAAGAGAAGACGAATAAATGTAGCATGTTTACAGGAGACGAAATGGAAGAGATCACAAGCAAGAGAAATTGGTGAAGGGTTTCATTTGTATTATTGCGGGAATGATGGAAAAAGGAATGGTGTTGGAATTATGTTTGATGAGAAATTAAAAGAGGGTGTGACGGGGGTGAAGAGGGTGAGTGATAAAATCATTGCTGTTAACATGATGTCTGAAGGTTTAATCCTTAATGTTTAATACATTCAGGATGTGTGTATGCTCCTCAAACCGGGTATAATGAAAGAAGAGTTTTGGGAAGATTTTGATTAATAACATAAGCTTACTTAATAAAAGGTAGCTATTCCTTGTGTATAATTTATATATTTGTATTTCTTTGAATTACACGAAGTAGCCTTATTGCACACATAATAAGATTTATAAAAAAACACATCCAAACAAATGAATGATTAATTTAAATGTAATATACAAGCGTAATATTAAATGTAATATACATTTAAAATATAATCAAAAAATCAATTTTATTTACTTATTTTAAATGACCTATCTAACAGTAAAAAAATGATTTTTTTTTCATTTAAATTATCTTTTCTCTTCATATTGTTAAAAAAGAAGTAGAAATTATTTAATAATTCACTATGGTCGCCATTTTGGATTTTAAAATAACAAAAAAAACACCTTAGATTTCGACAAAGAATAATTAGATGAAATTTCAGCCCGCTTCACAAAATAAAAAAAATGGATCAGAAATCTACCATTTTGAAATTTTTCGCATAAGCAAAAAAAAACGATTGCATAAAAAATACGCCTGCGACGCCAAAACAAAAACTCAAATCACCGCCATTTTTGATTTTTCCTCCGAGTAAGAAAAATAGCCGGACAAAAAAAATTAAATAACTCAAAGAATATTATCACCCATTTTTGTGGCGATCGGATGAAAATTGCTCCTGATAGGCCAAAAACAAAACTAAAAAACGCCGCCATTTTGGATTTTTTTGCTCAATCAAAAAAACGACATAAAAATTCAAATAAATCAAAGAATACGTCTGCCGATTTTCGTGACGATAGGAAGAAAAATACGCCGGTTACGCCAGAACAAACATGCCGAAATGCTTTTAAATGCATACGAATATAAACATTTTGCATATATTTGATAGAAATTATAGAATTTATAACTTTCTCTTCTTTGTGATTTTGAAATATCAAACTCTGTGAACTAATTAAAACCCCAAAAACTGACGAATTTCTCCCCTTACATATATATCATATGTATGATATATACCATCCGACATCTTAGCTTATTAATAAACAAAATAAAAATGATTTAACAAAAAAATAAGTAATATTTAAAATGATTTAACATAACAGAAAAATCTATTTTTCACTCAAACTATAATTAATACTTAACACCAGCGCAGACTTTTATTTAAAAAACTTGTTATTATTTAATTTCGAGGAATGGAGACTATTGACTGATGATAATTGAAAATGACCTTAAGAATCTGCAGTGAGAATACTAACATTGTTAATTGTTGAGATATTTCATTCAGGCTCCAAATCAACATTTCAAAAGAAACACACTGAAATGTGTGTGTAAATAATTATACGTCCTTAGTTACTTTTGTTTTTATTATATTTTAACATATTTATTATCAACAATAAATATGTAAAATGATATTTTTTTCTTAAATTGGCATATAACCACCAGGAAAGAAAAACAAAAGATGTTATACAACAAGGACAATCAGTTAGTTTTAATTTGGGAGAGAAAATAAAGGTAAGTGGTGTTAAGTTTCATTTTTAATGATACAAAGAAAAAGATTAAGCGATCCTATTTTTATTTTGTATATGCTGCTCATGACTTTGTATTTACACAAAATATATAAATATTAAATACGTACTAGTACTTAGACAGGTATATTAGGTCCTTACATATGAATTTGGTTCAGTTCAGTCGTACTGGCTACTTTAATCACAAATTTGTCCTCTTTGGTTAGGAATTCCAAATTCAAATTTATACAGCTATTTACACATGTGTTTGTGTTTTGTTATCCGTTATTCATTTGTTATTTTTCTACTGTTTTTTCTGTTTGCGTCACTCAGATTACAAAATGGAAAACTTGAAATATCGCGTTATTTATGAGTACGAGTTACACCGTGGCACCAGTGCTGCGGAAACGGCTCAAAGGGTTAACGATGTGTATGGTGGTCAAGTGGCAGAATAAAACACAGTGCGTTTTTATTTCCAATGTTTTAATTCTGGAAATTATGATCTGCAAAACAAGCCCCGTGGACAGTCGGAGACCCGGAGTTGATAATGAAGAATTGAAAGCTGTTGCGGAAGCGGTTTAATCGCAAACCACGTCCAAGTTAGCTGCAGGCTGCGATGTCAATAATAAAACTGTTTTAATCCACTTGAAGCAGATTAGGAAGATTAAAAAGCTAGAAAAGTGGGTACTTCACGAATTGAGTGAATCAAACCCGCAGAAGTGCGTAGACTGCTGCGTTACATTACTTACCCGGCACAATAATAAAGAATTTTTTAATCGAATCATTACCTATGATAAAAAGTGGATTGTCTACGATAATCGCAAATGCTCATCATTATGGCTCAACTCTGGCAAGTCAGCCAAATCCTGCCCCAAGTGAAAATCGACCCAAAAAAAAATTACTTTTAAGCGTTTAGTGGACTAGCGCCGGTGTAGTCCATTACAGGTTTCTGAAATCTGGCCAGACAATTATAGCAGACGTCTATAATCAGCAATTGCAAACAACAATGGAAAAGCTAGCTGCTAAACAACCGAGCCTGCTTGCTCCAACAGATTACCATTTTTTCGGAATTTGGAAAACTTCTTGCAAGGAAAAAAAAATCAACTCCTATGGGTAGTCGAAACCACCTTCTAAGATTTTGTTGATACCCGTCCGAATGGTTTTTTTAGTAAAGATATCAATCAACTACCTAAGAGTTGGCAAAAGTGCATAGATACCAATGGTTCATACTTTGAATAAATAAATACATAATGCCAAACGCCAATTTCACATGTAAGGACCTATATTAACGAATAAAATCCTTTTCCTTGTCTAAGTACAAAGTATGATATACGTGATCAAATAACATTTAAAGATTTTTTTTACTTTTTGTTTAAGTTTAGAGGAGCGTGCGGGTCACCAATGATGCGTGATCACCCCCGCGCATAAACTCTTGTAACATCCGAGGACTCGCAAGATCGTTGCTGGCCTAGAAAGTATTAACCACCATAGCATATTATAAATAAGTTAACAAGTTATATAATACTATGCAGGAAAATAAATAAGATTATTTTTGTGAGTTTTTTAACTCCATCTCAATAGTATAGTCAATTAAAGTAATATATACTATAAATTGATTTATAAAGCAAACTAAAAATACTTCCCAGCATATAAATAAAACAAACTGGTATCCGAAAATGTATAGGTGCGAGTGCAATAATAATTTTGATTAGTATTATAAAATACGAAAAACAAGTAAGCTGACATACACTTTCTATATAAAACTCATATTAAACTTAGAAATCATTTACAAATTAAGTACTTAAACAATAATACAGATTATTCAGCAGAAAATAATTTTCAATTGCCACCTTTTGACTAGCAGATTAATACCGCTTTTACAAAACTGAGAAACTGCAAATACTTTCGTTGGAGAGAAATATAAAATAAATATAATACTTGAAAAAAGAATAGAATAATTCCAAAGGAAAATAAAAAAATGAGAACATTTTATTGCGATGTAACTGATATGTAACTTAGATAAATATGAAAAGTAAAACTATCAGGAAACCCGTAGTTCAAGTTTATATTAAGGCATAAGTGTAAGTGATTATATCTTCACTAGATTTAATAATATTTTATAGGAAAAATTAAATTAGATAGAAAATTAGAGAGTTGGAGCTGGAAAATACGGAACCGAAAAAAAATATAAAGAAAATCCCATTTTATAAAAATAGACATTTTTTATAAATAATAGACAAATTAATTAAAATAAGATTACATTTTCAGCACCTGTTTTTGTTTAATTTTCCGGAAATTATTAACTAAGAAGCCGTGTTAGTAGCAAATCCCTCAATTATGGAGAGGGTTGGATGGGGTTTTATAATGGGGTCGTAAGTATTATAAAAAGATATTACAACATACATCCTTAAAATAAACAATAAAGTATATAAACTATAATGTATTCATGTATCGTATAAACATTGTTAGTTCTCTTTTAAAGTATTACAAGCAGTATTTTCATAAATGAGTGTACAATTATACATATAATTTGTAGGTTGACAATATAATCAAACACACACATCGTAATGTATTTGCCGCAATTTAACATACTTATTATGATAGACTACATTACTAAACTATAACAAATTTAATATTTTCCCGTAAATCTATTCCTAATGTAAGAGACTTACAAGTAAGAGTTCATATTAATTATTTGTAACTATAATATTTCATTAGATATGTAATCATTCGAAATTAAATTTTATAATAACTAAATTTCAGAAAAAGGGATACAAGTAATTATAAAGGTTGTATCGGCGTCAAAATTTAATATAATCACTAGCAGACCCGGCTACGCGTTGCTGTGACTATGATTTTTGATTTTTTACATTATAGTAAACTATTAAAGGGGTAACGGTAAGAGAACATCTGTTATGAGAACCATTATGTTTACTTACAGTCGATACTTAACAAAATAATTAATTTTAAATTTTATCCAAGCTTGTAACCAATAAGTATATTACAAACTTTTTAGTAAATTACGTGGAACATTTAAATTTACGAATGAGGTAGGTAGGGCAGAGAGTATAAAAATAATATTGCGACTATGAATTAAATTGAAAACTCTCCTATCTTTTAAGTTAGATCAAATTACACGTAGTGTGTAAATATTATTTAAATTGGTTGAGTAGTTTAGGAGTCTATAGCGGACACACAACGTGACACGTAATTTATATATTTTAAGATAACTAATGTCATGTTGGTGAATGTGAGTTTGTTTATTTGGTACCCCTTTACACTTTATTACTCAATGATCACAATGAAATATTGTATAGGGTCTTATAGCATATCTAAGAAAAATACTTCGAGATTTCAAGTATGTTAGTTTTTATTTTTAGTATAAACATATTTTTGTTATTAATATTGTAAATTTACATACGCTTGATAATGAATATTATTAAATAAATTCCTTGATGATGTTGTTCTTTATCTTATGCTGCCAAGGAGGAGGAGGCATAAGCCTAAAGCACCGTAACCTATTTTAAGGCTTTTAATAAGAGATCATTACCAAATCACTGCACGCGTAAGAATCAACTACACATAATACATCATCTTATATTTAAAAAAATCAGGAAAAAATTTAAAAAGGAATTCTGAATAAAACCTCTTTTTTTGCCAAAAGATATAATGAACTATCTCTTAAAATATATCACAATATGTAGAACAACAGTAAATCAACAAAAAATAATATCGTTATAAATATAATGTAAAAAACATTGCATAAAAAGTGTTTTAAAATCATGACTTACACAAAAAATATATCTGATATATGAGATATACATTACTTGAATTGAAAATATTTTATGCACTTAACTGAGTTTCAAAACCAAGACATAGATCACTTATTTCATGACATAATTTTTGAACAGCTAGCAAAAATACATACTTATATTTAACAGTTTTTTTTAAAACGCCCCTTAAATAATATTCCATACGAGTTTATCTCGTCAACAGAATTTTAAATGAAAGAGTTCCTCAATTTAATTATGATTATTTGCTTTGAAAATTTTATAAAACAAACATGTAAGTGTATTTGGTTTTTATATACATTATTATAACAAAGAAGGTCAAAAGATTATTATAAGATGGTATTTATTTAAGAAAACATTACATAAAAAAAAATAAACCTTCTTAGTATTGATATCACTCATCTAAAGAAAATCTAATCTACATTATTATTTAGATTGGAGTAATATAGTGAAAATGTAGGTCAGATGAAATAGCAAGATAAATAACTTTAGGTCCAAGAAAAATAATTATTCCTTTACATATATAAAGTTTGTAAATAAAACTTTACTGAATTACTGGATTTACTCATTTAAAAAAAAATTAATAAAGTTTTTTTTTTGCCGAAAACCGTATCCAAATGATATAATATTAATAAGTTTATCTTTTAAATAATTTCATAGCGGGAGGTAACATTAAAGTCCAATAATACAATAATATACATTAAAAGAACAATTTATTTTTGTTGACAAAATTTTCAGTGTAAAAAATAATATTTTTTTTATTACGTTAAAATTATATTATTGATATTTTCTGGTTAAATATAAAGAAACAAGTTATTATTTAACATTTTTTTCAAATTATAAATATTGTATGAAATATATTGCTAACTATTTATTTATTTAGCACTATGATATTATTGATTGAAGTTAATAATTAAGACGTTAATAATTATAATTATAAAAACGAAAGACGATGACATTTATCAGATTTAGAGGTAATTATTGATCTTGGTTTAGATTTTTTTTTTCAGAGAATTGTTGATAATTGTATTTTTAAACATATTTTACATATCATTATCAATATAATATAGTTTAAGTTTACAAAATTTAAATATACCATTCATTAAACTGAAGAACATTCAATTAGGTGAATATTCCTTTACAAAACATACTTCATATATATTTGTTGTTAAATATTGAATTATAAGATGGCTTACATGTAAGAAGAGACTGTATGCACTGTTGTCATCAGGCCACGATTGGATCCATGTGATAAGGACATATACATTCACATATATCGGCACGGTATGTGGTAGATATTTACAAGAACAGATATCTTGTATACAACTCAATATGACAGCTTTACTAACACATTTCTGACATTTTAGTTCCCCGCTACACCTATTGTAACTATAGGCTCTCTCATATTGTTAAAAAAACCCCAACACTTTTACCAATGTAAAAGAAACATTTTTTCGGTTGTAGATATTTTAAAAAGGTTTTCATACTGTTCTTGTAAGTGACATTGTATTGTTATATAAATACTAAGCTAAAATTGGGAATATAATGCCGAAATTATGTATTGTTTTACAGTGAAAGCTTTTTGGGAACTTTCGGAGTATATTATGAACAATGTCAGAAATTTTTTCTTTGTTCATATAATGTACAAAATATATTTTCACTGTATTTTCTCTTATCTTATTTAAATGACAATGATATTATGTTTATATTTATTTGTAAATCTATTATTATTATAGTAATTGGCTTGTAGAGATCGTAAATATTTGAAACCTATTTGACTGAACGATGCTTGTTTATAATATTACAACATTACATGCACATACACTAGATAATTAATTAAGGACCGATATATTTTTGTTTCATCAAGGTGTATTAAAAAACTATTCCCATATATATTTTGTTTACTTTGAAAAATAAATGAGATTAACTCAAACGTAAAATGTTAAAAAGTACTTACCTACTTAAAACCTAAAACTACTGACTTGAATTTGAATTTTATTAGTGACTAGCAGGTTACCCGTGCTTCGCGACGGGAAAAAACAAAAAAAAAATTACTTTCGTGAGTATTAAACCCATGACCCCACCCTTCACAAATACACGCTCTATCTTCCAACCCATCATAACTCGCTATCAGTGCGAGAAAGCCTTTGATAACTACAGAGTTTCATTCCTAGCGGGTTATAGATACACTCTTGTTTCTCACATCGCAGCGTGTTGAGCACAGCTCGCCATCGCCTCCTTTATCATCCATACCACCTGGACGCGTGGCGTTCTTCAACTGTGCGGTTTTCAAGGACTTTTTTCCCACGTACCACTCAAATGTGGAACGAACTTCCTTCGGCGGTATTTCCAGATCCATACGACATGGGTACCTTCAAAAAAGGCATATATTCCTTTCTCCAAGGCCGGCAACGCTCTTGTGTATCCTTGAATGTTGCAAGAGTTCATGGGCGGCGGTGATCACATACCAACGGTAACCCGCAACCTCGTTTGCCCTCCTCTAACATAAAAAAAAAAAATAAACATAGTGCCAAATAGTTTTAATTTGTACTGCAATGCAATGGGAAAAGAGAGGTAGCGGGAGGGTAAACTTTGCAGTTTTTTATCTGTAACTTTGGAACGGTTTGGACCTTTGCAAAATTCTTTCTTATTGCACCTATTCAATATGTTAATTTTAGCTTCCTAGGTATTATGGTTTGTGCTATAGAGCGATGAATGAGTCAGTGAGTGAGTGTCTTTGTGCTTTATATATTAAGATGTAGGGTATAATAAACTCAATATTTAATTTTTTAATATTCAACACACTTGAATCTTTGAAAAAGTATTAAATAAAATTAAATCTACCTTTTAAACACTATAAATATTTATTAATATCTGCAAGTGACTCACTTTAAATGATAAGGTTTACAACAATTCATCATTAAATTAAATGTAATGCTTTTCATTAATGTCATTATATTATTGCTTTGATTTATCAATGATATATTTAAGGTTTAATTTATGTTATCGTTATACACATTATTTAAAAATGTGACGATTTTATTTACTTATTCCATTTGTTATTGTATTATACAGATTATTGCAGAAATACACCCACTTATGTCACCATGCAGTCCGTGTCTGGATACAATGATGCTATCCGTTAGTATTTATGTCGAATTAAACTTATTGGCAACACGAGTCAATTTTTTTTTGTTAATATTCAATAGAGAATAGAATATGAGTCCTAAGTAGGCGAGCTACGAATAATGAAGAATTGTAGCGTGCAATATTGTGCACCAAATGTTATAAAGTATAGAGAAAGTGGGACATGGCGCGATCGTATACACTCCAGGCGATATTTTGTAAAAGAATATCTTATGTATTTCAAAGTGAGAGAGAGAGAGCATACGAAATATATTATTACTCGAGAATTCAGGCTTCATTACGATAAATTGATTTAAATCTTATATCATTAAATTTTATTAGTTTTTCTTAGATTTATTTCAAATATAAACGACGTTTCTTTTAAAGAATAAAAAAATAATTCATTAAATTTACGTTTTACAAAATTTAAAATGTAGATTCATATTCACTTCTTCATTAACACTTTCGCTAGTGTCATTTTACAATATCAAACTCTATCAAAACACTTCGACCAGGATCCAATTCAACATTCAAAAAAATAAGTACTGAAATATTTTGTTTGATTATTTGTTTGTTGTTATTCACTTGTCTTTGTATCAATGATGTAATTTTCATTTCACAGATTTACTATCAGGAATAAAAACATTTATTAATATTCATATATTTATAAAATCCAATAAATTTCGTAATTTCACTCATTGTTGCTGATATTGGTCCTGGTTCATTTTAAAAACATATATTATGTTCAGGAAATTACTCCCAAAGATTTTAAGAAATTCTTGGTAAATTTTGTTTTTATAAAATTTTATATAAAGAAGCAATCTATTTTAATTTTATATTTTTTACTCATAATATTGTCTTTACGTATTTTAATAATGTACTAAGACAGAAGATAAAATAATAAATTTAATAATATTTTCTTTTTTGTCAAAACTTAAGATTAATAAAGATTAATAAGTTTGGGCACGTTGAACGTATGAGTGATGAAAGAATGGTAAAAAAGATTTATATGGGAAAAGTGAGCGGTAAGAGAGACAGGGGGAGGCCTCGAGTGACCTTCGAAAACACAGTAGCTACGATACTGGAGGAAGGTCACGTAAAAAGCATGAGGACCCCCCGGAGGGCATGTATGAAGAGGTTGATGTCTGTGGCCGAGGCGAAAGAGGTATGCAGAGACCGTAGCGTTTGGCGCTCCGTCGTCTCTGGCTACCCCGCAAGGGATATGGCGTGAAGGTAAATAAATAATAAATAAATAATAAAAAAAGCAAAAATCATAGTCACCAAGTCGATTATATGTATATTAGACATACTCGTACTTTAGATATTATTTATTATGAATACTTTGAAACATATTATAAATAAATCATTTGAGGATTATTTGTATAATAAATTCCCTACCTACCTCTTTCCAAATAAAGGTATGTTTAGCACTTCCGTACAAGATAATTTAATTAATTTATTCTGTTCTTAAACCATTCCGTTCATTTACTTTTTAATTAATTAATTTTTAAGTTACACCTACCTTACCATTATGATGTCTCGAAAGTGCCATGCGGCTCCTCACGAATTTTATACACATGAATAAGTATAGGATCAAATTAACATTCTAAAATTTAATAACTATTTTATAGGATGTTATATATCATTAATAAGTTCTTAATAGGAAAATAAATAAGTTTATTTTTGTGGGTTTTTAAGTTTGTCTAAAAATTATTCTCTACATAATAAACTAAAAACTAGTTCGTAGCAATTGAATAGAAATAAAACAAAGCAGTACGCAAATTTTCGGGACGTTTTAAATTAAATTATATTGGATACAGCGTATCGATTTTACTATTTTATACACAATAGTTTCCGTCTTTAACAAATATACTCGATCCACGAGAGGCAATCCACTAATATCATGGTCATAGCAAAAGTTATGTGGTCCTGCCAACACTATCAATTGATATTTAAAAATTGAATAAAGGTAGTACTTGGTGTGGAACTCTAGAGTACATCCAAAATATCGGAGAATCTGGGAAGCATTTTTTTTAATAGTAACATATAATAAAATAGTATAATGACGTATAACGTCTATACGCCGCACGTCATTATACATCTACATACACGCCCATGCGACAAAAACAAGACTAGTTATGTTATGAATGCAAAAGTAACTCTTAGCTATTCAACGGATTTTGATAAAATTTTGTATAGAGATATAAATACTTGTAAGTGCTTACATCTCTATACAGTAGTACAGGCCACGGTTGGATCTATGTTTATGAGTTCGAAATTGACATTTGATAGAATGTTAGGGAGCATTCACATCTAACATTATAACATGTACTATGCCTATGCAGAGTACATGTTATAATGTTAGATGTATACAAGTACAGATATAGTCTAGACAAGAAAAAAGCTTTAGATACACTTTTTTGAAATTTTTGTCTTCAGCTACATGGCAAAGCATTGTCATAAACGTCGATCGTAGTATTCCCAAGTCTGCGAAAGGACAATGCTCTCAAGAGTGGTTATGCACAATCTGTATAGAGTGTCTATCACACTACACTGTGGACATGTAACGGGCTGCTTGATATGGAAGCTCCCTTATTTAGTAAAGCCACATTGTCTATTTAACGTACCTCGTCTTAGCTACCATTTCAGCATCAATCCTATTGAGTTCCACATTTTATTCATTTTATAAAGTACAGAAAATAGGTTTTAAACTTAAATATTTTGTTTATTATTCTCTCGAAAAATAAAACTGAGAAGCATTTCTTAAAAATTAAAATTATATTCAAAAGAAATACGTACAATAAGAATAAAAAATTATAAGTTCAAAAAGAATCATACAAGTGTAAATATGAAGACTCACCTATTATAACTATAATCTCACTTACATTGTTAAAAATATGTCACAGTTTGTAACAATGAAAAAAAAATGAAAGGGTTTATACCCATTTTCGGTGGTAGCCACATTTTACCAAATTCTGTACTGTTCTTGTAAATGACATTGTGTTTTAATGTAAATATTATGAAGATTGGGAATTAATACTGAAACTATATATTTTTCAACCGTGAAGACTGTTTTGGGAACTTTCGATTTATATTCCGAATTATGTCAGTTTTTTTTTATTGTGTATATTATGTATAGTAAGGAATGATATACTATTTTTTTACTTATTTAAGTAAAATTATTTTACGTTTATATTTATAAATTTAATAATATTGTAATTGACTTGCAGAGATCGTAAATGTAACAAACTTTTTTTATTGAACAATACCTGCTTATATAATAAAATATCAAATGCACGTCAAATGCAGAAATGCAGAAACAATTAATTAAGGAGCAATTTATTGTTTGTTGGTTTCGTCAAGTTTCATTAAAAAACTATTTACTTTTTCTTTAGCGCAAAAAAAGAGATTTACTTAAAAAGTTATAAAATGTAAAAAGTTGTACTTAATTACGACAATAATTTTTTTATCACATTTACAATAAGTATAAAGATTAGACGTTGGTATCAGATAGACTTTTCACATTTCAATAATACTAGTCATAGACATTTCGTAAACCAAGCTTTGAACTATTAGAAGAAACAATATATATTTTTCTGTATTTATTACTTATTGATATTCTCTTCAGCTTCAGGTACTCAGACGAATGCTTTTATAGAAGTCGTAAAATGCTTGAAGCTGACTTTGGGATTAAATATTACACAGAATTTGGTCCTTTTTCAATGTAGATGAAAAAGTATAATATTAAATTCTTCCGATATAGACATTGACCGGTATATCTAAAACATACACAGTGCTAGATGATAATTACTACTGAATTCAAATTGATAATTTACAAACCTTTATTCTCTTATTATATTTAATATCAGAACTGGCATTTCCAAAGCTATTGCCTGTCCTACATTTCTTATATAACTGTAGCCGTAACATATATTTTTCCACATTTATGTAAGAAAACGTGTGATCAAAATTAAGAGGGATTACCATCAGGATATTGGCAGCAGAGGCGGGTGGACATAAGATTGCTTTGACAATGTTAATAAAATAAGCTCTTCATTTTCATCTTATTTTAATAATAATAATATGAGAGGTAAAAAAACATTTAATTATCTGATTCCCCTTAATTCCATTACCACAAAAAATATAATAATTACATAATCACAATTCTGCTTTAACTCCTAGAAAATTAATACAATCATTGTATAAAGTTATTTAATTAAAATATCAACTAAAAACTTCAATTTAAAAATAGAGAAGTAGTTTAAAATATATTTTATATATATATCTATTTTTTCTTTTATTAAGAGCTAATTTCGGGAACACTTAGAGATATCGAGTTGAAATTAAAGTAATTAAATTAATTTAACAATTTAAAATTCGAAGTTACATGTAACAAAAAAGTTAAATATCATTTGAAAGGGCAGATGCAGATATATATATATATATCAAATTGTACTTGATTATTTTTTTAGGAAATATAAAAAAACACTGTCACTTATTTAAAAATTCTGTGAAGCGAAAAATCTGAAATAATTCCAGAATTATTTGTAAATATATAATTGAGCAAAATTTTCAATAAATTTTGAAATCAATAAATATTTTCGAGAGGATGGAAAATGTTTGCTATGGAATTACCAACACATGTTATACGCAAAAAAGTACTGTTGATAAAAAAGCATGAAAGTTTTCAAAACAATTTTCACGAACAAATATATTTTTATTTCATCAAATTTAGCTTTTATACTAAATAGAAATGAAAAGTAAATCTTTTCGGTGTTTTATATCGAATAAGACCTTAAAATATTATCGCACAAAAGGTTGAAGAAGGAGGAGATTGCCATATATCACAATATCATTTACTTTACTATCAATATACTATAACTTTGAAATTTCAAAGGCATTGAGACATGACAATTTGTTTCCGAATGACCAGTAACTTGCACAGATATGATACAATAAATATAATATATATATATATATATATATATATATATATATATATATATATATATATATATATATATATATATATGTATATATATAACTTAAATGTTATATATATATATATATATATATATATAACATTTAAGTTTCTCACAACTTGACTCACGTCTTTTGTTTGTATTACAATATTTTTGTTTGCGATGGTCATTATTCAATAACTGCGGTTGTCTTGATAACGCCATCAGGAGCCTTATTCACTTCAATGCTTCGGAATAAATTGTTATTATCTATTTAACATTATAGCATACTCCATCATTGATACTGCATCTCCATACTCGTGCTCTATAATTAGGTTTATCATGGTATGCAAATTGTCTGGAGCTTCGACTCTTAATAAGATTAAATACTGGTATAGTTCCACCACACTACAAGGAATGGATTAATAATTTGGTTACAGCTTATTATAATAGCGATAATAACACAAAATATTAAGAATTATTTTATATTTTATTTAAAATATTACCTATACATTGTCAAATGCTTATATGAAAAATACCGTCTAACAAATTACATTAGCAAGAAAAATGTTTCCAATGAATATAATATGAGCTTTTGAACAAAAAATACCTTGAATGCGAATAAATTAAGCAACAGTGAATCAAAATCCTAAGTCCTAAGTAAGTAAGACCTAAGATCTCTTACAATTATTATATCAAACGGACTTACCCAATATTATATAACAAATATTGAGTGATTCTTTATTCCGTTACTGAAATTTATTTAATTTTTATTCATAATAGATTAGTACAATAGATCAACAATTTCTCATACTCTATTATTACTTATTTGGAATAAATATGAATACTGTATTTGAAATTCCAACAATACGCATTTTGAAATGAATTTTAAATATTAGAGGACATTTCAGTGATCAGGTTTCGTCATATTACATGCTATATGTTATATTTCCATAATTGCCCACGCTATTTTAAGCTACCCACAGCTTTTGGTGTATACGCATTTAATGAACAATAATCTTTATTATACAATAGAATATTATACAATATTTATCGGTAAGATGTATTTTTATTCATACATAATATAATAAATTATAGTGTTACAATGAACAACTTGTATTTATAATTATTCACGACGATATAAAATATCTTTAGAAAATTAATATACTTATAAGTGTTGTACCATAGGCATATGTACACACAAAGGACAATAATTGATAAATTTTGTAGAACATGTTACTGACGTGTGAATAACGATTGCGCAACTTCATATTTGTTGTGTTTCTTAAAAATGTATATGTCGCCGCTAAGCCTTAAATGCCTCTTAACTATTTGTTACTTATTTACAAATTGTTGTAAAATATTATAAGGTGGATTTAAGACTACCCCAATATCATTTATTTTTTATAAATGCATAGTGTTTAGATAAATATTGTGGGTAAATAATAATTTGTTGCGTTATAAAAATAAGATAAATTCACAATCACATTTTAGAATTAGTGTAATGAAAATTAGGATTCATTAATTTCTAATTCTAATTCTAAGCAGTATTCATTTTATATTTTTGATATAAATTAATTAATATTAATTGAATTAGTAAGATGTATGTGAAATGTATCATAATTGCAAATACATTTCATTAATTCACTAAATCTATAAATATAATAATTTTTATGATTTGTATTAATTGATTATTAAATAGTACTTAATATTTGAGTGTAGGTGAAATCAACAATTTAAGGTATATGATTCCTCAATTGAATGTAATATTTTCTTTAATTACTATGTAAACACATAAACGAAACAATTATAAATTAGAAATGAGTGCTGGAAAATATATTTATGAAGTATTTGTGAAACTTTATGTTTAAAAAAATGTTTATTTAATCTTGTCAAAATAGACATGATCGTTCCACATTAAATATAATAAATACTTTTTTTATTACAAGCAACGAAAAATATAAAAGTTTACTATTTGTGAGGAAATTTTAGTCTGTAACTTAAAAAACTTAGATGTGGAACAAACTCCCTTTGGCGCTATTTCCGAAACGTTACGACATGGGTACCTTCAAAAAAGGCGTATAAAACTCACATCGCAGGCCGGCATCTCTCTTGCGAATCCTCAGATGTTGAAAGAGTTTTTTGGCGGCGGTTGATCAATTATCATCTGATCACTCTCTTTTGATATACTCTAAAATATGAAAAGATTTTTTTTGTCAATGCCATTATTGTGTGAGAAAATAAAACCATTATTTTTTTAAACAGATTATTTGTTTATGACGTGTTGACTTATATGCCATTAGTTATTATAACTTTTAAAATATGGAAAATAAACACAATTAGAGAGGAAATGTATTAAAAATTCGCAGTACTACGTTATAAAAACAAGAGTTTATTTTAACATTAATAATATTAAAACTGATATCACTTTATTAATACTATCAAAAATATTATAATCGTAGGAAGACGTGTTACAAGAAACAGGAGTGACGCAGCTGACGTTGTGGCCCAAATTCAGCCTCGTTTCTGATTGCAGATCGCTGCAACCCATTTGCAGTAACTATTGTTCTCACTTTGTAGCTTTGACATATTCGGAAACATTTGTTACAAAACATTACGAAAAGTTGTTGTGAACTTTGCAATACTCCTATTAGCAGAACGTAATTTATTGAAAACACAATACATACTTTTTTGTTATTTTTTATTGTATATGTAGTTAATTTTTTCTCTTGTATGTAATTTAAAAACTAAAGGTTTATTCAAACTATAATATAACTGATAAACCACATACAAATTAAATACAATCTAAATATAGAATGAAGAATAATACATAATCTTAATAGATATTTTATAACGATCTTCCAATTACAATTTCGTTACTTGATTGATAGTTTTGTTGAATTTAAAATCGTCATATTTTTATTTATTTCATAACGTTGATAATTTTTTAAAACGATAACAACAACCAATAAATCACGCAAGAAAGCAAATAACAACTCTAACATGCAAGTCAGCAAAATAAAACAGATAATATGAGAAAAAGAGGTCGGAAATACAATCTAATAAATAGTCATATGCAAGCTAAACTAAACAAAACTATGGTGAATATATCTGAATTAATTCACTAAATAAGTTATAATTCGGAACGAACATAGTTACAAAGTTACATAAAACTTTTGTAATAAGATAAAAGTTCGTTAAAGTAGTTAAACATTTACAGTTAAATATTTACTTTAGATTACATAACTAAATATTTAATGAGTTGTAAGCCTAATGGCTAACACAATCTTCGTATTATCATATTAACTATACTTTTTCCATTTCTTTAAGCTCGCGATGACAACTCCATGTGAAAACTTGAACGATCGTCTTTTTTAAATTATGTGTGCAATATTTTATGAAAATATGACGTTTAACACAAACAAGGTTATACCGTAGTCGAAGAAACTGATAGGGATGGAGCCATATCGATAAAAATAACACGATAACAGACCCGATTTTTTTTACAAAATGTAAGAAACTCAACTACTGCCGGATACTATTGTACAAATTTATTAAATAATATTATATTTTCATAACAAGATGTTGATGTACACGTATTAATTCTTGATTGATAATGTCAACTTCTTTAAAATTCTCTAAGCTGTTGTAAAATAAGTAGGTAGTTGCACTCGACAATGAAACGTAATAATTATAATGATAGGTAATCTTTATTAATTTATTTTAATCAATGTATAGGTAGGTGTAATTAATATATGCGATAGATTTCATTACTTATTTGGTCACAACATTGCAACTATTAAATTAGAACCGTCATCGAGAGCTTAAAGAAATGGAAATAGTATAAAGCACTGTTGTAATCGAAGATGAGATCGCTCTTGAATATTTTAATAATTTAAATATATTTTATTGTATCATTATATAATAATTTCTAGGTTTAATAACAATAAATCTATTGCATTAAATATAGAAGATTCAATTATTCAATTATCCTAAAAACCAAAGAATTATATCACTCTTACTTTACTAAATTAAATACTATACATTTTTTGGACTTCTATATAAGTTTTTCTAAATTTTCCTTATTTTGATTGCGTAGATTAGTACCAATGGCATCTTTTGACATTATAATATATATGTCGGTTCGATACAGTTATTAGATCTTAAGTCAGATGAGCGGTTCGTTAGTTGTATGAGGAAATTAAATAAAATGTAATAGAAAATTTTCAATATCTGCGCTAGTATTTAATAAAAGAAGAGTATGACAGTTCCTAGTAAAGTAGTACTATTCTTCAGCGTGGCTCCAAGGCAAGTGGTAATTCTTTAGTACCACCCCATAATTTAGGCTCCGTCCTGTTGCCGTTATTTGGATAACGTGCTGAGTCTCATTTAGCGTCCATACTCATGACAATCTCGGACATATATTTTTTTTTATATTTCATCGTCTTAGTATTTATAAGTATGCATGTATGCATTACAAGTATAAACGTTTTAAATATTATTTATATAAGATTTGTGTATTTTATTTGTTTGTTCTCTATTATATATCTTGCGTTTTTCTAAATTTATCGGTTGACTGGTAGTGCTTTAGTATTGAGTCCGCCATTTGCACAAAAAAGAGCATTGATAATATTATAAAAATGATGTATAATTATAATATAATAAACGATTTAGTCTACTATAAAATGTGTAAGATATGTCAAATTGAGAGATTATAATCTTCTCGGATCATTAATCTCCGGTGTTTGATGTGAGAGGACACGTGGAAGCGTAATTGCGCATTCCGGTCTATAACAAAGGCTTTACATTTTACATCTTAAAATCTTGGTTAGATTTTACAGTTAATCTTTCATAATTTGAATTTGTATATTCGTATTTGTCTGGATTTATTACAAGAATTTTATATTAACTTATCATTTAATACAACTTCCCTTAAACGCAAGACGTATCTGGTAAATGTAATTAGCAGATATGTCTTTAAAATACGTTTCTAACAGAGTCCGAAAAATGTAATGTAATATTTTTCTTGTAGAATAATGTGGCAAGAAACCTATCCTCCTGGCTGAATGTAATGCTTTTACCCAAGTACATTTAAAAACTAAGGACCTAAGGAAAAGACTCAATATTTGAGATGCTGGCTCTCTGACTAATTATGCCCGTCGTGGTTATAATAGTTTCTTCACTATGATAGCACTATCCGATTAGAGCTAATGGGTAGCCGCTAATACGAATAAAATGTTTTAGATGTCCTATATTTCAACAAACCAATGCACTAAGTATTCACAAATTCACAACTCATATACTAAAAGTTGATTAACCTAGCGTAGAGAACACTCTGAAAGGGAAAATACTTTAGTTTAACATAACAAAAAAAAACTGTTAATAAATTTAGGAATGTTTTTTTAAATTACAGTCTAGACTATATTTTGATTAAACTGTATTACATTTCATTTGCCTCGAATTTTTTTTTACTGTTTGTCAGGTCAGATTAATTTTAACAACAGAATTCTGTATTCGACAGTTTTTTTTATCAGAAATCAGAGCTAATTGAGAGATATAAAAGCTGTTTTATTTGAATGTAGAAACAAACAAATTTGTTTAACAAAATTAGTGAAATCCATAATTAATATCGGTGAAATATAGTAAAATCCTTTCAAAAGAAAAGTAAAATTATAACAATATGCAAAGCCAATTAAGTATTGTGGTCGCATCAAGGCCACAAATAAATCAAGCGAGTAACTGTATTGTTCATATACTCGTACATAACGTTTAATAATAATGATAATTAATAGGACAAAATAAAAAATTAAAAGTTTATTACATATAAGAAAATAATAAATTAATTAATATACATAAAATATGTTAATAAAACGTATGATATTTAATTAAATTGCTGTTACTGACACCAAAAGGTTAAAAGGTATTAATTAAGTGAAAGATACTTTCGGAGCTTAGTCATATTACAAAAACATTATATAACAAGAATATAATATAACTATATGCATATGTAACAAAAAAGATATAAAAAATAGGTTTAATGTGTTATATAAATATTTCAGTGGATTAAGTATTTTCCTTGAGTTGCATTTATGTATTAGGATCTCACTCTTTCAAAAATAAAATCTTCAATACATAGAAACTTTTTTCACTATTGATACATCGTGTAGTGATAAAAGTTTTCACAGTACGTCAGACCAGCTCTTAATATAACGCTCATTTCCTGTTTCTCGGATTTTCTGAAATCTTTTAATATTAATCACGTTAATGAGAGAACTAAACTGGCTCATTACCGCGATATGCCTGCGTCATTTGAATCACGCAACTTTGATGCTGGTCTTATCTCTGAATCCTGGCTTAAGCCGTCTTTAACTTCAACCTGTTTCCTGCCAGGATTTCATACCAATTGCATTAATAGAATGGGTGGTGGAGTAGTGATATACTTACTCTCATATTTTGTTTTCATTCCATTAGTAAGTCTACTTAACCTCCAACCCATGATGCGACTGAATACACAGGACACTAAAATCCTCCTTGGTGTTTTTTATAATTCCGCACCCAAACAAAAATATTTTAATTCCTTCGAAATGATACATGACAATTTTACTTCCCTTTACAGTCAATCCATTACATTGGGCGATTTTAATTCGTATCTAGTTAACGATGATTGTCGCCTAAAAAAATTCTTGCCTTTAACTGATTCCAGTAACTTACGTATATTATATTTAGGGATATTATAGTAAGTTTAGTTCTTAAGTCATTCAAACCCTTAATCATTTACATGACACTCATGCTGCTGTTAAAGCAATTAAAACTACACATCTTCCTGAGCCTTGGTTGGGAATTAAGAAATTTAATAGAAGTTAAAAATCATACTACATACAAATGTAAATTAAATAATAATGAAGTCCAAAATAATAGTTATATAAAAACTTGAAATCGCTGCAATAATACATTGTGTGGAAATGCACAACGTCGCCATATTCACAAATGTATCGAACACAAGTCCGTAAATTTGCCTCATCAAATACACTTTCCTTTAATTTCAATATTGAAATAAAAATTAATAATCGTTTTTCTTCTTCAGAAGTCATTAACAGCATTAATAAAAAAGTTATCTAAACATTCTTTCATCTTTTCCTACTCCTCAGTTTTTGTTGTTTACTTTCTGTCCCTTCACTAAATATGATGATCTTTTAATGCTGCTGGCGCTGACAGCATCAGTCATAATAAGATAAATCCGATCCTGGAAATTATTTCTGCTATACTAACTCGTATCTTAAATTATTTCATCGAAACCAAAACATTTTCTTTGTCGTGGAAACGTGTTCAAATTATTCCTCTTTATAAAAACAAACCATTGAATATTAATAAGATCTATTCTGATCCTATTTGATAAGATGAGAATAGTACTCCATGTGTGGCCGGACCTGCGCTTTATAGAGCGCAAGTCTGGCCAGGCTTGAAATACTGCCTCGCTCTATTGATCACTTCCAATTTCATCAAGGTCAACTTGACCTTGCTCTCCAGATGACGAAACTGGCAAGAAGCTTTAGGTGTTAAATAAATTGGACGAGGTTCAGTTCACCCCACTCTGAGACCATCCCAAGGGAGGTCTCTATAGAAGATATAAGTTTCTTTCGACACTTGTCTACGTTTTCCCGAGAGAGTCCTATACGGCCAGAATATGCCGTGTCCCTAGTGCTGCCATCCGCATAACAATAAATGTTAGAAATATCCAACATTTCATTGTAGTGCAGGAGAAACAGTTGGGAATAGCACGCAGCCTTAAGGGCACGCCAGAATTCACGAGCAAAAACCTACGGGAACGACCTGTATGCTCCGCCTAATGAGAAAGCTTATGATCCACTTGCATAAACTCTTGGGAAACCCATAGGAAGCAAGAAATCCTTTGTGCCATACACGCTCGAAGACGTTTACCACTTCTTGATTAGCTGTGAGGTCACTTAATTTTTTTCTTCCAATTCCAACCAAAATTATGTTAGCACATTCTCTTCTTATTTCCATTCTCGATTATGCCGACGCAAGCTATACTAATTTAAACAAGGACAAACTAAACAAGCTTAAAAGCCTTCAAAATCTATACGTTTCATATTCAGTCTGCGCAAATATGACCACATTTCACAAAAAACTCAAGTGACGTCCCACACGTCGATGCCGGTATTTACATATATTTTCTATTTTGTAATGTGTGTTTTTTATTTACCCAAAATATCTTTATACCTGAAAGAAATATTTGAATTTTTAGGTCTACACGAAATACCTGACCAATATATCTACATAATTTCTGATCAAAGTATTTTTTTGCTTACTACAGCGACTGACATATTATATATATTTTAGTACGAGGTGATTTTTAAATCATAATTTGTTGGTAAAGAGCTTGTAAATATTTGCAACGCGCTTGAACCGACGTTGCCGTGCTTACTTTATAAGGTGGTTTTGAATTTAATTATTTAACTTCAAATTTAATTAAAAGGGAGATATTTATATATTTATATAATATTTTATTAAAAATACAGCAAAAACGATAATATAAAAAATAATAATCAAGAAGTCTGTGTTATGCAGTTTTATATTCAGTACTTATATTCATTACACTAAGATACTTAGAAGGTCCTAAAAATATATATATTAATAAATATTATTTTTCTCTTTAGAGACCTTTCAAACTCAGTAAATGCATGTACAGAGTGAAAACTATAGCCCCTTGAGTTGATTTTTAGTTATTTGGAACAAAAAGTGACACGGTGTCTCATTAGGGATTTATGAAGAAAAAGTCTAGGTGTAGTGTCTACGAACTCCTTTATGTTTAAAAAAATTCCATATGAACGTAAGCAACGTTTGATGTATCAAAGTATAAGTTAATTATACATGTTTACTACACGGCACAAAAAAAAATTTTATATATTTGTTTGTTTTATTTATTCATGCAAAAACAACTGCACTTTTTTATTGACCGAAGGACGGATGCTGAGCGTAGCGAAGCGTTTGTCCGAAGGACTACGTTTTCACTTGATAGGCCCATTCTGCTATTTTTCCGTATGTATTTCAGCATGTTTGGTCCGGCGTAGCTGGCTTATTTTTCGTCCTATCGTCACGAAAATCGGCAGGCGTATTCTTTGAATTATTTGAATTTTTATGTCGAGCCGTTTTATTGATTGGGCGAAAAAATCCAAAATGTTTTTAAATTAGTTTCGTTTTTGGCCTAGCATTTTTCTTCTGATCCCCATAAAAATTGGTGATCATGTTCTTTGAGTTAATTATTTTTTTTTGTTCTTACTGGGAGGAAAAATTCAAAATGGGTGTGTTTAAGTTTTTGTTTTGGCGTAGCAGACGTATTTTTTGTACAATCGTCACGAAAATTGATAGGTGTGTTCTTTGAATTATTAAAATTTTTATGTCAAGCCTTTTTTTTGCTTGGGCGAAAAATTTCAAAATGGTGGATTTCGGATCCGTATCACAAAAACGGATTTTGCAGCAGCTTACGGCAGCTAGCGGGCTGAAATTTCGTCTTAGTATTCTTTGCCGAAATCTAAGGTGTTTTTTTTTGTTATTTCAACATCCAAAATGGCGGCCAATTTTTGTCTAAGTATTCCTTTTTTTTTTTGTTTTGTTTTAAGTCCAGTGTACGGAGGTTACTGGGGTGGCGCTCATACTTGGTTCACGGGTGAAATATTGTAACCACTGCACCTCGTGAAATCCACTATAATTAATTTCCCAACATTATCTCATCCCCTAACGTACTGAGGTCTACTGTTCATAGAACGACTAGTGAAATATAGTAAGGTTATAGTTATTATCCCGGGTAGGAGCAAACAAAATTGTTGGTAATAGATAATGTTAAAATATATTTCTTCATTAGCTGTGCCCACGCGTTCGATCGCGCAGAATATGTTATTTATATGTTATTTAAAATAAAAGTATTCTAAGTGACTCCTTATAATATCAGGTATGCAGCAATAAAAGTCCATTTTAAATCGATCCAGCTGTTTCAAGTTTTTATATTTAAGAATTTTTCTTTATATATTTCTATTTGATATAAGAAATTGTCAGCGATAATAAGTGCCAAATGGCTCTATCTATATTTTTAATATTACTTTTCTGTAATTAAATCGGATCAGGACGAATGTTATCGACTAAAAATAAATAAGATTAAGTTATTGGGTTATCACTAACAAACACATGGTAAAATCACATATTTTATATGTATGTGCTCTGCAGGTTATGTAATCATTAATTATTTGTGCGATAACGAAAAATAAAAGAATATATTGAATGAATTATCCTTCGATAAATTATTTCAAAAACGCGCTGCTATCCCCAGTTAGCATTTAATAAAATAATTGATTTATAAAATATAATATTTACTTTAAAAATATTTAAATAGCAATGTTTTTTGCTAATATTCAAGAACTTTTTTTATTTATATAATATTTCTATTTGATATAAGAAATATAAGAAATTAATGTATTTGAGAGAGATACAACCATTTTTACCGTTATGTCTTTCGTTATGACGTGTTGATGCAATAAGTTATTTTTAATTCTTACAATGTGGAAAATAAATACAATTGAAGAAAAACTGTACAGAAATTAAATCTGGATAAATTCTTAATCATTAGAATTGAAAATAATTAATTAGGTAATATTAAACGAAAGAAATGAAAGTCTTCGAAAACATTAAGCAATATTAATTGACAACATTTTAATATAATCTAAATATATTAGTATGACAACGTAGACAATCTAAATATCTGAAATGAATGACTTATTTTAAAAATATATATCAATTTATATAATTTATGACAAAAGAATAACATTGAATCCAAAGCATCCCCAAGCTGGCAACACCTAAATTATAAAATAATACGAAATATACATAGACTATTAAAATCTTGTGAATTTCCTGTCACCAGATAATTAATCAACCTAATCATAGACAAACATCATAAAAATATGAATGTACGAGTATGATCAACTATTTACTATGTAAATGAAATTGCTACGTAATAATATAATTTATATTCATGTTGACGGTTTTAAAACTGATTTTACTTTATTAATACTATTAAAAATATGTTAATCTTAAGAAGATGTGATATTACAAAAACAAGAGTATACACAAGTGACATCGTGCCCCAGATCCAACTTCGTTTCTAATTACAGATCGCTGCAAATGGGACCATTGTTCTCAATGGGAAGTTTTAAGATATTCGGAAAGATTTGTTACAAAATCATTTGTTACAAAATCTTTGTAATAGGCCTATTACCAATACATAATTTAAAATAGTATTTTAATTTGTAGATATTTAAAAAAAAAAGTTACTAGTATTTTATTGTTTAATTAAAAAAAGAAAAGCTTTGCAAACCGTAATATAACTGATAAGGCAATTTAAATATTTCAATAAAATATTAACTGAATAAAAATCATTATCATAGTCTCAAGACATATTGTTAATTCTAACCAACGATCTACGACTAAATACTTAATTGCTAGTCTTGTTGTATTTTACATCGTCATATATCTATTTCGTAAAGTTGATATCATCCTTAATATTTTTTAAAACAAAATTAATTAATGAATTAGGAAAGAAAGCCAATAACAAATTTAATATATATGTCAGCATAAATATAATACGAGAAAAAGATATCGATCGGAATCATTTGTTCTTAATATTTACATTGTATAATGTTATTTAATAAATGAACCCAATTATTATGTGATAAAGTATAAAGCACTAAGTGTGTAATGTTATGTACATGTACTTAATACATGAAGTATGCACTTGAACATTACAATAATTTAAGTAGGTAGTAAAAATATATATTCCTAACCCTATATTATAATTAATTGAGTTCTGAACAACGTTATCGAGACGAATGCAGTCATTGAAGTTTGATCATCGCAATTATAGTTATATAGTAGGTCAGATGTCAGTCAATATTTAAGATATTTTTATTTTAATACTTTTTTTTTATTTCACATTGTTTTTAAATCTCAACAAATTAGTAACAATTTGATAACAAGTTAAAGTATTAAATACCTTAGAAGTTTTCCAGTCACCTTATATGGAAGAAATTTATAGCGTATATCCATTCAAACTCATATATGAATAAATAAAAAATAAACTTAATAGAGAAGTTATTAATAATTAAGTAACGATATTTTGTGAAAAAAATAATAATTTTATCTACTTGCAGGAATGTACCACCCTGAAAAGTATGATTATAAGTGGAGCAAAGTGTATTTTGATATTTAATTAAAATATGGCGTGAAGTTAAATATATAAATAAAATAAATCAAAAATCTTATTAGATATTGGCGGGTAAAAAAAATATTCTGTTATTTTTATGAATACGATTCTACACACTACATTGATTGTGCATTTCAAATAAATGTATTTTAGTAGCTTAAAATATCAAAGAATTACAATGAAAGTTTAATCAAGAATCCATACCGCCACTTATTGAAGTCGTCACGTCGTCGTCGAAGGTTCATGCAAAGTAGAATATTTTTGATGTCAAGACTTGTTGTCACTATATAAAGGATCTTTTGGCGTAAAAGTAAAAGTTTTTGTCTTTGATTCGACAAGTACGCGGGTTACATTCTAACGGTGACATTGACGTTCTTATGATGAATACTAATATTAGTTTGCGTCCACTAAAAGGAAATATCATCCACTAAGGGGGAATATGATATGCAGTTGATCAGCGATGAACTAGTTACATAATATCCATCATAAAAATTTAAAAAGAATTATAATTTCTTATTTAACATGTTGTCGGTGTAGTGGCATTTGATTCTGACGTCTTTATCAAAGGTCTTAGGATCGAATTCTGTACGAATATTTATAGTCTGATCCGTATGCCGTATGGGATCTTTTAGCTATTTTCAGTTTGTAAGCCCTCATCAAAACAAAGGAGTTTTTCTTTACATTCCTTGTTGTGTTTTAGTACTTAGCCTCGTATCACATTGATCTTTTAAAAAACTAAATGAAAGTAAATTTCTTAAAATGTGAATTTTAGTGGGAAAGTTTCATATAATGCTCAGTGCATATAATATGTAAAATAGGCTGAAGCCACTCCTTAAGTGTTTCAAGAATTTATGAACAAAACTTTATAATTTTATTTAAAATAGGTTTATAAGTTTATACCATGAATCCTTAGGTGCAAGATTTCAAAGAAAACCTTTTGTATTTAGTTGAGACTTATACAACAATATCAAATATAAAGTTTTAACTACAAACGAGACATGGCGTAAAATGTATTATAATTTACCTTTTAAAGTCAGTACCAATTATTATTACTTTCACAGCCTTTGTGATGTTAATTGCGTCATATGATATCCCCGTTTTATGTTATCAGTTAAGTATTTCAAACTATTATTGATTTTCAACGAAATAAAAAAAACTAAAATTTTACTTCACGGGCAACAGGCCAGGTCATGTTGTTATCTGCGTCAATATTTCGAAGGAATAGTCGCAAAAAACTCTGTACACTTTATAATTATTTATTTTGTTCACTTCACAATTGATCCGTTGTTGCTCAGATTTTTTTATATGATTTAGATGTTACAAATTAAAATAATTGATTTTTCAATTAAAACAATGTATTTTAAATAAAATTGTTTTGTTATTTATAATATTGAAATAACCAAATGTATTTGATAATATGGTATATAGGGTCTCCTTCGAGTTATTTGCGGTCGATTCGACTACAATACTTAATTGGCTTTGCATATTATTATAATTTTCCTTTTATTAGAAATAATTGATTTAAAAAAAATCTTGTTATTTTAATGTTTAACAAAAAATTAATACAAAGTTCTTGAAATAATGTAATTCTCGCTTGATAATAATAATTTCAGTTTTTGCAAAGAATATTCTGTATTCTGTTAAAAAGGTATGGCTTAAGTAATAACTTTAAATCCTTTATATAATATAAATAATAATCAATAATATCTCTTATATTACGCTTAACATTTCCCATGTTTTCTCTGCGCTGCGTTTATCTATACTTATAATAAATCTGTAGAGAGGTCAATTCTGTACATGAAATATATTTACAAAATAAGTAGCAGGGGGTGATTAGTGTTCGATACTGATGCCAAAAATGCAGTTAAAAAATTTTTTGTCTGTCTGTCTGTCTGTCTGTCTGTTTGTATGTTATTTATAGAAAAAAAAACTACTCGACGGATTTTAACGAAACTTAGTACAATTATTCTTTATACTCCTGGGCAGGTAATAGTATACTTTTCATCACACTACAATGAATAGGAGCAGAGCAGTGAAAGGAAATGTTGAGAAAATGGGAGAAGTTGCTTGATTTTTTAAGCTTCCGTCGCGTGTGCAGCCTTAATGGTTAGAGCTACATAGAAACTATGTATAACGGAAATATTCTACATAAAAATACACGAAAAATATTCCAAGACAGCATATATCTACCTTTTATAGTTAACTCACAATAACACGCATAACTCTCGATAGCTTAGCAGTTCGGAGATTTCTTATTATATTTGTTTACTTTTACGTTTATAAAACCAATAATGCTCACCATCATTCCTAATTAAAAAAAAAATAAACATTAGCACCAATTCAATAAAAAAAGAATCATTGAAATCGGTATAGAAACACCAAACTTATACTTACTTACATGAAATACGCCAACAAGACATCGCGCGTGAATAGTGAATCAAGCTATAAGGATTATTTTTGCGTAACGGTTGCCGCGCTCGACGGGGCTCGCGGCGGCAGAGTATAAAAGGGGCGGGAGGCGAGCGCAAGCGTCATTCAATATTTGGCTGTTGATGCGTTCAGAGTGTTGAACTTTATTGACAGACAATAATTGTTATTTTATAAACCGTGCTTATCAGCGCGACTTTTTGTCTTTAAATAGTTTATTTTAATTTCTTTTGTTGTTATTTTCTAAATTAGTTTTAGTTTTGTTTAAATTCTTAACTATTAATAGTTCCTATTTTATTTCTTTTTAAGTAGATTTAGATTCGATTTTTAGATTAGATAATAGATAGATAGATTAGATTATTGTTAGATTTTTAGTTACTGATAGGTTAGTTTTGGGCATTTTATGTTTAGTTTTTTTTGTATTGAGTAGATAAAAGCGTAGGTAGGTACTTTTATTAATTATAGTATTCATAGGTATTTTTTATTTATTTTTAAGTGAAGTAGGTATAGGTAGATATTGCCTACTATCTACCTATACTGCACACGTGTTTTAGCTTTATTTTCATTTCTTTTTTTTTTGTACCTAAGTTGTAGGTAGGTAGGTACATATTTCTTAGTTTAATTCTATTAGAATATTAGGTATTTAAGTTTAAATAGGCACTTAGATTTATATTTTTTTATTATATAGCAGCTGTACTTAGAACATCTAAGGTTTTTTTTGTATTAGCATAGGTACTTTGATTAATTACAGTAGTTGTAGGTATTTCTTATTATTCATTTTTAAGTGAAGTAGGTAAGTGTAGATAGTATTGCACACGCATTAAGTATAGCTTTATTTTCATTTTTTATTCTTTTGTAATTTGTAGGTACCTACGTACATATTTATAATTCGATTAGAATATTATTTTAGTTTTAATAGGCACTTAGATTTATATTCTATTTATTATATACTTAACTATAGTTAGGACCTCTGACGTAAGTTTTTTGTTGGGTAACTAAATAGAATTTAAGTTACCGTCGATTAAAAATAAAATAAACGATGCCACCTAAAAAACGACCATCTTTATCTCGAACTTCGAGTCAAGCTAGGAGAATGAGAATGACGCGTTCTCAAGAATCGGAAGAGGAAAGAGCACATCGGTTAAACTCTATGAGAGTTAGTGCCTCAACATCTCGAGCTAATGAAAGCTCTCCAGAAAGAGAGATGCGATTAGCAGCTGAAAGAGCGAGACGAGCTACAACACGGGCTTCTCAAAGCTCTTCTCAACGAGAGCTAAGGCGTTCCATTGACCGGGAACAACATGCGTTATCCCGAGAAGCTGAAACTGCTTTACAACGAGAATTGCGACTCACAGCTGACCGCGAACGGCATACATTATCTCGCGAGTCTGAAACCTTCACTGAGAGGGAATTACGGCTTACAGCTGACCGCGAACGTCATATTTTATCTCGCGAGTCCGAAACCTTCACTGAGAGGGAATTACGGCTTACAGCTGACCACGAACGTCATATTTTATCTCGCGAGTCCGAAACCTTCACTGAGAGGGAATTACGGCTTACAGCTGATCGCGAACGTCATATTTTGTCTCGAGAATCTGAAACTTTTACTCAATATCAAGACCGTTTGACAAATGATAGGGCGCACCATAACATGATTCGATCTCTTGAAGATGAACATGAGCATGAACAACGACTAGAGTCGGGACGCGATTATTACAATTCTTTGAGACAAGAACAATTGATTACTTTATCTAATGAAAGATTAAGAATTGAAAATATTCGGTCGCTTGAAACAGAAGAACAGCGAGAGGCCCGTCTTACTGCAGATAGATTTCGATATGGTCTTAATGACTTAGATATACACGTGGTAGATCAATCTACAAATTCGGTGGCGTGGTCCGATAAATATAAAAGTGGGTTTGCTTATAACCTCACAATTGATTACAGATCATCTTCTGAAATAGGCGATATGAACGTAGTATGTTCCTTTTGTAATGCTTCGAAGTGGAGGAAGGAGTCTGCTGGTTTCTGTTGTTCTGGAGGTAAAATAAATTTGTCTTCGTTCGAAGACCCACCGGAACCTTTAAAATCACTACTTTTAGGGGAACATTTGCAATCCAAACAGTTTTTAGATAATATTCGCACTTATAATAGTGCATTCCAAATGACATCCTTTGGTGCTAAACAAATCTCAGAAGGCCCTTTCATGCCTACTTTTAAGGTACAAGGTCAGGTTTACCATTTGATAGGGTCCCTTTTGCCTGAAGCACAACCTAAATTTCTTCAAATATATTTTGTATCCGATTACAACGAACAGTCGAATATAAGAAATCAATATTTTCCGAATTTAAATACTGAACTCATTTCACAACTTCAGAACATGTTACATCAGGTTAATTCGTACGTATGCAGTTTTAAATCGGCATTAGAAGCCCTTTCTCAAGATGGTAATAACAATTATAAAATTGTTATAAATGCCGATAAGCGTCCAACTCAGGAACACCCTGGGCGTCATAACGTTCCATCCACGAATGGAGTTGCTGTAGTACTGGTCGACCAGGAATGTGATAGGCGTGATATCGTTATACGTTCCAGAGACAATCGTTTGCAACGTATTTTCGAAACCCACAGGGCTTACGACAGTTTGCAATATCCTATGATATACTGTCGAGGGGAAGATGGTTATAATTTCGCTGTATACCAAACCGATCCGCGCACAGGCGCACCTAATTATAATAAAAAGGTGTCATGCCTTCAATTTTATTGTTACCACCTGCAAGTGAGACGGAATAGATTGGTATACTTTCAACGTTTTCGTGGCTTATTTAATCAGTTTATTGTTGACATGTACGCAAAAATTGAAACCGAAAGATTAGTTTATATACGATCTAATCAAAGGCAGCTGCGCGCTGAAGAATACGTGCACCTTCGCGATGCCATGCAGCAAGATAACGATACTGTGAATATGGGTCGTTTAGTTATTTTACCCTCTTCTTTTACTGGTGGTCCACGCTACATGCATGAACGTACTCAAGACGCTTTTTGTTACGTAAGAAAATATGGACGTCCCGACTTATTTGTTACTGTAACTACCAATCCCAAGTGGGATGAAATCACTCGGGAGCTTCTTGAGGGTCAGGCACCGCATGACCGCCATGATATTATTGCAAGAGTGTTTCATTTAAAATTAAAATCAATGATAGATCTTCTTACCAAAGATAACATTTTTGGAGAAGTATTGTGTTATATGTATAGTGTTGAGTGGCAAAAACGCGGCTTACCTCACGCACATATCTTGCTTTGGTTAAAAGATAAGGTTCGACCTAATGATGTAGACAGATTAATCAGTGCTGAAATTCCAGATCCGACTGCAGATCCCCTGTTATACGACATTGTTAAAACTCATATGATACATGGTCCATGTGGTGCATTTAACGCAAATGCTCCTTGCATGCAAGACGGTCGTTGCACTAAAAGGTATCCAAAAGCATTAGTGGATGAAACTGTAACAGGACATGATGGATACCCATTATATCGTCGCCGTTCAAGAGACAATGGTGGTTTTACTGTTGAAAAGCGAATGTCTGGACAACAGGTTACTTTAGATAATAGGTGGGTCGTTCCGTATTCGCCTGTATTGTCCAGAGCATTTCAAGCTCACATAAATGTAGAAATGTGTAATAGTGTAGAGTCAATTAAATATATTTGTAAGTACATTAACAAGGGCAGTGACCAAGCTACGTTTGCGTTAAGAAATGAACATGATGAAGTTACTAGATTTCAGTCAGGCAGATATATCAGCTCTTCAGAAGCTGTGTGGCGGATCTTAAGTTTTAATATTCACGAAAGATATCCACCTGTGACCCATCTGGATGTTCATCTGGAAGGCGGTCAACGTATATATTTTAACGCCGAAAATGTTACAGAACGATTAGAGAACCCTAGACAAACAACTTTATTGGCATTCTTTCGACTTTGCCAAACTGATAATTTCGCAAAGTCTCTTTTGTATGAAGAAGTTCCATCGTATTATACCTACGATAAACAACGAGGTGTCTTTAACCGTAGACGCCGAGGCAGGCCTGTAGATGGCGAGACAGGTATTTTCAAAGAACATGTTCTTGGTAGAGTGTATACTGTTCATCCTAACAACGCAGAGTGTTTTTATTTGAGATTATTATTACATACAGTGCGAGGACCAACATCATTTATAGATTTGAGAAAAGTAGACGATGTTGTTTATCCAACTTATCATGCAGCTTGCCAAGCGCGTCATTTGCTTGAAAATGATCAACATTGGGATGACGCTTTAGCAGAATCCTGTGTTAGTGATAATCCACGACGGTTACGCCATTTATTTGTAACATTACTCACATTTTGTAATTTATCTGATCCTGTCCAATTATGGGAAAAATATAAAGAAAAATTTGCAGAAGACTTTCTTCGGAATTTATCTCACAATAATGAAGGCGCAACTAATGATAATTTTCGAGATCTGGCTATAAATCAGTGCTTATTAGCTCTTCAGGAAGACTTAACAGCAGTAGGCGGTAAATCACTTTGTGAATATGGTTTGCCAACGCCAACCTCAGTCGGAGAGGTTACCAATAGGGAATATTCCGCAGAGATTGGTTACAACCCAATGGAACTGCTGGTAACATTAGAAAACGGTGTCCCAATGATGACTGCAGAACAACGCTTAGTCTATGATCGCGTGTGCGAGAGTGTGCAGAATAATTTAGGAACAATATGGTTTTTAGATGCACCTGGAGGAACTGGGAAAACTTTTTTGACTAAATTAATATTAGCTTATGTTCGAAATCAGCGTAAAATCGCTCTTGCCGTGGCTTCATCAGGTATAGCTGCAACATTGCTACCAGGAGGTAAGACTGCTCACACTATGTTTAAAATACCAATTAATTTAGATCGCACGGAAAGTCCAACCTGTAGTATTTCAAGAAATAGCGACAAAGCTAAGGTATTGCGTGAGTGTAATTTAATCGTATGGGATGAATGTACGATGGCCCATCGAAAAGGAGTAGAAGCAGTAGACAGAACTCTAAGGGACATAAGACAAAATGATCGACCAATGGGCGGTATTACGGTTTTATTTTGTGGTGATTTCCGACAAACCTTACCGGTAATACCACGGGGAACCCGAGCTGATGAGATTAGGGCTTGCCTGAAAAGCTCTTATTTGTGGCGTGATATACAATCGGTGCATTTGACTATAAATATGCGAGTGAGAACTGGAGACAACGCAGATAATCGTGAATTTTCTGATACATTATTGAAGATTGGTGAAGGTACCTATCCACAACTACACCAAGGAAAACTTATTCTGACACCTGAGTTATGTTGTATAGTGCAATCCCAACAACATCTTATATCTTCGGTTTACGGTGACATAACAATTATATTAAATAGGGACAATTCTTGGCTTTGCGAAAGGTCCATTTTGACTCCTCGCAATGACCAGGCATCTGAAATTAATAATAAAATACTGTCTAATATACAGGGAGAAAGCAAAGTTTATAGTTCAATAAATAGAATGGTTGATGAACAAGAAGCCACTAATTACCCGATAGAATTTTTAAATTCTTTAAGTATGCCTGGACTACCTTCTCATATAATTTGTTTAAAAATTGGCATACCGATAATTCTGCTCCGAAATTTAAGACCACCTCAACTTTGCAATGGAACTCGGCTAAAAGTAACCCAGTTGCAACAAAATGTAATCGAGGCTCAAATTTTAACAGGTTGCGGTGCAGGAGAAACTGTCTTTATTCCCAGAATTCCCATAATACCAAATAATTTTCCATTCCAATTTAAAAGAACGCAATTCCCAGTATCGGTGTGCTATGCCATGACTATCAATAAAGCTCAAGGGCAGACTTTTCGTGTTGCTGGAGTAGATCTCGGTGTTAGCTGTTTCTCGCATGGTCAATTATACGTCGCTCTTTCCCGGGTTAGCAATTCTAGGAATCTTTACGTTCACGTGCCGGACGGGTCGACTCTTAACATAGTCTACCCAGAAGCTTTGCGCTGAAACATTTTAATTTGATCTAAAAATATTAGCAATATATTATCTTAATAAAAAACAAGGAGTTACACGCTGACCGAGTCGTGGGTAAAGCGTGGGTATATTATAATATTCTGCGGTTACTTATATTTTTCAACAGTTTTGTGGATTGGCATATTATATTACTATTGCCCTTCTAAAATACGAAAGTGAATCTGCCTGTTACGTCAAAACTATGAGGGAGGACATCTGCTAATTTTTTTTCGAAAAACGACGGAAACGCGGACGAAGTCGCGGGCAAAAGCTATCTACTGAATAAAGTTAGCTATTTTCTAGAAGTGGCCAAGTATGTTATACTAAATAAAACAGTTCCACGTTACTCAAAAAAAACCCTTTTTCTACCATGTTACAGTATATTTTGGTATCGATGTTTTTACTTGTAGATTTGTATAATTAACAGAACTCATATGTGGAACGAATTATATGTTTCTTGATATTATTTATTTGTAGTAAGTACTATATTGTAAGTATCTTATATATTAATTATTTCACTTTTAAAACTTATACAAGGTCAGACCTAGAAAAAATAAAAAATATGTATAATATTCTATACTTCTATGTTTTTGTTTTGAACATTGATAAATGCTTTCTTTCAAACTACTATTCTTATGCTATTTATAGGAATGCATTTTATCGGAAATGTAGAATAATAAAATAAATGACATTTATTTTTATTTCATCTATTTGTATTTAAAGTTATAATGGACTTTAATAATATTAATATTATAAATTACTTGATGAAATTATTGAGTTCATACGTGTGTGGAATAGCGGGTATGGAAATAGTTTTAGCTCGAAAGTTTCTCCTGACCGTGTGTGGAGCGAAGGTTATGAAGTAAATATTTGACTATATGGGCTTGTAAATTTTTGAATTCTTTGTGCGTTGTTTCTATGGAATCAACGACATTTATAATATGTTTAGGATGTAATTCCTATCTTCACTGGCTGCTGCTACCAGCCCATGTAATGCAATTTTTTTTATATCTAAGTAATATTAAAATAATTATTACTGATTTAAAACAATATAAAGGAAATTGTTATGGAGTCACTATTACCGGCAAAGTTCGTACAGTTAGTCAGACAGCCGGCAACTCAAATACTAAACTTTTCCCTCCCAGTTCTACTTTCTACATGCCACTTACAATCATGATGACCGGTTCCTTGCCACTCGAAGAATATTGTCATGAGTCTGTTAAATGTATAATCTTCAATGGAAGTTATCTTAACTGATAGGATAAATTTATATTCTTATACTTAAAAATTTAACTCACAATGTCTTCAAAGTATTTAATCTCTAAAACCCAACTAAGACTTTTAATTGTAAAATGTCAAGCCTTTGTTATAGACCGGAATGCGCAATTATCCTTCCACGTGTCCTCCTCACATCAAACACCGGAGATTAAAGATCCGAGATGGTTGTACTCTCTCAACGTGACATATCTAACACATTTTATAGTAGACACCACCATAGATTTATTTTCTATGAAAATAAATCACTCTTTATTTTATAATCGCCATTTTTTTAATATAATTTCCGTCTTTTGGATAGTTTTCAGTTTCATTAAATATTGTTTTAACAGGTGTTACGCAAGCATAGCCAAGGGCAATTGTTATAGTAAGAACCAACTAGGTTTCACACGGTTAAATGCTGACACCACGCTTCGAGTATCCTGAAGACGACACCATACGGCTTGCGTTCTCACCATCGATGGGAATCGAGGATAAAATATATTCATTCTTGGGTCAATCGCTGACTTACAAGCACCTTACCTTAGTTTTAATTAATTGTAATTTTATTTCAATATATTTTATTAAGTAAATTGGTTTTTTTTGCATCCTTCGCTGCCACCAAACTTAATTCAGGGATATTATAATTTTTGTTTTGAATTACCAACAACAAAATATTAAAATAATGCAATAAAAAAAACAAATGCAATTAGATTTCCTTTTTGAGAAATATGTTCATATAAACTTTATTTAATTTATATAAAGTTATATAAACTGGTATTATTTCATACATTTTTAAATATAAATAGTTATTGTTCTATTCTAAGCATAATGTATCATTTTTATTACTTTTTCTTTAATTCTAAATATTACCCGTGTTACGCCGGGGCGTGTCACTAGGTTATTTAAAATAAAAATAACATTCAACATGAAATAGGTTCAATTAAAGACTTTTGTATCACTTTCAAGAGATTCATAAATGTAATAATATTTTTATTTATGGAATATTTGAAATTGAGTTGTTTGTTTGTATTGTTATTATTATATTATATGTTATTGCAATGTGTAAGAGTGCCACCTATTGAAAGCTGTATTAACAATTTCCAAAGATTTAGTTACGCTATGATCTACCATCTTTCGGCATTTAGCGACGACACCAACACGTTTCCATAGACCGATCAATAAATATACTAGTAAACGCCCATAGATGGCACCACAAGTCTCATAGCGAAATAAAATATTAAGGAAATAAAGATTATGAAATTTAGCATACAGCAATATATAAAACAACACAGTCCAAATATGTGAGAGAAGACAGAAGACATTAAAAATTAAATTACAATTAAAATAATTAACAGACTTAAGAAAAACTTTAATATAATTTAATATGATATTTAATTTCCATAATATTAAGTATATGTAAATAACATTTGATATTGTGTTCTATAAATAAGCGTGCAATTGTTATTTTTGTTTAATACTTGTTGGGGACCGCCAACCAACACGCCATGTTCCGAACGGCGGGAGGTGGAGGACGGAGCTACAAATAGCTACGTGGAATGTAAGAAGAGGAATGGAACAGAAGATGAATGAATTATTAGATGTGATGGATGAAAAAGATCTGGATGTTATTTGTGTGTCTGATTTTTTAAGGAGAAATATTTGTTTGTAGCAAACACGATGTTTGATCACAAACAAATTCACATGTACACATGGGAGCGAGCGAAAGAAAGAAGTTTGATTGATTTATTCCTAGTGGATCAGCGTATTCGAGGCCAAGTTACGGACACGCGATTGTTTAGGGGTGCTGATCTGGGAACGGACCATTATCTAGTCATTGTTAGAATAAGAGGTCTGTTTGCAGGTTGGCGCAGCCGCACGACGTGTCCTAGCTTGGAGTCCTAGCTTGGAGGAGTGGAGAATTATCGCATAAGAAGCTGGAAGCTTCAAAATCCACCGATCTGAGAGGAATATTAAGAAAGGGTTTCCAAGAAGCTTGAAAGCTGTGACTCTGGAAATGAAAGTGCTGAAGTATGCTGGCAGAAACTTAGGAATGATATGGTGAAAGTAGCGACAGAGATATGTGGTAAAAGGTAAAGAGGTTTTAGTAAGAAGTGCGATGAATGGTGGGATGATGAAGTGAAAGACGCTGTGGAGTTAAAGAAGAAAGCAAGGCTGGATTATAAAGCCTCGGGTAAGGATAAAAGTTTGAGAGAGATAAGAAAAAGAGAGTACAAGCTGCAAAAGCACAAAACGAAAGCACTTTTAAAGATGGAGCGTGAAAATTCTGAGAGAGAAAGGGATGAAAGGTTGACAAACAACTTCCGGGAAAACACGAAGCTTTTCTGACGAGAAGTTAGTGATTCCCGGGGATGCTCGGAAACCTGTAGAATGAAAGTGGTGCTTTCAAAGAACGGTTAAATTTTAACAGAGCAAGCACACGTTTTGCAGCGGTGGGCGGAATTCTACAAAGAGACGTATGAATGTGAGGACACCTAGGCCTCGAGTACCAGCAAAATGCTGAGTCCCTATGTAGCCGATGGTGAAATCAGTTTGGAAGAAGTGGAGAGCGCGATTCGAAGCCTGAAATGTGGTAAGGCTGCGGGAGCAGACGAAGTTACTGCCGAGATGATCAAATATGGTGGGCCACGCGTATTGGACTTGTTCTGATTTTTGTGCAATTTATGCTGGAAATCAGGGGAGGTCCCAGACGATTGGCGAGGTGCAGTCATCGTACCTTTGTATAAAGGCAAAGGTTCACAGATAGACTGTGCAAGCTATATGGCTATCAGTTTGATTAGCTTTGGCGGTAAAGTTTATGCTAAAATATTAGCGAGAAGAATGTAAGAGAGATCTGAAAGGCTGTTGTGGGAGGCCCGAGGAGGTTTTAGACCTGGAAGAGGGTGTATAGATCAGATCTTTCCCTCCGCATGATCACAGAAAAGTGTTTGGCCCTAAACCAAAAGGTTTTCTGTGCGTTTGTGGATTTGGAAAAGGCGTTTGACAGGGTTGTGAGAAAGAAATTATGAGAGATACTGCCACGATACAATGTGAACGGACCCTTGCTACAGGCTGTAAAGTCTCTTTACAGATATCACTCAGCCTGTGTGCGAGTAGGAGCTGGCATGTCACCCTGGTTTGACATCCAATCGGGTGTTAAGCAAAGTTGCGCTATGCCAGCTTGGTTGTTCAATTTGTATTTGGATAGTCGTCTCCAAAGCGTGAAAGACAGTGACATGGGAGTGAAAGTAGGTGACCTTAAGGTCAATTGCTTGCTATATGCAGTGCTCATTGCATCATCAGAATGCAATTTGCAGGCATTGGCCACCACTCTGAAAGATGGGTGTGAAATTAATGGTCTAAACCTGAATGTAGATAAGACGAAGGTTCTGATATTTGAAAGAAATGAAGAAAGAACATAATGTAAGATTAACGTGAATAGAAAGATAATAGAACAAGTGAATGAAGTGGTATATTTGGGAAGTATGTTTAGCAGAGATGGAAGATACGAAATGGATGTGGAAAGGCGTATTGCTGCCGGTAACAGAGTCAACGGTGCTTTGACTGCACTGTTGAAACGGCAAAACGTCAGCATAGCTGCAAGTTTGGCTGTATACAATGCAGTTTTGCTACTGACGCTGTTATACGGCAGCCAAACGTGGGTAACACAGAAAAAGAATGTAAGAAAGATGAATGCTGTCGAGATGCGATCTCTTCGCAGAATATGCAGAGTCAGTCTAGCTGATCGAATCCGCAATGAAGAGATCCACAGAATGGCAGGTACTAGCGAAGATGTCACGGTGAGAATGAAGAAGAACGTGCTCAGGTGGTTTGGGCACGTCGAACGAATGAATGATGAAAGAGTGGTAAAAAACATTTATACAGGAAAAGTGAGCGGGAAGAGAGAAAAGGGGAGGCTTTCAGTGACCTTCGAAAACACAGTATCTATGATACTGGAGGAAGGTCACGTAAAAAGCATGAGGACCCCCCCAGAGGGCATGTATGTAGAGGTTGATGTTTATGGCCGTGGCGAAGGAGTTATGCAGAGATCGTAGCGTTTGGCGCTCCGTCGTCTCTGGCTACCCTACAAGGGATATGGCGTGAAGCTTAATAAAAAAATATTAATACTTGAATACATGTGTGGGCCATGTACCAATGTTTCCTTCCCAATATTAAATTTTTATTCATCAGGATATTTAAACACTTTGTCACTTATATTTTATTAATTACTGTTGATATAAATATTAATTTATTATGTATATATCCTTCAACTATTATAATATTAGTATTATTAATAACCTGTATTAAAATTATAATTTTAACAAATTAAACATGCCCAAAGAGGGTTGGCGTCAGGCAGGCGGCCGGTCGTAAAACAAAGCCACATTTTTTAACAGTATGGTAATACCGGTGCCACGGCAAGAAGCTAGACCCGAAACAAAGGGATATAAGACTAAGGTTTGAAAGTTGGAAAGTTGGTACGATGATTGGAAGAGGAAGTGAAATTGCGGACGTGTTGAAGAGAAAACAAATAAATGTAGCACTTTTACAGGAGATGAAATGGAAAGGACCAAAAGCGAGAGAAATCGGTGAAGGGTACAAGTTTTATTATTGCGGGAATGATGAAAAAAAGAATGGTGTTGGAATTATGCTTGATGAGAAATTAAAAGATGGTGTGACTGGGGTGAAGAGGGTGGGTGATAGAATCATTGCTTTGAAAATTATTTTTGAAGATTTGATGTTTAATGTATTAAGACTGTATGCTCCTCAAACCGAGTCTGATGATACGATAAGAGAGTTTTGCGAAGATTTCGATTCTGTGATGATGGATGTTCCGGCCAATAAGCAGATACATGTGGTTGGTGATTCTAATGGGCATGTGAGGTGTATAAATAATAATTATGAAAGAGTACATGGTGATTACAGTACAGTGATCAATGTAAATATTAATTATTTCTTAATAAGAAAGAGAAGAAAGATGAGTTTAAATAATGATATTAATAAAACTATGAAAGAGGAGATGAAAATTCTAGATAAAAGATGTAAGAAGAAAGCTAAAGTAGCTATAAGCTATCGCTAAACCTAAAACGCAAGATGAGTTCTATAGATCGCTAGAGCTGCCTGCAGGTCAAAAGGAACTCTACCGTATAACAAAGCTTAGGGAGAAGAATGCTAGAGATGTCATATATGTAAAATACATAAATGATAACACTGGATAGGTGTTGATGTTAAATAAGGACATAAAAGAGAGATAGAAGGCATTTTTCGAAACATTGAAGAATGGAGAAAATGATTGGAGTAGAGTTTTGAAAACCCAGTCGCTAAATAAAGGATTAGTGAAAGAAGTGACCGATGATGAAGTGAAAGCGGCTGTGCAAGCTATGAAGAATGGAAAAGCTGTAGGGCCGGATGCGATACCAGTGGAGGTATGGAAGGTTTTAAATGAATATAGGTATAAGTGGCTGGCTTTATTTTTCAATAAGTTGTTGCATGAAGAAATGATCCCCGATGAATGGTGCAATAGTGACCTAGTGCTCATTTATAAAAACAAAGGTGATATACAAGACTGCAACAGTTATCGAGGTATAAAGCTCATGTGACATACTATAAAAGTGTGGTAGAAAGTGATAGAGAAAAGGTTGAGAGTGATATTTGGGAGAAACAGTTCGGTTTTATTTCTGGTCAGGGTACAGTAGATGCCATATATTTAATTTTCACTAAAAACACCAAATAAATGGGTAATTTATCGATTGATAGATTCAACAAAATAACTTTATTATTAAAGCAGAAGTTTTGTTAACGCTCTTTTAATTAATTTAAATATTAGGTTCGGTACCATATAAAGAAAATAGGTGCAAACTACTGTACTTTTAAATGAGGAAGCGATGGAAGTGGTAGAATCCACAGTTTTTCTAGGAATCACTGTTGATGCTAAGCTACAATGGGGCCCTCATATAGCTGGATTAGCTAGTAAACTTAGCTCTGCCGCGTACGCTGTTAAAAAAATTTGATCCCTAACTGACGAGACTACTTCTAAGTTAGTGTATTATAGTTATTTTCATAGCATAATGTCTTATGGTATTCTACTGTGGGGTAGTGCTACTGATATAAATACCATTTTCGTTATACAAAAAAGAGCTGTCCGTGCAATTTACAATCTGAGCCCTAGAGATTCTTTAAGAAATAAGTTTAAGCAAATTAATGTACTTACGGTCGCCAGTCAGTATATTTTTGAAAATCTTAAATATGTACATAAAAATACTGACAATTTTATTAAGCATAGTGATATACCCACTATAAATACCAGGAACAAACACAAGCTCGCGCTACCTGTTACTCGACTTAAAAAAGTGAGTAAATCTTTCATGGGACAATGTATACAGTTTTACAACAAAGTCCCAGCAAACGTTCAAGTATTACCATTTAACAAATTTAAGAGAATAGCTAAGGAACGTTTGTGTGCAAAAGGATACTACAATGTATCTGAATACTTAGAGGATAATGCACCGTGGGTATGAAGCGATCGCTGCCAGGCTGCTTCAAGATTATTTATTTAATATTGTATAATGTATTTATGTTATTTAGAATTTAAAGGAAAAAAAAAATGACAATGACATGACAATCCCGCTGAATTTCTGTCACCAGCTCTTCTCAGGTCTGTGGAAATAATTTTCCGAGCTGGTGGTAGCTTTGACAATGAAAAAATGTTTTGTATGAAACTTATTTTCAATAAAGATTTTTGAATTTGAAAAAAAAAACATTGTTGTTATCTATAAAAAGTATACGACATAAAACTTCTACGGATGATTTAGTTAAAATCGTTTTAAATAAAATTATATTTTCTATTGTTTGGGAATAAATATATTACATAAAAATGTTAGTATCTAAATGTAAGCTAAAATATTTAATAGGAAATGTACGGCTCACTGTCAACGTTAAATTCATTTCACAATTCTACCGTGCTCCAGTTAGAACGTACTAAATGAATGTTTCTGCGGCAGTACTATAGCTACATCTGAGTCTCAGTCATCCAATAAACACATCAAACATAAAATCATATCCAAACGAAGGTTTCCATCCAATTTCATATGATAAATTAAATGTTACTGTACAGAATAAACGTTTAAAATTTTATCATCTAAAACCAGTGAATATTTCAGGCAACGCAATTTATATAAATCTTGACTTTAATGAACACCAAGATTTTTTGTATAAATTATAAAAATAGGTATTATTTTTTGCTATAAACAAAAAAAACCTTAAGTAAAAAATTAATATTACGACATTTTTTTATATTTAATCAAAATCCAATATAAACAGTTAATATTCATTCTGACAGCAACAAGTAAAGCGAATGATATACTCGTATTATTAATACATCACAAGTTTTATTTCAACAGATTAAAAGTTGTTAATGCCTTCGTGCATTGCCTTGCAAAATTTAACAATATTTATAATATAGTCGTTTTTGTAGGCATATGAAAATTGTTTATATTATTTTCATTTAAAATTTAAGTAGGTATAAATGAAAATACTTGTATGTTATTTAAAATAAATCATTTATATTTTTGTTTATAAATGTAGTATGATTTATAATTTATAGGAAGAAATATATAATATCTCAAAAGGACTTTTGTCGAGTAAAATAGGTAGATGACACGAGCTGTAGGTAACTTAAAAAGATAGTATGGCGAATTATCACTGGAGCTTATTTATTCAAGTATATCATATGCTCTCAATTACTGTGAACAAAATATAGTTAAGAATATTGGTATTGCTGTCTTTTGTAAAACAAACAGATTACATATTAGTAAAAGAATAAGACTGTATTCTTTATATTCCAAGTTATATATGCTCATATGGTCACGTTAATATTTTCGTTTTACTTTGGTAAACTATTTGTTACTACTTGCTTTTCAATAGAGAATTCGAATATCTTACGAATATGTTATAAACACAATAAAACAAATTTTGTATTATATAACAATCGTAAATAAACTTAAACAATAACGTAGTTCTTAATATTTACTTTAAAATAATGGGTAAAATCTCAGGATGTATTATTATTCACTCTTGCCTCTTTTATTCGAATATGAGTAATATATTCAAGATTATAATATATTATTTGAATATATGATCTTTTAAACATATTATTTTGATAATCTCCAGGTAATCTCCTACTAAATAAGAAATAACCTTACTCTAAAATATGTTTTGTTATCATTATCTTACTTATTCTTTTACATTACTATGTAAGCTAATTTAAACTTGATGCTTCAGACTATTTGCATACTATGATGAAGCCAATTATTAAGTACGTACATGGAGACGGAGTATCCAACATGATATGATTATAGAATTTAAATAGTTAACAACAAAACCTATACAGAACGATGCATTAAAATGAATAGTACTGCTAACAGCGTTATCAATACAAACGCAGTTAATGATAAATTTGTAGTGTCTCAATACCTTCAAAGTTTCAAAGTGACCTTATGTAATTTATAGGTTGACTTACTGAAATAAACTCAAATTCTACTTTCATATTAAA
This sequence comes from Melinaea menophilus ssp. n. AW-2005, assembly GCA_918358695.1. Taxonomy (NCBI): domain Eukaryota; kingdom Metazoa; phylum Arthropoda; class Insecta; order Lepidoptera; family Nymphalidae; genus Melinaea; species Melinaea menophilus. The sequence goes on from OU911048.1 coordinate 18,061,314, forward strand.
CAAATATGTTGGATTAGATTTCATATCACAAGTATTATTTTATTTAATTTTCCATCTTCTCAAAAATATATTTATTGTTTTCAATATTCATAAGTTTTTTATTTGTTAATTTCATGTCATGGGCATCTAAATTACATAAAAATGAAATACTTTCATCATGATATGATCAAAATATACTATAAATATAATTACTTTTATCAAAAAGTAAGTGTTATAAGTATTTTATTTTCATAAGCAGCTATTCTGATAAATAGTTTTTTTATATTCTTAGTGAGTATCAATGAATTGTTTTCTTTTGTATTATAATTTGACAAAGGAACACACACATACGCAGAGCTCAATACAAAAGACGTGATTTTGTCATATGTTGGTGACAGAACAATAACCTTGTCTCATTTATTTTCTTCGAAAGGAAACAATTAGAAAGAAATATAGAGAGTGGTTTGCTGATTATTTATGTTGGTAATTGTCTTTTAAAATAAATAGAAATATTATTTATATACAATTTTCACAAAACATTAACCAATCGTCATATTATATGACGATTGGCTTATAGCCAACACAGTATAATACATTTTATCTTCACTGAAAAACTTGCCAGTCGAATACTATATTGGATCCCACAGTTTTATTGATTTCATGGAAGCATTAATATGAGAAACTTCTGAATTGAAATTTCAATATGACGAGAATATTAATATACAGTAATAAATGTACAAAACAAAGAACGAATGAAATGCACAGCTTATTAAAAAAATATTGTTTAATTTCCATGTGATATTTATGAAATTCGTCTGTCCTCCCCGTCATTTCAGAGCAACATTAGAGTGAATTACATACGCTGAATATAACATTTTGATTTGCTTTTTATTTTACTGAGGGGATAAAAATGTTTGAAAAAATATTTACATGATTTATTAAAAGATAGTTTATACCATATCATACCATACCATAACAAAACGAAGCCACTTCGTAGGTATTGATGTGTAGCTATCATTTGTGGCATGTGAAAAGTAATAATGTTTTAATTTACTATAATAACATGCCCGCGCACTCCGTTATTAAAATGAGAGGCAATATAATAATTTATCACAGCAGTGAAAAGTATTTTTTTTAAATTTGTCTACTTGTCCTATTAGCTATTAAAAAAACGTGCATCTTAGATATCGGGTCAGTTAACAGTTTGTTAAATCCACTCCTATACTCTTCTTCACTATTATTTATTCTATTCATGGCAGCTTAAATATCCATTAGTGTGCATATAGCTTAGTGTAGATAAATTTAGGTTTGAATATGCATAACCTTATAAGTAATTTCTAATTGTTTTCGTAATAAAGAATTAGAATCTAAAGTAAAGTCTATCATTCAACGAATTAAATAATGATCATTAGCATATATTTTAAAAATACCATAATAGGTAAGTAAGCCAAAGTTGATCAAAAGTGGATTATTAGGGAGACCGGGTGACATGTCTGAGAGCGATATTTTGCACTACCTGCAGAATACCGCGCTGACCTTCGCTGGCTTCGCAGGTTGGCTACCGAGCTAAGAAAGGTGTAGACCTGTGACCTTCCGGGTGGCTGTGATTTTTCTCCGGTTTGTGAAGAAGCACGAGGAGCAGGCCCTTCTTCCAAACTTGGGGAAAATATCCCAGGTTGGGTCCTGCAGACTGGACTGTTTCAGCAAATGAGGCTTTCTTTTTTTTGAAAGTGATATTGCTAACTAATTTTATCTTAATATATATAAATTACGTGTCACGTTGTTTGTCCGCGATGTACTCCTAAACTACTTAACCGATTTAAATAAAATTTACACACCACGTGCAGTTTGACCTAACTTAAAAGATAGAATAATTTTCAACTCAATTTAGAGTCGCAATATTATTTTCTTGCAAATTATTTGTTTACTATTTTGCAGTCACAATTTTCAGTTAGCTCCAAACGATTCTAACAGATAGCGGTATCTGTTGACTGGATTGAGTCTCCACCGGTAACGCTGTCGTGGCCAGTAGGGCTAACAGCAGAGACAAACAAAAAAAAATGGATTGAGTAATTACGAACGAGTTAATTTTAGTACTTTTTCTTCGTACTTAATTGTTCTAAGTTATTTACTAAAAACTTTGTAATATGCAAATAGTGTTATAAACTTGGATAAAATAAAAATAAAAATAATAATTGTTTTGTTTCGATTTTTGCTTAATATCAAATGTAAGAAAAAATTATGATTTTCATGACAGATGTACTCTGAAGGTTACCCCTTAAATAGTTTACTGCAATGTAATATATCAAAAACAATAGTCACAACAACGCGTGATCGAGTCTGCAAGTATAACATATATTATAACATATAACATTATTTAGCAATATCACTTTCCGAACGAATTTGATGTATCTTATTGACGTTTTCATCTTTTTTAATAAGTATTTTAGAATTTTTTATCTATACGTTTCCTAAAATAACTGACGAAAATGTCTTGAAAGAGTTTCGTCAATATAGGTGGGTATTTTATTATCATTTTTAAATACGTTTTGCACTGATTCGAGTCACTAGCGTACTCAAGAGAGATGTATACCCGGCGGCGGGCTTGCGAATCCTAAATCTACTGGCTGCATCACACCGCTCCTTTAGAAGTCATTACTTGCGGTAGCGGTGGGGCCGGGTAACCCCCGACTCTCAAATATGGCAAAGGAGAAACACATAAAACACTTTGCCTTTAATCTTCAAAAGTTTTTTCGTTCAGATTTCCAGTAATAACCTTAAATAGACCTGAATCTAAATGAATAATTTCATTCAAATTGAGAAATTTTGCAAAATAATTAGAAGAGAACATTCAACACCTAATTAACTTTATTGCTGAAAATTTCAGAAACTATGAAAATACCTAAAATGAAGTATTCTTCAGATGAATATAACTTCTGTTGTTTTTACTATTGAGTATATATATTGCAATTACAATAACAAAAACGCTCATTTTACTCAATTTCAGAACTCTATAAATATATGTATATATGCTAAGAAATTGGCATGTAGTAAGCTCAAGTCGCTCTAAAATTTCTTTTCATTACATAAATTAATATACAACTTATTACATAAAATATTCTTGTAATGTATATCATACTTTTTTTATAATGAAAAATAATACAGGTTTATGTAAAGCATTGTATTAGTTTTTAGGGATATCAAAAGTTATAAGTAAATTACTCGGTCGTGAATATAATCCTTGGATACCCCAGCAAATTCAATGACTTATATTTTAAAATTTGTTTGTGGCTAGTGGCTAGTGTCCAATAAAAAGAGTATCCCTAAAAAAGACAATTTTTTTTTGTTTAATTTACTGTAAGATAAATAAGGAAATTTAAAAATGCCTAAAGGACTTAAGCCCTATATAATTCACTCCACTTCCACTCCATTTTATTTAATTTAATTTAATTACAATATTACAATTTAATTATAAATTATTTCACTGTTGACGATGTTGTCAATGTACCTTCAGTATTTGTTAATCACTTTATTATGAAGTTCATGCTCTTGTTTATAAAATACATCAAGTTTCCTTTGTGAAACTATCAAAGAATATTACAAAACGTACCTCAAGAAATATTAATGTGGCTTCTACAAGTTTGTAGACGTCAATCAGTCATATTTTTTGTTATCTAAATATAATATATTCAACTATTAGTTTACTCGTCTTTGATAATTTCTTATTATTAATATTTATTTCTTTTGATTTGATTTTATAATTTATTTGAGGAGCTCGTCTTTCGAAAACATTCCACGTAGCTATTTGTAGCTCCATCCTCCATCTCCCGCCGTTCAGAAAATGTTGGTTGGCGGTCCCCAACGCCGCATTGGTTCAAGGGGGGGGGCCTCGAGTGACCTTCGAAAACACTGTATCTAAGATACTGGAGGAAGGTCACGTAAAAAGCATGAGGACCCCCCGGAGGGCATGTATGAAGAGGTTGACGTCTGTGGCCGAGGCGAAAGAGGTATGCAGGGACCGTAGCGTTTGGCGCTGCGTCGTCTCTGGCTACCCCGCAAGGGATATGGCGTGAAGGTAAATAAATAAATAAATAAATAAGTCTTTAATACAGCTCGTATTGGACTGGCTCGACTGGGGAAGGACCACCCTCTCACAGAAGACCGACGCGTAGTAACCAAATTCATTTGGTTATGTTGATCGGTGAGTGAGAGAATCCGGAAGCCCAAACCCCCCCCACTCCCCCCGCCAAACATGAAAGCGATGCCAAAAAGAAAAATACCCCAGGAGGGTACCGGCTTTGATGAAGCCGGGGACCCCCTCCCCGAGCAAAATCGGGGAAATGATTCTCGGATTTTGCTCGGGCTGCCCGTCGTATCTGGGGCGGGCAAAGTATCGCCTTTTGTGTTGTTTGAGGGCAAACGACGAGTCAATGCAGCGGCACCCCGACCCACTCTAAATGTGGACTTTTGCACTATTATCTAAAGACGGCGCAGCCGGTTTTGTCGTTTCTGACGGAGACGCAGATATCTCAACCTAGCGACACAGCGTACCTGTCATACCCCGGGTATAAACTAGAACATCATTTTATACCACACGCCGGGGTATCTGTGTTCGTAAGGGAGGATATCTGCTACCGTCGCCTTTAGGTTTTTGAAGGTCGGGACCTGTCTATACTCTGGCTGCGCGTGGACATGGACGACCATGTCAGAGTCTACGCGTGCCTCTACAGATCCCACAGTGGTAATGCAGAAACGGATCAACTCTTGGACCATGTTCAGGCGAAGATTGACGATCTGCTTTCACAGACTCCCTCCGGTGAAGTCGTAGTCCTCGGGGACTTCAATGCGCACTATACTCATTGGTTAGGATCACGTGCCACCGACTACGCGGGGAGATCTGTGTTTGACTTTGCTCTCGAACTATTTGTACCAAGCTCTGTGGTACCACTTAGTGGCAGATCGCAGCCTTGGTTTGATGCGTCTGTCAGGACTGCAGCAGCTGGCAAACGGCAGGCTTATCAAGCTTGGGCCAATGCGTTAGTCACTAAGGATTCGAACTCTAGAGTTCTGAAGAGGATATATAATCATGCCTCCAGATTCTTCAAACGAAAAATCACTAGAGCAAAGTTCAAGCATGTCGCAAGCAAGCAAAATTGGGGATCGGCTGGCAAAGTACCCGCCTGGCACGCGCAAATTTTGGGCGCTTTCAAAGGCCACTCTGGGCAACTTTAGCCAGCCGTCCCTACCGCCGTTGCACATGGGGAATGACTCTCTGGGCTACACGGCAAAAGAGAATGCCGATCTCTTGGGCACTCTTTTCGCCTCCAACTCGACTTTGGACGACCAAGAGACGACACCGCCTATCATCCCGCGGTGTCAGAGCTCAATGCCAGAAATATTTTTTCGGCAGAAAACTATTAGGCAGTCTCTATTTTCCTTGGACGTTCATAAGTCGAGTGGGCCGGATGGCATTTCTCCATTTCTCCATTACGAACGTGTGTCCCTGAGTTGACTCCTGTGCTAACGCGTCTATTTCGATACTCCTATCTTAAAGGCGTAGTCCCGATCTCATGGAAGCGTATCTCATGCCCTTGTCCATCCGATCCCTAAAAATGGTGATAGCTCGGACCCAGCTAACTACAGACCTATCGCCATTACCTCTCTGCTCTCCAAAGTAATGGAGAGCATTATCAATAAACAGCTCCTGACCTACCTCGAGGATCACCAGTTGGTCAATGACCGGCAATGTGACTTTCGCCATGGTCGAAAGCTGCTGATCTTCTGTTATATCTAACGCACCGTTGGGCAGCTGTTATTGAAAGCAAGGGAGAGGGTCTGGCAGTTAGTCTGGATATGGTAAAAGTCTTCGATCGTATATGGCACAAGGGGCTTCTTTCGAAGCTACCTTCCTATGGGCTTCCCGAGAGTTTATGCAAGTGGATCACCAGCTTCCTCACTGGGCGGAGCATACAGGTCGTTGTCGACGATTTTTGCTGGGACCCCAAGCCCGTGAACGCTGTTGTACCCCAAGGCTGCATGCTATCCCCAACTCTGTTCCTCCTGCACATCAATGATATGTTGGATATCTCCAACATACATTGTTATGCGGATGACAGCACTGGGGATGCGGTATATTCCGGCCGTGCAGGTCTCTCTCGGGAAAACGTCGACGAGTGCCGAAAGAAACTTGTGTCTTTTATAGAGACTTCCTTAGGGATGGTCTTTGAGTGGGGTGAACTGAACCACGTTCAGTTCAATCCCCTAAAGACACAAGTTTGCGCGTTTACCACTAAGAAAACCCTATTTGTCGTATCACCGCTCTTCGAGAGCACTCCTCTTATTGCCTCGCCAAATATCAGAATACTGGGTCTCGACATTTCGAACGATTGTGAGTTTTGTGGTCATCTGGAGAGCAAGGCCAAGTTGGCCTCGAAGAAATGGGGAGTGATTAATAGAGCGACGCAGTATTTCAAACCTGGCCAAAGACTTGCGCTCTATAAGGCGCAGGTCCGGCCACACATGGAGTACTGTTCTCATCTCTGGCCCGGATCACCCCAATATCAGCTTCTACCATTTGACCGCGTACAACGGAGAGCTGTTCGGATTGTCAGGGCCCCTGTGCTCTGCGAACGGCTGGACTCTTTGCCATTGCGTAGAGATGTGGCTTCTTTATGCGTCTTCTACCGCATTTACAACGGGGAGTGTTCCGAAGAACTGTTCGATCTGATACCTGCCGCCGAACTTCATCACCGTACAGCGCGCCATCGACTTGTTTACCATCCCTACCACCTGGATGCGTGGCGATCCTCCACTGTGCGTTTCTCAAGGACTTTTTTCCACGTTCCGCTCGCTTGTGGAACGAACTCCCTTCGGCGGTATTTCCAGATCGGTACGACATGGGTACCTTCAAAAAAGGCGTTTACTCCTACCTACAAGGCCGGCAACACTCTTGTAAATCGTCAGATGTAGCAAGAGTTCATGGGCGGCGGTGATCACGTCCATCCGTGACTCGCCAGCTCGTTTGCCCTCCTCTTACATAAAAAAAAAAAGTCTTATGAAAACAGGAGTGTTATTCAGCAAAAATCACCTTTATCTTCAGAATTGTATTTGTTGAGGTTAACAAACCCACAAAAATTTTTCAATCGTCTTTAATATACATATTGCTTCCTCTTGTTAAAGTGTGAACTCGATACTTTTCAAAACTTTCGCCGTTTCAGCTTATTTTTAAATTATCCCGAACAACTTTGTATATCTGTACGGAGATAAATAGAGTCTATTTGAAAATTGTAATTTAGTAATGTTTTTTAAACATATGTTTGAATAAACGTACATTATATGAGATGAAATTAGATTAGATATGAAAGTATTAAGAAAAGTCTGCCTTAAAACTTTCTTATCTTAAGCAAATAATGTTTAAGACAGTTTATATGTTATGACTTTCATTGTACCTGCTATTTTAAATAACAAAAATTAAAAAATATAATAAAGAGTTTAATTTATTATATTGTTACATTATATTATTTGTTATTCAATAAATTATTTGTGTTTTTTGCTTTTAGACTCGTATATTTTTTTTTATTTCATATTATTTCAGTAATATGCTCTTACTATAATTCTTTTATTCACCTTCACTTAAATGACGCCTTTTATACATTTACAAAATAAAAACTGACCGTTTTTCAAATATATTATATTACACAGTAATAATTCGATTAAATTGCATTTATGATACATTACAGAAAGAAGCTTTATTACTTTATACATTCATTAAAAATTTGAATTGGTTATTTTAATGCTTCTCATGTGAAAAAACTTTTAAAAAACCTTAAAGTTTGATATTTTATCACCTTAAAATAGTTAAAGAACAGACGCAACGTATTATCTTTAAATTATAACCACATTTTCACTATTAACCACGACAGCCTTTCTTGCTCGTGAGCAACTCAAACAAATTAGGTAGTTATTAACTATGAAAAGATTTATTTTATAACTTATGATATTTATAAATTAATTATAAATTGTTTAATTGAATTTATCTTATTTCACACGCTGCAATGTTTATATACATTTTAAGAATACTATAAGAGCTATGGTCCACATTTTATCTATAAGTCTTTATAAATAATCCTTCTAATAATGAGATTTTTAAACGAAATTAACTACAAAATCTTTATTAGGAGTGAATACATAGTCAATAAGTGGAGCGTATGATATATTGTTAAGGCATTACGACAGTTTTATCTTCACACATAAAAAGATACTTAATTCGTTTCGCCAAATAAAGAAGAGTGATGTATGGTGGCCAACTTTGAGTGAGGACATTTATTCATTTCATTTATTCATTCATATTTCAGTTTACGTAAAATCATTTACATTTTATGTTACCTTAAGCAGAATTGATATGACACAATTTTAAAATATGTTCTATTCCAGGAAATCGAAACCAATAAAATACGATAAAATAGCTTCATAAAGTATTTCATTGTACGTTGTTGTTCGTGAAAAACTTTCATTACCGTAGATACGGTAATTACTTTTTTGGGTAGACCTCGAAGAATTCGGTCTGCCCATTCATTTTTATATCCATTTAAATTAAAAATGTATATTAACGTTTTGAAATAAGATATATAACATGCACAAGTCATCAAACACTTCATAAGTAATAAAGGTTCTTATTTTAATTTTAAGTAAATTTAAAATAAAGAAATCATGAACACGATCAGCACTGAACCTGTAACCGTGCAACTGTGACTGTCCGTCCGTCGCCGATACTATACCAATTGAGTTATCATTTTGTTACTTTATTAAATTTATTACTGTTTATATATAATTATCTCTATCAGGATGTAGCAATCTATATTTCTATATTTTTATTTAAAATTTTCGCAAGTGTAGATGAATATTTCTATACAATTTTGTTTTTTTTTTAAACTATAATTTCACCTAAAATGTAATAATACTTATAAGGTAGACGAGTATAGCTTAACAAGATAACGTGGCGAATTATGACTGAATCTAAATTATGTGAGGTTAAATAGGTAATAGTAACAAATGTTCCTACGCATTTATTAAATTTAATAAGTCTCTTAACAGCATTGTCAAGATAAATGTAGAAATTTTAATTTGACTGTCACCAATAATAATTCTTCTATATTATATAAAATAAAACATTAACTCCATGTGCCTGTGATTAAATAACAACAGCTCTTTTTGTGCATAGTCTCCGTTTAAATTATTATTCAATACCAAAGTTATATTTGATTAAATATTTTTTTTCAGAATTTTTATCTGAAAAATGTTTTAAATTTATTATTATTTTTATCAACAAAATTTCATTTTCATATCACGTATGGCTAATGAGTCTTTCCTTGCAATATATTTTCTCTTTTTAAAAATATATTTGTTGTATTCAATGTTAATTAATTATTATTTTGCTTATCTGGTTTAGTACAACTTTGTCTTCGTCTCCTTTGTGCTTTGTATTTGCTGAGAAAGTAATACATTTTTGTATATATATACATTTTTGTCTGAATTTTTAAATTAATGCATGTTCTCTTGTATGACCCAAGAATAGTGTTTTTTTAGTATTCTTTATTTGTATTATATCAAATACATTGTAGACATTATAAAGTTCTTATGAAAATTTTGTATATATTAGAATATTTAAAAGGTTTTTAACAGAAATGTTTTATTTAAACGTTTCTGTTAAAGCATTAACATTCAATGAGCAAAATTTAAATACAAAATAATTAGCATAATTCGTAATAGGAAAATACATACTATGATACTTTGAAAATGTAAGCTAGACTTTATTTGTTTATTTTTGAGAAATATTTATTTTTATCGTATATATCTGAAAAAAGAGTTATTTATTATTCTTTAATTAAAATATCTTACTTTACTTGCTCACGAACAAGAAAAGTACATGATTAATCTACATATTAATTATGTTTTACGAATTCTTTAATAACTAATATAATTAGCTGGTAGTATAAAGACGACTTTTGATACGTGATAAGTTGTAATTTTATTTTGGTTATTTTGTTCTTTGAAGGTCGTTGATTTTTATAAAACAGGATGAAGGGTAAAATAAAAAAAATGTGTTTTAAATTTGGTTACCTGATTATGAAACTGATTACAATTTTTTATATATACTAGCTTTTGCCGGGGCTGCGCTCCGGCAATGGTCGTTAATTTCCAACGTCAACCGTGATTTGAACGACGAATTTATCTTTTTTTTTTCTCATTTTCTCATCTTGCCCGCAATGTGCCCAATAGCCCTGGACACTCAATAGAAACAACTCACCAACGTATTATATGGTATTAAATTTACATTATCATATTTCCTCAGCATACCTATATAAGTTCAAAGATCGGACAAAGACTTCATGAGTTATAATAAAACAATAATTTTCGACCCTAATACAATATATGACGATTGTTTCCTAGCAATCCCTGCTAGTTAAATAAATTTATTATAGGAAAGAATTCGTACAAAAAACAATTCTTTTATTTCTGATACATAATTTATTACTGTGTGTTCCTGGAATATAACAATTAATCAGAATCAGAAAATGAAACACGATAACAATTTATATTTTTAAATTATGCTCACACCGAACGGTGTAACTATTGTAGAGTTATAAATACATCAAAGTATTAACGCCCTACAACGATTGACCTATTTTACTATGCGGTTGCTATGAAATCATATTTTGTTGGTAAAGAGTTTGTAAATATTTGCATTGCAACTTCACTTTGATCAACCTTAGAGCACTTACCATATTGTGTTGTTTAAAAGACTTATGATAATTAATAATTCATTATTTTAAGCTTTAGTCGGACTTTAGACTTTAAGAATACTACAATACAATAAAGAAAAAATAATTGTAAATGAAATAAGGCATTAATAAAAAGAGTGTAGTGGATTTAACAACCTGCTATTTTACGCGATGTGCTTAACGCACCATTATTAAATAGTTGTTAGAAAAGAAAGTTTTGAAAAAAAAAACGTTTTCACCAGCAGAAAGCTGTACTTCTCAAACGCAGTGAGCCTATCTTCTCGTTAAAAAAGTCTCCTTGAGATAGTTTTTAATTTAACAAAAGAAAAACAAATCACCCAAAAGCTTTTTCGGTATGGTGTTTGGAAAGTTCTTTTGATCTCTGAGTACCTTGTTAATAGAACAAAAGTTTGTTACTGACAAGAAGTCAATGATGCTATCCATCACTTACTACCAAGTGACATCTTAACATGTTATAATAAACAGTGGATAAAATGTAAAAAAAAAAATTGTTAATAAAACGTGGAAATATTTTTTTGCAAATCTCACGCTATTTACTACTTAATGATTTAATTAAAAGAATAGATATCAAAAACATTACCTTTGTGAAACTATTTCAGCTTATGTAATGCATTTTGATGTAAATCTTAGATGTCAGAATCTTGTAGATTTATTTAACGCTTATTTTGGTAAATGAAACAATCATGAATTGAACCCTTGATGTTATTGTGATGTGCACTTCATGTTATTGTAAAGTTTCATCTTAATCTGTTCATTAATGCTATGGTAAAAATTATTAAGGTTATGATAAAATCTTGTAGACCTTGAGTATATAAAAGCAGTAGGATGAAACGCTCTTTTTCTAAGATCTAATTTAAAAACTAGGTATTTTTATGAAATAGATTACATTAAACTTAGATAGCGCATAAGTTGAACCTAGTGGCTTTGAAGCACTAACAGAAGCCACTTTAATTTATCTTTAGATCCGTTTTATAATTCTTGAAGAGATTAATAAGAATATCATAAATGTCATAAGTATGTTTAATGCATTCTCTTCAGATAAAGATTATCTTAAAGCATTTCTTACAATCTCAATTTCTTAACTTCGCATAAACATTGCAGTATGAAATTATTGAATGTTTTAGAGACGTTGCTTAAAATTTATATTTTAATTTTGTTTAACCTATTCCTAAACAAATCAAAGCAATATTTTTAATATAATTTCTTTGTTTGTCCACACATTACGGAAAATCTATCGCACAATTTGAGGATATTGCCCTAGATAAAGGCAAACAGGAAATTCCGAAATATATTTATATATATGTGTAAATAGATATATCTTAATAGAAGATTTAAAACTGAATTTTATATTCCTGCGAATTTTATTTCTTTAAAATAGAGGCGAGAACACAAAGACCAATTTTTTTTATCCAAAATCATTCATGGATTGCTTGATTTCTCTTACCTTTTAAGTAAAATATACCAAGATTCAATAAACGTAATTACAAAATGTTATCTATTACAATTGTCAAAACCAAATACGTAAAAAACAGCTTTTTAGTTCGAGCTTGTAACGCATACAATAACAAATATGGTACCATTGACCACTTTAGATATAATTGCACTAAATTTGTATCTCTTGTAAAAAAAAACTAATGATAAAGATTAAAATTTATTATATGATTCTTAATATGTGATTCCTTAGTAACATATATTTCTTTAAAAACTGTAACATTTGTTATGTCGAAATCAAAGTCACGCCCTTCCTTGATAGTAAGATTTATAAAATTATATTTTTTCTGTTTTTTACTCGTTTATATTGTATTGTATATTTTGTGAAAACTTTATTGGTTATTGTACAAACTGAATGTAGAAATTAAGATATCTAATTGTAAACGCTGTTTGCTTTCCTTAATAAAAAAAATGCACAATTACTAAGATTGGTAATTTAAATAGAGTATTTGTTGATAAATTGTATATATTGTACATTACATTAACATATATATAGTAACTAGTTTTATACATTTATTATTGTGTATCAATATTCTAGTTATATTGGAATTTGACGGGTTCAATTGAATGTTTTAGAAGCAATTAACTATTTCGAATTAACTGTACGTGTTTTGTAGTCAGATAAAATGAAATATTACTGTATATATGCTAACTTGTTAATATTTAAAGAGTTTGTCTGAATATAATATTTCTATTTATTTCCAAAGACATTTACCCACATAACTAATCAGCAAACGATTCTCTATATATCTTTCTAATTCTTTTCTTTCGAATAAAATACATGAGACAAGGTTATTGTTTTGTCACCAACTTATGATAAGATCACTCTTCTCTTGTGTTGCGCTCTGCGGTTTATGAAGTCATTGTATGTGTTCTTTTGTCAAAATTATAATAAATAAAAAAACAATTTATTGATACTCACTAGGAATATAAAAACTTTTTAACAGAATAACTGATTACGGAAATAAAATACTTATAGTATTTACTTTCTGTCTAGTGCTTAGTAGTATTTTGACGTAAAAGTATATACTAGTATATTTTAATAATACCATTAATTATTTTAGAGAAATAAAACCATTACTATTATTAAAAAAAACGACTTTTATTGTGATGATTGACTCACATGCAAAGACAGTGACATGGGAGTGAAAGAAGTTGACCTTAAGGCCAATTGCTTGCTATGTGCAGATGATGCAGTGCTCATTGCATCATCAGAATGCGATTTGCAGGCATTGATCACCACTCTGAAAGATGGGTGTGTAAATAATGGTCTAAACCTGAATGTAGATAAGACGAAGGTTCTGGTATTTGAAAGAAATGAAGAAAGAACAGAATGTAAGATCAACGTGAACGGTAAGATAATAGAACAAGTGAATGAAGTGGTATATTTGGGAAGTATGTTTAGCAGAGACGGAAGATACGAAATTGATGTGGAAAGGCGTATTTCTGCTGGTAACAGAGTCAACAGTCAAAAAGAGGTTGATGTCTGTGGCCGAGGCGAAAGAGGTATACAGGGACCGTAGCGTTTGGTGCTCCGTCGTCTCTGGCTACCCCGTTAGGGATATGGCATGAAGCTAAATAAATAAATAAATAATAAATAAAAGCTACAGAGTGAATTAACTTTGTTCTTCCTTATTAATATGTTTATATACATATTTATTCTTTATATTGAATGTTTAGATTAAATTTATTAATTGTTCTTGTGTATTTTTGTATTTCATTAGATATTATGACTACTGGTGTAGTAGACAACTATAAATATTCATCTAATTGTTCAGGCTAACCTCACGGTCGGGTTGTGGACGCATGATGAATGTTGATTTAACAGGGTTGTTAAGAGTTACGAGTCGCAGTCACGATAGCAAACAAACAGAAGTTTCCACAAACTATTTAAAAACAAACTAATATCTGATATATTATAATTAATTATCTTGTACATTTTACGTTCAGATTACAAAACAAATCTACCAGCTCTTTGTGAGTCCATAGATAGAGGAACGCAACTCAACTACCATTCAGTTAACTTGTCTGTATAGAAATAAGAAAGATGATATTCCTTTGAGGTTTGCTATATTTTATACAAATTGAATGAAAATATGGAATCGTAGCTAGTAGCCATATTTATAAAACTAGTAACAAATATCCGTGTTTATAAATAAAGTATATTTAAACAATTTCTAACATAAATATATACATATTTTTTAATGAAAATTACAGTTATGAATTCCAATTTCTCGATTAAGAAATATAAAGTATAATTTGTAAAACACAATATCCCATAAGTAAACAACTTATTTTGCAGAAATCTCGGAATATTTTTGGATTTCCTCGACTATATGGAGTAAGTTTAACAGTTCAAATGTTGATAATCCTACTTTAAAGTTACTTGACAGACAGACTACAGAGGGGTTTATTAGTTCATAAAAACCACTGTAGTTCAAAGGGACTACGTCGCGTATCAAATAGTTGTTACGGTGTTACATGTGTGTCTTTAATAAAATAAAAAAAAAATTGCATAGTATACGACTATATCAATGATCATTAATATTTAATGATTTTGGTTTTTTGAGTTTGGTTATTATTTCTTTAGTCTTTGTATAATATATAAATGTGGATTATTTAGAAATCTTAAATACTTTATAAAAGTTTTCCAATTATTAATACTTTTAACTTTAAACGTAGTAAGTAAATATTGTTTAATTTCAGCAAGTTTCTTAATTTATTGCTTTTAATAAGAGAAATACATAATTAATATTATAAAACATATAATTTAAATTATAAACTAAGCAGTAACAATCAAACCACATTAATACTATCTATTAAATTATATTTTCAAATATATATTTATAGTAATCTGCTAATGTAAATAAATTTTTAACAATATTCTAATATCAAAAAAATTTACACTCAAACCTTCCTTATTATAACCTTCTGTTTATTTGTTTTGACAATAGAATTAATTTCATTAATTTATTTAAAGTTATATGCTGTTATGTACTTAATATCCATCTACAATTTTAGATTAATTTAAAATATGGTTGTGACTGTAAAAATGAAGGAGTTATTTTTTATTTTAAACAATCTTTTTATTTTTATTTGTGAAGAAGATACTCGTTGACGACAAAATCAAATCGTTTTAATGAATATAAACTCTTTAATTATACTTGATAACATAACAAATACTATAATATATATACTATATAAAATATTTTTTACCTAAAAGGAAAGAAGTACCCCGTAATTACAAACTTGTTATCAAACTGACCGCACTCCACAACTTATATTACTTATACCACTTATATCAAGGAACACTTGAATTTCGGCGAAATTTAGAAAAATACTAAAAATATTGCAACAGAGTCCCTTGGTTAGTAGTCTGCGTGTATAATATAACATATAGTTACGTAATATCTATATATATCATACTATTAGAAAATATTTTTCTAACGTATTAATTTAAATTAGTGAATTGAATGTGTAAAATTTATTTATTAACGTTAAATTCAATCACTTGTACATGTCTAAATCCATTTCAATTCAAGACAAGTCTCGCTACAGTTAAGATACATCGTTCATTTGCAATGTAATTTATGGGTCGTTTCTCTCAATGAAGACAGATAATGCCTCTTATCTTACGTAAGCCTGCTTTAATTTTATACTTCGAATAAAATAAACTAACACAAATCCAAACTAAAATAACAAATGTACAATTTCTGAAAGGGTTTTTCAACCAACAAATTTTCTCCTTTCACCGCTCACCTCTCTTCAATAAATTCGTCTTGTGTTCGGTTTTAAGCCTCGTTATTTATGTCTTTGTAGAATGAGTTTTAAAGCGGTGAGATTTTATATAATTGAACGAAACCACAGAGATGCAAAATAGTATGATGCTTGCGAGTAATTAGAAATAAGATAAAAATAGTAATAATATTATAGTCCTGCTTAAAGTGTAATTGTATGTGTAACTGCTATAAAGTGGAAATTACTTAAACAATAAAGATGTAGAATAAAAAAGGAAAATTTAAATTAACTATTTTGTTGGTTTCGGTGGTTTTTAAAGCAGCCGTAGGAGCGTAGTCTTACGTTTTAGGCGATCTATAATCTACAAAAAAGCAAGTTTTTGTGGTAGTCCTAGAGATAAGCGCGTGAATTGGTGTAGTTTTATTCACTTGACAATAGCAGTCTTACAGGTCGTCTCCACCGTGGAAGTATAATTCTTTCACAAAAAATCAAGATAAAGTAGCTATTATAAATATGTTTCGTGCAGTGGGTAAAAATAAATCGGTATATCAAATCACCTTCCTTTCCCCAGTTTGTACAATTTTTTCCATCGTGTCCCATTCATTCAAGTAAATTATTATCTTTAATTTGTGATTAAAAATACAATAGTCATTTACTAAGTGACATCCATTCGTATCTAGAAGCGTTATACATTTTAGTTAAATATACACAAAATTTAATAAAATAGTAAATTCACATATTAGTTACCAGCACCGAGTAATCGACTCATCAATCTCTTGCCCCATCCAACTATCTCCTAAACAATACAAGCAGTTTATAGTTTTTAGTGAGAAAGTGAGCAATAAAATGTAAGTAAATTTATAGAACACTAATCAGTAACATATTATCCATAATATATAAATATAGTATGTACAATGTAACTATTTCTTTTATAAGCTATAGCTTAGCAATCTTATTTATAAGATTACTATAAAGTTTTTAACTCTTAATTAAATTTTGAAGATATTAATTCGTTTTTATTTAATATTTTTGTATCGATCGACTTAAGTTTATTGCATAGAGATTTGAAGGACACAGAATTACTAATAAGTTGTATGATCGTCTGTTCTGAAGCTAGAACAAAATCTAATTTATATTATTATGTACACAAACGACAGTAACTAATTCAGAGATATTAAGAAATGTTGCAATAAACCGAGAAAAGATATCAAACATCCATTAGGTGATAAATAAATACTGACGAGAACTATCTAAGCGTGTAGCAGAGGCTTAAGTTTAGTTGCGTCACTTCCCTCCTAAAATTACTGTCTACTTGCTTAGTCACATTGAAAATAACTTAATAAGTGTATTATATTTTAGGTATTTACTTTATATGTATTTCATATATTTTTATTAACTAATATTACCACATTTAAATTGTTAGCTACAACAACAACTACTTACTACAAGTAAGGCATTACTTGTTACGGTTTACTGGCGGTTTTGACAGTGACAGCTTAACAGACAGAATATGTTTTGGACTTGACTTTTATAATATTGATATGGATATTTTTTTATTCCGTACATTTCCAATAAAAGTATAAGTAGGATAATACGAAATGTTACTTATCGTTAATCAAAGAACATTGAGTCTATAAACAAAAGATTTTTTCTAATAAATGATGTTTAAGGGGAGTTTGTGTTTTCTTTATCTATAGGGTCGTTCCTTATTATTACAAAGGCCGAACGTTCGCTCTCCTCGTTTATTTAAGTAATTATAAGCCCACCATCATCTTAGCCTGAGGCTCCATAATGAACAATTCATTTCCTTAGAACCATAAGAAAATTTTCCTTGTAAATTGGTCAATATTATTTTTGAATATAGATATTTTAATCAACTCTTAATTTTATTAAATTCGTTAAATGTTATTTATTAAACAAATTGCCACCAATAATATTTTTTGTTTAGTAATAACCAATAATAATTTGATTTGAAAATAACGTATTTAAATTACTTTTAATATATATATTGTAGACTGAATTCACCCGGTTTATTACGAGTATCAATATATTTTTTACGATAATTTTTTACATTAGTAAATTATTGTTATGATATAATGATAATGATTTTACTTATGATTACAAATTTAAAATAATTATTTAAAATTTTTGTTAAAATCAAATTAAATTAAATTATATAATAAAATAAAAATTAAACTGCTTACAGTGAAACAGTCAAGTCGATTTATTAGTATCAATTAGACGAGCAACTGCAACTCCAAGGAAACCCATTATTCTACGATGAAATTTGTTATGTGAGGGGATGCAAAATATCATATATATATATAAAGCAAAATAATCTGACTACCAAAGAATAAAATAATTACATCTTACAACCTAATGAATATCAGGAATAATTTGTGTTGATCATTAAGCCACTTAAGTTTAATTTAAGTATGTTTAATTTAAATAGAACTCTATTGAAGTTTGTTTCTAAAATAAGTATATGTCATAATTAACTAAGCCGCTACTGTTTTAAAATTAAATTCAGATATCGAACTGTTTTAAAATTAAATTCAGTTCATATACAACTACTTAATTTTCAGTAGAATTTTCACTACAACAGTATATAAAAATCATCTAATTAATTTATCTTTTTAAAGTTTTAAAGTGTTTCACACTGTAAAATTAATATGAAATACTGTAATATTGTACAACTGTTTTGTTTTTTTGTCCATCGTACAGAGTTTTACAGAGAAGGCCATAACGTCGTTAATCTTATCCTTTAGAGTATAATATTTTTTTTTTTATCAAATTCCTTTTAATAAATATTTTTAATTTAATAAGTAAAAAATGTAAAGGTTTACTGGGAAATTTATTATTTAACTTATTTTTTATATATTTGGGTTACATATATAATAAAAAATAAAAAATAATAAAAATAAAAATCTTTTATTGTCAAGCAACATAGGCTCATAGTTGGTTAGTAGTATTTAAAAACTTTAAAATAAAATAACAAATATCACATAACATCCATTTTCCATTATAATAAACTTATAATTAACTTATAAGCTGTTACGTTTTCTATTATTCATTTAAGTATTTTTTACTTTTTATAAAATAAGTTTCCAACATGTACTTGACATATATGAATTTATGAAAACAGTATTTAAAACTTTATAAAATTTAAAATGCTTTAGTTATTTATAAATACAAATATTTTCTAACTACTCCTCAGAAAATTATAAAAAAAATATCTTTTGGTTCAAAAATGAAACGGGATCGCCGGGACACCCATTTAGTAAAGTTATTTAATGTAGTCGCTATAGCTATATTTTGATTAATTTCTGTTCCCAATATTCCGAATTGTGTTTGTACTAGGCATTGCTGTTTTTTATTTATTTATTTATTTATTTACCTTCACGCCATATCCCTTGCGGGGTAGCCAGAGACGACGGAGCGCCAAACGCTACGGTCTCTGCATACCTCTTTCGCCTCGGCCACAGACATCAACCTCTTCATACATGCCCTCCGGGGGGTCCTCATGCTTTTTACGTGACCTTCCTCCAGTATTTTATTTATTTATTTTATTAAAACTTCATTGCACAAAAAAATGGTACAATTGGCGGACTTAATGCAATCTAGGCATTATCTACCAGTCAACCAACAATGTTAGCAGAAAAAATAAAAACAATGAGGGTAACAAGTAAACATGAAAAAATTAATAAAAGAAAATCACATATACATGAAATAAACTATACTACACTAAAATAATAACATACTACACTAAACTAAAAGAAAGAATAATAAATACAAGATAATTATCTTATTGCTATAAAATAAACTAAATACGAAAGTGTAAATACGTACAAAGACTCAAATTTAAGAGTCAGGTAGTAAATGAAGAATAAATATTCACTGCGTTCTCTCATGAAGAAATTTACAAATGCGCTTCTTAAATATTTTTCGGTTGGGAGCACGACGAAGTGTATCAGGAAGGCTATTCCACAGTTTAATGGCGTGTACCGTGAAGGAATTTGACATAAAACCAGTATGGTGCGAAGGAATACATAAACTTAAGTTCGATGATGAACGGAGATGAAAGTCATGAGTTGTACTCAGTAGTTGAAATTTGGACTTCAAGTAGAGAGGGGAAGATGAATTGTTTAAAATAGAAAATAACTGACAGAGAGTTCTTGAAATTCTTCGTTTACGGATGGGAAGCCAGTCCAGCTTAGAACGGTATTCAGAAATATGATCATATTTACGTAAGCTAAAAATAAAGCGAATGCAATTATTGACGAGACGGTCCAATTTATTTAGATTGGCTTCAGAGATATTAGAGTAACATACATCAGCATAGTCAATAAGTGGAAGAATAAGAGACTGCACCAACAGAGTTTTGGTTCGAATGGGTAAAATGTTTTTGTGCCGATAAAGTGAACGTAACGAGTACGTAACTTTTCGACATAACTCAGTTATATGCACACTCCAACTGAGCGTATTATCTATATGAAGGCCGAGATTTTTTACGGACTGCGAGAGTGGTATCCTAACAGTATTATAAGTCACTGGTGTTAGGGTGCTGTAGTCTATCTTGTTAAGACCGTGCTTACTGCCGATGATTATCGCTTGACACTTTTGTGGGTTAACAGAAATTCCAAAGCTCTTACACCAATCATCGATTCGAATCAAGTCCATGTTAACACGATCGATAGCGGAGTTAATAGAGTCAGGTGTGGCATGAGCATAAATTTGTAGATCATCGGCATACAAATGGTAAGAGGAAGAGAGGTTAAAAGTAATAAAATTTATGAACACAGAAAAAAGAAGCGGGGAGAGTATACCACCTTGCGGAACACCAGATACCAAGATGCACCACTCTGACAAAATTTTGTCAATGCAGACGGCCTGCTGGCGATCCCGGAGGTAAGAGGAGAACCAGTTTAGTTCCTTGGAAGAAATATTAAGATGCCTTAAAAGAGCCAGAAGTATGTCATGATTAACTGCATTAAAAGCGTTAGAGAAATCAATTAAAACTAAAACAGTTAATTGAGACTGCTCCATCGCTTCTCGGACATCTTCAGTAACTTTGAGAAGAGCTGTGGAAGTGCTGTGACCAGGACGAAAGCCAGACTGAAAACTACTTAGAAGATTGTTCTTTAAAATGTAGTCAGAAAATTGTTTGTGAACGATTGCTTCAAGGATTTTGGATAGGTAGGGTAATATAGATATGGGACGAAAATCATTGCAAGCAGTGGGATTAGAAACTTTTGGAAGAGGAAGGACACGGGCGCTCCGCCAAACTTTAGGAAAGTACCCATTGGATAAGGAAGTATTAATGATATGGGTCAGAGTGGGTAGGATAAATTCAAGTAATGTGACAGTCATACGCCGGCTGATATCGTCCTCGCCAACAGCATTTGATTTAATTGACAGCAAAACTCTTTTAATTTCTTCCTCGGAGACTAAAGAAAAAGAAAATGGGACATTAGTAAGATTAGGCAGGGAAGATATATATGAAATGGTTTTGAATTTAATATTATTGTTAAGAGTAGAAACTTTAGAAAAATGACGATTTAATTCATCAGATGAAAATGAGTTTAGACCAGTGGAACTTTTAGATGGCACTGCACCTAGAGTCTCAAGAAACTTCCATGTCTCTGCCGAGGACGAAAATGATAATTTATTATGTATATGGAGCCGTTTGGCTGCTCTTACCATCTGATTGCAACGATTTCTTAAAATTTTGTAATTGCACCAGTTAACTTCATTTCGATTCAGTTTAAATTTACGGAAAGCCCGATCCCGTCTCCGCATGGCTGCCCTCACATTATCGGTAAGCCATGGAGCAGGTGGACGTTTCAACTTTACAGTTTTTATTGGAGCATGTTTATCAAAGAGACCCAAGATATTTTTGTTCAACATATAAATTTTTGTGTCGACGTCCGTCACGTCCCAAATGTCACTCCAGTTTATAAGAGAGGCATCCCTTACAATACTATCAATATTTAATTTAGAAAAACTCCGTAAGTGCAGCATTAAAGGTTTGAGCTTAGGAGGCTTAAGGTTATATGAAAGATATAATAGGTCGTGTCTAGAAAAATTTGGAGCGTGTAACTGACCATGATTTATCACCTTATCAGGAGAAGAGGTGAGCATCAGGTCAATCCATGTATCAGGGACATTAAGGTTAAGGTGGGTAGGGTCCAAAGGTAGAATATTTAAACTAACAGAACTAAGAACGGATCTTAATTTTTGAGAGGTAGGAGAATCCAATAGAAGGTTAGTGTTAAAATCACCCATAACTATCTGATGCATGTACTCTGAGCTGATGCTTTCAAGAGCAGGCTCTAAGTTAGAAAAATAGTTAGTAGAAGGAGGACAGTACACGACACCAAGAACAGCCTTTACCCCTATAATGCTAATATGTAGGAAAAGAAATTCGGCTGAAGCAGAATAAGGAGCCTGTGACATGTTTAAAATTTTATAAGGTATTTCACTTCGAAGATATATCGCAACTCCACCGCCTCTTTTACCAATACGGTCGCATCGGATTAATATAAAACCAGGTAAGGGGTAAGTGGTGGAGCAAAGATTAGGTTTCAGCCAAGTTTCTGAGATAAGAATTGCATGTAATTTAGTATCAGAAAAAGTGCTTAATAAATCAGGATAATGTTGAGGAATACTTTGAGCGTTAAGATGACAACAGTTAAACGAATTTTGGTGAAGTGATAATTTAGAAGAAAGTTCTTCGCTTAAAGATAAGATAGAAGTATCAGTCGAATTTAGAGAGAGAAACGAACCAGTGCTACAAGCAGAGTAATAAGACTCACTATCGGACATAATAAACGTATAATTCAATATATAATATAATACGATAAACTATTTGTATAGTATAAAAAAATAACTTAATATATATAATACAATATTATATGTATGTCGTAAAAAATATATAAAAATGATATATAAATAATGAAATGTAAAGTATACTAATGTATATTATAAAACTAAAAACAAAATCTACACAACCTGCCATGGAAATGTAGTTATACAAACTTTGGCAGACAAAAATAGTGTTTGCACAAGCGTTACATCACCTTCAATTTGTTACATACAAAACAAGGAAAAAAAACTAAACATTAGAATCGATTGAATAAAAAATACAGAAAATAAATTCATGCCCAAAAATATCTACAGTAAATTATTAATAATAAAAGTAATAAATTGATTTCAGCATAAAAACAATAATATAAAATAACAGTTAACCAGCATTTAATAAAACAAAAAGTGACAAGTATACATAAGATTTTTAACTTGGTCAAAGCATAAAAGTAAATAAAAAGATATATAGTTTAAATTATTAAATTAATTATGCTAAAATAATTTGTCAATGGCAATATCGCTAATGTCATTGTCATGAAATCTCTTGCTGTCAGCTGTCAACAAAAGTTGTTATTGACAAGTATTATAAAGTTTATAAACATATCTAACACTTTTAAAATCATTATTTGATTAAGTTTATAGCTACACAATATAACAGTGAAAGAAAATAAAAACAAAAGTGGCAACTATATCATAGAAGATAGAAAAGATATTATTATACAACACATTTACTAAATACTTATCAAACTACAATATATATACAGAAAAAAAAGTGAAATAAATATGTTATAAATTAAAAGAAATCTTAAATGTTCAATATATTAGTAAAATAACTAAGAAAGTCATCGAAGCTAATGTAAAGCCAATACAATACTACAACTAAATTGAAAGAAACAAGAAAACAAAAACAAAATCAAAATCAACAAAATTAAATAAAGAAAAATAATAAACCATAACCACAAAGAAACACATAAAAGAAATAACTATTTCTTCTTACTTATGAGTCTTTTAGCACGGCCAACCTCAGATGAAGAAGTGGTTTTGGTGACATTTGCCGGGGACTTAGATGGTTCCAGCCTGGTGGCCGGTAATTCCAATAGGATGGCATCTAGCTCTTTTTGAGTATAGATGTTCTTCAAGTTGCCAGCAGGAAGTTTTACTACAATTGAACCATTGTGTGTCCAGACATTCCTCATTCCAATGTGATTACGGGCTGATATAAACAAAGACTGTCGGTATTTTGTAAGGTACTCACTTAAGACATAAGAAGAACCTTTAAGGAAAGCCTTTTTACTCCAGACTATTGTTTTCATGTTCCGGTCAGTAAATTTAATT
The DNA here is from genome assembly GCA_918358695.1 of Melinaea menophilus ssp. n. AW-2005. Classification (NCBI taxonomy): domain Eukaryota; kingdom Metazoa; phylum Arthropoda; class Insecta; order Lepidoptera; family Nymphalidae; genus Melinaea; species Melinaea menophilus. The sequence continues at coordinate 18,085,523 of OU911048.1, forward strand.
AATATTGGTCTACACTTATCATTAGACACTTTGCCCAAGCGACTACAAGTTTTAATAGATACTTCACTGTTAATTTTTAAATTATTTGACAAAATTGAAGTGACACTGCTTGTAATGTCCTCATTGGGGGTCTCCGGAACACCCATCAATAAAAGATATTTGCTGCGATGCCGTGACTCGGAATAATCAAGAGTCTTCATTATTTCATCGACTTGTTGTTGAAGCAGACACAAAATATCACAGACATGTTGTTTAAAGCAGTTAAACTCCTCAGCCAAGCGAGACACAGAATCAGTACTGGGTGACACTTTACTTTTTAACTGTTTCTCAAAATCGGCCATACGAGCCATAAGTTCTGAACTTAGTGATCTTTGTGTTTCGGCAATTGAGTAAATGGTCGTCATAATCACAGACTCAGATCAAGCACTTTAGATAACAGATGTTTAGGCAAAAGTGAATAACGATCTTGAAACTTAATGTATAGGCAGGAATGTGAAGTGCTGTATTAAAGAGTATGTGAACTCATTTGTTACAAATTATTATTAACACTTTTAAAATGGACTTTGGTAATGTAAATAAACACAATTGAACTTTAAAAACACATAAATTACTATTTTAAAAATAAATTATAAGCACTAGCACTTGTATACTTTTTGAAGCCTACCCTCCAAAAAAAACTATCGTAGCTACTGTGTTTTCGAAGGTCACTCGAGGCCTCCCCTTGTCTCTCTTACCGCTCACTTTTCCCATATAAATCTTTTTTACCATTCTTTCATCACTCATTCGTTCAACGTGCCCAAACCACCTGAGCACGTTCTTCTTCATTCTCACCGTGACATCTTCGCTAGTACCTGCCATTCTGTGGATCTCTTCATTGCGGATTCGATCAGCTAGACTGACTCCGCATATTCTGCGAAGAGATCGCATCTCCACAGCATTCATCTTTCTTACATTCTTCTTCTGTGTTACCCACGTTTGGCTGCCGTATAACAGCATCGGTAGTAAAACTGCATTGTGTACAGCCAAACGTGCAGCTATACTGACGTTTTGCCGTCTCAACAATGCAGTCAAAGCACCATTGACTCTGTTACCGACAGCAATACGTCTTTCCACATCCATTTCGTATCTTCCGTCTCTGCTAAACATACTTCCCAAATATACCACTTCATTCACTTGTTCTATTATCTTATCATTCACGTTGATCTTACATTCTGTTCTTTCTTCATTTCTTTCAAATATCAGAACCTTCGTCTTATCTACATTCAGGTTAAGACCATTAATTTCACACCCATCTTTCAAAGTGGTGACCAATGCCTGCAAATTGCATTCTGATGATGCAATGAGCACCGCATCATCTGCATATAGCAAGCAATTGACCTTAAGGCCACCTACTTTCACTCCCATGTCACTATCTTTCACTCCTTGGAGACAACTATCCAAATACAAATTGAACAACCAAGCTGACATAGCGCAACCTTGCTTAACACCCGATTGGATGTCAAACCAGGGCGACATGCCAGCTCCTACTCGCACACAGGCTGAGTGATCTCGGTAAAGAGACCTTACAGCCTGTAGCAAGGGTCCGTTCACATTGTATCGGGGCAGTATCTCCCATAACTTCTTTCTCACAACCCTGTCAAACGCCTTTTCCAAATCCACAAAAGCACAGAAAACCTTTTGGTTTAGGGCCAAAAACTTTTCCGTGATCGTGCGGAGGGAAAAGATCTGATCTATACACCCTCTTCCAGGTCTAAAACCTCCTTGGGCCTCCCATAACAGCCTTTCAGATCTCTCTTGCATTCTTCTCGCTAAAATTTTAGCATAAACTTTACCGCCCAAGCTAATCAAACTGATGGCCCTATAGCTTGCACAGTCTATCTGTGAGCCTTTGCCTTTATACAAAGGTACGATGACTGCACTTCGCCAATCGTCTGGGACCTCCCCGGATTTCCAGCATAAATTGCACAAAAACCAAAAAAGGTCCCAGACGCGTGGCCCACCATATTTGATCATCTCGGCAGTAACTTCATCTGCTCCCGCAGCCTTACCACATTTCAGACTTCGAATCACGCTCTCTACTTCTTCCAAACTGATTTCACCATCGGCTACATCTTGACTCAGCATTACGCTGGTAGTCAAGACCGAGGCGTCCTCACGTTCATACATCTCCTTATAGAATTCCGCCCACCGCTGCAAAACGTGTGTTTGTTCAGTTAAAATTTCACCGTTCTTCGAAAGCACCCCTTTCATTCTACAGGTTACCGAACAACCCCGGGAACCACTAACTTCTCGCCAGAAAAGCTTTGTGTTTTCCCGGAAGTTGTTCGTCAACCTTTCATCCCTTTCTCTCTCAGAATTTTCACGCTTCATCTTTATAAGTGCTTTCATTTTGTGCTTTTGCAGCTTGTACTCTCTTTTTCTTATCTCTCTCATACTTTTATCATTACCCGAGGCTTTATAATCCAGCCATGCTTTCTTCTTTAACTCCACAGCGTCTTTCACTTCATCATCCCACCATTCATCGCGCTTTTTACTAAAACCTCTTTTCCTTTTACCACATACCTCTGTCGCTACTTTCATCATACCATTCTTAAGGTTCTGCCAGCATACTTCAACACTTTCATATCCAGAATCACAGCTTTCAAGCTTCTTGGAAACCCTTTCTTGATATTCCTCTCTGATCGGTGGATCTTGAAGCTTCCAGCTTCTTATGCGATAATTCGACGCCAAGCTTGGACACGCCGTGCGGCTGCGCCAACCTGTGAACAGACCTCTTATTCTAGCAACGACTAGATAGTGGTCCGTTCCCAGATCAGCACCTCTGAACACTCGCGTGTCCATAACTTGACTTCGAATACGCTGGTCCACTAGGAATAAATCAATCATACTTCTTTCTTCCGCTCGCTCCCATGTGTACATGTGAATTTGTTTATGATCAAACATCGTGTTTGCCACAAACAAATTTTTCTCCTTACAAAATTCCAAAATAAGCTTTCCAGCCTCATTTACCCTCCTATAACCGTATTTGCCTAGCACGCTTTCGTAACCGCTGCGCGCGGTTCCAACCCATCCATTCATATCTCCACATACTGTCAACTTTTCATTATCTCTGACACTACTTAGAACATCCCTGACATTCTCCCAAAACTCCTCGAGCTCGCTTATTTGAGCTGAGGATACTGGCGCATACATGGCTAACAAGAATACTCTTGTTATCCCCAGCTTAAAGCGAACCCAAAGAAGCCTTGGGTTGATCGCCTTGTATTCTACCATTGCATTAACCATTCGAGAGGACAATAATACGCCTACACCTACTTATTCTAAAATATACCTTGTCTAAATATAAAAACGATGCACATATGTTCATATTTTCTTATTTTCATGAAGATTCTTGAACCTCCCGATAAATGATTAATCTGAAATGATCCCTAAATATACATTTTCTAGGGTGTGCTCTTAAGTATTAAAATAAAAATTATTTCGGGTTTATTTGCTAAAAAAAAGTTGACGTATTTTCTTTTGTTATCATTAAGTTACAGGTTATTTGCCAAAAACTAATCACATAATTTTTTTGTTTATTGCTTATAAAACACACACATACAAGCATATATATTTTATATGTGTTTTGCATTAACCGAGTCCATGAAAATACATACAAAACAATTTTAAGTTAATTTGTTATGGTTTCGAAATAAGATTTCATAATTTTGATTTATAAATAATGTTACCAAAAAGAAGGAGAGAACTAAAGTAGAATTTATTATTTTTGGACCATTTATTGCATTTGAAACCAAAACGTCCTCAGAAAATAACGTCTAGATCAGTTTTATTAACAAGGATACGGAAACCAATATCATGAACCAATTTACAGAAAACATTTGTTCCAATTTTTGCTATTGATATAAACTATTATTTATCGTCTAAATTATATATAAGCGATTTACCACTCACTAACTCATCATGAAGTCACCGAAACTATCTGTCCGATTAACTTAAAAATTTACATAATTACTGTTTACGCTAATTTTGTGACGTAAATGTCCTCTAAAAACGGATTTTATGGAAATTCTGTCCCAAGGTGTTTCTACTTTGTGCATTTCTCCAAGTTTTAAGCCTGTAGGAGCTATATACTTAACTTAAGGGGTAACCCTATAGCAACGGTTATCATAGCAACCTAAGTTCACATGCAAATTAATAGTGTATCCAACGAAGCGGGAGGGAATAAGCTAGCTTATAATAAAATTATAGAACATTAAAAATGGAATAAAATAAAGAATTTTTAATTTTATTGAGCCTTTTTTCCAAAATACAGAATAAAAACCGTTACACAAAAAAAACAATTTCATGTCATACATATTTTTACATAACAGAGTATATATGTGTATATGAGTATACACGTAACAGAATAGACAAGTGTATAAATGTTACAATGGTCATGTAATTAAAAACGAACGTTTCTTTGGAATTATGCTTTCACAATATTATTAGTACCATTTGTTTATTTTTTTGTATTCATTAAAACAATATCACATAAAAATATACATCACCATACAAAGGAAAAGGCATTTAACATGATTTCAATAAATAATTATAAAAATATATAACAAGGTGTTTGTCCGTTTAATAAGTATTACTGCTGAAGTATCTAACTATTCTACAGTTGAAGTATTCTCTTCATAGTTTTGTAATTTTTTTATGTTGTCACGCTTTTTATTTTTATTTATTTATTTATTTATTAAAATAAGTGATTTGATTAAAATAAGTGATTTTTATATTATTAATATTATTATTTATTTATTTAGATAAATACCCCGCAAGGGATATGGCATGAAGATTCTTTTTCTTTATAAATCTTTGTTTACCATTCTTTCATCACTCATTCGTTCGACGTGCCCAAACCACCTCAGCACGTTCTTCTTCACCCACACTGTGAAATCTTCCCTAGTACCTGCACTTCTGTGGATCTCTTCATTGCGAATTCGATTAGCTAGACTGACTCCGCATATTTTGCGAAGAGATCGCATCTCCACAGCATTCATCTTTCTTACATTCTTCTTCTGTGTTACCCACGTTTGGCTGCCGTATAACAGCGTCGGTAGCAAAACCGCATTGTGTACAGCAAAACGTGCAGCTATGCTGACGTTTCGCCGTCTCAACAATGCAGCCAAAGCACCGTTGACTCTGTTACCGGCAGCAATACGCCTTTCCACACTTTATAGTAAATGTCTTTAATTATTAAATGAACATTTGTACACTCTTGTGCCTTCATCCTATAGTAAAATTAATTTTAAAACGTACGTATGTACAATGAATGTACAAACACAAAGATGAGGGATTACGTATTTTTTTTTAGTTTATTAGCTCAGCGTGTGCTGTGCATTAAGAATATCAATTCAATATAAAAACAATACAAAAAACGCAATCAAACTTTTTACACTAACTTTTAGTGGCAGCTTCACCTCATGGAGAAGTCCAGTCACGTAGTAAAAGAGCTTTACAGACATAATTTTAGATTTCAAACAACAACAACTTTAACAAAAGATTCCGATTCGAAAGATTTGGAGATTTTTTGAGCGTCGAGAAATTATTTTCATTGTATTAAATGAATAGCAAAATATTATAAAACTTATTTAACAATTGTGATATTTTTTTCGACTTACCAAGGGATCAATTTACAGAAATGATAATAAAAGCGATAAAACACAAAGGAGTAAATTTCCATTGTGTTGTGTTTGAGACAAATTCGTATTTCAAAGATATTTTAACATTTAAAAGCGTATTTCGTCGAATTTTTTATTCACAGTATAATGCCTGGTATTTCTTGAATATACGAGAGTTTTTGTCATATGTTATTATTTTTTCTATTCTCAATTAAGTATCTGGATAATTTAACTTCATTCTTTTTTAGATTTTAATTTAATTTAATGAAATATACTGTCATAAAATCCCTAAACACTAATTCGATTACACCAAAATTATAATGTAAATTCCTAAAAACACTGTTTCATAATACAAATAAAGTTCTTACATACTCGTATATTATAATTAAGTTTATGTAAATAATAGTAAAAAATAAATAAAATATTTTCTAACTAATAAAGCCATCAAGTTTTATTGTAATAATTAAAATATTATAAAAAAACAGAGCTAAAAGACTGACATTAATTTATTCTGATTAATTCCATAACTTCTCACTAATTAATCTCTTTAAGGTTTACTGTAATAAAACTTTTTAACACAAAAAACTGATGCTATTGAGCGCTATCAAACTATAAAGTTACTTGAACTTTATATTTTCTTAATTAAATATTATAAATGTTTAAGTTTTTGACTAAACATAGTTAGATTTTACGTTTTGACTAAAGTTAATTAAGAGTAGTCTTAGAAATTTCAAATTAAACTTCTGACTACAAAATGTTACAAAACATTTTAGTATATGGTATAAAGAGTTAAATATATATAATCTTAACAAAATAAATTATGCAATAGAATATACTTTTAATTTTTTTAGCTTATTTATTTTTTATAATTAGTAAGTTGAGTTATAAGCATTTCCTCATGTTTTCTTTTTAAAGTATTTGAATAGATGTCAGTTTAGCAACCATATATTGATGTGAAATCGGGGATGTAACGATTATGCATGATATAAAACAAAAAGCTCTTTGGTAACTGAGAATGTTAAAATACCGTGATCGTTATAAAAAGAAAAAAAAATTAACACTATCAATGTAATCAATTTTACATGCACCTAGACTTAAAAAAGGGTTACTTAGGCAGAACTCGTATCTGCGATCTTAGGAACGGTATTCCGAAGATGGAAACTTAATTTAGTTACATGTCTATACCAATTTTCAAACAATAATTTGATATTTTTCTTATCAAATTCCAGAATAGATTGTACTAAATTTAATTTTTGTTTTAATTATAGAATGTCATAAACTATACTTTAGTATTTAATAAAAGGAAGAGTCAATAGAATTGCAACAATATAGTAAAGTAAGTCATACTGAAGATCGTGAAACGCAATAGACTGAATCCTCTAAGCCGGAAGTTAAGTGATAGTGAAAGAATATATAATTTTCTAAGAGAAAACGGCGGCATTACATTCTGTCTCTTTAAAAAAAGTATTGAGCCCTCAGATAGTTACGGAACTACTAGCTTCTAATGAGGCTTCGGTAATGCATTGGTTTTTACTTTAATACAATCATTAACTTTAAATACTATTTGTTTTGTAGTATTGTTTTCAGTTTCTAGATTAGGAGGTTATGTCTGAGAGATTCTAAAAACAATTACAATTACTAAGCTAAATTTATATTAACTGAAAACGTATAAAAATATGTTGATACATTAATAATGAAGATTACATGTTGGAAATATATTTTATAGTCATTAAAATATAAATTTTATAGTGATTATTTCTATGAAAAAAGTATTTTCTTTTCTTATAACATAATGCGAATACTTCTATATCAATATATATAACTATATTTTAGAAGATTTTTAATAAATATACCAAAACTCGTTAAGGGGGGAAGTCCATGTAAAATTTTCAAAAAATCGTTTTTTTTTTTTTATTCGATTATCTGAAAGTATGGTATATTGAGCATGTACTGACAAGAGGGGGAAATAAAATTTTGAATATTTACTGAGTTATAGCTATTTGAATGGAGCAAGCCGGAGCGCCTACTGTAAAGTAGAGACTCAGGTAGTCGGACCGCTCCATACAAAAGGGTCCCTTCTATTGTAATTACTGTAATAATTAATTAATTAATAACTGTATTCCTTTTGTCCTATAACTGGAAATCGACTATCGACTTTTTCGTTCCTGTACACGTGTAATATACTACAATAATAAAGTTTAGTCGAGAAATATAGTTATTCTAGCCTGAATATTCGTAGCGTTCAGTCGATTTTAAAGTATAAAATTGCCGAATTATATTGCACGAAAACCTAATAGAAAACAACGTTATCAGGGCAATCAGTTTATGGATAAAGAATGTGAAAAATTCGAAGCTAGTACAAGCCTAAATGAGAGTGCCAGCGGAAAAAAACTCCATACGCGTGATATGGAAGATATAATTATTAATCCTTTGCCCCGTACAGAATAATTGAATTTTTTACGGTGTTCACAGCTTTATCTGAAATTGTGAAGTGCTCAGAGTGGAATCAAAAGAAAAATTTCAGTGAGAGTGCTTGCAGAGATCTCGGGTTTAAAATTGTTGCCAAGTGTCCATGTGCTAATAGTTGAAATCTCAGCATACATGGCTGCTGGGATATTCAACGAAGGTTCAGTTTCAGGGTTCAGTTCAGTTTTACACATAATGAACCGTCTAAACTAGACCGTTGGCACTTGTGCAAAAATTTTTTCTTTCAACACAGACGAGGCGCGAATATCCCGACAGAATCGCAAAAGCCTTTCAGAGACAAAAGATGCTCGTACAGCTCGTAAACAACAGCTATTAGAAGAAAATCAGCTTTTTGAAGAGGAGGAAGGACTATTGTATGGACCTCGCATTGCTGATTAATAAGTAAGTAATAAAAACTAGTCATTTTCCTGTCCTAAAACTTTAAACGCGATTATCTCGAAACTGTATTTTTAAAAACTGCTCGTGTTGTAACTCAAAAAGTTATCAACCGATTTGTTTGAAATTTGGTGAGGCCTTTCTCTACATTACTACCGGAAGGACAAACCTAAAACTTTTGATATTTCGCATTGATAAATCACTTTTTAAGGATTAAAAATGTCACAAAAACAGCCCTAAATCGTAACTTTTTTTTCAAAGGCTTATTTTTTAATAAATTTCATTAATTTTTTTTAATTTTTTAGGTTTATCCTTCCCGTTAATATCTTATAAAAAGAAAACACTTAAGTTTTTTTGTTTCAGATCGATAGATTAAGAGCTATAAATGCAGCAGTTTGGGACCTCGCGCCGGAGGCAGCCGACAAAAAATGATCCAGTTCCGCCATTTTGAAAAAAAAAAAAAAAATAATAATTTTTTTGTATTGTTTAAAGGTTAAATAAACTTGTGTTAAAATTTCAAAACATTATTATTATTTTATCACTTTTAAAAATACGTTTAAAAAATGACCGATTTTGAGGCTTCTACATGGACTTCCCCCCTTAATAAACTATCACAGAATAATGCAATAAATGAAATTTCTCTAAATGTTGTTGGTCACAACTACAGCAATTATAAATATATATTTATCAGCATTAAAATTAAACAAATAAATAAATATATCTCTAAGGCTTTCATGTCATAGAGAAACTATTAAAGAATATTAAGGTCACAAATAAAAACTAGTTCGACGCAGTTGCACGCCTTATATTCACGAACGGGTCGAAATGTAGGGAATTTGATAACCACAATAAACACATAGATGTAAATAAATAATTTATCTAAATAATAACTAATAAAATGTTAAATGAAAAGTTAATATAACGATTTGATAATTGATATTGTGAAATTAAGGATCAATCATTAATACATTCAGTATGAATATAAAAATAAATACATTTGTAACAGATTTTACATTAAATATAACATTATATTTCTCAACAATTTTAAAAAGTTATTAAGATATTTAAAAAACATGTTTAATTCGAGAGACAATCTTAATAAATTCTATGGTCAACTAATTGAATTCAACACGGGTAACTTGATATTTATTACTTTAAAGAGACACAATAGGGATGACTAAAATTTTTTAGAAAATAAATTATACATTGATATTTCCCTTAGGAAATAAAAAGAGTTGAGCGCTGTTGCTAGCAATGAGACGAATCGTAACTCAAACCTTAACAAGGTGTTCAGTGTTCATTGATTCTGAAACATATAACGAATTATTAAAATGTTGATGTAGGTGTATGTTAACAATTTTGCAAAACTGGTTTCACTTTAATATTACTGGTTTATTACTTCAGAAAATCGTTAACATCTGGAAATTGGACTTGCATTGTGACTGGAATATTTTCTATTCTTGTAGGTTTTTTTAATATGATCTTAGACTATAGTTAACCTATAACCTACCCGCACTTACGACTCACAACTTACGGACAGCATCCATATCTAATGATTATGTCCATATTTATTTTATAAACGTTAAAAACTTCAACGAAGAATCGAGAAACTTTATCATTGTATAAATCAAGAGAGTATAATATAATTCTCCGTAATTATAACGTAACAAAGGTATATAATTATAATATTACTTTGGTAGTAACGAAAACGCTAGTAAACTTTGTAAATAAAAGACTGAGCTCTAGGTTTAACTAATTAAAGAAATGCTTCATTAATTCCGAACGGAATTTTAACTTATAATACTAAAGTCAACTATCTAAGCGTTTCAGTTTAGTACTTATGCTGTTTGCGTTACTTCATGTTTTTTTACAGTCTTAAAATATACGTAATGGATTTGTATTATATTTAATATTAATAAATTAATAAATCAATAATTAAAAATTAAAATAATAAATTACAATCCCAGCTCACACTTCTTATTATTATTAATTTGTTATTATTTATGATTGAAAATAAATGTTTCATTATTATTATTGAGAATAATTCACACACTTAGTATGACAATTGTTTTTTAAATAAATATGAATATATTTTATTAAGAATTTTGTGAGTAAATTCATTTTGAGGAATAACGAAAACACAATAAAATCATTTAAAACAATATTATTTCTTAATATGAGGTTGATATTTGTAATTAATTATTATATAAGAATAAAAATATGTATTATGTACGCCTCATGGTATTTTCTTAAAGACCTTAATAATACAAAAGAAAATGAAACTCTTGTTTTCACTGAAGTATTCTTATATACTATTATATTAGTATTTGTAAACTCTTAAATTTCTTAAAATATATAATTACGCCTTAAATTTTCGAATAAGCTTAATAGCAATGTAAAGAACAATCAAGTAAATAAGTTTAATTCAGTTAAATTTTTCACAAGCTCTAAGCACAAGCTGTGTTTTTTGTTTATTTTTAATATTCTTTTGCAACCAAACGACATTAAATTATAATCTGAAAATACGTCTTGATAAAAAGGTCACATAGTCCTAAATTATATCGAGCAATAGCTCGATATAATTTAGGCAGGTACCGACACGATGAGTCACGAAAGAAGTTTTAGAGGTTGGTGATTCGATTTTGGATCATCGTGGAGTTTTTATTTTTTAACTACTGTTTTAGCTTCTTTTTTCGAAATAAGTAAGATTCATGATATATAACTTAAATTGAAACTAAAATTGAAAGAAGTAACAAAGCTAACGTTCAGTTCTCAAATCATGAACGAAGTATATATTATGTGGCCTATTTCAAAATTCAAACAGAGATATTACGTATTAATTATTAGATGCGAACAAAATTGAACACTAAATTTATACATTTAAAAACTAAAATTAAGAGATGCAATCATCAATACGTATATAAATATGGGGTTGATAACATTTTTCTTCGCAGTAGTTTACTTTCCTATATTTGTGTGATGTCAGTGAATATGTGGGAAGAGTTATATTAAACGTTTTTTATTTTATAATTTATTTATTTGGTTGTTTAAATACTTAGTGCTGAACAATTCAATAGTCTGTGTTGAAAATTATTATTGATATAAATCTTTAATAATTCATATACAAATTCAAGTGAATTTAATTCTGAATTATTAAAACACTGGACTTAAAAGGTCTTAAAAAGCCGCAGTAGTAATAAATATCTTAAAATAATATACAAGTTGTTATCGAAATACCAAAATATGTTTTATTTAAACTCCTTAACATATTTTATTATATTTATAACATAACATTAGGAATTCAGAACTTTTTCTACTTCTTCGTTTGAAATCAATGCTAATGTAAGTAGCTCTGAAAGTTAATATGAATATTACAGTTATGTTCATTACACTAAACTTTCTACATGACAGCCATCGATCAATGCGTCAATCGCTTTATTAATATCGCACGCTGTCGGATATATAGAACTATTGCAAAGTAATTAGTAACGGATTTGACACATGAAAGACTATCACTTGAAATTTACTGCGATCGATATTTCACAACATGACTATTGAAAACACTTTCTCAACCACAATGTTACAAACTTTGTTATAACACTGTGTTATGTGTGTTAGTTATGTTTTACACTGAACGAGTTTTTCATTATTTTTGTATGATATCTTAACTTATGTTCGTATAAAATGTTCTTTATCACTTAAGAAAATCTTTTCAGCCGTTTCAAGATCACTAGCCCTTTTAGCACTAGTTTTTTTTAATTAAAAAAAATAATTTTGGTTTAAGTATGTATGAGCTATATACTCAGACAATTGTATTGCTGAAATTAATATCTTTAACACCAATCGTCTCAAATTGTATGGTTTCTTAGAGCATTGTCATAATAAACTTTTTACGAATTATATATGTTTCAAAACTATATGTCGTAAAATATAATACTGAATACTAATGAGTATTTGAATAAACACAGTATTAATAAGTTCTAAGTAATTAAATAATATATTTAAATGAGTTATGTATAAAGAACAAAACATTTTGTAATACCTTCCACTATTAAAATTCGGTGTTGTGAGTTCACTCCGATAGCTTAATGATATTATTAACGTATAAATCTTAATCTAGTAATGAATAAGATAATAAATAATTGATTAAATCTATTTTCTTTATGACAATGTCGGCAGTTGCGAAATTTGTTCAAGAATATCAACGCCAGTAACTCCATAAACTTGTGATTAGAAATAAATAAAAGAAGTATGAAAAACGATTCCTTCCCCTGGAAACCATAACCAAGGGTAGATTTTAAAGATTAATTCTAATAAAATAATTTGTAAGAAAAAAAAATAAATGAAAAATGATATAAGCTGATTGCATATAATATTCTTTAAAATATAAAACTCATTCATTATCTTAATTTTTATCCTTATCGGCTTGACATGACATTTTACTATAAATTAAAATTACAAGTCTTCGTTAGTATAATCAAATACTCTTTAATATTTTTAAACTACTCACATTTCTAACTATAATTAACTTCACTTTAAAGTTTTGGTTTACCTAAATGTCATATATTATATGCTTATATGAATACTTTTGATATGAATATTGTTCTTTATAATTCACGTTAAAGTAATTTAAATGACGTTGACGCTTATCTCTCTGCATGCCACAATTACTAAATATTTTCTAAAACGTCTTTCATTCCCTATGTTTAGATATTGTCTAGTAACAGATAAACGCTTGCTTGAGCTCGTATTGTGATACGGATATTGGCAGTCGCCATGTTATTCACACTCCTTTTTGTAGAATGATCTTGAATTCTTTTCAATACCAATAAGATATCTTTGATCTTGTGTTGTGAAAATTAATAATATTTACCTAATATTACTTCTTTGAAGATTGACAAACGTATTGTTATTATTCATACTATTATTATTGTGAAATAGTTTAATAAAAAATCTTTTTATAAAACGAAAATAAACTGTAACTTTATTTGAAAATAATCAAAGCGAAACATATTTTTTCATAATAAAATACATACAGTGAGTGAGAGAACCATTGTTTCAAATCCCTTTCTTATCATTCATTTTATTTTTCCAATTCCTACATTCTCTGAGGGTAACTAAAGCATTTGCAAGAAGTTTTATACTGGAATAAGCCTATAGGAGAGCTTAGAGGATATGGTTACCGTAGATGAAAAGTAATTCGGGTAACTGACTTACTAAATATTATATAAAATAATATCACAAATACAAAGTCCATTTCATTTGATGACATCCATACGTAACTGACACCAGAATTGCATATAAATCTTAAAAATATCCTTTCAAGTAGACGATGCAGATTCAATATCAACATATGCACTGGGTCTTAACATAAATCTGTGTTTATTCACTGAATTAAATGTAATGGAAAAAATAGATCAAGGATTTGATAGATAGCTTTATAATATTTTAGTATATTAGGTATGTGATAGATACTTTTTCATTTGAAAATATAAAATATAAATAGGTTATGACGGAATAATAAAATGTATAAAAACTATAAAATTTATTAAGAAAGACCTTAAACTAAGCGGTAATAACCTATTTTTTTTTCATTTTTTAAGGTTGATAAATCACTTAGTAAACTGTCGACTTTATTTTTTGTTAAATGTTCATTTTTATTTTATTTCATATGCTACATCTGAAAACTATAAGAAAATGCCATTAGATATACCACTACTTAAAAATTGTTTGTTTGTTTAACAATTAATGGGTTGTTTAATTAAAATTATATTAACTTTTAAGCATATTTTAGAATTGCATAGTTAGTTGGGTGGTCTTTTAAATAATAAGACAAATACAGAACAGTTACATCTTGTTTTTAAATACCTCAGAGAGACTGAAGACCAATGATTAGACATAAAACTACTAACAAGATGAATTGAAAGCAGAAAGGTAACTAACTAACTGCCATTTATATTTATCTGGATTTGTTGATACATCATCATACATCTTCGTTTAAGTGAGACTAGTTCGTTTCATAAGGGCCAGTTTGCTTTAGATTACATTACTTAAAAAGCTGAACATTATTAAATAAACAGAAGAACAGAATGGGGATATTGTATTGTAAAGTATTTATATATTTCGTAAATTTGTTGCTTTTCAAGTTCAATATATATTATATGTAGATTAGTTATTATTTATTGCAGAATAGTGAAATGGAATCGCATTAATATATTCTATTTATTCGAATTGTGAAATCAATACCCGTCTTAACAAGGATGACAGGTATCATCTGTCTTCATTGCTAGACTAGCGTACAAATTGGATCAAAGCCCACCCTTAAATATAACAGGTTAATTAGAGACTTTAAGGTAATTTAGACATACAAAGCTTGTATGATATAATACTTGATTTGATTTTGAATTATAATATTCAACTAACAAAAAACATTCTCGCATATGAATAAACTATTTATTAAAAGTATACTCTAACAAAATGCAAAACAATCTGATACAACACAGTATTCATAAAGACCGGTTCAAGCTCCAGATATCTATTTATTTATAAGTTCGATCACTTAGCCTCAATATATACATTACATTCATATAATAAATTACCGACTAAGATCGTAATATTATAAACTATTCTATAGATCCCTATCAAATACACATCGTTTAATTTTCTTTAGATTTGCAATTTTTAAATAGAATGTAATATGATCAATATATCTTTTTTAAATCAAATACATGAAAAAGCGCATTAAACCATGAATTGACATAATTGAGGAAAAAAAACATATTTTGAAACTAACATAAAGCTAAATGACTCACATTTGGCATGTTAGAGATTTTTTAACCACAAATTGTTATTATTGGAGCGGTGCCACGAACGACAAAAACTAACAAAAATAGATTAAAATGGTCCTTATCGGGACAGCTTACCAATAAGTAGGACAAGCTTGAGTAACTTACTGGACAATAACGACCAGTAGCTATTATTACTGTTAGACAACACTCACATAATTAAGAAAATGAAATCCCTAGTTTTTCGGCAACTTGAATCCAATAGCAACATATTGAATAAGGTTCATAATTTTATAAACAAACATGTCAACATATGTAAAATGTTGATAAAATGGTTGTTGAATGTCAAAGAAATATCTCTTTAATAAATTTAACGAATATGAATATTTTCGTATAAATATTGTTATTATTTATGTAATAGAATGTTTACCTTAAATTGTCAAGTGAGAATTTTTTTATACCATAGTATAATAATTATTAATACACTAAGCACTTAATTTAGTATATAGTCTACTTTATTAATACAAATTTATTGTAACTGCTTTAGTAAGTAATGGGATGATAATTAGACGAGATACATACGAGTATTTCTGATGTACGGACTCAACCGTTAAGTAGTTTAAAATTAAACTAATTCTTAGTCTGACTAGTTCGTCAATTATCATAATAAAAGTTAAGTATCGCTAAGAATTGAAATACATTAATATTAGTTTTAAGGATGTTTTAAATATTCTGTTATATTTTAAACCATAAAAATGTATTAAGAATCTTCAAATTTATAAGATGTTTATAATTATCTTACGAGCACTCCGGTAATAATAACGTACAGTCAAATAAGCGGTAACTGTCTAAGCTGTTTCCCTGAAACTGTAGCTCAAGTCCAAGTGACATATGATATTAAGAAAAACAACTGTCAGAACAATAAGAAATTGCCGTGGGTATCATATCATATTGATAACTTTTGTCATGGAAAACAATTTGTTCGCAATCAATTTTGCACCGCCACTTTTCTTTTATACTTAGCCACATGAATTTTATTCATTTTTGATACGACTCCATGATTTTTGTAAAACGTATTGTGTAACGTCACATTTTCTACATAAAATACAATTAAAAGTATAATTTCAGATTGTAAATTCATCACTAATCACTTAAAATAATTTTAAAAGATGGTCCAAAATTGAAGTTGAAATGATAAATAATTAAAATATTACTGTTAACTATATAATAATATTTTATTTATTATTATATTTATTTATTATTTTTATTCCCAACAACCTTACAGATTATATTTATCTTAAATAACACCTAAACGAATTTTTAATTTCTAGTCGGAACCCGTTGCTGGGTATTAATTAGCCTCCGACAGCTTTCTCCACTTTTCTAAATTTTTTGGTTCGTTTCTCCATTTCTTTTCCTCCTACTACTATTATTTTATAGTTCTATGTATTTTTGGATAATTATAGGAGAACATCTTTGCAAAATATAAAATGGTTAAAACTGACCAGGGTCTTAAGTTAAGAATAGGAGTTGTTCTGTTTTATGTACATTATATATAAAAATTCTAAACTACCACTATAATATTATTAATACAAATATTTATATTTATTTAATTCACTATGTGTAAGATATTTCTTATAATGGAAAAAGCATATCCTAAATAATAGAACTTTTAAAGGACTATGTTTCTTATTTCTTTTAAGACAGCTATAGTAATTTTAGCGTATTGTATCTAGAAATATTACGATTTGTCGTATCATTTAAAGAACTCTGCATGTTTTTTTAACCATCTCTCGAAGTCTACTTGTACTAAGCTTAGTGTACAGATCGTATCAGGTAATTTGAACGAAGCGAACGAGATATGTGAGTGGATGTTTTTAGGTTTTATAATTGTAAATATTAATTAAGTCTGTAGATTAAAACATCACTATTACGAAAAACTTATCCTAAATGATATATGAGTATGTTATCTTTGACCTATCGATAACTGTAAGTGTAGTTAGTACTGAAATAAATGAATCAAGACATAGTTACAAACATAAATAACATAAAACATATTTATAATATATGTATAATTGTCTTCTAAAATCCCCAAAAGACCTTTAAGGATTATATTTGGTGATCAAATATTTTGTTTTCGTATTTTACTCTTGCTGGGTTTTATTTATTTTGTTATACATTTTAACAAATACCGACACTTATATATGTAATTCTTTATAATAAATTATATGTTTTAACAATTAAACGGTTGTTTTGAAAATATGAAAAATATAATACGTTACATTTCTTATATATTTCAATACAATTTATACATAATTTTATTTTTAACATATTTTTATTTTTACATATATAAGTACCCAGTTCTACCCAAGACTTCGTTCGCGCAATTAATTGTTTTTTTAATATATTCCTTATAATATCAGCTATGCGTCAATGAAAGTCCTATTAAATTTGAATCAGGCTCTTCAGAGATTAACCGGAACAAACAGACAGGGAGACAAAATATATATATTTTTTTATATAAGTACCGTATAAACTTTCATTTCATTGAATTGCTAACAGACATTTGAATTTTATTTATATGTATAGATTACGAAACATAAATTACACAAAATACTAACTATAAGGCGTCCAGAAATCAACAAACTTCATCCACAAAATTAACGACAATTTTCTGCAGTAATAATACAGGAAACATTTCTAATAAAAAAACACAATTTTACGTTCTTTTAAGTATTTAAAATATTTAACCATTACCAAAGCGCAGCTAGTTAGTGGGTACAGAAGTGAGCTCAGAAGAAAATTTTAATGAGATTGAATATTTTAATAGTAAAAAGAGTTCTGAGTCCGCTTCAGATGTTAAAGTTGTGTAATCTTTGAAATTCTACGACTTCACTTTATTCAAGTTTAATAAATTACGTGTTTTAATAAATAAATTTAATATTTTAATAAATAAATTACTTGTTTTAAGTGTTTACGCAAAAAATACCGAACCCAATTAACATGATTCAAAAAATATAAGCACATTTTATTTTATGATAATTAATTATAATTTTTCTTTCAAAATCCTTTGTAATATACCTGATATTTAAATGGATTTAAAAGTTGGCGTTCACAAAGAGACGCTATGAGCAACGACACCAAACAATCTTCTCAGAATAGCATAAAACTAAATATTTTCATCTTGAATAAACAAGTGAATGAAGTGGTATATTTGGGAAGTATGTTTAGCAGAGACGGAAGATACGAAATGGATGTGGATAGGCGTATTGCTGCCGGTAACAGAGTCAATGGTGCTTTGACTGCATTGTTGAGACGGCAAAACGTCAGTATAGCTGCACGTTTGGCTGTACACAATGCAGTTTTGCTACCGACGCTGTTATACGGCAGCCAAACGTGGGTAACACAGAAGAAGAATGTAAGAAAGATGAATGCTGTGGAGATGCGATCTCTTCGTCGAATATGCGGAGTCAGTCTAGCTAAACACTGCTGCTATATATGGAAATAATATCTCTTACATTTTTATGAGTATTCACATAGAGATCTAATAAATAATTAAATATTGTTAGTTACTCTCAATTCCAATTTCATTAAACACTAGAAAACTCTTAAAAATAAATTATAAACAAAAGAAACAGAAATTATAATGACAGTGAATTCTAATGTAAATGTTTAATATTTTAATATGTATCACTAAAAAGAATAAACTCAAATAAAGTGTTTAATTTAATATGTCTATATTGCTTTATAGAAATACAACTATACAAATATTTAATAAAAACAATGACCAAATGTCCACGTCCATGGCTGGATAAAACAATTTCATATCAAAGTACCAATAGACATACCGACATGCCTCCGTTTAAACGAAGTGTATCAAAGTCAAACAAATATTTACCGCTGAGTAATATTGTTTCTGTTATTCACAGGAGACATTCACTCCTTTGACAAATCAGTCCCCACCTATAGTTAAAATGTGCTTTATTTTTTTGTATTGTATTCATAGCATTCAAATTGATACTATAATATTTATATTATTTATGAGTAGGTGTGTATTATAATAAGAAAAATGCACTTTCCTTATAAGAAACTTTAATTGACCTCAAAGAGGAGAGAAATCTTTTTTAAAGACATTGTAAACTCCCATAAGTGTCTTCACAGTATTTTGAATATATCTAATAATCATTTACATTTAAATATATAAGTAAACGCAAAATAATGAATTTATCTTTTATAATCAAAACAATTGTTGAATACAATAAGAAAATCTCTAATCCAATGCAGAACTCGTCCCACAAGTTAATATAAGTTTAAAGAACGAGATATCATGTGATCTATTAAAACTATTCTAAACAAGGTAAAACAACTTTATATATCGGCGCATCAGTTGTTTATTCATCACTTGTTCAGAATCGGAGGGGAGGCTGCCTTGGTCTCGCAGTATAAAAGGACGTGTAAACCGCTCAAAGATGCAGAAGCGAGTCAGGCGTTGGACTAAACGCTACCCCTGTGTTTGCGTAATAACACACTGAATGGCTGCTGGGATAGTGGAAATTATTTTCGTTTTATTATCATTATTTTAAACTATTTGTTTTTGTATTAATTAACCATTTCTTTTAATTTTTATTGTTTTCTATTAACTTAAAATTACTTATATGTTAATAATAATAAATCTAATTATTATTCAATAATTACATTTACTGGAATAAATAATAATAGTTAATGTTATAAATTTTCAGATTGATATCATAATTGTATTACTGTTTTATCAAATTTATTTATGTTTGCTACAATAAGCTATTCATTAATATAGTGCTATCTTTTCTTTTATATATAATAACTATGAATTTAAATATAAGGAATAATTTTAAAAAAGATATCAAGTAACATCTCTTTCGCTGATTTCCGAGCAAAGAAGACAAATGATACTATGATATTGTTGACGCACAAAGTATTCTTCCGATATGAAAAGGGTCAATTTTAATACTTCCTCCATCTGGGAGGTATAGGCTGTGCTTGATTGATCAAAAGTTTTATATTCCAATCATTCAAACTTTCCCATGTATATATATATATAACTAGAAGAGTAGCTATGTCATCAGATAATAGAGCACAAGGGAAGTAGATAATGTAATAATACAGCACAGCAATAACTTTTGTAACATTTTACAATAATTAAGACCCACCCCCTTCAATAACTTCAAAGACAAAATAAAAACATCTTGATTTAATATCCGATACATACATCTTAGGCCTAATTGTTGTGAAGGTATGTATAATTAAAACACCCAATATATTTAAATAAACTATGAAATAGGTACACTTATTTATTAATGCAAAAATATATGAAAATATTATTTATATATTAACAAAAATGTAGTAGATTTAAATATAATATTTTCAACAACGGCATTTAAATTTAAATAAAAAAAACAAGAACTTAAGAAAATTTGATTTCTTAAATTATTACTTGTTATAATAGTGGGTATTTATAAATAATCGCCAAAATAATATTAAGCTAAAAAAAGTGAACGCTGTGCGTGCCCGAAGGAAAGTGAGCTGTGATGCCCATGCTCATTGGCTTCCACTACTCGACCCCTTCTTAGGAAGAAATTGACTCTAATAATTTAATCCCTGACATAATATATTATAACAAGCTCAAAGTTTTGCCGATGTCACGGTCGAAGTATCCCGAATACTTATGATGTAATAGGGAATTAAATGTATGCAGCTACACGTTCGTGTATCTATCGTAGTAGTTCGTGTATCTCGCAAATATGAATAAAGATATGAAAGTAATATCAACGTTTGAAACTAGCACATGTTGTTTATGTAATATATTAATATATTCATTATTAATAATTGAAAAGTTGCAAGATCTTCGATGCTAGAAAAAATAGGTCTATCAGTTCAACCGTAAGGCCCTGCTGCACTGCGCTTAGGTAGTTTTCCATTGTGTTGCACCGTCGGCTAATGAATGTCCGATTGCTTTTACTGTATTGAATAATTTCATATTAGTTCTGCCAAATTTTATCCTGTGTCTAGTTTTATGTTCTAGATTCCTTCAGTTAAATATGTTATATATGGATAGGTATTAAATAAATTATGTATTTAATTAGTTGGAATGTAGTAAATAAATTCAAGTCAATTAAGTATATAGTATATATAAACCAGACATATCTAGTTATTTAATTTATTCAAAGTAGAACGACAAGCTACAAAGAAATTCCTTACTAAAAACGACGACAACTATGCTTTTAACTCTTAGATTTTGAAATGTGATCTTCTTGAGGAATAAATATATAAGTTGGAATGTGAACTAATGTTACTATTATTAATGTATTCTTAAATATCTTGTTTCCCTAAATGATATCATTAGTAGTGTAGTCTAATCTCATGGTTATAGTTCTATTGTAAGTAATAAATAATACATTGCGAAATACAAAGTTGTGATATCCAATACACTCCTCACAATTCTACTTTCTAGGTAGAAGAGGTAATAGTCGTCGTAATACTAATTGCTTAAGGAGTTGGCTTATTATCAAGTCAAAATATAGGATATCTTTTACCCCTACAATGGCTGTCATTCTTATGATAAACAAATATTTTAACTTATAATTGTAAGAAAAAGCAAATGGTATGAGTTTATATAAATTATTACACAAATTTAAAATGACGAGAGATATGATCGGGAAAGGGTCGCGTAAGCCGCTGGCAACAATTAAATAGCAACGTGGAAAAAACAGTATTTACCAACTGTGATATAAGTATTAATGATGAAAACATACAAATACTTTAATATTAATGTTTTTATCGTTCTATGTAAACCCCCTTCGTAATACGCAATGAGAAGAGAAGTATAGTGTATATTGTGGGTTGATAATTAATTAATTAACTGTTTTGAATCCCTTTTCTTCCCACTTGTTCTTAAAAAAAGAAATTTATTGAATAACAATAATCAGTTTCAAGGTATTAAAATAAATTAATTATTTTGATTAGCAATTTAATGTTAATTACATTACATTGTTTCTAGGGGAATAGTTTGTCTTTATTGTTATTATTTATTGTATCTGATTTATGTAGTGTTATTGTAATAAACCGACTCGTTAAGCAACTAAACGAATCAAGTACACGTCAAATAGAATATACTAAATAATACAGTACAAGTTGCTTAGTATATCAAAATAATGTTTTTTTTAATAATGCTGCCAAAGACATTAAATTGTTTAAAGGTCGGGGCTATTCTCAAGGCAGTAATATGTATAAATGCCGATTATTCTTCGAGTACCTTTTGTATTTATCGAAATAAATAAATGAGTAGGGATATCTCCCTTCTCGTTATGAAAGCATTATTCCATAAAAAGAACATATTTTAGTAACATCCCAAATCCACAAAGGGATATTACACTTGACTAACTTTTAAAGACGTCTATTCAATATCTGTATTCATGTGTGTCTTTGAGATAGACACTACGATCCGATGTTCTTTTCCGATTTTTTACTTAAAATATTAAAAAATAAGTTATATTATTTACATATCTTATTAAAACATAGCAAGTATTAGTATTTAAGTATTTTTGTAAATATAATGCTTAATTTAAATTAATTACTGTGATAGGGATGTGGAAGTGTATAAACGGATTATGTAAGTACTCTTCAGTGGTGTGACAAATGAGAAATGTTTCTATGATTTGTAATATTATTTGTGTCTAAAAGTAATAAAGTCATAAGTCTATATTAACTTAAAATCTTATAGTTAGTATTTAGCTGAAATAATGCGGTTTTGCTACCGACGCTGTTATATGACAGCCAAACGTGGGTAACACAGAAGAAAAATGTAAAAAAGATGAATGCTGTGGAGATGCGATCTCGTCGCAGAATATGCGGAGTCAGTCTAACTGATCGAATCTGTCACGGTGAGAATGAAGAAGAACGTGCTCAGGTGGTTTGGACACGTCGAACGAATGAGTGATGAAAGATTGGTAAAAAGATTTATATAGGAAAAGTGAGCAGTAAGAGAGACAGGGAGAGGCTTCGACTGACCTTCGAAACTACAGTATCTCTGATGCTGGAGGAAGGTCACGTAAAAAGCATGAGGGCGTGTATGAAAAGGTTGATGACTGCGGCCGAGGCGCAAGAGGTATGCAGGGACCGTAGCGTTTGGCGCTCCGTCGTCTTTGGCTACCCGGGATATGGCGTGAAGATAAATAAATAAATAAATAAATAATAACTATCAAAACTACTTGAAATATTTCCTTTTACCATATAGTGGTAAAAGGAAATATTTCAAATGTAATTATTGTACATTTTGTATTCAGATTACAAAACACCTAACCTAGTCCTTTGTGAGTCCATCGTTAGAGGAAGGCATCTCAACTACAATTCAATTTACTTGTCTCTATAGAAACAAGTAACATTATATTCCTTTGAGGTTCCATCATACCATGTTTATTTTAATTTCATTCGAAGCTCCATTTTGATACAAATTGAATAACTTGTTCGAAATAAATAGAAATATTGAATTACAACCAGCGATAGCCGTATTTGTAAAATTACTATCGAATATCTGTGTATATAATATCGTATATTGTAACAATTTCTAAATTGTTATATTGAATTTATCGATGAAGACGTTTTTGTTTAATTTGTGCAACACAATATCCCATTGTTGTTATTAAATATCCGATAAAATGATTTTGGCAATCGATTAATATATATCTGGATTACGACAAGAAATATTTGAATGCACTAATCTCTGGAACTTTAATTGGATTTCTAAAAGTACTTTTGTAAGTGATTTATCAACATTGAGTAAGTTTAATGTTAAGTAAATATCTTACAACAAATCCTACAATAGATGTAATATTGTGCCTTTTCATAAATCAAATGATAATTCTACTTGAACATGAAAGCCCCTAATGTAGTCCATAGTAGTAGGTGCTAGTGTCTTTAATAGTATGAAAATATGTAATAGATAACCATAAAATAAAAAAAAATTATATTCCTTTTTCTACTTCTATATAAATGTGAAATATTTATAAATCTTAACTCGGTAAGCTTTTTCCATTTATTAATACTTCTAACGCACCCTCGAAGTTAATGTTTAGTCTTTAACATATTTGTGTTTAAACAAAATATACACTCTAGTAATCTGATAATGATCTCATAAACATTACATACATTATAAAATCTAAAAATATACAGACGAACTATAGTTATGTAAATATAGTATTTATTTTATTATTTTAATTAAATTCATATAATTTTTTATATTAAGTTAAGATTATATTATATTAAGTTTAAGTTTTTACAATTTGAATATGCTTCAGAATTTGACAGAGTATTTAAATTATATAAAGGTTTATGGAAGTTTTAAAATAAATAATATTTGACACTTTACTTCATTAATTATACATGTCTAAATCGATTTTCATCTTCTAATTCAAGTCAAGTCTCGCTACAGCTTAAGATACATCGTTCATTTTGCAATGTAATTTATGGGTCGTTTCTGTGAATGAAGAGAGATAATGTGTCCTATCTTTAGTAAGCCTGCTTTACTCGTAATTGTCTATTCCATATGAACTGAATACTTTTGAGGTTATACATTTTATATATTTTACATTATATTTAGCAAACAAACCAAAACTGAAAAAGTAGATGTACAACATCTGAAAAGATTTTCAACAAATTTTCTTCTTTTATTACACATCATTCTTCAATAAATTCACCTTGTGCGCAGTACCTCTTTGTGGAATCACTTTTTCGGCGGGTGTTATATTGCTGAAAAAAGTCATAGAGATTTATTACAGTATGATTCTTGTAAGAAACGGGAAATAAGATAAAAAAATAAAAATTTGATGGTCCTGCTTAAAAAATATAGAATTTTTTAAAAGTGTCTTTTTTTTTGTTAGCGACATTGTTTATATATCAGATAAACCAATGAACCTAGAAAGATACAACTTGCAGATAGGATTTAGGTGATTATCCTAATTTCTTTGTTATTATCGTAGCTTCAGGCTTCACATTGAACAATTGCCTTCACTTTTCCTAGAACCTTAAGAGTATTTACCTTGTTTTTGTCAATATTATTTTTGGATACTCCTATATACTGTAATCAACCGTTTATTTATATTTTTTAACTATTTTTAACTAGAATTGTAGACGCAATGAAGAACCGAAATAACTTGTACAAATATTGACCATTGAGTCACTGAATTTTGATGTTTAAACTAATAAGAAGTCTAGTAAAGTTTATTATCAAAAAAAGTATATAGTACACTGAACAAAGCCGCTACCAAGTCAGTAAGAAGTCTAATGTGTAATCAAGCTAGACGTTCTTGAAAATTTCTGGTACTTCGTAAATTTTACGTTAGTTTTATTATCATAAACATGGTAACTAAAATAAAGTAATAGAACATGTTATGTTGTCTATCACAATGTTAATATTTAAAATATTTCCTAACCATTAAACTAATCGAGAAATATATGGCAACAAACTTTGTTAATATTTACGGCATCAGCATACTGTAAAATTGTACAGTTCTTTGTTGGGATTCGATAACATTGACATGATTTTTGAAAACTTATAAAATTTACTGATTTTGGTAAGTATATCAATTTATTATTATCGACTTTACAGATGACAATCTACGAAACAAGCAACTAGTGACAAAATGGGGTATAATAATTAGTTATAAATATTATATTATACATAAGTGATATCTGAATAGTAAAGAAAATATTGTCTTAAAATATAAAAAAACATATTTTTAATTCATTTCAATCATCATTTAATCTTTTAGAAATGAAAATATAAAACGTGAAAGAAAACAAACGAAACTTAGTTGACAGCGGATAATAAAAATCGATCGAGTTCACTGAGCTTCATCGTTATCCGAATTAGAATAATCAATCCCCCATAGAACTCAAAGCGCTTCATTTGTAAAATAATGCTTTACAAATCAAATGTCTGTTTCAAGGTAAGGTTTGAAGATATTTAAAATATAATTCTAAATGTACTCCCAAAAATCTGTCACAACTATTGAAATAGAATTAGAATATTTCATTCTTAATTAAATTCAAAAGTAATAGTAGTTACAATCACTAAATCTCCTTAAATGTCACCGTTGTAACTTCTCTAATTTACATAAAAAGAAAAAAACTTTTATTTAAAATAGTATTTGTAGGAATAACACATTTAAAAAAAAATCTTGAAATTAGTTGACATTTGACCGATCAGTTTGCAAGTCAACAGAAACAGGAAATATTTTTGTATCTTTTACCGTCAAGTTTTGGAGTTTAGAGTTTGCGAAAGTTTTCTCTGAACTGTGAAACGGCTGACAGAAACTTTTCTTTAACTTAGCACTACGTGGACGAATACAACTCTATTAGTTAGCACGTTTAAAATTTCTACCAAGGTGTAAGAATTTTCTATTTTACCTTTTGGTAGCATAAGGTTTTATATTTTACATTTGAATGAATCTTATTATCGATGCGGTTAATTTTGTTCTAAGTTTCACAACTTTATAATAGTTTAGCTGTTTAATATATCTATTTTTATTTGAGGATTTTCACTTATCTAACAAATTATGTATATATTTATTATATTTGTTGTTGTAATTAAAAACTATGTTTATATAAATACCTTAAATTGTAATTTTAACTTTTGTTTAAATAAATAAAATTGGAAACATATACATGATATAACATACTCGTAACCGAAATGTACAGTCAAAAAAACAATTCAGTGTTTTTAATTAATTCATTAACCACACTATGTATACCAGTTTAAATGAACGAGTTAACGATAAATGGATAGCGAATGATTCACTTGTGGGCAATTTCATATAATTGTATGTAAAGTTATTACCCCAATAAAACAACATACAATGAAATGAATAAACTTTAATAACGTTACAAAATATTCCAAGGTCATAAAAATATTTCGAGTTTTCATCTAGAACGATAGTTTAAATCATTGTAATAAATATAATAGAAACATAATATACGAATACGGATACAAAATATAGGTAAGAGTAAAAACTCTCTAATGTCCAATTAATTGATAGAGAGGTTAGTTATAAAAAGTCCACCACGTCTTATAATTTCATAGAATATTTTGTATATTTCATGAAAAGAGAAACCATAAGAATTACAGTATCTTGATGAATTTAAGGGCTCTAGGTTGTCGGTGTAGATTGTAATTAGTATCTAAGGAAAGAATAAACAATATTTGGCAACATTAGTTTGTTTATGAGTATATTGTTGTCTTGATTAATTTTCAGTAAAAAATTATTAAAAAAATATAAAGCTACGTTAAAATTTGTAATTTTTCACGATGTTATGAGTTAAATAATAAGAAAATTATATTGATAACATAATAATTAAAAAAAATAAAAATTAAGTTTTTCACATCAGATAAGATATATAAATATAATAGAAAAACAATCGTACAACCGATTCCAATTCTAATAATAAAATGAAAAGTAAAACTGTTACCCTAAAACATAAATTGTAAAAGTTTGATAAATATATAAAATAACGGAGCAGACATGCGTTTAATTGTTGCAATGAAACTATAATATATATTTTTAAATAATTATTAACACAGTATTAAGAATGATTCTTATTTACCACACAATATTGTTATATAGAAATTCTTAAATTTATTTCTGAATTATATTCCATACAAGTTTTAATATTCTATTATGTTCTGTTTTCTATGAGGAAATACTTATATGAACATTGAATACTCGGTATATGTCAAGTAGCGTTGTTGATGATATTCGTACTATTCTCTGATGGTTGTATTGTATTTCACAAAATTCAGTCAATACTCGTGTACATGTACCCATTGTCCTGAATTAAAGAGGAGGAAGAGAGTTTTAAATAGATGCTTATTAAATTGATTATGTTATATAACAATAATAATTTATGAAAAAATAATCTCCACTTTATCGTGTTTTGTTATAAATCTTTAATAATTGTACAAAATTTTAATGAATCTAACAGTTCAAAGTAAATTAAAATCGAGTTCAAAAATCCATTAAATGCAAGAGAGATCATATTGGGGACACAAAAAGATGGCTTCATGACTAAAAAGCCATCTCGTTCGTAAAATTTGAGAATTGAGAAAATATTTATATATGTATATATACGAGCCTTTTTATTATTCTTAAGGCTTCACATACGTTTTTTTTCGAATTAGCCTAATTTCATTTTTAGTGTTCCTGGCGTGTTACGGAAATAATGTCAACTGTCTGTCCTTTTGGTCATATTTGGGTTAATATTGTTTATGCTATTTAAATATTTTTCTGGAGTTTTTTAATATATTATATGTTTTTTATCTTATCTTTGCATTAACACATACATTTATAAATACCTACTTTTTAAAAAATAATTTGGAATCCCATTACAGTTTTATTTAGTACAATCTATAACATAATCAGAAAATACTATAAATAATTTTTGAAAACTATCTTAAGATTATGAAAGCTCCTGTACATTGTAAGTATCTTTAACTATTAAATGAAAATAAAATTTAATATAACGATGTGTCGTACTAATTGTGTAGTAGTGTTGTGTAAAGCGTCTTAAAGATAAAATAAACTTATCGAAAGCTGTCCATAACAAATATACAAATTTAAAATTTAAGTAAGGGACTAATTTTACTAGGTTTGTGTTAAGAACATCAAATCAGCATCAAACACAGGCGGTTTAAAGTTATGAAATTACTAAACAACGCTTTTATATGCAGCTTCAACCCAGTGGCAATTCGCAACCTTATTATTACTCTTAAATAAAAACACTTGTATATAAAATATATTAAGGGTGTATAAATTCTTGCACGAAATAAGATCTTTTACGAAAGACTCTGAGACTCAAAGCTCATGAGAGCGTCAGAGTTTACATCAGATTCAATTTGCGTAACATAAAAACTTTGGTTTAGATCAAGGATCTTTTTATATGAATAATTCAATGTAAATGTATTTAAAAACTTCTTTTATATAACCAATTTAAAATATTTTTCCACTTATCAAATACTCACTTTATAGAATGATAATAAAAATATAGACGACCGTAACGAGTGTTAGATTATTTAAGACACAACAAATAAATATGACTAAATAATTAAGAAAATCAAGGTAAACTAAATTATGATAAATAGAAAATATTATAGATTAGGGCTTGTTTAACAGAAAAGAAATCACTACTAAATAACATTTTTAATAAGTTTAAATATGTTTATAATAAAAGAATATAAAAGTTCACAATTCTTTACTCTATTGCCAATTACACAATAGATTTAAATACACACAATTATAATATTAATGACAATATAATAATAACTATACTTGGCTTATTAGATGTCAGGTACATATGTTCTTAAGAATAAAATGAGGGCCCTTAGTTGTATCTATACCAATTTAACAGCTAGCGCTCATTTATGGCATTCCGTCAGTTTAATACTAACAAATTACTTATTCTGAATGATACTACATTTCTAAGTGTATTTATAGCAAACATAATTCACACATTTGTGTTTAACTTATTTGAGTATACAAACAAAATAAATTAAAACATAAAAATGGGTTCTGTCAATATGTCAAATCAATAACTTTTATCACTTTAATACAATATGTTTAGTAAACACAATTGTTCTAAATAATTGTAATAGTTACTGCTTTTGTGACGTAGACGTCCATTAAGAACCAATTTCACGTATTTCTTATCCCTACCGATTTCAACTTTTTGCATTTCGCCAAGTTTTTAACCTGTAGGAGCTATACATTTACCACAGCAATGGTTACGACGACAAAGAATAATATGACAAAGGTTATCATAGCAACCTAAGTATACATCTAACTCAATAGTGTGCCCAGAGAAGCGAGTGGGAATAAGCTAGTAATACGAGTATAATACGCGTAATTTTCTATTGCCTCGTATTAGCGAGAATTTCAAATTGTGAAAAATATTTGAACATTTAAATGCCTATTTCGTAGAATGTTTTAACTGTAGCCAGCGTAATAGTTATTGAAATATAATATTTTTTGGTATCTTATTTGATCAATTCTAAATCAAATTTTCGAAAAATTTAAGTTCATTCTTCATTTTATTTTAAATTAAAATAATAAAATGAATTATAAAACAAGTAGAAATGACAACTCTTATAAGTTATATGAAATGTTTGAAATAATGTTTGCTACTTCAAAGATATTTCTTAAAATTATTACGTTTGTGCAACTGACAGTCGAAATTAAATATAATAATTCTTGAATACTTGCAATTCTCTACCCTCTTTCTCCTGCACATCAATAATACTTTGGATATTTTATACATTGTTATGTGGATGACAGCACTGGGGATGCGGTATATTTTGGCCGTACAAGACTTTTAACGGGAAAACGGCGACGGGTACCGAAAGAGACTTGTGTCTTCTAAAGAGACCTCCTTGGGCATAGTTTCAGAATGAGGTACACTGAACCTCGTTCAGTTCAATACCTGAATGACCCAAGTTTGCGCGTCTACCGCTAAAAAACCCGCTCCTCGAAAACAATCCTAAGAGGATTGGCAAGTATCAGAATACTGGGAGTGATCAATAGATCGAGGCAGTATTTTAGCCTGGACAAAAAGGCGCAAGTCCGGTCACACATGGAGTAAGTACTGTTCTCATCTATGGTCCGGTTCACACCAATATCAGCTTCTACCTTTTGTCCGTGTACAGCGGAGAGCCGTTCGAATCGTTGAGAACCCGGTGCTCATGCCAATCCAGCCGTTCATGGCTGGATTCTCTGGCATTTTGTAGAAACGTGGCTTCTTTGTGCGTCTTCTATTGCATTTACGAGTACAACGGGGAGTGTCACGAAGAGCTATGTATACAATTTATATAACGATATTTCGATGAATCCAAAGCATCCTCAGGCTGGTAATCTAATTTCTCAAATAATACGAAATGCCAGAGACAATTAAAGTCTTTTGAATTCCCTTTCAACAAATAATTATTTAACTTACTCATAGACCAACAACATAAAAATAAGAGTGTGTGAATAAGAGTTGACATTACTACAGAAATGAAATTTCTACGTAACACTATATACCTTCATATATAAACTTTTGTATTGTTATATACGGTATATATACATATAAATGTAAACATGTATATATGTATATATATATATACATATATATATATATACATATATATATACATAACATATTTACCAATACAGCACTGATTTTGTTATTCATATTTGTATATAGAGGATTTTTGATTTGACTATGATAACTTTATTGGGCTTTTTTATGAACGAAAAGGAGAGAAAAAAAGAAAGAGAAAATATTATCCCTATCTAATTATAGTTATCTGCAGGATCATTTATTGATCCTCGTTGTTACAAAGCCTGAATTTTCGGGCGCATTATTTATTAAGATATTTTCTTTTTTTATGGCAAGAGCCCCTTAAATTTTCAATTTTATGTGAAGCTATACGGGACCGATGAATGATTTTTTAATATCGAGAATCTTATTATATTTATCTTCTTAAGCACTTACAAAATTAATGTAACTTCTTTTAAAATGTTATAGTGCAGTTAGTTTTATATTGAATATAAATATTTTATAGTATAATACATATTTATTATACACATTAATATGATGCAAAAGCTATATAAAATTAAAAAAACAATTTCTTCAAATTTTCATAAAATAAATCTGTAAACAGGAGTACGGTAAACGTTTAACCTAAAATGAGTACATTCAAAAGGAAATAAATAAAATGTTATACAATTGTCATCCTACGATGAAAACAAAATAAGGAAGCGATAAAATTTATTACCTTTATTATTACCTATTGTATTGCTCACTTTAACATTTACTTTCCTGCTTATTTGTAATTAAATAGTTAAAAAACCATGTTACAAATAGTCTAATAACAAATTTAAAAAAAGCCGTTTACAGTTTGGAAAAAAATACAAAATGTTTTTAAGGCTTTGTATTTTGGCTTTTAAGTGACGTGACGAAAATTAAAGCAGTTAAAATTTTGTTTGTAGTTTGTCTTATGAATTTTCATTTCGTTGTACGGTCATCCTAAGTTGTAAAGATAAAAAACGGAGTTGAATAGTGTATACTTACAGATCCCGTTTTGTGATCTTGTTAAACTCACAAGAAAAAAAACAAACTTCTGAATAATAGGATGATTTTTTGAGAAAGATTGGATGAATCGCTAGTAAATAAATAATGTAATAAAGCATGTGGTTAAAGTACTTTTAAGATGTCTGATCCGATTAATGAAATCTCTACTAATATTATAAATGCGAATGTAAGTTAGTTTGTTACGATTTCACGCGAAAACTACTCAAACGATCTTTGGTGTATTAATATTTAATGTAATACACCAAAGAAGTAGAGGTGCATTTTAGAATTTTAAGAGAAGTACAGAGATATTTCGCCTTTTACGGGATCGATCAGTAGTTCTGAAAGAATGTTCCTCTTACAGTCCAAGCAAATATGGCCACTGAGAACAGCTAAATTGTTATAAAGAACATCAATCTGAAACCTAGTGCAAATAGTTTATTGTATGTATAACATTATAAATATAATACAATAACTACTTCCGCTAGCAGAAAAGCCTTTTCGTTAAAGCTATTTAAAAAAATAAATATTCGATATTAACGCAGTGTAAGCATTTTTAATAAAAAAATTAAAAAATCAAACTATATTTATATATTTTTGTCCTTAAAAATAACTCTATATATTGTTATTGTAGGGTGCACTGCATTTAGGGTAACAATATACAGTAATTTCCCCTATAACACGGTACTGTTACGACGATTTTCATATAACGCGATCTCAATGTTCCCCCAATATAACGTCGATATTTCACACATTATTAAATTTATAATGATCTTTTACAGCTAATTAATCATTTCGCTTACCTTTCGCACATTGTGTTGTTATAAAATTAAATAAATATGTAAATATTAAATATACCTAATAAAGTTCTTTCTTAATATTCCATGTAATCCGCCTTTAACGACAAAAAGTTAGTGAATTATTTGTACGCAACGCGTAATATGGTCATATGAGCGCGTTATACAACAATATTCTTACAACACGTTTTCCTATAACGCATAAGAAATCTACCATGTTAAAGGGGGATTAATGTATATAGTTAGCAGTACATTAGTTATGTATTATGCTTCACCCGATGTTATAAATTCGCAAGCAATATAATTGTGGCACAAATCAATCTGACTCCAGACGAAGACAAGTTTTGGTTACAAGTTTAATACAATGGCAAATATTCGAATTGAACAAGTTTACTTATGATTCAAAATACACAATACATTGCAATTTCATTGTAATATCGGAATATAATAAATGTATAAGTAACTGTTATTCTTAGTTATACAAAATGCAATACAAAAAAAAATTAAATACCAAATCAAAATTTTAAGAAAAAATACAATTTAAATATTTAAATATTTTAAACTGTAATCTCAAATGAATTTAATTATGTTTATAGTTAATGGGAGTGATTAAGTAATCTATAAATCTCCAATCCATCAATTCAGAAAGAGTAAACAAAGGATTTATATCCAGGATAGACAAGATATATTCGAAATCTAAAATAAAGTTAATTTTTTGATAATATTATATATTTATGTCCTTATTAAATAAATGCAACAATCACTTCTCACCAATAATTCTTGATATGACGTAATTTTAGTAAAATATATCTAAAGCTAAAACGAAACCTTATCATAAAAATAAACTTTATCTAACATCGATCTAAAAAAATTAAAAAGAATCGTTTATACTTCATAATTTAAATTTTCAAGTTAAGATCAACCAATCAATATTAAGATATAATCAAGATTTAAAAACTAGTTTTTCCTAGTGAAGTTTTAAAAGTATGTCTGTGTCACGGCGGTCTAGTTGTACGATGGAAATGAGTAAAAATACTCTACTGAAAACACAAAAAACAAAAAATCTTACAAAACTAGATAAGTAAAAGTAGATTTAAAAAACATATTTCTGATTCCTGCTGGTGAAAGTATTTATTATTGTAAGAATCAACGCCGATATTTCTTATAATATTTACGAAAAAACTCCCGATATTTTAAAACAACAAAGCTAGAAACCTACAAAGGGTCTGTTGAATGTTTTAGAAAGCATTTACAAGCCGTATAATGTGTGACTGCGTTTAAAGAAACACTACTTGTATTATTTGAATACAAAAGTCATTGTTATATTTATAAAAGTGCGTAAATTTAAGAAAGTACATTTACAAAATAACGATATGAATGAAATCTTTCCATGTAGCTGGCCACAAGGACGGTATTAAAAAGTCATTATTTATCAGTATTGTCAAAATATACATAAAATGTAATGTTTGTTAAATTCACAGACAGTTAATCAAATACACAATGAAGATCACTGTAATACTAGAAATCAAAAATTATTTCGAGACAATTGCATGTGTCATGTTAACTTTTAACTATATGTATAGTTAACTTTTAACTATTACCTACTTGCACTTACGACTTACAAGTTACGACATCCGCATCTTATTGCAGAGTGTTGAAAGCATTACTTACTAAGACATAATTATGATGTTCATATTCATTATACAAATATTAAAAACATAAAATAAAGACATGAAAAAGCAGAATCATATAATTCTCCTTAATTTTAACTTAACAAAGTTATATAAATAAAATATTTCTTTGGTATTAACTAAAACCTTAGCATATTTTGTAAATAAAAGGCAGAGCTCTAGGTTTGACTAAGCAAAGAAATTCTTCAACAATTCCGAACAAAAAATCTCTTTCAGCTCAATATTTATGCTGTTTATTTTTTAGTTTTATTGTATCCTCCAATAAAAGTGATTGATTTTTATTTATTAAAATACAAAAGCTGGCAAAAATTATTTATATGCTTGAGTTCCTTAATATTGATTAATTTCGAGGAATTAACAAATCAAAATGGCATTTATGATATTACGCCTTAAATATAGGTTTTAAGTGGTATTTTTTATTGTATTAATATAAAAGTATTGTATACGTCTCTTGTTAAACAAAGTACAAATACAAATAATATACAAGAAAGTGAAACTCTTATCTGTTTTCATTTACTGAAATATTCATGATAAACCCGTACATAGTATACCTTAAAACGAATGATTTTTATACTAGATTTTTAACTTACTAAAGGCTTTACAAAATTCTCAAGCCTAAACTTTTAAAATAAGCTTAATCGCAATGTTATAAATAATCAAGTGAATAAATTTAATTCAAGGAAATTTTAACAAGGTCTAAGAGCTGTTTCACTAATTGCTGTTCCCTTAAACTTTAAGAGCTCGAGTTTGAACTAGTTAACCAAAATTGTTTCTTTTACTTTTAAATATTCTATTAATAAGTTTGGTAAAGGATTTTTCAGACGTAATTGTAATAATACGAGAAAAGTTCACATAATAAATTGATAATTTTAAGAAAAAGAGCATAAACAACTTCATAAATATAATAAAATTAAAAATCTATATTAATATAAATTTAACTGTATGTTAGAAGAAAAAAATAAATAGTTTGTTCATCAAAATATATTTCATTAACCACACACAAGTCGTAATAGAAAAGCAACTAGACAAAATAACACATTGAAAACAAACATCACAAAGTTGAAAAGCGTAGTATTCATATATATTTTAATAGACAATTTAACGCGCGTTTACTTTCATTTTCAGTTTTTTTTTTTTAATTTATATCAATGAATTTGTTTTATTTCATTTCAGAGTTCAAACATGCACACTACATATCATGCGATGTGAGAATAAATATATACATAAAAAGATAACAAATAAATAAAGACAGAAAAGCAAACAGAGTTTTTTCTTAACTTTAATAAGATTTGTACCAATTTTATTATGATATTTTAATCTTCCACAAGCAAAAACAATCTTTTGGCATATTATATGTTAACCATAACAGAAAAAATGGGGTCAAGAAATCTACAATATATTAATTAAATGAATTAAACACAAAACCCCATTTCCTAAAATTGAAAACATCTGAGTAGCTTAACAAAATAAAAGAGACAAGACAAAAATTATAAAAAGGATCAACTCTCGTTAATTTGCGAACGAGTTACAATTAGGCTGGAAAGCTATAGATATATAAAAACAGAGAGGTTACTATTAAACAATATATTATATATACATACATAAACTATAGTAAGACTAACAGTCACCTGGAATTAGAATTGAAAACCGAAGTGAAATGCACGAAATACTTTTTTATTCTTTGTGTTGTTTTAAAAACGGAATATAGCACACCTATGGTTTATACTCTCGGGGTGCTGTTTCTTATCTTAAACTTCTATCTTTTGTGGCAAAAGATAATAAAATATAATAAAAAGATAATAAAATAAAATAATAGTAACTTAAAAAAAATTAAAAGAAAGAAATCAATGATTTAAAAAAGTATTAGATTACTAAAAAAAAAAATTTCATAATAACATCTTTTATTGCTTATAAATAAGGATTGATCACGAGATCATGAATCCAACCTTTTATATATTTAAAATATTTTTTTCTACGTCAATTAAAATTCTTTGTGTTTCTTAATATAACGTAATATACTTTATACGTTAAATGATGTAAATACTTTATAAGTTTAATGTTGAAAAGGTTTAAGTATTATAATTCTGTAGTAACTGTATCTAAGGATCACTATTCAGGATACGTTTTGATACGATTTGTTGGAATCGAAGTTTCTTTTCTCTTATAAATGTAGATTCCGTGTAACTTCTAAATATAGGGTTTTTTTTTTTGATATTATAGGAGTTTATTGTTATTGGTTTATTTTTATTAGCGTTATAGAATATGTAGTGGTTATCGATTATAATTCACCGACGCTTGAAGTCTATAAACAACAATTACTTAAGGGAAATAAGTTGAGAGTGCTCAATATATTTGAAGCCTGGGAAGGGTGACAGGATGCACTTGGCATTTTCTGTAACGTCTGTCTAAGACGTTTTACTGCGTTCAACACGAAATCCTTATAAAAAAGTTAGAACATTATAGAGTTAAGAATAAGTCCGTAAATAAGTAAGATTTGATCAGTTCATATCTTAATGATAGAATTCAAAAAGTAGATATAAATGGAAAACGGTCCCCCCGATCTTTGGTAAAAATAGGTGTGCCACAGGGTTCTATCTTAGGGCCTTTCTTGTTCCTCATTTACATAAATGACTTACCTCACCTAGTGAGGGAAAAACATGGGATAGTGTTGTTTGCTGATGATACTTCTCATACTTTTAAAGTTAGCAGAAGGCAATCTGTTATTGACGATGTAAATAATGCTCTCTCAGATGTTGTACAATGGTTTAACGCTAATAACTTGTTGCTCAATAAAAAAAAGACGAAATGTGTCAAATTTACTTTACCAAATGTTAAAAATGTTAAAACCAATGTACAATTAAACAATGAGGAATTGGACTTGATCAAGACTACTACTTTCTTCGGCATTACCTTAGATGAAATATCAAGTAGACTTAGTTCTGCTATATACGCGGTTAAAACAATACGTCTATTAACAAATATGGAAACTGCTCGATTAGTTTACTTTAGTTACTTCCATAGTATAATGTCATACGGTATACTCTTATGGGGTAATGCAGCCGACATCGATACCATATTTACATTGCAGAAGAGGGCTGTTCGAGCCATATATAATATGAGACCAAGAGAATCCTTAAGAAACAAATTTAAAGAATTTAAAATAATGACTGTTTATAGTCAATATATTTATGAAAATTTAATTTACGTTCATAAAAATATTTCTAAATTAAAAAAAAACTGTGATTTTCATAAAATTAATACAAGAAATAAAAATAAACTCGCTATGCCCAACACTAGGCTCCATAAAATAGGTAAATCCTTTAAGGTTAATTGTATACGTTTTTATAATAAGCTCCCAAATGAAGCCTTAAGTTTATCATTAAATAAATTTAAATTATATATAAAAATAAATTTGATAAAAAAATCCTACTATAGTGTACAGGATTACTTAAACGACGGTATGGCCTGGGAATGAATTGTATTGTATTGCAAATAACTAGTAATCTCCGCAATTTGTTTTTTGTTGTCGATTAATTTCGTTTTATCGACCTGTTGTATCACACCGATTCCTTAGAAGTCATTACATGCGGTAGTGTCGGGAGTCAGGTTGCGTTCCTCCCTCAAATATGGCGAAAGGGGTAATGGCTGGCTCTTGCGTTATGCTCGTGAACGGGTGCTGCTTACGGTGACTGGTTGTGTAGCAGACCCATTTTTATTTTTTTTTTCGTTATTATTTTTTTTTACTATTATTATTATTTATTTATTTATTTTTTCATTTTCGTTGTCTGAAATCTTTGGGCTTCATTTCCGATTTATTGCGACGGTTCTAGTTGTTCCAAAATAGCTTTTAAGATTAACGTTTGTGAAACAGTGATCACAATATAAAAAAAAATATATCTGGCTGAGTTTGTTGTGTGGTTCTTCTCAGACCAGGACGCGTTTGAAACCCTCATAGCTTTAACATTAAGTTGGAAAGTGCTTTTACAGAAGGGCTTATTACGATAAATCTGGTATCGAAATAAGCCCTCCTGACACTTCCATTTTGACGTACACAAGTGATCACTGATAATGATACAAAGTGGAAAAGATATAAATAAATTAAACCGTATTTTAACTTATATACTTCTACATTCGAGAGAACCAACAAGAAGAAGGCTGTTTGTAAATTATTTTTGAAATAACTTTTGATGAAACCTTTTTGAAAGTAATTTTTTAACTTAATTTTTACTCACTCGGCATTTATTATTTTGTAATTTAATGTTAAACGTAACAAAGCTATAATAAATGAATTAAAAACAACATTAATACAGGATGTTTTTTTTTTAAATCTCTCAAATTTGTTGTGTCATTGGTATATTCTTGATGTAAGTATTATATAAAATATATTATTTGAATTGACTCCCTACAACAAAACTCTCAAACCTTTAAAAGGGACTTTTCACTTAAGTAACTTTGGAAGACGTCTATTCTATTTCTCTTATCAGGTGTAAATAGTCCTGATAACTAATGCGATTTTCATTTGTATTTAATATATTATTATACATTATAATCAGTGTATAAAACTAGTATTAAAAAAAATATTTTGTTAAGTCAATATTTCATTTCCGTTTTTTATAAAACGTTTTTTTAAGATTCTGTATTATTAGAAAGTAAATAGTTATCTGCCACTTGATCTTCATTAGTTTGAAACTAACTCCACACTTCCTAATGTAAAAAGTCAAAAATGAAACTTTTTCTTTAACTATAAAGTATTAGAACTGACTGACACTACAAATTTCTTAGGTATAAAGAATTCCTTTAGATAAAAAGTTTCAATGGAACCCCCATCTCTCAAGACTCGCAAGCAAATTCCGATCGACATTTAACTGACATTAATACGTCTCGACTTCTTTTTTTTAATTATATGATGAAACACTATTTTTGTTTTATGTTGTCTTTTTAGGGGCAGTGCTGATGTAAATATTAATATATTTATATTATAAAAAAGGGCTCCCTAAGGGATTCCCTAAGAGATGTTTTTAAAGAAATTGATATTCTTACATTCGCTTCTCAGTACATATTTATTAACATATTATTTATATACCAGAATTTAAACAGTTACATAAAATACAGTGACACAAAATAAAAATACACTCGTAACGACTAAATTTCGTCTTTAAAAATTTAACATATGCTACATTGTATTGAGTGTTTGAATATATAACAAATTCCTACAAGATATCTGTCAATAAGTGATATTATTAATTAATAAAGTTCTATTACTTACTAAGTAATATTTAGTATATCTAAAACCCATAGAGAAGAATTGACTTAGTAAATACAATTACTAAAGGCACTGGTGCGGGCGGTCAAGCGCTTCAGCTTCACTTTTAATTAGATTAAATTAACGCTACACTTCCATTTTGCATTTATATTAAACATATTATAATTATATATCTGAAAATGGTTATGGTTTTAATTTTTAATTATAAATAATTAGTTAATTACTATGCGATGACCACGTAAAAATAATCATACATCTTCAAAATTAATATTTTAATATCCTTTGAAGACGAAATATACGGAGAGTTGAGAGATTATCGTAAACATAGAACCAAACTTTGATGACTAATATCAAATACCCGTATAAATAAACTCATTATCCAAAAGCAATCGAACTCAATTTGCGATTCTCTATTAAAACTCAAATTGCACCATTTTACACATAAAATAATCACGAGCTTTATTATTCTCATTAGAAGCGAAACGTACCAATGTGCTTACAAATTTATTCTATCCTTATCTTTAATCTGTTACACTTCAATATATTCATAAAATAGATATTATAACAATTATAAAAATAGATATGTCAAAAAATAAAAAGTTATTTGTCCTTAACATTAGTAGGTCTTATTTGGCCCACCCGTTATATAGGCCATTAAAATTATTATAAATTACAACTACAAGAATAGTTTAGAATTCTTTTTCTGGTTAAGTAAAAGCTAGCTATTTTATTTTCCTCTACTCACTGTGTTCATTGTTCTATCGATCCAATGTTCAATCTCATTTAAAGCTGTCTTGTGGAACAAAACCATATTAAGGCTGTCTTAACCCTCAAGAAACGGATACCATACCATTCAACCACAGTTGCCCGATAAATTGAAGATTCTATATTCAATACCTGATAGCGGCATCTATTCTACATACCACAATATTTTATTTATACGATCGTATATATTTTGAGAATTTTCCGATTTGCCACGACTAAGGCTATTTGTATTTGGAGCCAAGGCTGCTTAGGCCATCGATAACTTTTACAAATATTTGTCTTAACCTTACCATATAAGTAATATAAGGGACATTGCCTATGGTATGTTTACATTTAGTTCTAATAAATATACCTTCCTTGAATGTATAAACACTCGGAACGTGTCCAGTAATTAATGTTATACATAATCCTCAGTGATGATTTTTATGTCTGAAATTATTTTAATATAATTGTTTTCTCATTATCTTCATTTTCCTCATTTTTGTCGGCTACAGTACTAAATAAAGTAGTTTAATTGACCTAAACTACAATTATTATACATTTATTCTGTACTTATACAGAAAATTTGCTAGTGGGACAACATAATAATGATACAGAAGTTATATTACTACTTGAGTCTGCAGTACTCTGCTACTAAAATCTATACAATCCGTACATCACTATGCCATTACATCGCAGTATATTATTGGGTAGACCTCGAAGAATTCGGTCTGCCCATTCATTTGTACCCGACTTTTGAATTTTGGAAAAATTTCTTCACAGGAGGTCTTCTTATGACCCCCTGAGTCCGAAATGACCATTGGTCAAAAAGTTTATATATATATATGCGTGCGTGCGTCCAGATTCGACTTTTGTCAGCACGATAGCGGCCGCAATTTCGCTCGGATCGCTTTCAAACTTTGCACAATAATCAACCATCCAAAAATGAAGGTCAAATTCGTTAACCAGAGAAATCTGGCTACAGGGGGCGCTAGGGCCTCACTTTTTCTGATTTCAGTTTTTCGACCATAACTTTTTCCCTATACAAAGAAGATCAATCGCGTTCATATTATATGATGTCTTTGATGAATACCTATAAATAATGTAGTTAAAGTGAAAACCTAACTTCAATAACTTAGGGGTGGGGGTAAAAAAACCGAAAATTTTTGGAAAAAAATTCATATCTTTTTTCTGGTAAACATTCATACATCACAAGTATTTTTAATAGAAAGGTAATTTCTTATTCTAAATTTAGATACCAAAAGTTTTTCCGTAAAATGTACCGTTTCTGAGGAAAAAAATAAAAACCACTTTTAGCTTGAAAATTTAAGGTAGGTAAAACCACGGCAACTTTTTTCTGGTAAACATTCCCTCCTCGCAAATATTTTTAATAGAAAGGTTATTTTTTACTCTAAATTAAAGTACCAAAAGTATTTCCAAAAAAGATACCTTTTCCGAGAAAAAAAATAAAAACCGCTTTTTGCTTGAAAATTTTGATGTAAACAACGGCAACATGTGTTATTCTTAGGTAGTGAGTTATATTTTAAAGGAGTTACACACGAGGTCTACCCACGCGTGTTCCCCTGCGGGCACGGATTTTTATTATATGACTTTGGTATTGAATTAAATTATCTGAGTTATGAATAACGTAATGAAAATAATTAAATAACAAAAAATATATGTAATTAATACTTTAGTTATTTCAAACATTTATTAAATCAATAAAAACTTTACTTATTTCTTTACAATTAACAAACATTCTTTGATTTATATTTCTACCCGTTCATATCTTTCTATTATCGTTGTAATATCACAATACAAGTGCCTTAATAATTGCTACCTGTAAAAATGATAATCAGAATTCCTGTTCAACAATAACAACCTACATTCTTACATTTCAAATGATTCAACATTGAAAGGAACAAAGGCTAAGAAAAAGAAATATCAATCATATCCTGGGTTTTGTGATTGATTGATCTTAATTGGTCTTAATATATATTTTCCTCAAAAACTCACTCCACGCAATATCTACTCTTCTCTTTCTGATCTCTTTCATCGATCTCGAATGTTTGAGAACAATGGCATCTCAACTGTCCATATTTGCAAATGCACATGATATAATTA
Organism: Melinaea menophilus ssp. n. AW-2005; assembly: GCA_918358695.1. NCBI lineage: Eukaryota > Metazoa > Arthropoda > Insecta > Lepidoptera > Nymphalidae > Melinaea > Melinaea menophilus. The sequence goes on from OU911048.1 coordinate 18,128,579, forward strand.
CAATCAACGGTCATCAGGACCATTAAGAAGATTGTGCACATTTTACTTTAAACATATAGCTAAGACTACACGTAATAGTAATATCAGATACAAGAAAACAAAACAAAGAAACAAAATTACATAAAAACAATATTCACACTTTCTCATTAATTTGAACAAACGAAACTGTAATGTCAATCATTAGTCAACAATTCAGATAATCATTAACCAGTATTGAGGGGTAATGAAGAGACACTATTCTTTTACACGTAGTATTCACCAAACGACTATATGATTTTCATAACTTCATCCTATATGAAACAAAATAAATAAAACACTAAATAATATTCTCAATCATCCGTCGCATTCCATCACATCGTATCGCATCTTATTAAGAATGAAATTAAAGTTTCTCGATGTACAAATAGCACATACCTTGAACTGCTTGCATGAACGTATTGTAAGTCACAAAACAAATATTTGCCACAAAATAATATTAGTTATGTTATTCATAGGTGACATTCACTCCTTTGGCAAATCAATCCGCGTCTACTGCTACAATGTTTTGTATATTTGTAATATTTTTTATTTGGATTAATTAATACGTATATTATGTATTGTAAAATTTATAATGAAATCTATATTATAAGAGGTTCCGACAAAGATAAGATATTGAAAATAAATACTCTTAGATGACCTCTCAAATGCGACTTCAAACTAATATAACTAACTTTCATAAGTATCTTCACAGTTTTCCTGATGTGTCTTTGAAGTTATATTTGGACATATAAGTAAATTTTCAAAACAATAATATAATGTGAAATCAAACATAGTTCAATATTTATTTATTTATTTATTTACCTTCACGCCATATCCCTTGCGGGGTAGCCAGAGACGACGGAGCGCCAAAAGCTACGGTCTCTGCATACCTCTTTCGCCTCGGCCACAGACATCAACTTCTTCATACATGCCTTCCGGGGGGTCCTCATGCTTTTTACGTGACCTTCCTCCAGTATCGTATCGTAGCTACTGTGTTTTCGAAGGTCACTCGAGGCCTCCCCCTGTCTCTCTTACCGCTCACTTTTCCCATATAAATCTTTTTTACCATTCTTTCATCACTCATTCGTTCAACGTGCCCAAACCACCTGAGCACGTTCTTCTTCATTCTCACCGTGACATCTTCGCTAGTACCTGCCATTCTGTGGATCTCTTCATTGCGGATTCGATCAGCTAGACTGACTCCGCATATTCTGCGAAGAGATCGCGTCTCCACAGCATTCATCTTTCTTACATTCTTCTTCTGTGTTACCCACGTTTGGCTGCCGTATAACAGTGTCGGTAGCAAAACTGCATTGTGTACAGCCAAACGTGCAGCTATACTGACGTTTTGCCGTCTCAACAATGCAGTCAAAGCACCATTGACTCTGTTACCAGCAGCAATACGCCTTTCCACATCCATTTCGTATCTTCCGTCTCTGCTAAACATACTTCCCAAATATACCACTTCATTCACTTGTTCTATTATCTTATCATTCACGTTGATTTTACATTCTGTTCTTTCTTCATTTCTTTCAAATATCAGAACCTTCGTCTTATCTACATTCAGGTTAAGACCATTAATTTCACACCCATCTTTCAGAGTGGTGACCACTGCCTGCAAATTGCATTCTGATGATGCAATGAGCACTGTATCATCTGCATATAGTAAGCAATTGACCTTAAGGTCACCTACTTTCACACCTATGTCACTATCTTTCACTCCTTGGAGACAACTATCCAAATACAAATTGAACAACCAAGCTGACATAGCGCAACCTTGCTTAACACCCGATTGGATGTCAAACCAGGGCGACATGCCAGCTCCTACTCGCACACAGGCTGAGTGATCTCGGTAAAGAGACCTTACAGCCTGTAGCAAGGGTCCGTTCACATTGTATCGGGGCAGTATCTCCCATAACTTCTTTCTTACAACCCTGTCAAACGCCTTTTCCAAATCCACAAAAGCACAGAAAACCTTTTGGTTTAGGGCCAAAAACTTTTCCGTGATCATGCGGAGGAAAAAGATCTGATCTATACACCCTCTTCCAGGTCTAAAACCTCCTTGTCCTCCTCCTCCTCCCACAACAGCCTTTCAGATCTCTCTTGCATTCTTCTCGCTAAAATTTTAGCATAAACTTTACCGCCCAAGCTAATCAAACTGATGGCCCTATAGCTTGCACAGTCTATCTGTGAACCTTTGCCTTTATACAAAGGTACGATGACTGCACTTCGCCAATCGTCTGGGACCTCCCCAGATTTCTAGCATAAATTGCATAAAAACCAGAAAAAGTCCCAGACGCGTGGCCCACCATATTTGATCATCTCGGCAGTAACTTCATCTGCTCCCGCAGCCTTACCACATTTCAGACTTCGAATCACGTTCTCTACTTCTTCTAAACTGATTTCACCATCGGCTACATCTTGACTCAGCATTACGCTGGTAGTCAAGACCGAGGCGTCCTCACGTTCATACATCTCCTTATAGATTTCCGCCCACCGCTGCAAAACGTGTGCTTGCTCAGTTAAAATTTCACCGCTTTTCGAAAGCACCCCTTTCATTCTACAGGTTACCGAACAACCCCGGGAACCACTAACTTCTCGCCAGAAAAGCTTCGTGTTTTCCCGGAAGTTGTTCGTCAACCTTTCATCCCTTTCTATGTCAGAATTTTCACGCTTCATCTTTATAAGTGCTTTCGTTTTGTGCTTTTGCAGCTTGTACGCTCTTTTTCTTATCTCTCTCATACTTTTATCCTTACCAGAGGCTTTATAATCCAGCCATGCTTTCTTCTTTAACTCTACAGCGTCTTTCACTTCATCATCCCACCATTCATCGCGCTTTTTACTAAAACCTCTTTTCCTTTTACCACATACTTCTGTCGCTACTTTCACCATACCATTCCTAAGGTTCTGCCAGCATAGTTCAACACTTTCATTTCCAGAATCATAGCTTTCAAGCTTCTTGGAAACCCTTTCTTGATATTCCTCTCTGATCGGTGGATCTTGAAGCTTCCAGCTTCTTATGCGATAATTCGACGCCAAGCTTGGACACGTCGTGCGGCTGCGCCAACCTGCGAACAAACCTCTTATTCTAGCAACGACTAGATAGTGGTCCGTTCCCAGATCAGCACCTCTGAACACTCGCGTGTCCATAACTTGACTTCGAATACGCTGGTCCACTAGGAATAAATCAATCATACTTCTTTCTTCCGCTCGCTCCCATGTGTACATGTGAATTTGTTTGTGATCAAACATCGTGTTTGCCACAAACAAATTTTTCTCCTTACAAAATTCCAAAATAAGCTTTCCAGCCTCATTTACCCTCTTATCACCATACTTGCCTAGCACGCTTTCGTAACCGCTTCGCGCGGTTCCAACCCATCCATTCATATCTCCACATACTATCAACTTTTCATTATCTCTGACACTACTTAGAACATCCCTGACATTCTCCCAAAACTCCTCGAGCTCGCTCATTTGAGCTGAGGATACTGGCGCATACATGGCTAACAAGAATACTCTTGTTATCCCCAGCTTAAAGCGAACCCAAAGAAGCCTCGGGTTAATCGCCTTGTATTCTACCATTGCATTAACCATTCGAGAGGACAATAATACGCCTACACCTTGGCAACCTCGCTCACCCTCTGGAACCCCAGCCCAGAAAGCGACCCGGTTGCCAGGCAAATCGGTCGTATCATTGCCTTTTCGCTTGGTCTCAGACACACAAATAACATCCAGATCTTTGTCATCCATCACATCTAATAATTCATTCATCTTCTGTTTCATTCCTCCTCTTACATTCCACGTAGCTATTTGTAGCTCCGTCCTCCACCTTCCGCCGTTCGAAACATGGCGTGTTGGAACATCTATAATTTAATCTACTAAAACTATTCTGAACTAGTTAAAATATTTTTATATAAATGCTATGATTATAAATGTTAGGGACATAAGAGATTTAAAGAAATAATTACGTAACATTTTTTTCACTGTTTCATGAGAAGAGAAGACAAGTAACGTTATGAAATTAAAGACGAACAAAATATTATTTCTATATAACAAGGGTCAACGATATTATAACCACGTTGATTTCTTATTGTATTAGAAGACTTATTCCCGCGGTATAATCTATTAACCACTATAGTCACTATTTACTAATCACTAGCGACTTCACTTCTTGATGCTAGCAGTTCCACGATACGAAATGAGCTCAACTGACCAGCGAGTGACTTATATACCGTCTAGAGGCAAGTTTCGTAATAGCGGTGCTACCCTCTTTAACAATTAATCATGGCAAACTTCACGCATCAAGTATCGAGAATGTTACAAATACCCTCCGAAAGTACTGGCGATAACATCCGGCCTTCCTGCAACGTATTCGCCCTCGAATTACGTCTTAGTCTGATGTTATTGCTGAGAACTGTAATAATTAATAATAACACTTAGTAAATAATTCACGATTATATAACAATTATTCTTTTCCGAATGTTAAAATTGGATTCAGAGAGAATGTATAAAAATAATATGTGTCATAAGATGTCTCTATGTGTCTGTGCGGTAATTAAGATCATTAAACCTTGAAAGGTCTTAAGTCACTTCTGCAGCACCATATTGACATCCTATGTTCGAAGCACATACATTAGACATTCACCACATTACCAATATAGTAGTGTTCACAACGGATATCTACTGCAGAACCATGGTTTAGAATAGAGATGCCTGAGGCCACTCTAAACGTTTATCACCACATTACCGGTACAGTAGTGTTCACAACGGATATCTACTGCAGAACCATGGTTTAGAATAGAGATGCCTGAGGCCACTCTAAAAGTGTATCACCACATTACCGGTACAGTAGTGTTCACAACGGATATCTACTGCAGCACCATATTGACAATCTTTAATCAATCTTTGATAACATCCGGATTACAAATCATTATTTTGGAAGGTCTTAAGTCACTTGTAAATCATGGTTTAGAATAGAGATGCCTGAGGCCACTCTAAACGTGTATCACCACATTACCGGTACAGTAGTGTTCACAACGGATATCTACTGCACCACCATATTGACGTCCTTTAATCAACCTTTGATAACATCTGGATTACAAATCATTATTTCCTAGTTGTATCCATGGTTTCATGTTTTCAATACATGTTGTGCTATTATATGGCCTGGTACTTTGTTCTGCTCCTTGCATATCATATACATTGTCTAGACACGAGCCAGCGTCTACCATATTCTGTTCGTCTGTAAATTTTATTCCCCAAAAGTTTGCCTCGGCCTCTCCTGATTGTAAGATATCTCGAATACTACAAATGCTTGGATCTTGTAGTTGTACGGAAAGTAACCAATCAGCCTGTGATGTGATTTATGACGTATTTATTTCGTTGGTGACACTCATCAGAGCTGCTACTTGTCGAGGTACTGAATCGGTATTTGAACTTCATGTTGATGCTCTTCGAGATTGTCTATGGGTTTTCCTTTTTCGCTGAGGCATGGCGGTGGGCAATGTTTCACAACCACTTCTGATATTAGAAGACTTATTCCCGCGGTATAATCTATTAACCACTATAGTCACTATTTACTAATCACTAGCGACTTCACTTCTTGATGCTAGCAGTTCCACGATACGAAATGAGCTCAACTGACCAGCGAGTGACTTATATACCGTCTAGAGGCAAGTTTCGTAATAGCGGTGCTACCCTCTTTAACAATTAATCATGGCAAACTTCACGCATCAAGTATCGAGAATGTTACAAATACCCTCCGAAAGTACTGGCGATAACAATTGTTAATATGAACAATGATTTGCCATTCTATCTTATAACAGGTTTTAGTCACTCTCATTGTACACACATAATACGTAGATGCTATTGATTTACTTATCTATACTTTTTATTATGAAACGTTTCATGGAACGTGAGAAAAGTAAAGAAAGAAATGTTTAGTTCTACCTGTGCCTAGGAGATATCAAACTGAGCTCGATTGATCAACAACTCAGTTTTCACAGGACATTTCTCTAATTTCCTTTTTTTTCCCACGTGTATGTCACTCTTGCCAATCCCAATACTCCATTATTATAGATACTATATTCTGTTATTCTACTACACTTTTTGCTTTTGTTAACTTTTCTATGCACACAAGTTTAACTTTTAAAAAGCAACTCTAGTTGCTTTTAATATAAAATATTTGTCGTTGTGATTTTATATCTTCTTTGTATTTCGATGTGAACAGTACAACAATAATTAATATGACATTTTCGGCAAATTTATTATGAATCCAAATTAACACCCACTGTATTTAATAACATCCAATTGAAAGGAATCTTGATGAATCAAATATTAAAATGGTCCTGAATTAAGGCCCCATAGATTCATATTTTACCTAAAAGTAGTAGAGGAATAAATAATACACCCAATATCTTTAACTAAACCATGATAGAAATAAATTTATTTATTGTTCATTTTAACAACAATTGTGAATATATTATTTATATAATATTCAAACTATAGGTGATTTGAATATAATATAATCTGTGACATGATATATTATGACAAGCTCAGAGTGTCACCGACGTCAGGGTTGCTGTGTCATGAATAGTTATGATATAATAGGGAGCGAAATGTATGCGTCTACACGTACTGTATCATGCTTAGCAGTAAGTATATCACATAAATGTGAATAAAGATACTTGAGTAATATGAAAGTTTGAAATTACCACATGTTGTGTATGAAATATATTAATATACATAATCTCAATTATATGTATGCCTTGGATGAAATATATGAAAGACATTCTATGCTAGAAAAAATATATCGACCAGTTCAAAACAAGGCTTTATATATTTTTAGTGAAGCAAAAATATTAGATGACTTAAAATTATTTATACCAATTCCCGTTTAAATCCAAGTTAGCTTATTTCATAGTTTATTCATTTTAATGTTTTACAATTTATGGGTATAATATTTATTTATTATTGTTTTACTTTTGATGTCATATACTTTATTTAGTTATTATTATTATTATTTTTTATTTTATTATGTGGCATTAAACTAACTGTGTATATTTTAATGAAGGTAAGAGAAATTAGATTCATGATGTTACTTTTGTTTTAACTTTATTATCAAAGGAAATATTTTACAAGGATATGTCATCTCCATCGTATTGTTTACTACATTATTACTATTATATTTATTCTAATATGTGATATATACTATTTTATATAAACCTGTAATGTTGATTTATTATGTAAATAGTATTTATATTTATCTAGATAGATTAGTTATATTAGATAGATTTAGATATATTACTATATATACCTTTTAAAATACTGTGCTACATGTCGAAAAAATACAACGAAATAAAAATACTAAATTAAGAAAATATCTATTTAGAACCTGTGTTATCTATTTATATATAATATTATTAGCTAAAATGATTGATAAAAAATCCCTTGGACAAGCTTATTATTTGTTGCCTCGAACGAAACCGCAAGCAATATTTAGTATGTATTAAAATAACCATTGAATTATTTATTCTCTGGAGATAAAAAGTTATCTTCATTAGATCTTAATGCTTAAGAAAACCGACCTAAAACATGTTTTGTTTCCAGCTAATTATATTGTATGAAAATTAATGTTTTTAATAAAAAGGAAGATAATGAGATAACATTATTAGTTGTAAGAATACAGAAATAAATATTTCAAATCTTTATTATTATTTTATATTTTTCTAAAGTATATTTTATGCATTATAATAATCAAGGCCGATTCAATAATAATATGCTGATAGACATTTGTTAAAGTATATTAATTAAATAGATATATTTATGTAGTCTTTTTGTTATTACAATGTGTGGAATGTATTTAAAATTTGGGCATAAATTAAATTTCCAGTAAAAATAAACAAAAAATTTTGGTTTTATATAAAAAAAAAAAAAATTATACGACATGTAGGTCAATAATGAAGTGGGAAATCACTCAACTTATAAGAGACTTAAGTAAATAATTATTTTCTTGTAAAACTTAAAGTTGTCTTGTAAAAATTATATTTATTTTACTTCATAATAGTTTTGGTCAGATTGCATTTATTTGACATTATTTGGTATATAAATTTATGCTACTTATTGTATTATATGTATGTTTATAATTTATTTTGATAAATAAATGTCATGTAAATTTATTCATCACAAAAGATATTAGCTAAATTTGTGTGAATCTCATATTCCAATAAAATTAAAATTTTGTTTCTGAGAAGAAATTTTTTAATTTGTCATATTTTAGATGATACTGGCTTATGCACGTAAGGGTTGTTGTATGTACAGATGCTATTTCGCTAATATGAACTCTTTTTTTAGGAAACGCAATATAACAAAAATATTAAATAAAATATATACAAAAATAAATATCTTTTTATAATATATAATTTAATCTTTAAATTCATATTATTATCAATTTTTATCTTATTTTTTTGTGTATTGTTTTTATTATGAAATTTTAACAGAAAATTGGGTATCAACAAAATTTACTCTTATATATATATATATATATATACTCGTATATATTTGAGTATAAATTGCGAATCGCCGCCGGTGCTTTGAAATTTACAAGCTTTGCTTTGCGTTGCCTAGTATTTTACAACTGCTTTAAGAACAAAGAGCTTGTAAAATTGCAGCCGCTGGTAGCGTCGGTAGCGTGTTGGTTAAATTAACTACCACTCGTAAAAGCCACTTCCATTCATCTTCGGAAAATACAAGCAAGGGTTTCCTTTCTATTTTATAAAGTAAAGTTGTTACTGAAATAGTTACAGCTTTTCAATAACTGCAGATTAAAATATGTTTAAACTATTCTTTTATCAGTTGTAGCTTATTCTGTATTTTGTATTTATTTAAATATATACCGCTATGAAAACTTAATAAGTAATGTACAAAATATGCCAAGTAGTAACATTTAAAAAATTACATTTGAAACGTGAAGTAAAATCAAACCAAACTTCAATTATTTATTTATTTATTTATTTACCTTCACGCCATATCCCTTGCGGGGTAGCCAGAGACGACGGAGCGCCAAACGCTACGGTCTCTGCATACCTCTTTCGCCTCGGCCACAGACATCAACCTCTTCATACATGCCCTCCGGGGGGTCCTCATGCTTTTTACTTGACCTTCCTCCAGTATCGTAGCTACTGTGTTTTCGAAGGTCACTCGAGGCCTTCCCCTGTCTCTCTTACCGCTCACTTTTCCCATATAAATCTTTTTTACCATTCTTTCATCACTCATTCGTTCAACGTGCCCAAACCACCTGAGCACGTTCTTGTTCATTCTCACCGTGACATCTTCGCTAGTACCTGCCATTCTGTGGATCTCTTCATTGCGGATTCGATCAGCTAGACTGACTCCGCATATTAATATTAATATAAAGAACTAGTGATACACTAAGTCTCTCATTTGTGTTTTTTTCAAATGGCTATTGCTTGTATTACGTTTTTAGGGTTAAAAAATTGTATGTTTAATATATTTCCATAGAATCCGAGTAATTATTCGTATTCTATGAAAATATTGCTTTGTAGCAATCCCTGTTAGTTTGTTCACGTGAAGAAGTGATGAAGATGGCCGACAGACCACTGTCAAATGATCGCTTGTGCATACATGTCATTAATGTTATAATAATAATTGTTATAAACTCAATAACAACTATTACATTACAAAAACAAAAAAAAACAATAAAATTATTTAATAGACGGAAAAATATGTTCATAAAAATTAAATATGTTAATGCTAGCATCTATATGCTAAGGAATAATATCGATATCGATTATTATATATGCTTTTTAATTAAATTAGATAAATTATACATTTTTCCGTTTAGTCCGACACCGAGAAAAGTAAAAACTCACGTTGTGTTCACAAATCTCAAACAAAATAAACATAATGTGACCTATTTCAGAGTTTAACAAACACTCATCACATTTCAACTATGAGAAGCGAACGAAATTGAACCCTAGCGCTATTGATTTAGAAACTAAAATTAAAGTTATTTATTAAGTAAATTTTAGAGACCAATTAATATACATATGTCAGTTATGTCCATTACATTAAGCTTTCTACATAACATCAATCATACATCTTTCAATCAATCAATTCGTCAATCGTGTTATTAATAGCGTTCGCTGACGGATATATAGAATTGTTGTAAAGGAATTAGTTACGAATTTGACAGTTTATTACTTTAAATTTACTATGACATATTTCATCAAGTGTAAGGGTATATTTATGTTCACGAAATAAATTTATTAATACTATATTTTTACGGTTTCTATAGGTACATTCCTTCCTCTTCCTCTTCCTCTCTCTTAAATTATTCTTCTCCTCTTCTTAAATTATAAATCAAATATTAAAAGTTTACAAATAGCCATACCTTGTTATTTTTATTGTAAATATATACTCAAAGAAATTTGTGCACTTTCCGGTGAAAATTTGTGAGTCTCCCCGAGATACTATTGCTTTAGAAAATAAGCCACACTACACCAACAATACATTGACAGTAGCATTGCCATGATAAGCAAGCAATCAAACAGATAATAGGAAAAACAGAGACAGATATAACTAAAAAGTGTAATAAAAACATTGCCATTTTGTAATCTTGTATAAAAAGAAATCATGGGATCACTAGATTACAAAAACATCGTCAACCAATTTGTTAGAATATGTATTAATTACATCAAAAATAAAAATCTGCCCTAAGCACCCATTAATCAAACACAAATCCTATTTCCTAAAACGCCTTACGACACAAATGAGACGAAACCGAATTAATAAAAAAGGGTCAAGAAAATTCTTTTCGTCTTTCCGCGTAGAGCTTATCGACTAAATATATAACTTGATCTTACAAAATATATAACTTATATCGTTATTGATATCGTTATAGAACGCGCAGTGGTTATCGGTTATAATTCACCGAAGCTCAAAGTTTATAAACAATAATTACTCAAAGGTAAGTTCCTTACTTACTCAAGGTACTCAAATTAAAGTGCTTAATGTTACTCCACTCAAAACCAGGTTCTGATAAGTTTGTTTCAACTCCAGCCATTCAGTTACGAAATAATTTATTAGAAGTATTTTCCAGTGGATGGCGGGTTTAATGTTTCATTTAAGAATGTACTATATATATTTGGACAATTTTATTTTTTACTTTTTACGAAATGTATTTGTTTTAAAATATAATACTGAGTGCTATTAAGTCTTTGGATACAGGAATATATGGAAAGAGCAGGGAGTATATTAAGCTGACAGTAGCGGTATAAAGTAAAGCTGGATCTACATAACTTACCGTATATTACATGTCAGTGGTGGAGAGGCTTATGTTGCGGAAATAATTTTGTGTTATTGGTATATAATACGGAGGAAAGTATAAATAGGCATAGAGATTTTTAATATGACTGTTGAGTTACTTAATTGTACCAATACAATAGATATATAGCTTATATTGTACCTTATTTTTTTTTCTAATATATAATAAAAATAATTATATAATTATCTTATAACAAAAAAATATTATTACTAAGAGTGTGCTAAAAGAGACTTGCAATTAAAATGCGGTATCATATTTTTACCCAAAACTTGAAACAGAAAGCTGAATATTTTATGCTAGCGCCTATTCGATTTTAGCTTTTTATTTATTTTATTTTAATTTTCTACTAGACCAGTGGCTGGCTTCATAAAATACAAACTTTCAAATAGTTTTTTCCACTTCTGGTTTGGCATTGAAGTAATAACTTCATCCATCAATGCTTAAAGAAATAAAGGAAGTAAGAAACACGATTCTTTCCTCAACAACCAGTAATAATATCTAAAGTTAAGCTTAGATTTTAATTTGTGTAAGAAGAAAAAAAAACAAAAAATTACATCATTTTACGTGCATATTAAAATATGTGACGCATATTAAATAATATAATGAAATAATTTCACAAAATTTTAAGTAATTGAAAAAACGTTAACACTTCTCTGTTTATTGCCACACATCAGTAAATATCTTTTAAAAGGTCCTACATTCACTTCAGATGTTTTAATGTTGTCTGGTGACAGCTAAAAGCTAAAGTGAGATCGTATTGTGTTACGGAAATTGGCAGTCGTCACGTAATTCACATACCTTTTTGTGGAACGCACATTGAATTCTTTTAAATACCAGTAAAGTATTTTAACCCATTAAAGGTCAAATGAAAACTACAAATATTATTTTTGAAATTTGTTCATTTTTATATTAAAGTAAGTAAAAAAGAAATTATTAATAAAAAAAATATGAAAAAATTTATTTTTCACGAAAATATAGGGGTGTACTCAATTGAGTACACTGACCGCCTAAGTATGAAAATTTTCAAGACACGCTTTTTCAACACCAAGTGTTTTTAGGCATTTCTTACATTGTCAACGCACTCTAGAACTGCAAACTACACACCACAGCTGTTTATCAATTTTTCGGGGATAATGTCTAACTCCATCTTGACGTAGGCCTACGACAATTGATGCAGCTTGCCTTGATTCTTGATTTTCGTTGTTCTTCCTGTCCTGTCCTGTCGTAAATAAAATCGTGAAATATGACGTCGGAACATAAGCTGATCCATGGCATTAAAAACATATATATCATATATGTAAACATAATCCACCACCTTTTTTCCGTGAACAGGAATTCTATATAATGAGACAGACTGGTCAAGTTCATCAAGACCTCTCATATTTTTATTATAAGTTTGGAACAAACGTAGTATGTCTTCATCTAACGAACAGTACATTAGTTCTCGAGGTAGCTTATGGTAACCAGAAAATATCAAAATCACAAAAAAAAAATTGTCAAGTCAATGGAATCTAGCTGAAACTCGTGTCTGTTGTTTTGGTTAGCGTATAGTTTGCTATTAGATATTATATCCATCATATCATTATCGATTTTCTTTTCAAATATTTGTACAGGGTTGAGACCCTTTAGTTGTTCATCAATAGCACTGTTCTTATTAGAGACTTCAGCTGCACTCTGAAAAGTCAAAGAATATGAAATATATGAAGTACATTTGCACCAAATTGGGTTCGGATTCGAAGATGATTGGAGGGTAGCACGAGCATCAAGTCATCTTTTTTTTTACGCAAGTTCATCATCACTGACACTGTGCGTAGATTCCTCGCTACCATTATCCACTCGATGCCTAAATATCTCAGTAGTACCAGGTACTTCTTGCGGTATGGGACACGCCGCCATATCCTCATCGGCACCCTCCTCTTCATCAGTCGATGCAGTTGGATCAGGTGGTATGATAGCCAGGTCACGTTCGTCATCTTTGCTATCCTGTTGCTTCGATAGCTTCTTGAAGCCTATAGTAACTATTTTGAGCTGTAAATCGCTGTTTATCCATTGTAAAGTATTTGAAAGAACAAACTGTTATTTTAGTTACGTATGTTGTCAGTGTACTCAACTGAGTACAGTCACATTTACAAGATTCTAGTTTTATTTGAGTAATATGTAATTAATTAAACAGTTTTTAATATCTTTCCTTTACATCTAATCTAGCGAAATAAAACAAAATAAAACACTTAAAAGAACTAATTACTTTAAAAAATAGAGAATATTTTGCTTACCTCGATGACGTTTCCGTAACTCAACTTTAACTGCCACTTTTTAAATAAAAATGTCGCACTATTCACTTATTATTTATGAATACACTTAAAGGATCTTACAATTAAGTAAAATAATGAAGTACCCCACGCACACTTAAGAGTTCTGGAATATATGCCTAAAAATATAGCTGTACTCAAATGAGTACGGTGACCTCTAATGGGTTAAATGAGATGATACATTTCTGACCGTTTATTTCATATACTTAAAAGTGTGTTAAATTAAGGAATTCCTTTATGAGATAAATCTATATATATTATAATCTATTGATTTCATTATAATCTTTTGTTATACATTTGATCTGATTATTTCTTTACATTTGACCTGAAACTTTTGTTCGTGTTGTGAAAACAAGTCATTATTTATATTACTTCTTTAAATCCGAGGTATTGTTAATAAATTTATTTTTATTGAATAATTTCATGATGTTTACAAAATAAAAATAAACTATAATTTAAGCACAATAATAGAAAGCAATAAATGCGAAATATGACATTTCGCTATAAAATATTCGTACTGTATGAGAGATATATTGTTTCAAACTCTTCTTTCACGTTTACTCCTTCTTCGCTATGTTCCTAGTTCTTGTTAATAAAATATAAAATAAGCTCTAATGGATACTAAAGCATTTGCAATTAAGCATACTTGCATAATTCCATAGGAGATGGCATAATTATCTGACTAAATAAATATAATATATAACATATTTTCACAAATACTCAGCGTGTTTCGTTTGATGACATCTCCTTAAATAATAATTGTATGTAACTGTCACCAGAACTGAATATATAAATCTAAGCATTATCCTTTGAATTAGAGGTTGCAGAATCTAAATTGCTTTATATATATTGGAAGGGATCAAGAATTTTGATATATATTATATACTTTATGTACTCGTAATACATGATTACTTAATATATACTTTTCGATTAGAAAAAAAGTTCAAAAAGAAAAGTTGTTGTAGGACTGAACGATAATAAGCTATACTATTCTTTCATGTTACAGGCTGACTTAAACATCTCTAAGAACCTGTGTTACAAAATAAAAGAGATCAAGTTCAATATAACCTTCCTTTTGGTTATGCAACAATTGAACTCAACTCAAAAGTTATAAGTGATAAAGTCGATAAAGCACTGTGTTTACTGTCACCTTTATTATTTGTATCTACTCATTTTCAAAAACTTCTTTTGCATTTTTATTAAATATACATTAGGCAATATATTCATTTTATTATAAAAAATAAAGAAAATGCTATTATTATTTCATTGGCTAAGATTTTTTTACCTAAAATTAGAATTTTTATTTTTATTTTTAAACATAATTAAGAACATTTTCTTTTTTTTTTTAAACATAATTAAGAACATTTTCTTTTCTTTGTATTAATAAGGAAATCAGAAAACAGTTAAATATTTTTTCAAATCGCCTCAAAGAGACTTAAGACCAACGAGTGGAGATAAAACGGCTAACAAGATAATTTGAAAGTAGAAAGGTAAGAAAGCAAGTACGAAAGTAATTTGTATAACGGCATTTATATAATGAAGACATTTAAATGTTGCTTGATTTGTTGGGATGCTTCTTATTTCTTGCCACCATACTTCTTTATTTTTAAGTAAATCTAGTTAATTTCAATTAGGACCACACATTTAAATTAACGTATTTTAAGCTAAACAGACAAAAAGATCAATAGATCACATTTCCCAAACTAAAGATATTTAAAAACATAAATTCGTATTATTAAAACAGTGCTTTTAGCTATGGAAACTAAGAAACTTATCCGTATAAAATTCTTATCACTACCGCATACCAATAAGTAAACTTGAATCTTAATACAACGCAATGAAGACAAGCTTGAGTAAATTACTTAGTATCGAATAGTAGTTACTAGTTCTGTTAGACAACACATTCCTATAAATAAGAAAATGAAATGATTCTTTTAATAGTAGCATCTTAAACAAAGTTCATAGTATTGTAAACAAACACAACTTTTACTTAACTTACTGAAGAAATATTTATCATTAATATTATACAAGCGCAATTAATTTTTTTTTCTATTAACTCACAATATATATATAAATATTTCATATAGTATTTGATGGCCAACAATAAGCACAACATCTACATGTTTATATGTTTCTATTTTCATTTGTAGGACTGATACGGGAAATAACTTTAAGTTATTAATCTAATATTATCTTAAACACATACAAGAAATAATTTGTGTTAAAATATGTTTAACATGACCATATGTATCATGACATCAACAAATACACGAATATTTATTTATCTTAAAATTCAAGCGCTTATAATAACATTTTTAATTTTTTGAATTAAGATATTTTCTTTTAATTTCTTTTTTTTTTAATTTTTTTTCCCTTTTTAATTAGGGATTAATTCATTATTCTTTTATTATTAAAATAAGACAGTAATCTATATCGTAAAATTTTATAATTATATTATAATATTGACAAAGAATGGGTATAAAAGTTAATTAATGCTTCTTTTATGTTTAAGAAAAGCACAAAAGAATGCACAATGTTAACTTAAGCTTTCTTTTTAATTGGTTCAGTTTTAATCTACTAAGTTATGATGAATATTTATTATTACGGTGATAGTTTCTTGGAGAGAAATAGTTTTATATCATCATAGTAACCACAGTAATTATTTACACATATAATATGAATTATTTCATAGTTACACCGCATTCATTTTAAATGAAATTAAATAATTGATCACCAAATTAAATTGTAAAAAAATGCTTTTAATTTAAAAAAATTAAAAAGAAGCTAAACTGGTGCTTCGGGTGGGTTGCACCCGAAGCACCAGTTTGGCTTCATTTAACTATCATTAAAGAAAAGTGCCTCAGTAAGCAATAACTAAACTACTAAGAACTAAAATTAATCAAACATATAAAGTTAATGATTCATTTTTTGTTCTTACTCGGCACATTACGATACACCAGCCACTATTTCTGATGACTTAAAGTTTAAGTTATTTTTCAATTAAAATATTACTTAATATGACTTTTTCTTTAACTATCATGATGGAAGTTATGTTATGTTATGTTATGTTATGTTATGTTATGTTATATTCCTGAGTATTGAAACATGTATATACTATATAAAATTTTCTTTTATATTTTAACCCAAAACCAACCTTTGGAAAATCTTACAAATTATATAAAGCTTAATATTTCTAGAAACTGGGTATTAATAATAATATCTAACCAGAGGTAATTTGACAAAGAAAAAGAAAGGTCAGGACAATAACATATTACTACGGATATGATATCGTTAACCCTATACATATTGTCATATATATATTTGTTCGCCTTTAATTTTGATACGCCAAGCGTCTTGTCCACCTGAATGTCCTAACTTAAGATATTTTTCTTCATATGATTTTTTAACCATATCATATTATTGGAGCATTACTTATTAATTTTATCTATTTTAATATGATTTCATGACTTTTGTAACACGCTGTGTAACGTGCTATTTTCTATTTAAAACAATTAATATAGGAATTTATAACTAATAATGTAATATAATTTCAAAACATAGTGCAAGATTGAAGTTGTGTTATCAAAAAAAAAAAATTCTGGTAAGGAAAGGAACACATTATTGCATAAGCCTTCATAGAATGGCTTAACTTGAGTTTGAAGTAGCCAAGACAAAAAGAATCTAAAATTCCTTCATATCATACAATATATTGATCAAAATATTTAAATATTTTCGAGAATATTAATGGTTTGTACAATATATAGGTTCCTAAAAAAATATGTATTAATTTAAATCCAATCTACAAATATAATCTAGTAATCTATAAACTAACCCAAATCTTTTCATTTATAATTTAAAAAAGTATATACTTTGTAGTAGAACCTTTCAAAGACTGTGTTTTTATTATTAATAAGATATATATAGTTATTTTACCGTAGTGAACCTAACGATATTAGGATTCGTCGTATCGTTTAAATATTCTTACTCATCTCACGGAATATAGAGATGTACCTACTTAGCTTAGTAGCAGTATTAGTAGTAGTAGTATTAGTAGTAGTATTAGTATTAGTAGTAGTATTAGTAGCAGTATTAGGAAAATTGAACGAAGCGAACGAGATATGAGAGTTCTTTTAGGTTTTATTGTACGGAATTTGTCGTTTCATCAATTTTTAAGTTATTTTAATGTTTTATTTTCTTTAGCATTTAATATAATAATAAATTTATTGACCATAGACAAAGTTCATTTTACTATAACTTTTTTTCTAGACTGATTTTTTTTGTTCTGTTTTTTGCAGAACCATCTTTACTAAAAGATCTAGCCATGTGCTACATTCTAAAAAAAATACATCTATAAGTTTTAAAATTACCGATGTCGTACAACAGCAAAATGAACGGTTAAGAGCTTCACTTACGCTTAGCTCTATTATAAAGTTAAGAGCAGTGGAATTTAATACAAATATTTTTTTAAAAGTTACTTTTTAAATTAGATGTCTCTTTTTATTATCACTAAATGATTAAAAAATATGCTCTCAGATCTAACGCTTTTTTACAAGTACCATTCAATACTGAACTCAAAAGATCACTCAAAGAGGATTGTTAAAAAGATTTCTTATACAACTATTGAATGGAAATAATTTTTCAAATGTTTCTTCTACAATCAGACATCCGAGCTGTTACAATAAAGATTAATAAACTGATATCTTTTTATTACACTATACATATTCTACTTTACATGATCTCAGAATATATTAGTAGTGAAAATTATAATTAAAACTACGTTAATACTGTTTTGATTTTGTTTGCAAAATATTATATATAAATAACTTATAGCAAATATTAAAATAAGTTATTAAAAGCTTCATTCATGATCTATCTGTAAACTAATAACTGACTGCTGTTATCATCGCAGTGACAATGTTCTTCATTTTCTTTTGTCTTATTTGAATGTTGGTAAACTAAGTTGATATTATTACGGCATTGTAACAAATTAATAATATTTAAAAGATATCAAATAACAAATATAACAATTAAATTAAAAGAGACGACATTGACATACTAATAGTTTCTCACATGTTACTTACAAGCGGTTGTTAGGTTTTGGTGAGATCAATTTGATCGTTGTGATGTATCAACAACATGTCTGTTTTTAAATTATATAAATTAAAAAAATAGGATTTTTTGTTGGCCGTGACTGAAATTACATTAAATATTCAAATATAAAAATTGTATAATGATTTAAAACTTATTAGTATAATTCGATGACTCAATTCAGGTATTATAGTTTGGTTTTGTTTTTAATAAAATGTATATATTAATAATTGCAGGTAAACAATGACAAGAGGTGAAAAAAAATACAATTTACTTTCTGAGCTTAATTACATAAATGAATTTATACTTGTCCTAAATCAATAAACATAATAAAAATAAAGCATAATTTATGTAAAACAAACGTCACCTGGATAACAATTAATATGACACAAAATAAAACAAACTTCCAAGAGATTGTAGAGAATTATCTGAAATTTTCACATCTTAAGAGTTAAATGTCAGAGATTATATAACTCTCTGAGAGTCGGCGTAGTAAGAATTTCTTATGTAATATGATGTTATGTTTCTTGTTAATGTAATATATAATTTTTAAAATGATTTTATATCAACATATATTTATAAATTTGTTTGATTTACATATCTTGTTGATATGTTTTATTGAAATAAAAAAATATATTGCATTTACTGTACATAAAAAAAGTATTAATTTTTAAGCATATATCTCACAAATATATATAGATGATGCGAAGTTCCCCGGGTCATTTAGTTTTACATAAAACAAAAAGAAATACAAGACGGAGTTACAGGTTAATGTCCTTGTCCACAGTGTAGTGTAATAAATAGCGTAATTACATTAAGTCCTTTTTAAGTACGAATTGTGTAGTATTAACTCTGTGAAGTAATGAAATATATAAATATTTGAATTTCATTATACTAAGCCATTGATTAAAGCGTTCTAATGCAAATGTTATAATAGAACTCTCTCAATTTTATTTATTAAATTATATAAAAAGTTTAACAATTTTTAACTATGACAAAGTTATTTTTACCTCTCAACTGATATTTTAGCTTTAAAACAATAATGTTAATAAAATTCAATAACGAACTTTATTTTCCCTTTACAAATTACTGGGATTAAGGATTTAATTTTACTTATTCATTCATATTGAAAACATTACATTTAAGTAATAAAAGTATTAGAAAAGAAAATATAAAAACAACTATAATTTGATATAAGTACGTTCAATATGAGATAGATACATTGCTCTCAGTACTTTACTCTAGAAGATATTGATGAAAAATAATTGTATAATAATACGAGCTTATACGCAATATGAGCCTTACTCAAGTATAGATTATAATATATAATATTTCTTTACACTATATTGCCATATAATATAACAATTCAAAATGAGAAACCTTAAAAATAAGTAGCCTAGAAAAACCAAAGAAACAAAAATTAAACGATTTATTAAAAATTTACATACAAAGAAAAAATAATCTTTTAGAAAAAAGGAAAAAAAATTGGATGAGCTAATCTTTAATTAGAGATAACTATCCGCTATGCATGTATGTAAAAAAGATGAATTTAAACGTGTATAATAATAATTAATATTACGAAAAGTTTCCCGTAATCTAGTGATAAATAAATGCAAATACAGTGAATAAACTGTCACATTTCACATTGTGTGTATACAATGCTCTCATCGTTAAGACGAAGTTTTATTCTTTTTATTTATGTGTTATTTCGAATGGAATTGTTTTCTCATTGTCTTCATATTCCACATTGTCACAATTATAGCACTAATTGCGTAAGAACTAATTGATCCAAATATACTCCAATTTAAATGACCATACAACAATGATTATAATTTTCTTTCATACCTATAAGTTGTTTTTATTAAAATTATTAAAATATTATGCTCTTTTCCTAGTAATTAAGACATAACTTTTATATATTATAATTTATTAGGATCTTCTTTAGTCATAGTAGAAAGCTAAGAAACAGCTTGTTTCAATGCCCTACGACTAGTGAAATTGTCATGGCAAGACTGTCTTTATTTATAATCATTTGATAATAATGATTTTTCATTCTTATTAAATAATTAAATCTTATTTTAAATAATTTTTGGTTCACACTCATTCATATCCATGGTTGGATAAAACATTTTCATTCTTAACGTGGATGTATAAATATACATTCACAAATTGTACCAAAGTCAAAACAAATATTTGCCTCTGAGTAATATTGTTCCTGTTTCTCTACAGGTGACATTCACTCCTTTGGCAAATCAATCCCCATCTACCACATTTTGTATTTTTAAATTATATTTTTTATATTTACTTATGAAATTGAACACAAGAATATTTATAGGGATAACATTATAACATATATAACCAGGTTTGTGGTATTATAAAGAGTATGTTATAATAGAAAAACATAAGCTATCTAGAAAAGAAACGTTTCTTAGTTTCTTGATTCCCATGGTTATATCGTTTTCTCCTGTAAATTTAAATTTTAGTACTTTTGATATCAGTTATGTTAATATTCATGTATGATGTATGAAATACGATGATGATGATGTATGAAATTCAAATGATAAAACTTCTTGGTAGCGTTTCGTAATGAACAATTGTATTGATAATATCCCTTAAGAAAAAAAATTAAGTATAGCCGTCTCATTTTTGTTAGTGTTCCGTAGTTTTCTAATGGTCGTATTGACTGGTACTTCGTTTCTAGATATGGTTTATACTTTCAAGGTTCATCATCGGTTACAATGTCAGAAACACGACTGGAAGACCCTGATTCTGAGTTTTCAATCATATCATGGCACTGTCATGTACGGCTTTTTTCTGGTGAAGGAATCTTCTAGTTATTCCGGGGTATCTGTGTTCGTAAGGGAGGATGTAGATTTTTGAAGGTCGGGACTTGTCTGCGTGTGGAAATAGACGATTACGTCAGAGTCTACGCATGCCTCTACAGGTCCCGAGGTAGTAATGCGAAACGGATCAACTCTTGGGCTACGTCTAGAGTGTAGTGTCCATATAACGTCTAGCTCGCACAAAATCTGTGACCCGACGCGTTTGGCACTACAAGTCAGTGGACTGGGATGGAATGCAGTTTTTTTTGTGTCCTATCCATAGGGACCGATTTGTTTCCTTTCTAATGATCCCAGTGACTACGCTGCGGCTATAGCTAATGTGATACTACAGGGCATGGAACTATATGTACCAAGCTCTGTGGTATCACTTGGTGGCAGATCGCGCGGCCTTGGTTTGTTAAAGCTGCAGCAACTGACAAACAAAGTCATACCAAGCTTGGGCGTTTGTCACTAAGGATCCGAACTCTAGAGTTCTGAAGAGGAAATATAAACGTGCATCCAGGTTCTTCAAAACAGCAAATTGCTAGAGCTTGTGGGTGGGATGCCACCAGGGGCACATACTCATGGTACAGGGGCACATAATATATGGTATAGTAGGGGATCACCAGATTTCTTACGCGGTTGAGCTTACACGTCGCTTTTTAAGGTTTTTGCTCGGCCCTAAGTCCATAAATACTCTGTGCGTCTTCTAGCGCATTTACCGCAACGGTGGTATTTCCGGATTGAAACGGAAACCTCCAAGACCGGAAGCACTTTTGTGAATCCTCGGATGTCACAAGAGTTCATTAGCGATAGTTATCACGTATCATCAGCAAAAATATATGTTTTTTCTACCACTGTATTAAATTTTAATTATAATGTTCTGAGAGGGTTAGCAAAATAACGTTTGCTTAAATAATTTACAACCAAATGGTTTCATAAAATATTTAAAATTATCACTATTTTTAAATTATATTTACTATTGAATAAATAGAGACAGGGCACAAAACTAGTGCAGTGAATATTTAATATAAGTTTCTGTATGCGATGTACTTTTTAAAAAATTTACCGATTATTTCTATAATTACTTGTTATTGTAAATACTACATGTTACATGTTCTTTTAAAACACAATGC
Organism: Melinaea menophilus ssp. n. AW-2005; assembly: GCA_918358695.1. Taxonomy (NCBI): domain Eukaryota; kingdom Metazoa; phylum Arthropoda; class Insecta; order Lepidoptera; family Nymphalidae; genus Melinaea; species Melinaea menophilus. Next base: position 18,151,296 of record OU911048.1, read on the forward strand.
TTTAATGTGAATTAATTAAGAGGATTGAAATGTGAACCATTTTAAATGGACGTTGTAAATAGTTTAGTGAAACGATAAATGATGTGTATTTTGTAGCTTCATTTGTATGCTTTGGACCAATTCATGTTTGATTTTCATTATTTTTGTTTATAATTTGTAATGTAATGGTCAAATACTACTATTTGAGAATAATTAATAATGAACGATGCTTCACAATCAGTGGCCGTTTTATATTAGTTTGTTAAATGACTTATGTACAAGTACAAAACAATATATAGTAAATCCAAAAATGACTTAGTCTATTATTAAAGCTTTAACTTTACTAGGTCACAACGAAAACTTATTGAAATAATTTACAAGTTTACATAAGTCTTCTGAACTTCAGTCAACCTCTGAATGTCTTTTACTAACAAAGTTTCACAGCTGATAGTTGAAGAAACAAATTCTATCTTAAAAAAATCTATTTCAATAAGACTCTAACAAAACGTTTTACTTATTTTAACCAATCATATTAACTTTTATTAATTATTATTTTTTATACGCAAAGATCGTGTGAGATTCATTAAATAACATTTTTTTGGGATCAATAACGTACTTTTTTATTATAATAATTTATAATGTATACATACAAATATCTTGCTTCAATACCTGGTAAGGAATTATTGTTTTATATGAAATTGTTTATTCTCTCTGTACATTTGTTTTTTTTTTTTCAAAATTTTATATTATATGATATAATACACTGATCCGAATAGCATTAATTTACTAGAATTTAGGCAAAAGCATCGAATAATGTGCAGATTAACTCCAACAAATGATAACCATGATTTACGCTAAGGCGCTGCTGGGCTATTTACTTGCGCCGTAGGTATTTACTAATAAAATAATATTTTATGTTTGTTATTTGAACTAGTATTACTAATCATACTTACATATGCCGCAAGTTTTTCTTCCGTTATGTTATAATATACTCAATTAATCTGATTTAACCACGATAGGGTGTAGCTTTAGCTTTCAAAGTGCTTTATATACACAATATTACAAACCAGTAGTGGAAATTAGTTGGCTAGTAGATACTGTATTATAGTAAACCCTTAGCATGTAGTACCTGATCCAATATTCAAGCAACATTGTTTAATAGATTTTTATGTTAGATCTATTATTATACAGAATATAAATGTAATAAAACATATTTTAGTTAACTTTTATTTATTTTTTATTAGAAGCGGTTAGCGTTATATTGTTACATTAAAATGGCGATCATGTTATGTGTAGGACGTGATTCAGAATAACTTATGTAAGCAAGTGGAATCAAACAATATGAATATAAAATATAATATAATATGGATATTAATGTTTCAAATATTATTAAAAATAATAAATTACCAAATTTTGTTTGCTGACAAATGCGTTCGGATAAGACAAATGACGACGCACAAACTTCTCTCTGACAAGGGTCAACAATATGATTCGGCGATTTCTTATTGTATGTTTGACTTACCTTGTCAGTTTGCCAGATTACTAATTAATGTACTGTCAAGGACATATTATGTACAACTTACGTAGTAAGAGGAAAATATCTTACTCTATTAATATTTGTTGACCACTAATTTGACTGCAAAAATACGTATTAATCATATTCTTAACTTTTTACCAAATTTATTGTTTTTCATTATTTATTTTTTTTGTATTTTTTTTTATTATATTAGCAAACAGAAAACATCGAGGATATAAGAATTTAGATAGAGTTATTGCAACATAACAGGTGACTATATTTCACTTTTCTTTAAATTTTTTTTGTAGTCAAGTTTTTTTATTGTTTTACCGTAATTTGTATGGAATTTTTTAAGCTTAGTTCAAAATAGAATAAACTGTACAGTTGGCCTAAGTGATCTTTTGTACTAATGATAAGTTTTTAGTTCAGTTAGTTTATGTTGTTGTTTTTCTTCTAAAATTCAAATATATTACTCGTATATTCCATGATTACCCCACATGGAGATAATATATTTGAGGAGTATTTTGAAAATAGTATATTTATATAGAATATAAATAGTAGTCCAATAATGTATTTTAAGAAGTATTCAGTGAAAATTGAAAGCTAGCAACAGAATGAATAGAGGAATATTCCTTATATATTTTTTTTTAGAAGAAAAGCTGCTTGTCTTGATTGAGATTAATGCCTTAATTTTTTAATGTGTTTATTTTTGTCTTAAACTTGTCCTTTTATTAAATAAATAAAGGATAGTATAATAATAGCGAAGGTAAAATAAAAATTATAAAGGAACAATTATAAGATATTTTTAATTCTTAATTTATTTTATTCGATTTAAGTTTTTTAATTTTAAAACTTCCTGAAAATAAAAAGCTTTGTAAAAAATATTAGAAATCGGAGAATAGTTCAGTGTTCTTACAATAATTCTAATAGTATCTGACTATCGAACTCAAAACTCTATATTAATTTGTGTGAATTTTTTTATTATAGAAAATAAATACATGAACATTTGATTGACTATTCATAGAGAAAAGCTTAAAATTTATAAAGCTAGAAAGTGCTTTTAAGACATTGACTAACACTTTAATAATCATTTCTTCAATATTTATTAATACTCGGCATAAGTCCAGTTGATATTTATACTATTCTCTGATGGTTCTATTGTATTTCACAAAATTCAGCCAACACTCGTATGCGTGTGTAGGAAGAGAGAGTTTTAGATAAATAAATTGTTAATTAAATTACATATATTACAATACGTAATAATAGACATTTTAAATATTATATAAGATTAAAGAGACTAAACAGTTTTATAATAATCATCTTATTGTATACATTTGTATTTTTATTATTTAAAAAAAAATAAAGAGGAATCTTAACAGAGATACATTACAACGGTGACATAAAAATATGGCCATCCGCAAGAAACTGTATCGATCAAACAAATTTATGGTTAACAACATTTAATAAAAAATATAAATAATAATTAATGATCGCAAAATATAATTTTCTTCCTAATTTTAATAAATTTCTTAATAATCAAATTATTGTTAGAATGTGATTCATTAACATGATATATTATAAATAATTATAGTGTCATTTTTTCTTCTATTTGATGAATCTTATTTTTTATTTGCAAACAACTTTTATGTATGTATATCCAGTTTTTTTTAAATCGTTTAATAATAAAAAGTATGCATGTTAAAAACTTTTTTTTTAGCCTTAAAATTAGGGTCATTTCATTTCACCGTACTCGGCGCACTAAAGGGACTACGGGAGCGATATCAACAAATTTTATTTTTTTTTGTCTTTTTGGTCGCTAACTTTTTTTAAATAATTTGTAATTTCAGTATAGTTCTATTTAGTATACGGTATATTTTAGTCCTAAAATAGTATGAAAAATTATAGTAAAATAAAATTAAGATGATACGATACGAATATAGAAATTTATAGTAAATAGCTTTAATTATTAAATGAAAATTAAATTTAGGATTCTTAATTATATGTATTGTGAGATATCGGGTCAAATGTTTTATATATTCTTGTGCAAAACGCATTAAAACCATCGTGACCATAATTTTAACTCTAACGATGTTCATAACAAATTCACAATTTTTGAATACAAGATTTGAATATAGGATTAAATGTTTTTTTTTTTAGTTTTACTAGATCACAATTTAACGAACGATTACATACTAGCTTACAGACGAAGAAAAAGTTCTTCGTCTGTAAAGACAAATGTAACTTGTCTAGGAAATCTTCAATATGGTTTAATATTTTTTTGTGTAATAAGACAAGGCTAAAGGTAGGATAATCTTAATAAATTCTATTGTCAACTAAGGGAATTCAACAGGGTTGACTTGTTACCTCTTATATTAAAAAAGATAAAGTTGTTGAGTAAATTAAAACAAATATAATTTTTGTGTTTTTTTTTTTTATTAATTTAAATTAAATTGAATTGAAAACAAAATACTGTCTTATATGTATATATATTTATATCAGTGTTTTATTCACTTTAGATACCTTATACTTAACGTTGCTTTTTTAAAAATTTTATTATTTTTAACTTAACCTATGTGAAGGAAAGTTTTGACATAATTGTTTATGTCATAACTTTCCTTGGGAATTTAAGAAGACTCTCGAGGCTTCTTATTTGTATGATATATAAAAAAAAATGCACTTTTAACTGTAATCTAATTTCCGTTTGTCTCTAGAAAGAACTCTATAGACAACTAATTCAGTACTTCAATTAAGACTTTATGTTCTTTATGTTACTTCCTTTCATATTAGTTTCCTCCTCATTGCAATTGATTTTTAATATTATTTTAATTTATGATTAATAAATAATAAATACCCAGATCAAGTTGGCATTTTTTTTACAAAATAATATAAAATATAACATAATTGTTTTTGTTTTGATTTGGGTATTTTTTAAACTTTTTATGTAAATTTTAAATAGTTTCATATAATGTAAAATGAAACATCCCTGTTAAAATTATTAATACTTAATAAAATGTGTGATCACTATAGTGATACTAATGTTTGATGTTTTGTTACTTAACCTTTCTGAAATAATTTTGTTTGAAACTTTTAAAATAAACCTAATGAGAGAATCAAGTACATTAGTTTAAAACAGTTAAATTTTAACAAGATCTAATAGCTATTCTAATAACTTCTCTCTTAAACCATAAGCTAAAGTTTGAAGTAGTTTATTAAGTAGTCTGTTAAAATTTTAATTATAAAGTTATTTAATAAAAACGTAATTTAGAAGTAATAAAGGCATTTTAAACACAAAGTACAAATAATAACAACATATGTATTAAAATTAGAATCAAATTTGTTCCTACGCACATAATTTGTTGAAAGTTAACGTATAGGTTAAAGTTAAAGTATAGGTTAGAGGATTATTATTAATAAAAGTTTACATACGTCTATGGTAGAAATGGAAACTAAACGATAAAAATAATCCACGTGGAGTTTTTTTGTTAATAATCTAATTTCAACCTTCTGTAAATTGCAACGTTTACATACAGTGAGTTCTGCATGAAAATGACAAGTTTATAAATGAGAATCAATATAGGAGTAATGACAGTTATTGAGAGAGTTCTAAAAATTTCATACTTTCTGATTCTAAACTTATAATCAACATAAAAACTAAAAATAACATTAAACGTGGTATGTCAGGTCCTTACGGAACAAAAAATAATAATATTTTCTGTAAATTACAACCGTTCATAACATATATATATATCTCATTAATACTACAAGGGTGGTCTGAAAAGTTTTGGACCTAACAAAGATGAAAGACTTTTTTCTGATTTATTTCTCCTTGTAAGTCCATACACTTCTCAAAGTGATGATCCCATCTTCGCAACAAATCCAAAAATAACTGCGTTCTTCTCCGAGCGCAATTTTTTGATGAGGGGACAAAACTTAAACTAGAACTAGAAATTGGGGCTAGATCTGAGTGAGTATAGCCGATGGTCAAGCAGTTGAAACAGGATTCTCTTTGTCTGCAAATGTTGCCGTTTTTCTGCTATCTTTAATATTTTAATTCAGCGATCATGTAGCACCAATTGGTGGACTTTGGGGAAGTTTTCTTCCGTAATTGCAGTTTTTGGACATCCTAAACGTTCGTCATCTTCCAAGCTCTGACGGCCACATTAAAATGCAGCTGCTCAAAATATCAATGTGGTCAATGATAGTGCAGAATAACCGTACGCAGAATTCAACTCTACTTTGATTTGCGTAGGCGTACTGAATATACTCGATATTCGGTTTTATCCATTCTGACAAAAACATTTACTTCAACTCACTCAAACGACTGTTACATTAAAGAGTTTTAGTCATATTGGAAACAATATGAAAGGTTCAACCTAAATCATGTTGTCATGAGAACGAGTAAGAATAAGGCTGGGAAGTCGCTTATAATAAGTCAATATATTATAACTTATTCGAATAAATAGAGGAGAAGAATTCTAGATTGCAGAAATGTCACAATATTATTGTGTGTAGGCAGCAATAAAGATTTTACCACCTTTTATACTGGTCTTGAATCAAGAAATACAATATAATATTAAAGTATAATTTATGTGAAATACATTATCCGGATAGCAATAAAGATATCTTAAAGACAACAATTAAATTTCCGAGAGAATTATATCAGAAATTACATAAGTCTCTAAGAGTCAATGTTGTAAGAAATTCTTTTGATGTATATTAGAGACGTGTTAAACTAACATATATATGAAATGATGCAATTCATGATAAATAATAAAATATTTCGGGCCTAATCACCAGAAAGGGTTTTTGCCTGGCATTTCTGGATGCCTCGAACATAAAAAATTACTATCGGAAAGCCTTAAAGATGCCAGAACTAGTGAAAGACAAATAACGGTATGTTGGATAGACTGAGAGAGCGCTTTCGGTTCGGTACGACATGAACTGATGATGTTCGCGCTAAGGTGGTATAACTTTCCAACGTTAGTTAGTGACATAATTGCATCATATTATTCAAAATCAACATTTTCCATAATCACAATTGAAAATCATTCCAAACCATTCAATTACAACATAGGTTTATTTCAAGTCTTTTTCCAATTATATTTAACGTAGTCATCAATATTTTAATAAATAAATTGATTAAAAACGAAAAAAAATGGGGTTATCGGTTTAAGTTTAACAATAAATACACGGAATCCATACTAGCATTTGCAGAGGATCTCGCGATACTGACACGCAGTCCAAAACAATGTCAGCTACTTTTAAATGTTGTGGAGGATTTCTGTGTTTGGACGGACGAATTGAGGACAAAACCAAATAAATACTAAACCAAGTCTATGTCTGGGTAGGCGAAACACCAGATAGATATACCTCTTACGATCCGGGTCTTATAATAGGCGGTAAGTGCGTTACTACAATTACCGACGCAGCTCCGTTCAAATTCTTAGTCAAAAAATCGATTACCAAGGACGCACTCCATCGTTAGATATAATAGTCGATAGCTTTTTGAATGATCTAAAAAAGGTAGACAATCAACCAACAAGTAACATTAAAAAGAGTTGGATATACGATAATTACTTAACATCACGTCTAAATTGGCCTTTCCTCGTTTACGATATCAATAAGACCCTTTTGTTGCAGTTAGATGCAAGCGTCATAAGAACATTGAAGTCATGGCTCGGGTTAGCGCATCCAGCGGACTCTTCTACCTTATTTAGAGACCGACACAACTTTGGGTTAAAATTAAAGAAACCATCGGAACTCTATAAACACCTTAGAGTGACCAAAAGACATATCATCTGAAAATTTAATGATGATACTATAACGTCTCTCCCAAAAAATAAAATTGCCGCAGAGCTAGAGTCACGACTTCAATTCCATAAACAATTTATGATAGGTGCTCAAACAAATAAAGCAGGGCTAGGATGAAGTAGGAAAGAACAAGACTTAGAAATTATAAAATCCTTTATTCGGCAAGATGAAAACAATACTTACCGGTTGCACGCGATGAGCTTAGAATTGCAAAATGAATGGGTGACCATAGGAGATTTTTGTATTCCGCTAGCTTTGAGATGGCGTACCCTGCTTCATGATTGGTCACCAGCATTATTAAAATTTTATCTTAATGCATTCCAAATGACTCTCCCAGATCAAAGTAACTTAGTGAGATGGGGCAAAGCCACCTAAAAATCTTGCAACATCTATGGGGAGGCAATAGGAACGGCGAAACACTTGCTAGTAGGGTGTAGGGTACTTCTAAATAGAGGTAAATACTCGCGTCGCCACTATAAAGTACTTGAAATCATACGAAAGGCAGATAGTCTCTCTGTAGCAAGAGCGCAGAAGGATATAAAAACCACCGAAATATCAGTAGAGTTTGTAAAGGCAGTTTCGTCCAAAAAACGTAAACTAAAACCTTATTCCATCTTGGACGCGTCTCCTGATTGGACTCTCATGATGGACACGTATGAAAGGCAATACAAAATCCCCGGGGATGTTTGTGTTTCGTTATCTAGGTTGGACTTATTCCTGTACTCAAAACAACTAAGGCGCGTTATACTTGTGGAGCTTACTGTACCCTGGAAAACAAATATACCCAAAGATCATACATTTTAGCTCAACAAGTATTACGAACTATGTAACGAACTGATCAGAAATAAATTTATAGTTAATTTGTACACTGTAGAAGTAGGAGCGAGAGGTATAACAGCAAAATCTCTCTACAATTTATTTAAGGACCTCGGCCTTTCTAGAAGGATCATCATTTCATTTCTGGAACGTATTTCAAAGGCGGCTTTAGTAGGTTCTTACGATATTTAGTTAGGTAGGGAGAGGAACGTGAACAGTGAAGGTGAGCGTGTATGCGCATAGTAAAGGGGCCCCTTAAACCTACACCTGGGTCGCAAGCCCCGGCATTGTTTGCACTCCTCTTCTTGCAACGCGATGGGCCCAGTATCCGCACGGTGAATCCATAGAATGCTAAGGAGCTTCGTCTCGTCTCATTTATTTACTTATTTATTTATCTTCACGCCATATCTCTTGGGGGTAGCCAGAGACGACAGAGCGCCAAACGCTACGGTCCCTGCATACCTCTTTCGCCTCGTTCACAGACATTAACCTCTTCATACATGCCCTTATATAAAGTTGTTATATATCTAACATATAACTTCTCAAGTAGAATTAAAATAAATAAATTGCTATTACAATAAATAGTTTTATATGTGTATTTATTATTTTCATTCGAATTTTGAATAAAATATGTTTTTTCTCTTCCTCATTAAAATATGTATACAGAATTTATTTTGTGTATTCATAGTTCCTAGTCATTCAAAGTTAATATTTTGATAAGTTAAGATTATTAAGTTTCCTAAGCTGTGATGTCACGATATATATTTCAAATTTATTCATTCTTTTATTCAAAGTAAGCATTTCAAAATAAAAAACAATAAAAGAAGCTTGATATCGGAAACCGTAATTTCACATGATAAGCTTGCAAGTTTTAAAAGAGCACATTTTATTTAAGCTACATAGTTTATTGTATTTAAACTACATAACTTATTTACTCCAGATATCAAGAAAATATAAAAAAAAAGTAAAATGACAAGAAAATATGTTAGACAAATTAAGTAAATAGTACATAAAATGAACAATGCAATAAATCCAGGGTTTTACATCTGAGATCTCCTAGACCTTTCTTCTTCACACAAGGAGTAGATTTAATTAACACGTAAGTACTCTCCCTAGAGCACTAGAGTTAAAACAACATTTGTCTCATTCTTATAGAAACTGTTGAAAATTCTTTAATTGATGATATTTTTAATGTTCCCTATAATAAAAGGTTCCTGCTAAATGAGAAAAGTTATTTATATACAATTGATTTGGCATTTTGATATATTGTTATATTAAATTAAAAAATACGCGGTAGAACATGAGATTACCATCAATAATTTAACTTACTTTTTTGCCTCATAACAAATACAAATTTTTGTAGGTAATGACTTTATGGATATGTATATGGCACATATCCATAAAGTCATTACCTACAAAAATTAAAGTGGAATTTTTAATTGCAACTATTTTACCCATAACTGAATACGACTAAATTAAAGCTCTAATTAGCACAGAATTTTTAAAATACAAAATTTATAACATAATATTTACCACTTAAAACGCAATTTTATTTAAACGGTTGTAATTAGTTCAACTTTTGTATAATTGTTAAGGTCATTTTATGCTTACTTATTTTCTTTTTTTTTGGGACCAGAGGTACAGTGTTGGTATTACACAGGTTAAGGGTTCATGTCCCGCTCATGTTAGTAAAGTTTACTTCCTATATATAGCTAAAATTGGGTGTTGCTGCATCCTTTATTTTTTTTAATGACTCAATGACTACTTCTTTATATACTATTGAATTACAAATATAAAATTAGTTTAAAATTGGATACTTTTTCTGGGATATTAGAAGCCAGCCATTTTATTGTTGCCTATTCGCATTATATATTAATTGATAGATCCCAATGGATCAAAAGACAGATTTGAATAAGATTGAACAATTTCAATCTTATTCAAATCTGTCTTTTGATATATATCCGTATTAAGACTTTATTCTATCTTCATCCTTTTGAAACTGCTACTACCATTCCGCCACAATCACCGGATAAATTGAAGATTCTTTATTCTTCCCTCCTTGCGACATCTCTTCTGCCTGTCTGTCTATTTTATTTTATTTAAAGTCCTTTGCTTTGTTTTTTTAAAAATCTGTATATATAATAAAAATTTTAATATATATATAGCCGGATATAATCGTACATTTACTTCAGCTGCTAGTTCATTTTATAATAGATGAGCGGCCATAACGATATCATTATAATAGGTGAATCCTATAATACTTATCATAATGATGCAATCAAACATAAATAATATAATATAATAAGTAAATATTGTATTAAATTCACTAGTGGTAGTATTCTCAGTTTCATGCCGAATGTACTCGTATGTACCGTATAATGATCTCATCGTAAAGATGATGGTTTATATTTTTTATTTATGTGAATACATTTATTTCTTTATTATCTTTATTATCTGCTCTATTTTATTGTAGCACTAATTATATACGAACTGATTAACTCAAATATGATATTTTTTAATATTTGTATATTGTTTCTGTTCCTATCCATAATACTCGTGTGTATATATCATGCTTTTTAATTATACATCAGTTCAATAATTTTTATGTGATGTTGCTTCAAAAAGAAGTTTTCCAAACGGTTAAGAGCTTCGCTTCCACTTAGCTCAATTATTCATGATATTAATATATAAAATTAATAATAAAGTAATATATTACAATTATGTCGTTTGATGGTTAAGTGATTTGTGAATCACTTTATATATCCGGGTCAAGGTCACCACTTCATATGACGGTAGTTTAAAATAAGGATCACTTGACATTCATATTAATTTGTCCTTTAGATAAGACATTATTTTCTTAATGTATTAATATTAATTACTATATATCTATCATGTCTGCTACATATATATATATATATATATATATATATATATATATATATATATATATATATATATATATATATATATATATATATATATATAGAATGATGAGATTGTGGTGTCTGTTCGTAGTCACTAAATAGTAGTTTTTTACATGTATATCCTTATAAAAAAGATTTTTTTTACATTAACTAAGCGAACAAAGTCACAAACTAGAGCTAGTTTATTTTTGTTTAGTATGGTACTGAAACATAACTCAGTTTTAATAAAAATGCTTATATTAATTCATTAATTTAACGTTTAATGTAAATGTAACAGACACTACTTTATATATTAATCATAAATATTCACAGTTCTATGAACTCGATATTTTAATGATATCAAAAGTATAATCGGATATTTGATTATTGTCCTAATATAAATAAAATAATTTTTTTACTTTCATAGACTTTGTAAAAGTACATATTTTTTGAGATAGAGTTATAAAATGAACTTAACAAACAATTGTATTATTATTTGTTAATTACTTGGAACATGGATGTAGCTTATTAAATAATAAAAACTTTTTTATTTCTAATCATTCGATGGATATTCATTATGATATTACAAGCCTTAACACTCGCTGAACGTATTAAATAATGGCTGACGGACAGTATTCTCTCTAAAACGTAATTTTTTTTGCCATCGCCTTAACTTGAAAATTCAGATTCAAGAACAACGATCTAAAAAAGTAAAGAGCAAACATTATTCGGTTTTTATGATTGATTATCTTAATTGTATCGAAACAAAACTCTTAATGGGTAATTTAGAGAAATCAATTGGAAAGTTCATTTTCAAAAATTATCTAACCGTATATGACATAGAAAACCGAAGATCATTTTTAAGAAGATATCTCAAAATAAATTGTAAGGGATGACACTAAAAAAATATAAAATTCTCGAAAGACTCATAGTGACGCTAGTTAAAACCAATGTATCCAAATAACAATTATTATTTTTCGAATAGAGTAATAAAAAACTATTTTTTATGAGTTCTCGATGTACAAATAGACAAACCGACATGCGCATGAACATATTGTATCGAAGTCAAAAGGAATATTTACCACCGAGTAATATTGTTGTTATTCACAGATGACATTCAGTACGTTGTCAAATCAATCCCGTTTACTGCTACAATGTGTTATATTTTTATACTGTATTCATGATTATTGGTTATAAATTATTTATTTATAGTATTATTGCAAACTGGAAAAAAAACGCCATAAATTTTACATATTTACTTTATATATAAGATTCAGTAATAAGATTTTTATATAAGTAAGTAATTCGCATTCCTACTGTTCAATGTATATAAAAATCTATTTTATTTGCCACACACAAGCGCAGCAGAAAATTAACCAAACAAAATAACACAATGAAAACAACCACCACAAAGTTGAAGGATATGGTGTGGTAACTTTTTGGGATTTATTTCAATAGAAATCTAAAAGTACTTTTCAAAATTCAGAGTGTATTTTAGAAAATATACTGAAAACAATTTTTCATACCAATTTGACTTATATAGGAATGTGCATGTTTATGTTCATAAAATGTATAAATATTTATCTAAAAATTTACATACTGTGTTATTTTTTTATATATTTATTTTATTTTTTAAAACGAAATTGAATTATCTCTTAAAATGATAGAGCATTTTGTCGTAATATAAAAATTAATTTTCTTTTTTACATTAAAATAATAAATACAAGTTTACTAACCTATCAAATCTAAATTAGTACTTACAGGCCTTAAAATATTTTTTTATTAAATGCTTAATTGAGATTTTTTATTTATACTGGCTACATTTCAATCGAAACGTATAATATATATAAACCAATGATAATTAACATGAATACCTATAATATATGTTTATTACATAACATCAATCAAGCTCCCTTCAATCAATTAATGCAATCCTGTATAAATTGCACTTAGTATCGGATATTCAGAACTGTTGCAAAGTATTTAGTTATGGATTTGACATATTACATATGATCATTTAAAATTTACTATGACAATAATTTCACTACATAACTAGAGGTATATTTATGTTCACGAAATAAATTTATTAGTACTACATTTTTCCGGAGTATACCTATAGTTTTGAGTCGTTATTGTCAGTACTCTTTTCCTACTCTCCTGAAATTATAAGAATATATCATTTAAAATTTATAAACAGCCATAACTATACATATAAATAATAAACTTTTTAGTTTTAATTGTAATTCATTTACCAGAGGTACTATTATTTTGTTTCAAAGATTAAGACCATAATACATGATATTTCATTAAAATTTACCAAGTACGAGTAGTCTTTTTGTGTTATAATTATTGGCCATTTTTATTATCATCATTGGCCATTTTTCCATTAAATTGACGTTTTTATTTTCCGGCTTCATTCAACCCACAAACAACAACATTAAAAAGTATATTTTAACGTTGTTGGTTGTTATTTGAACGTAATATATTTCATGTTTAGTTATCATAAAACATTTCATCGTAATCGTCACATTAGTTATCACGTGATACATGAACAATCAAACAAATAAAGAGATACCAAAGGTATAGGAAACAGAAACATAAATACAAAAAGTATTTGTGATTCTGTTTCTGTTTATATTACTTTTACCTATATTGAGATTAGTATCGTGCAATAAACACACCAATTTTATCATTATTGTGCAATATTGTATAAAGTAAGGACTATCTTTTATATATTATATGTTATATTTCTTGAAAAATATCCGCCACGCGGTCACAGGTCCTGCTTTCTTTGATAAATTTTTATATGACTATGACTATGATTATATACTCTCGAGATACCGTCCCTGATTCGTTAAACTTCTATCCCGTGAGGCGGAACATAAATTTTGGAATAAAAGAAACATCAGCTATATGATTAGCTTATTTTGTCCAACTTCATTCCGCTGTTTAACTGTTATGAAATAACAGACATTCAAACCAAAAATTTTAGGAAATGTTGTATATGTACTTACATAAAAATATGTAAACATTTAAAAACAAATTTAATCGCTGAACTACAACACCAAGTCTAATAACACACATATTGGAAAACGCTTCCGTAACCACAAAGGTGCAAAATTTGTTAAAACTCACTGTGTGTTGTATGTTCTACAACAAGAACAGTATTATCTAAAGTAGTTACATATGTTCGTAACCTAACTGTTACTTTACGATGTTTGTACTTATAGATATTAACGGCTATATCAGTTTAATAATAACAGTTATTTTGACGTCGTTCGTAAAGAGAGGGATATTATATGAATCTTTGTATCTATGTGTAATATCATACATATTTAACTGATGAAAATAACATTTTAATTTTTATGTCATTTATTTTGTTATTTTTTTAACAATCCGTAAAATATTTGACTAAACGAATATCATCATTTGTTAAATTATTTATATTTATAAAATAAAAAATCCAAAAATCCGAACAATGGCAGCCGTTTATTAATATTTTATAACAGCTTAATTTGGGACAACTTCAAATATAAGCAATGCAATATCAATTAAAAATAAAGCTCTACAAAGTGCTGACAAACTAAAATTAATCTGCGGACTACAGTTGATGTTTTGTTTGGGAATTTATTATACACACTATAGCATAATTAAATTAGTACTTACTCTGACAAATTTTCTAAATAGAATATAAATCTCATAAAAAAATGTAAACTACTAGACCAATGATAATTAAAAATTTTTTCTTATTTTTAAGAAATATCGTATAAAAATAAGCAGTGTATAATATAAAACAAAGAGAGGGATATGAAAGCGGTAACTTTTCAAGGTCCTTTCCGGACACCTAAAAAAAAAGGTCAGTACAATAACAACTTCCGCGGGTATTATATTAACCCTTGTCATAAAAGAGATTGTTGTGGAAAATATAATTGAAAGACAATTTGTTAATTTGGGATTATTACTATAATATTAATAATGCTTCTCTGTGCGTTTTCTACTAAGAGCTATTTGATCCCTGCCTGATGATGCCTGCTGCTGAATTTCGTCACCGCACAGCACGTCATTGAGTCCATTAACATCCGTACTACCTGGATATTTGTCGATCTTCCACTGTGAAGTTTTCAAAGTCCCGGTGGTACATGGAACGAACTTCCTTTTGCGGTATTTTCAGATCGATACTACATGAATACCTTCAAAAAGGCATATACTCCTACAGCCAAGTTCAGCAGCGCTCTTGTGAATCGTCGGATGTCGCAAGAATTCATAGGCGGCGATGATCACATATCATCAGTGACTCGCAAGTTCGTTTGCGTTGATCTAACATAAAAAAAGTAATATAAGTTCAAAAGATGTTGATGTTGACTCCAGATTGAAGTTGAGGAATCAAAAAACTAAATGATATTTATAAGAACACATTATTGCATAAACTGGCATGGCATAAAAAAACTTGCTTGAGGCACCCTCTTATATGTAACCGTAGGTTTATTAATTGGTGGCTGGTTAAAGTTATAATAAGTTAAGACATCTGAAATCCTTTTATATAA
The DNA here is from genome assembly GCA_918358695.1 of Melinaea menophilus ssp. n. AW-2005. NCBI lineage: Eukaryota > Metazoa > Arthropoda > Insecta > Lepidoptera > Nymphalidae > Melinaea > Melinaea menophilus. The sequence goes on from OU911048.1 coordinate 18,166,865, forward strand.
TTGTTTATAAATGTATCTACTTAATTAGTCAAGTACATATTTTCGAGAATGGCAATTGAGACGTACATAATATAGAACCCTGACACAAGAATATAAAATATAAATTCTGCAGATTTTGATAAAAATTTTATATGCTGTTGTCTAAAGGATAGATGTAACCTGGAAGAAGTTATAATCTCAATAAAACTAATACAAAGCCCGGAAATAAGTAGTGAAATAATATTCTGTTGCATTTTACATTCTTAAGTTGATTTCTCAACACGCTTTAAATGGTGACTATTGATACAGTTTATGCAATAAAGCAAATCAAAAGTTTTGAAATATTTTTCTCTCTCACATCATATTTTTCATACTAGACAAAATCCTTTATTAAAAATAATAATAGATTTTATTTCAAATACATAATGTGCATCATGAATATACTATAGAATATTTAGTGTAATAAATTTCACTTTTATGTTTGTATACTTTGATAACCTGAAATAAAAATATCTATATTGCATAAGGCTAGTAAGTTATTATATCACAGCTATCTCAAATATAATACGTTTATTAAAAAAAACAAAGTTGTAGTTCTATATGTTAGTACTAGCAAATGAAAGATATTTATTTAAGATAATAATAATAATAGTGTACTATATATTTTATTAATTTTATTCAATATGACATAGATATAAATCATAATTGAAAGGCCTACTCTAATTAGTGAAACTTTTAAAGGTAATTAGTTTTTACAACGCCAACACGGCTATACCAGCTAAATCGTTTACCATAATGTACCTAACAATATTACGATTTTTTTGTATCGCATAAGGAACCCTGAATGTTCTCTTAACCGTCACATGACGTCTTGAAATATACTAAGGTTCGTGTCAGGAAAATTGAATGAGACTAATGACATATGTGCTTTTAGGTTTTCTTGTAAGGAATTTATAGTTTCTCAGATTTATTATCGTATTCTTCATGTACTATATTTTTTTATAGATAAGTAAAGACCATTAAAACTTTATTTTTTGTTAAACGTACGTTGAATAGAAGATATATGTATATAATAGAAGAAGACTTTTATAACAAGTATGATGGATCCTTTATACACTTTATACTGCTCTCAGTACTTTACACTGGAAGATATTGAAGTAAAATAATCTTTATTTTCTTAGTATACGGGCTTGTGAGAAATAAGACCTTCATAGAAATATGAAGTTTATTATTTCGTTATAATATATTGCGATATACTGTACAGGTATCTATACAATATTATAATAAGTTAGCTTAAAATTTAACAAAAATACTCACTTGAAAAAAAGATCTTTCATCATCTCCCATCATGATAATCATAATTTTAATATTAATCTTGGCAAATCTTGAGAAATATTGACGAAGTGAAATAAATTTGTATTATTACTTGTGTTCACAATTTATAAACAATCTATTTATACACTATCACCCACTACCAAAGTCAGTCAAGCGAAATGTCCCGTTAAAGGTTTTCGAGATATCCTTAGATACTTGATGCTAAGAATTTATTTTATATAATAGTTGTACCCAAAATCTTAATGAATACATAAACATGAAAATACTTTTAGTTTTTTTTCTTTTTAATATAATCATATACTGTCTTTAGTCCATTTTACTATAAATACTAATAAAGTAAACTATAATACTTTATAAAGTAAACTAGTCATATTTCATTTCATTTCTTTAATCTTTTCAAGTCAAAAAATTGTATTTAATTATTGATCTGTATCTTTTGTACAACTCTAAGTGATCAAAGCCACTGCAGCTAACTTTTTATTGTTGACAACTTCATATTAGTTTTTTCTTACTTAGGTTAGGTAGTATTTAGTTTCTTAAAATGTTAAAATTTTTAGAATGTTATAATCCATTTTAATCTATTAATCCAATAAATGAAATTCACTATAATTAATATCTGTCAGATTAATAAATTTTAAAGACCATGCTTCCCATTGTAAATAGACTCTTACCGGTTACAGTTTACAGTTCTTACTAGGTTAATATCATTTTTATTTTAATAACCATTTTAATTATGTTCTACTCACTTAAATTATTGCCTTTACGATAGGGCTATCCCAAAGAAAATAGGTTTAAGTCCAGAGCGTGTTTACGGCAGTTACATTTTTTCTCTATTGTATCTTATATTTTTATATAAAACTCAACTATTTAATTTCACTCATATTATACGCTAATTGATCGATTTATTGTTCAATCTTATTCAAAGCTATCTTAAAGCTCTCCGTATTAAGGCTCTACTCTATGTTCATTCTCATCAAACTGGTACCATTCTACCGCAGTCATTTAATAAATTAAAGATTTTTTATTATATGCATATCTGGCAACATTGTTTCCGCATTCGAACAATATTGTTATTTATACAATCATCTTTATTTTGAGAACTCCCCAAGTTCCCAAGAGAGCGTTTATCTGTACTTGGAGTCAAGGCGACGTTTCAACATTGACTTGCAAATATTTTTCTTAACCCTACTATGCCATACGTAAAGTAAGGGATATTGCCTGTGGGATTTTTATTAATAATTTAAAAACGCTAAATGCAGACCTGCAATCTATTCGGTTTACCAAAAAAAGTTACCTGTATCTCAATTACCAACTTATAATGACGTCATGAAATATTATCCTTTAACTAAATAAATATTAGAGCCTGACAAAATAACTAAAAACAGATATGATAAGAAAATTGGGAAAATTCGTCACTGCCGACTGTCAGTCGGTCTTAAGAGAATAAAACAATTTATTTATCGTTGCAACCATGACAAATATAAAAGCTTATAAACTTACCTTATCATAAGAAAATCCTACGCGGAACATATTTTGCTGGCTGAAAAGTATAAAACTGTCGTTATATTTGGCCGGAAAATCTTTAGCGCCTAGATGTTTTTCCGGCACCATTCGATCTGAATTACAAAAATGTGAAGTATTACAAGTTAGTTGAGTACTGAACAAAAATAATTTTACGATACCATAACGCTATCGGCATTTGTGTATTTTCTTTCGATTTAAATTATATTCCATCTGTAATTCTTAACCATTTTAGTTGTCTTATAACAACAAATCCAATTCCAAGATTATATATTACTAAATAAATAAATAAAAATATATATTTGTCGGCGGGTAGCCGTACTTTGAATATCAACATCACGCTATTTGATTTAGATTATTATTATGATTGTTTATTTTTAGGTTATGAACATTTCTTTGATGTAAAGAATAGTTTTAGTTGAAAGGGTGGGTGCTTTATTAGAACGAATGACACACCCAGTCTTTCTATAAAAGGCCCAGCGCACGCCGGCTCGAGGCATTCTATCTCGGACCGGCGTAGCGAACGGAGCTCTTGGAAAATAAAAGTGAAGAAATTATCTACGCTGTTTCTATTCTACACCAAGTATGGGCGATAGCCCTGCTCATGAAGGTCTTGACGTCAGCAAGGCTGACGTTACGCTTTTTAAAAGTAACCGCGGCGAGGCTACTTCGTCATATTACTAAAGCAAACCGTGAAGAAAAAAAATACAAATACGTACGTGACTAGTTCGTGGTAAGAGTTAATGGTCCAGTGTCGTTGGTAGAGAAATTGTAGTTGGTGGAGAAGAATATCATTTACAAGGTAATACAATGAAATGGATAATCCAGAAAATTTACTATTGTTATTATAAAAGAGAAAGAAATCATTAAAGATTTAAATGATCGATGATCCAGGACTTCGAAAGTCTTGTAGTAGATTAGTAAAAATGTAGTAGATTAAACCAAATTATTATGTGGCGAGACTGAGATAACTAAGTTCCTGCCTCTCACATTGTGATGAAGTCTTAAAAACAAATATCAAAAATTATTTCGCCACACGTTAGAATATTGAATAATTACCATACCCAAACCGTAGAGAGCTACATTAAGTTGGTGACAAACCACTTTGATACAAAAAAAAATAAAAATAAAATCGAATTACCTTGTATGAAAAATGTGCCATTTTTAACAACTAGTATATAATGAAAAATATGAAATAAAAACTGATGTTAAACTGCCTTGGGTCACCTTAACACATCAAGATAAATGATGTTTTACACGTTTACATTATTATTGAGCGAAGCGAGCGGAGAGTTCTACTGGAAACTTTTTCACATTCTTTGTCACGAATTGGCTCAAAAACTACTTAACGGAAAATTATGAAATTTTACAATCAAAAAGATACAAATTAGGTGATGGTTTTAAATTTTTTTGAAAAATGTCATGTCGTTGAGGAGTAATCGACAAAAAACTGATATTCCATTCAATGGAAAAAAAATCCGCGCGAAAAATGTACTTTACAAAAAAGAATTTTTTAATCGATTTGTACTGTCCCCCTGTTCAATTTCTTTCCGCGCGGGCTCGCTTCGCTCAATATGCAATTGGCACTCGAGATTTCGCGAGCGAAGCGAGTCGAAACTGAGGGTATGTCGGCGTCCCTAGTTTTTGGAGCGGAGCGAGTGGAGCGCTCTACTGGAGACTTCTTCACATTGTTTGTTACGAATAGGCTAAAAAACTAGTTGGCGGAAAATTATGAAATTTTGCAATCAAAAAGACTCAGATAAGGTGATGATCTTAAAAAAAATTAAAAATGTCATGTCGTTGAGAAATAATCGTCAAAAAAGTAATATCCCATTGAAGTCAATGTGAATGTGGCGCGATTGTTAGCCTAATCTGAAATCTCTTACATTACCGACATTGTCCACAACGATGAGCCATTACACTGGGCTCGCTTCGCTCAATATGCAAACAGCACCCACGATTTCGCGAGCGCAGCGAGTCGAAATTGAGGGTCTTTTGGCGACCCTATTATTATATTAATTAAAAAATAACTTTATATCCTTATGAAATACCAAAAAAAAAAAACTTTATACATTCATGGTATTTATTTAGGAATTCAAGTTACAAAGTTTAAATTCTTTAATTAACTTCTATGAATTACTCGACTCTGGCATTGCGTAGGGACATACATATATTCTTTTTTGCGTTTTCTGGCATCGATCGTTTTTATACGAGTAATAGGGAATGTTCCAAAGAGCTATCTAATCTGATGCCTGTCGCCAAATTTTATCACCGCTCTGTAAGTAATAATAATATTAAGTTTAAATTATTTCATATGATTCCTAGTATTTATCAAACGTTCTTGTGACGTTCCTAACTGCATCCTATTATAATGACATATAATACTTATTACTATAATCAACCTTTCATTCCTAAAATTAATATCAAAACCTTTATAATCAGGAGACAATAATGTGTTGAAAAAATATCGAAACATCTTGTTAAAAATGAAATTCACTACTACTAATACTTAATGTTTTTAAGATGTATTGCAAAGAAAATATAATTAAACGTGGATAATATAACTATATTACTTTATAGAACGACAAATATAAACATAACGTAATAAAAAAATTACATGATATGATGATGAATGATATTTTAGTGCATGACTTGATAAAAAAATTTCATGTTAAAGTTTCTCGGTGTTCAAATAGACATGGCGATATGCCTCCGTATCAACGAATTGTATTAAATTCAAAACAATATTATTTGGCGTTGATAAATATTATTCCTGTTATTTTAAGTTATCATTCACTCTTTTGCATATCAATCCCCATCTGTTGCTATAATGTTTAGTAGTTTTTGTATTGTATGTTAAATATAATTATAAACAGATAAGTATAATAATAGGAATATATACGTTTTCAGGAAAGGAGTCTGAGTTTGAGTTAATGACACAAATCCCTTTTCATACTAATATTATAAACCACCATAGTTGTTTGACATTGCATTGACAAAGAACGCCATCTCCATAGCATTTCATAATATCAATAATATATTATTATTATTATTATAAATAAGATAATACGTCTCGAGTAATTAGTATAAATATAACATTTTGAATGAATTCCTCTTTGATACAACGATCTGATAATGAGGACATTATTTTCTTTATTGTTTTATAGTAAATGTGTTGATATCATTATTTTCTTTCATATTTATTCGAATATAAGATATACTTTATTCTATAAATACGTCTAATTTTAATTTAATCAACAAAAAATATTATTATTTACCTTCACGCCAAACATACTTCCCAAATATACCACTTCATTCACATGTTCTATTATCTTACCATTTACGTTGATCTTATATTCTATTCTTTCTTCATTTCTTTCAAATATCAGAACCTTCGTCTTATCTACATTCAGGTTAAGACCATTAATTTCACACCCATCTTTCAAAGTGGTGACCACTGCCTGCAAATTGCATTGTGATGATGCAATGAGCACTGCATCATCTGCATATAGTAAGCAATTGACCTTAAGGTCACCTACTTTCACACCTATGTCACTATCTTTCACTCCTTGGAGACAACTATCCAAATACAAATTGAACAACCAAGCTGACATAGCGCAACCTTGCTTAACACCCGATTGGATGTCAAACCAGGGCGACATGCCAGCTCCTACTCGCACACAGGCTGAGTGATCTCGGTAAAGAGACCTTACAGCCTGTAGCAAGGGTCCGTTCACATTGTATCGGGGTAGTATCTCCCATAACTTCTTTCTCACAACCCTGTCAAACGCCTTTTCCAAATCCACAAAAGCACAGAAAACATTTTGGTTTAGGGCCAAAAACTTTTCCGTGATCATGCGGAGGGAAAAGATCTGATCTATACACCCTCTTCCAGGTCTAAAACCTCCTTGTGCCTCCCACAACAGCCTTTCAGATCTCTCTTGCATTCTTCTCGCTAAAATTTTAGCATAAACTTTACCGCCCAAGCTAATCAAACTGATGGCCCTATAGCTTGCACAGTCTATCTGTGAACCTTTGCCTTTATACAAAGGTACGATGACTGCACTTCGCCAATCGTCTGGGACCTCCCCAGATTTCCAGCATAAATTGCATAAAAACTAGAAAAAGTCCCAGACGCGTGGCCCACCATATTTGATCATCTCGGCAGTAACTTCATCTGCTCCCGCAGCCTTACCACATTTCAGACTTCGAATCACGTTCTCTACTTCTTCTAAACTGATTTCACCATCGGCTACATCTTGACTCAGCATTACGCTGGTAGTCAAGACCGAGGCGTCCTCACGTTCATACATCTCCTTATAGAATTCTGCCCACCGCTGCAAAACGTGTGCTTGCTCAGTTAAAATTTCACCGCTTTTCGAAAGCACCCCTTTCATTCTACAGGTTACCGAACAACCCCGGGAACCACTAACTTCTCGCCAGAAAAGCTTCGTGTTTTCCCGGAAGTTGTTCGTCAACCTTTCATCCCTTTCTATGTCAGAATTTTCACGCTTCATCTTTATAAGTGCTTTCGTTTTGTGCTTTTGCAGCTTGTACGCTCTTTTTCTTATCTCTCTCATACTTTTATCCTTACCAGAGGCTTTATAATCCAGCCATGCTTTCTTCTTTAACTCTACAGCGTCTTTCACTTCATCATCCCACCATTCATCGCGCTTTTTACTAAAACCTCTTTTCCTTTTACCACATACTTCTGTCGCTACTTTCACCATACCATTCCTAAGGTTCTGCCAGCATAGTTCAACACTTTCATTTCCAGAATCATAGCTTTCAAGCTTCTTGGAAACCCTCTCTTGATATTCCTCTCTGATCGGTGGATCCTGAAGCTTCCAGCTTCTTATGCGATAATTCGACGCCAAGCTTGGACACGTCGTGCGGCTGCGCCAACCTGCGAACAAACCTCTTATTCTAGCAACGACTAGATAGTGGTCCGTTCCCAGATCAGCACCTCTGAACACTCGCGTGTCCATAACTTGACTTCGAATACGCTGGTCCACTAGGAATAAATCAATCATACTTCTTTCTTCCGCTCGCTCCCATGTGTACATGTGAATTTGTTTGTGATCAAACATCGTGTTTGCCACAAACAAATTTTTCTCCTTACAAAATTCCAAAATAAGCTTTCCAGCCTCATTTACCCTCTTATCACCATATTTGCCTAGCACGCTTTCGTAACCGCTTCGCGCGGTTCCAACCCATCCATTCATATCTCCACATACTATCAACTTTTCATTATCTCTGACACTACTTAGAACATCCCTGACAGTCTCCCAAAACTCCTCGAGCTCGCTCATTTGAGCTGAGGATACTGGCGCATACATGGCTAACAAGAATACTCTTGTTATCCCCAGTTTAAAGCGAACCCAAAGAAGCCTCGGGTTAATCGCCTTAAAAATATTTATATTTTAAAAACAGACTTTGCATACGTTTACCATATCAGCAATTATTTATGGCTTCCATTAAATTGCTATTTTTTGGGAATTATTTTTTTATATTATATAAATGCACTAAAATCGTAAAATTTTTATACTTTGGATTTTATTTAAATTTAGATAAAAGTAGTTAGTATAAAAAAAAATATTGTTGTATTAATTATAATATTTTTTGGACGAGGCTTAATAAAATATCATATTTTATTAATTAGTTAAATTATCAGAAACTAAAATATATTTCTATTATTGTTGTCAACATTTATAAGATTATTGATTTATATCCTACGAATAACTTAAGTTATGACACCAGAGTTAAGACAAACAGGTGGTTGACATTTGATACGAGTATGAAGAAAGAAAGTTTAACTAACTTGGTTTCTATAGTAGCACTGTATGTAGTAAACTGTTATTACTAGTACATATATATATACTTTATTTATATTTTTCGCTTTTATACTTTTCAAAGTTAAAAAAAATCATTTGTCCTTTGATACCTTTTTTTTAAACATTTGAATAAAAATATAAAATGCTTTAACATTTCCTTTCAATTGTATTTTTTATATAAGTAATGATATTTCATTTTAAACTTACTACCTTTATGGTGGCTTTCCATCGATCACTATGGTAACCTTTTATAAGTGTTATTATATACTATTTAACTATTAACCTACTCACATTTCTGTCAGTGAAATGTTTTATTTCGTCTCGATGCCAAATATTATATTTTATATTAATATTATATTTACGCCCTTACATTAAAGTAATTCTAAAGAAGTTGACACTCATTTTTTGCCTGTCACAATAAGTAAAGATCCTACATTCACTTTGTATGTTTTGATGTTATCTAGTGACAGCTAAAAGCTTGCGTGAGCTTGTATTATGTTGTATTACGGAAATTGGCACTCGTCATGTAATACACACTCCTTTTTGTAGAACGTAACTTGAATTCTTTTGAATATCAGTAAGATGTATTAAATGAGGTGGAAGATAGATGGTACATTTCTGATCGTTATTTTATTTTATTTAAAAAAATATATTTAACATTTATTTTAAGAGACAAATTTTCTTAAAAAGGATAAAACGGGTAATAAATTGTTTATTTACATTTGACCTGAACCTTTGTTCCTGTGTTATAAAAAAAGAATGATGAATTATGAATCGTTTGCTTTTTTAGCCCATAGACTAAACAGCCGGAGAAGTAAAATTTTATTAACTTATAAGGATATTTGAGAGTTGAATAGTCAGATTGGGTTTTCTTTTTAAAAATAAGATAATAATAAATAATAATAACAGAGAATAGTAGAATATATTTGGAAATTGCTTCAGATAGGCTGAAGACTAATGAGTAGACATAAAACTGCTAACAAGATGAATTGAAAGCTTAAAGATAAAAGCAAGGAAGGACAAGAAAGGACGAAAGTGATTTGTTTAATGGTATTTGTATGTTGGTAATAGATAAGCTCTGCAATACAGAGTTTCTATAAGCAGAGGGTATGTGCATATATATTTTTTATAAATTACATTTCATAACTAGTAGGTAGCCTTACAATAAATCATTTTGTATCATTGTATTACAAAGTTATATGTATTTGAAGAGTGAAAAATTACTGAATTGTCCAGAATTAAGTTACGCGTTATTATTCGCTAAGATTTTATGCGTGGCTCTTCTATAGTTATATTCTTCAAGGAAATGAAAACTGTACTCCAAGAAAAGTGTATCGTGAATTGAAACACGGTAACTTCAGTGTTAGTGATGCTCTAAGATCGTCCTGTAAAAGTAACTACTCTGGAATGAGTAAAGAAAGTCGAGTCATTAATTAAGGCAGATCATCATATTACCTACGGACAGATAGAGGAAGTCTTACAGATTAGTGCACCAAATGTTCATAGAACTTTAGATGATATTATTGATAGTTGATATATTTTAGATGATATTGATGGCAGTTTAGTTTTTGAAGGATACTGCTGTAAATGTGCTTGAACATCCTGTCTACAGTTCAGATCTTGCATGACTTTGCTTTGTTTCCAATTGTGAAGGATCAGGTCAAAAAGACGAAAGTTTGCGAACGACTTATGGGCAGCGTGGGACCAAGCAGGTTCAGAACTCGAAGAAGAAAAATAAAATAATTTTTTTTGACAACTGGTTTTTACGTATGACTAATTATATAAAGTGAAATGATGTAAAATGAAGCTTGAGTAAATCCTAGTTTTCTTAATATCAACTAGTAGTACAAGTACTAGTAGTAGCTTCAATAAACAATTTGATAAATATTATTATAGCAAATAAAATTCTACAAAGTGCAGTTAACTAAAATTAGCTAACGATAAAGAGTTGATGACACTTTTTTGTATTTATTCAATTAAGGTTTTATTTTTTTTTATATTTTAAACTAGAAAAAACACAAGTTATTCGAGAAACTGTTAATGACAATATACAGCCATCGGTAACTGTTTTAGGTTTTTTCTGGAACTGTATGATATTGTTAATCCCTGTCAAAGAGAACACTTTGCTCAGGTTCAATTTTGTCATGTCCACCATGAATAAGCCTAAGAGTAATTTTTTTCGTAATATGATTTTTAGTGATATCTGAAATTAAACGAAACGAAAGAAAAACATGAATAGATGCTTTTAGATTTTATTGTTAGGAATTCGCCATTATTCAAATTTAGTCAAGTATTCTTCATGTGATATATAATTTAATTTATATTATATATATAAATATGTAAATATAAATATTGATAGATATGGTTTTTTTATTAAAATTCATTTTGTTACGAAAAATAAATTAAGTTTTAAGATTTACAGCTAGTAAAAATCTGGAATAAATATGTTTTTAGGTTACTATTAAATGAATAATCTGTTTTTTTTCTCTTAACGATTAAAATACGTTCTCAGATGATGAGCTCTTTTATGAACATCATTCAATACTCAAGTTTAATTGAACAGAACTCAAAGGATCACTTAGAAAGGAAGTATAAAAAAGGTTTTCTTTATACAACTATTGAATGGAAATAATTTCTTCAAAGGTTTCTTTTTACAATCATTTATCGAGCTGTGATAATAAAGATTAATGGATTGATATATTTTTTATTATTACGGATACTATTAGTATTGTACTTTAGATAATTGTAAAACATATTAGTAACAGTAATTATCATTAAAAGTAAAAAATTACGTAAATATTGTTTTGATTTCATGTTTTCATTTCTAAATTCAGTATAATTTACTAATTCAGTTTAGGACAATTTACGTGCTAGCTCAGAAACTACTCATACCACAGTTTCGAAACTCGGCATGGTGCAAACACCAAAATGCCACATTGCTTTATAACTGTGCAAAAAAGAAATTGAATGTTCACCGCAGAAAATTTTAGGGATCCTGGGGCAGTGCCACCACAATTACAAGGGCAGACACAGATCGAAACTATGCTCATTGCACGCATACAACCAGTTATGCGAGTGTATCGGCTCAGGGCAAGCGGTGGGCCCGGACAGTTTTGTTATGTAGGACATATTTTAAACGTCGAACAAGAAATTCAAACGATGGCAACTGTACTTTCTCAATAATTTGCAGATCTGCAAATAATCATTGTACGATGCGAAGCAGCAACAGGCTTTCAAGGCTTTCGTGTAAAACGTCAGCATTGCTCGACGCTCTCCGATGGCTGAAAAAAAATAACGAATTCCATCAAGACATTCCGATTGATTTGAGACAACTGGACAAGCAACCGTCAGATGGTACAGATGTAACAAGCCTCCTTACATATGATATCATTGATTATTTTTGGAATGGAGTCAAATTCACAATTCTCCATAGGAAATTCAACTTAAGTGGCTAACAGAATACCCAAGTCGTGCCTGGGTAATATTATGCGTCTAGCTAGCTTATCGTAACGTTAACTTGATTCTTAAATGAAAAAATCACTAAATAAGATCTAGACCCGTCTGCTAGGAACTCTATGTGAATCTGCCATAGGGAATTGACAAAGTTACTGTTGTTTGAGAACGTGCCACGATATCATCATAATAATTCGTTTTATCCCCAAGGAGGTCAAATGCTTTCTACTGTATCAATAGTATCGCAGTGGACCTGATTGTTTCAGCATGATAACATTACGAAAAGAAGAGTATTATGAGAAATTCCTTAGAAAATTTTCCATTTAAAGACCTGAAACGAATATCAAGTTTGACATGTTTGGCAAATGATTTATTGATAATATCCTATATTTCTATTTAACTCTCGTAGCGTTTGTAAGGATTAAGCTAAAGAACATCGTAGTAAATAGCCTGCCGTGCATAGAGCAAAAGTTAGCTCAGCTCACGACCCCGCTTGCGTGACCTAGTTAGGATTATCTTTATAGCATAAAATTAGGACCTATTAAATACCGAATAAGTAACCAGTTACACCCTAGACTAAAGTAAGATTGCCGTTAAAATTAATAGGTTTTAATTTTGTGATATGGTATAAAATGGTTATAGAATTATAAAAACTTAAAATATTTTATTTTTATATAACATACAAAGTAGTCTCTTTGAGTACTGTCTACTTATCTTACTATATAAAATCGATTACTTTTTATGTTTCTTGCACTACTCCTCCTAAACCGCTTATCCGATTTTTATAAACAGGGTATCAAATGAAAGCTTATAGTCTAACGATGCCAGGGTTATGTTTTGGCGACGATGTAAGGTCATTAAGGTCACCAAATTAAAAAATAAAAAAAACGGCGAGAGAAGCGAGCCCTACGGCTAGTATACTTATAAGCTAGAAAAATATAGAATTTTAATAAAACTCCAAGAGCATTTTCATCTAAAATATGAGCATGAAAGGAGTGCAAAGTAAAATCATTTTAAAAAGCAATATTAAAATGAAATTTTAAAATAATTAGTCTCGAGAGTTACCGAGGTTAAAGAACTGACACTGCACTGTGCATTCTGAATGAAGTTAAACGCAGAAGATTTGAGCACTTTAACATTTTGTAAAATATTTTATAATGACATGGATATATAAACTAGTTCATAAATAAAAAACTGTTTTTGGAGTTTTTAGCATCACATAACATTTTCCAAAACGCCTGTTCATAGATATCCACAACACGCAAAATCTACTGAACAGCTTTTGATGACGTTTTATATGATTTTATTTGAATTAATTAACAACATGAAAATGGAAAACTTTAGAAATGGATAGTATAAATATTGTTTAGTATTACGACAAACGGTCTTTGTACGAGTATATATTTGTTAGCTTATAATCAATCTATGTTTGATAATCATTATATATATATATATATATATATATGAAACTATAACATAATATTTATGTTAAGTAATTAAGTATAAGTAGAAATTAAGTACAAAGTATTTTACAGTAACACCAAAATAACTAAGTCACTATTGGTGTAGTTTCTATTTTACTAGGTCACAATGAAAACTTATTGAAATAATTTACAAGTTTAGATAAGTCTAACAAGTTCTGAATGTCTTGTACTAACAAAGTTGCACACTTAATAGTTCAAGAAGCAGATGCTATCTTAAGAAAATCTGTTTCTATAAAACTTAAACAAAATGTTTTACTTGCTTTAATAAATGATATAAACTTTTATTTATTGCGTTTTTATACAAAATTTTGTTAGATTATACAATCTTATGATGCACTGATATGATTGTATTTTTATTATTGTCGTCTGTCTGACTATATTTGTATAACTTAAGTATCATTTCATCGATTCTGATAAAAAATTGTATATAATATGATGGCTTAAATAATTGTAACGTTTAAATGTATTGTGTTTAATTTATGTTTTGATTTAAACACCATATTATAAAGTATGATTTATTCCTTTGACGTCAATTAGTGTAGTAGGTAAATATAAATATCCAGCTAAGAATTACGTCTACCTTGACGTCTGATTTGGAATCATGAGTAATGTAGAAACGCTTTAACAGGGGTCTTAGGAGTCACTATTGTAATATAATAATTTATAATTTATATTGTATTAATTAATGACTTTAAATATCGAAGAATTAAATAAACTAAAAATTATTTGTTTAAACTGACAATTAAAATATTTGTCAATTTTTTCTACAATAATTTAAAACAATCCAGGACGTAAATTTAGACATTTATATGAAAAAAATTATATTCCTATAGCTCATATCTAAGATTGTTTTTGCTTCTGAGACACAAAAGTTTTGAATAAATCTTTTTTAACGAATTTTACTCGCGAATATCTGATTAATATTTCAAACTTTTTTTAATTAAATATCCGCGAGATATATAAGTCAGCAATGATTTTGTTTATGTGTATTTCTCATAAATCCCAGAAATAGTTCTATAAACTTTAATTCATATAAAAGCAGTATTGTAATTTTAGAAATCAATCTATAAATTTCATAATGTGGGTAGGAGTTGTTTTATTTTTTATCATACAATTACCTTAATACTAGTAAAGTTAAATAAAAAATATCTAGAGCTATAATCAAACCGATTAGCTTTTTCTTATTAACAAAATAAGGTTGTACTGTAGATTGAGATTACAACTCGATCACTTAGCAAAGTTATACAGCTCCAAACGAAAGGATTTCTACGTAATATAAATACACATAAACAAAAAACTTCCAAATAGCACGTATTTATATATATATATATATTATTATTATATGATTTTTATAAAAGTATTGATCCATTTGAGCAATAAATTTATAAATCCTAAGATTTAAAAAACCTATATAATATATAAAATACATATTAAAGAAGCGTGTTAAAGACAAATATGTAATAAAACGCTTTTATTATTAATTAATTTGGTGTCCTTAGAAGAAAATTAAAATATTAAAAATCTTTAGCTTAATAATATAATATGACAATGAACAAAAACCGATATTTTGTAGTATAATTAAAGTACTGTCAGTTTATATTCGGATTACAAAGCCACAAACCACAAAGCACGCGTAACTTACTTACAATTCAATTTACTCTTCTATAATAATGTTTTGAAGCTTGTTCTAATACAAATTGTACAAAGTATACTATACTATGCTATGTTATGCCGTGCTGTGCCGTGCTATGCTATACTATAATATACTGTATTTGAGGGGATATGGGATAGAAGATAGGTGATAGGGGATTACAGATGTTTAATGTACTTACTTATCAAGAAAGTTACTATACTTTCTTGATAAGTAAGATAAAATTTGTGAAATACAATATCTCATCAAAATAATCATCACAAATATTGACTCACTATTATTATAAAGCTGAAGCTTTTTTAAGGCTATATCTTTTTGTCCGCTTTTTAAATATTTTTTGGTGTGATAGGTATATACATTGAGTAAGTTTAAGGGATATAAAAAAATATATACCACCTACTCGTACTATAATCATCCGAATATTTAAATATTTTTTGTGGACTGTACAAACCCCGGAGATTTTTTTTTGTTTTATTAGGTCCTTCAATAAAAAAGATGTTAATAAACTGCCATTGTATTTAAAGATTTAGTTATTTTGTAATGATTTGGTTATTGTTAACATAATTTTATAATCTTAAACATTCGATTGGGTGATGCTTCTAAAACACCCTTAAACTACTTTTCTAAGAATTTAAATATTGTAATCCAACAAAAAACCTCCCCTTTTTTTAAGAAAGAAAATAATCGTGACAATGAACTTATTTTTTTTTCTGTTTACAACATACAGCAAATATATTAATTGAGGGTAAAGGATAAGTTTCAATAACTTACAACTGGCATATGATTGTTGCTGTAGACAAAAAAAAAGTTTTATTTGATGTTTATTCTAAGCCTTGTTATTGGCAAAACGAAATCATTAGAATATATGCCTTATTTATTAAAAATCGTTGAATATTTAAATTAGATCACTTATGCATATATTTTAATTGAAAACAAATCTTGCGACAGTTTACGTCGCTCATTTGATATATTATTTATGGGTCGTTTCTGTCAATGAAGACAGATAATATTTCTTGTCCTTCGTACGTCTGATCTAATTTCATAAATCGAATAAACTACACTGCTGTGCTTTTATATTTTAATTAGTAACGTTATATTTTATTTTTCTTAAATATGCTACCACAAACCTGTATTGAAATTATTCATGAATAATTTCTGAAGAGATATAAAAAACCAAATAAAATTTTCTTCTCTCACTTTTCACCTTTCTTCACTAAATTCGTCTTGTGGGCGGTTTTATGTCCCGCAATTTATTTCGTTGTAGAATCACTGTTATTGCTGTGAGATTTTGTATTTCAGAAAAAAAAATCTGAATAAAAAATTAGTTTTGTGAGAAATATAAAATAATATGAAAAAAAAGATAATATAATATTGCTAATTGCTTAAAGAGACAGCTTATTTGCATTTGCATTATTTTGGTATATATATTTTCTAATACTCGATGTAGGAGTCATAGTCTTACGATATACGTGGCTTATATCTTAAAAAAGTGTAGTAGTAAGTGATATTTTTATCTTACCCGCAAAAAATAATTCCCCTTTTTAGCGACCCTACTTACAAGAAACGTCTTTTCTATAAATGTTAAATTCTAAATTGTTTTATCCAAACCAATACTCTAAATATTTTAAATCATTACTAATATTCTAAACTAAACACACCAGTAATTACGTTAAATCTTTTAAATATGTCGCCGTTAAATTTCTTTTTTTAGTTGAATCTATTATATAAATTATTTTATACGAAATTCTATATTATCTTGAAGAATATATTACGAGTGTTTTTTTTTTATTTATATTTTTCGTTAATAAATATCAACAATAAAGTTTGCTTAATAAAATAAATTTCATAATTCAGATTTACAACAAGTAGATAAGATTGTTTTAGGTTTTATTTTATTACTTTCAGTAAAATAAGTCATAATGCAATCGTGTGATGCACTCGTCAGTCGTTTAAAAATCACATACATGTCACAAAAACTAAAACGTGTTGAAATGTTTTGCATTTATTTAATTAGACCATAGCAGTAAGAAAATTTTATAGTTCAATAAAACAGAGAAGTAAAGTACGAATACACAAGAGAAGCTCCATCTCCAAGGGATAATGTTATTAATTATTATTATTTTAATTTCTTTTTCAGCTTTCAAAATTCACAGAGATGAATAATTCAAAGAAATTTGTATTGACGATTTTTCTTTATATATTTTAAAACGTTTTTGCATCATATACAAACATATAAAAGACAAAAATATAAGAAAATTACATTGTTGCAAAATATAATTGCAGCTATAGTTTCTCCAAAGTACTGCAGATAGTTCATTGCGACACTTTTATATCCTATATTATTGAATTGATTGTTCATATATTAAAACTGATATTTATTCTAGGTCAATTTCAAAAATAATGGAGTTATAACAAAAAATTGTAACTATACAAGTTGTTTAATGAAAATTGCAATTATTTTTATAATGAGTGGAATATGAAAATTGTAATATCTTATAACTTTATATAAATAATATTGCACGCTGCTCTGAAAGTGTTATTCATTCCAAGTTACACATGTATTCATTCTCGATTATTTTTAGTTAAAATTAATCAATTTACAACTTCACTAACATTTAAGTTGACTTACTAAAGTATAATTATTGACATTTTTTATACTTTATAACTTTTATTTCCTTTAAACATTTTTTATTAATATACAATTTATATTTAATTATATATAAATTTCACTTTTGTTATAAAAGTTATTAGGTTCGACAATCACATAGTTCGATGATCATTACAATAACCCATTATAAAGACTACTCGATAAAGCAAATGATGTTTATATTCTTTGTTATTTCAAAATGAATGAGTTAATGGTAATTGAATGGCTCAATTTTGATCGTTTTAACGTCCGTGAAGTTATTACCGCGATGAAACCACATACTATAAAATGAGTAAATTACGTTAAAAAATATTCAGACTATAAAAATGTGTTTTCATATTGTTGTATTTACAGTCTACATATTTTAAACGTTTCACCAGACATTAAATTAAATATTAATACATACAGTCTTTACAATAAAATTGATCTAACATTGTAACATGTTCACTATTAAACTCAAACTTTTTAATTTATGGAAAAAAAATTAAAAACAGTTTTGTTAGATATCACACATACAAACTTTTATTGATTAACTTACTTAATAAATCAAAACTTTTTTACGAACTTAGAAGAGATTGATTCTTATCTCCGCAACGCACCATTTCCTGGCAACTTTTAATTAACGAGGCGTTAGGGAGCTGAAACCTTGATGATGAATAAACTAGTAGTGTAAAATATATTTATATATTTATCTAATGAAATGCAATATTTTTGTATTTATTTCGCCGAACATACTAATAATTTGAAAAAATGTGTTTTTAAATTATTTATGATTTTTTTTTCTGAAAATGAGATTTTCGGAAACCCTCGCTAGAATGGGAACAATAAGTCAAGAACGCAAAATGGTCAAAGAAACAAAACAGTGCTGTGTTCGGTTTAACAATGATTCTGTAACAGGAATACTACAATTATTATTTATAATAATAATATTAAAGGTTTCAAAGACAATACAACATTAATGTTTCTACCACATTAATTTGGCAAAGTTAGATTTCAATCTATGGAAAGAAAATGTGTAATGGATATACTCATATTATATGTATAGTTATCTAACTTATAGAACAAAGTGTTTGTTCATCTATCTCAAATAATTACCGCTGTATGATGGCATCGTGTTCACAACTTCTTCACTACGAGATATAATTTTTTTATATTTATTATGATAAAATATTTACACTTAGTTAGTGGAGGAGTACTTGATTCCTACTATTGATGTCTAAATTACTTATTGTTTAAAATGTTTCATATTTTGGATAGAATAAAAAATGTTCAATATTTTTACTAGAATTTAGGAATAAAGGTCGGATAATTTTGTAGTTTAACTCAAACAAATAATTACCATGGCTTAGGAACCCTGTCGCGGATAACAGCGGGAATTGACTTTATTATTATTTGTATTTTCTTGAACGTAGTTTTCTAATAAAATATTGTTTAAAGTTCATTTGAACGAATATTAATCTTACATAAACCGGTCGTAAGATTTTTTTTCATAATGGTATAATATACTTAATATTTCCTTTTATTTACTTTAAAGGCTATTTTAATCAGATGTAACTAGGACAAGATGTTGATTTAGCTGCTAAAGTGCTTTGTACACAATATTACTAACCAGCAGCGGAAATTGGTTGGCTCGTAGATTAATTGACTTTTTATAGCAATGCCTTAGCGTTTTGTAACAGATAAAATATTCTAGCATATATATAGTTGTATATAATATATATAACTTCATATTATTTTTTTTATTATACAGAATACTTCTTTATAATTTTATAATATTAAAGCAGTTATATTATATTGGTACATCAAAATGGCGGTCATCTTAAAATGTATAGAACGTGATTCAGTGTAATTTATAAAAGTAAACGAGCTGAATCAAGTAATAAAAATGCAAAAAATAACATTACACTGATATTAATGTTTCGGATATTCCTAAAAATCACATATTACGAAAAATCTTTTTCGCAGACCTGTGTGGATGAGTAAGACAAATGGGAACGAAAGAACTTTTCTATGACAGGGGTCAGCAATATGACACGGTGATTTTTTATGTTACGTTGACTTGCCTTGTCAGTATACCACATTACAAACTAACGTACAGTATAATATACATATAAGTACGTATTTATCTAACTCTATTTATATTTGTTAAGCTTTAATTTGCTTACAAAATAGTAATAATCGCGTTTTAAACAACAGTGTCGTTTTTATTAAATTTATGTTTCATCGGTTGTGTGTAGTATATATTTTTAAACTCAAATTAATTTATATTAACTATATTTCCGAAGATTTGAATATGCTAATATTGTTTTAAAGCAATAGTTGCGTTTTCAGTTTTGGGTAGACCTCGAAGAATTCGGTCTGCCCATTCATTTGTCCCCTACTTTCGAATTTTGGAAAAATTTCTTCACAGGAGGTCTTCTTATGACCGCATGAGTCCGAAATGACCATTGGTCAAAATGTTTATATATATATATATATATATATATATATGCGTGCGTGCGTCCAGATTCGACTTTTGTCAGCACGATAGCGGCTGCAGTTTCGCTCGGATCGCTTTCAAACTTTGCACAAAAATAAATCATTCAAAAATGAAGGTCAAGTTCGTTAACCAGAGAAATCTGGCCACAGGGGGCGCTAGGGCCTCATTTTTTCCGATTTCCGTTTTTCGACCATAACTTTTTCCCTATACAAAGTAGATCAATCGCGTTCATATTATATGATGTCTTTGATGAATACCTACAACTAATGTAAATAAACCGAAAACCTAACTTCAATAACTTAGGGGTGGGGGTAAAAAAACCGAAAATTTTTGGAAAAAAATTCATAACTTTTTTCTGGTAAACATTCTTGCATCACAAGTATTTTTAATAGAAAGGTTATTTTTTACTCTAAATTTTGGTATTAAAAGTTTTACCGTAAAAGGTACAGTTTCCGAGAAAAAAAATAAAAACCACTTTTAGCTTGAAAATTTGAGTTAGGTAAAACCACGGCAACTTTTTTCTGGAAAACATTTCGTCCTCGCAAATATTTTTAATAGAAAGTTTATTTTTTACTCTAAATTTAAGTACCAAAAGTATTTCCAAAAAAGATACCTTTTCCGAGAAAAAAAATTAAAACCGCTTTTTGCTTGAAAATTTTTGATGTAAACAACGGCATCATGTATTATTCTTAGGTAGTGAGTTATATTTTCAATGAGTTACACACGAGGTCTACCCACGCGTGTCCCCCTGCGGGCACGGATTTTTTTAATTTATTTTAATTTAAATTGAAATTTCTTTACTTTTTTCAATTAAAGTACGTTACATTTAAATTATAACCATTACAAATGACAAAATCAATAGAATACATTAAATTAGTAAATAATTTCATACAGTTAAAATACATGTATTTTATTATTTATTACAAATATTGTATAACATATAAATAAATCAAACAAATAGTTAGTACTGATAAATAATCAAAGTCAATTTCAAAGTATGTTTTTTACATACATACAGTTTAGTTACATAGTTACAAAAAGAAGGAAAACACCACAAGAACTTGCTCAATATTCATATTGTTGTAAGTTATCAAGTTAAGTTTATCGAGTCATTAGGTTGAATAAGTAGCTGTTGGTCGAATAATTATTCACGATGTAAGAACATTATGTGTGCTCAATGACCTGGAAATGTTTTATGTGTGGTAATGAAGTAGATAATATAGAATTTCTTAAGCTTGGTGCGAACCTGAAGAAAATGAACAGCTAGCTTTAATTACCTTCTGTACTAATGATAAGCTTTTAGTTAAGGTAGTTGGTTTTGTCGACTTTCATTTAAAGTATAAAATATACTTTTGTTCTGCACTATGGTTCCACATGGAGGCAACAAATGTTACTATTATTTTGAGAATAGTCGATAACAATGCTTTTTAGAAGGTATTTACTGATAAATCAATATTTATTATGTTCTAATATTATAAGGTTATGTAGAAGACAAACTGCTTGTCGTGATTGAGATAAATGCATTTATTTATTCATCTTATGTATATATTTGTGTCTTAAATATATTTTTTGTATAAAAACCTAGCGGACAAAATAAATATAATAATTAACTTAAGAGCTATTTTATTACAGTAATTTTTAATTAAATTATTTTTCTTTTACTACATATTATATGTTAAAATTTATAAACTACCTGAAATGAAACGGCTTCGTAAAAATAAGCAACTTCTTTTAAAAGGAAATATAAGTATAAAGATTTCACTTTAGATAATTTCCAATTTCTTATTTGAATATAATTTATTAAATAACGTTTTAAATATGTTTCATTGACAATTGACGTTTTAATTCACTGTGATTTTAAAAGAATTCAGAAGTGAATATGTGACTGACTCAAGAACTGAAGATCCCATATATCCCACATTTGTGTGTAAAATGTATCTTACATTCTTTACTCTCGTCTCCAAGAGTTATAGCAAAGTTAATTTCGTACTTATAAATATCAATATTAAATTAATTATTGATTTGTCAAAAAAGCATAAGCCATCTAAAATGCCCCATTTTCTATAATTTTAATGAAAATTAGACTCAGTATGTATAGAGAGGTGCTGAGAATCTGTAAAGTTTTGAAAGATCTCTACTTTGCTTTTTTTTTTTTTGACGTTAGTGAAACAGTGATAATAATAAAAAAAACCGGCTGAGTTTGTTCTGTGGTTCTTCACAGACCAGGGCGCGTTTGGAATCTTCGTAACCTTATTTTAAGTTGAAGAGTGTCTTTACAGAAGAGCTTATTTCGATACGTATCGATACAACAAGATGGGCCCTCGTGTAAAATAATGTAAATAAATAAATAGTTGACAAATCCTTTAATACCTGTCCTGAATTTAGGAGTAAAAAGAAAGTTTTAGATTACATATTATTTAGTATAATATTTAATGTAATATGTACTAAATATTTTGCCAACAAATGTAGCATCATTTGTAACTACCTTTTAAATTTATTTAACTGTTTTGTTTATTTTTAAAACCATTTATTTACATCCTCCTTTTTGAAGTAGGTTAATGATATACATTGTTTATGTTAAATCCTTTTTTATTAGGTATGAAATTAGCCTAATTTAATTTTACTGTACCTGGCGTGCTAAAGGGAATACGGGAGTCACGTTTTTTTTGTAATTTTTGTTATATTTGGATTTAACGCTGGTCATGTTACTTTACTTATATAATTTAACGAGGTCACATACATAGTATCTTTTTTACAGTATTTTTTTAAAAACACATTTTTATGCAGTTACGAACGAAATAAGTGATATCAACTTATTAAAAGTTGTTTTTTTTAACCTAAACCTAAACCTAACCTATATATACTTATTTAAATAGTATATTAAATGTTAAAGCCTATAAAGTAAAATTTACTACCCACCAGCCATTATTCTTCTTCAAGAATTTTGTGTTTTTATATTACAATGTTAAAATCGATTGCACAGTATGGAATCCATTAAAGAATCACTGGCCAAAATGACTATGAAGATGATAATGATGATGACGATGATGTTAAAAGATGAACGAATTTCAGTAACAATAACAACAATCTAATACAACAACCACATTACTTATTAAAGAGTTCAACTTCATTTAAGTTCTTCATCATTTTGGTTTAGAATTACTTGGAAAAGCATGTCGAAATTCTTGACAGAGAATTTTATCTTCACGATGAAGAGTAGACGTAATATACTCTCATTTCACGGATTTCCGGAAGAGAAAAATGAAGATGTAGCGTAGCAGTGGTTTGGTATTGTAAAATGTTGGATGCAGGGCTCTTGCTCCTGATAGTAATCGACATAAGGCACTCCGACTTGCAGGTGTCGACGTTTTACCTAACAGTTGCTGTGACAGCTCATAAGCCAGATATCAAAAAGACTACGACATCACGCATGGAGAGGTTTATTAGAAGACAATAATTAATTTATTATTATTTTATTAAGTCTATTCACTATAACAAAATATAAGTAAGTAATTTATATTTATTGTCATAAAAATAAGCTTATTTCATAATAACACAATATAGCGTTTATACAATTATTACGTTATTGTCTTTTATGTTGTTTACACCGGTTTAAATAGTGATCTGATTGTGATTCCGCGAAAGATTCCGCGAAAAATTATAGCTACGTAGTAATAACATTAATTTTTTCTGAGGAACTTCATAATTACATTCTCTTTAAGTTTTATTCTGTAGTTTTGTCAACCTTTTTAACACAAATACTGATGTTATTATGTTGCAAGTAGATTTATGGTTTCATAATTATCTGTCATAAAAGTTTTGTACTATTTTAATTTAATAGCACCAGATTGTAATAAAATTTATTATTAAGCTATTTGTAATAAATTTTGACAACTAAGAGTAATTCAGATTTATTAATTCAGTTTGAGTATTATATTTTTGGTATTTAAATAAATTAAAATTTATAATAATCCCTGCGAAAATTAAACATTTCGTTTTTTTTGTATTGATATAACAAAAAACGCTTACCTACTATATTTTTATAATAAACTTAATGTGGAAAGACTTTGATGACGTCGTCAGCCATACCCCAACTCCCAAATTGAAAGTGTATGTAATTACTCAATAAACATCAATACGTTACAAATATGTCTCAACTGTACTGTACTGTATAATCGTACTCCTTTTGGGTAATTCCAAACCACAACCACACATCTCACACTGTTGTGTACATTGTAATCCTTTTTAATTAGAAAAGGGCTTGTTAAACTTGAAAATTATTGCAAAAAACAATGTATGTAGCATAGTAAATATGACGTAATAATGTAATATAGGACTTTATTTTATTGTTTACTTTATAGAAAAAGAAATTAGTTATGGGTTATAATTTAGCGAAGCTTGAAATTTATAAACAGTAATTACTATAAAAATTACTCAAAAAGGAATAACTAAGAAGTACTCGATCTAGCTCGATTCAACACAAAGTTATGAAAAGTTTCATTTAATCCTTTTACAAAAACTTATTTTCTTAAGTAATAGTATATTTTATTTTTAATCAAAATTTTGTCGAATAATTAACATTATATGTACTGTTACCTGGGTATACATAGAATGGTTTATGTAAAACCTAACTATGAGTACATCATAATTTATTGAAATGAGTTTAAAATAGCGGACTAAATATGGGCCATATATTCATAAATTGCTTATTTAACGTGAAATCGTCTTTTATCTTTAAAAATATACATTAAATTCACAAACATCATTAACCTTCTTTATTTACGGGTATATTAATTAATATCTGATTGAAGTCAAAAACTGGGAAAATTAAGTTATTAAATACATATTAAGTCTAACATTAACAGTTATTATTTTAAAGTTGTAATTGAGAACATTCTTTCCCATCATTGAACAAAATATGTTCGGCCGTTTGAAGAATTATAGCTCAAATTCTATCCAATGTAGGTTTTTTAAAACATTATTTAAGATTTTTATGTCACATAAATATTATTCATGCAAATGAGTCCTCTTAAAATTGTACTTACATTAAAGTATTCTTGAAATAAATTTTCCTTTTTTCTTATACATCTTTCAAAATAATATTCAGTGATATCGAGCACAAAAATGTGATACTCAAGACTATTGAGGCCGGAGGCGGGACTGAAAGAACAAACAAACGAATATGAAAAGTACGGAGAACATGTTAAGCAGACAGTAGCGGTATAAAGTAAGCCTGGATCTGCATAATTTATGTGTGCGTCGCAGTCACAAAGGACCCAATCATATGCTGATGTTAATAGGGGCTTTGTATAGAGCATCGTGTATTTATTTACAAGTCAGTAGCGGAGAGGTTTTCGTAGTGCCAACGATTTTGTGTTTTATAAATCTGATATAGAGATAAGAGTAGGTATAGAGATTTTGAATGTGGTTGCTGAGATACTCAATTACAATTATATCTAAAATATGCCTCTATTTCACTTTGTCAATATTAATGTTTCGATATCAAAAAACAACTCGATTGATTTAATTTTTTTTAACGTTGTAAGCTACATTCTAGCGCGTAATATTGACCAATTTTTATATCAACGGGTTCAGGATGCCAGAGTCATTTAAAGTAAAAAGCACTCAATGAAAAACCTATAATAGTATATATTATGTATCGCAGTCTTAATTATCTGTTTCAGATACTATAATATGAGCCTATTTATAGATTTTTATTTCGTATCTTTGATTTTTTTATTTATTTTCTTACATAGCAAAATAAAGACGATCAAAAATATAATAATAACATCCTATTAAAATTAACTTTTAAGATTAACTTAGCATCGTTAAATCAGTTTAATTTGTCTTTTGAAGAATAAAAAAATCTAAGTGAAGAAAAAGGATTTTTACTAATGGGTTGTTAAAAACTAAGAATGAATTATAATGAACAATACTAATAATTTTTTTCTTTTATAATACGGACGGTTTGATGATACGATGTGAATCTTAAGCTTTTGAAGTTCATTATTCTTTCAACTATAATATTTGTAAAGAAAATAGTAGTTGATGTATGTTTAAAAACTGAATAAAATAGATAACAGAATCGAACCACTTTAATGTATTCTGTTTAGTCGAAGTGTGAAATTAATACCCGGCTTAGGCTGGATTGGAGGTATTATCTGCCTTCATCTGCCTGCATTGATACAAACTAGGTGTATAGCAAATGACATTGTAAATGGTATGTGTGAAGCTGTAGCAAACCTTATTTTGGATTAAGACAAATTAATTTGGGAGATTAATACAATTCTGTGGTAGAAAGTTTTTATATAATAAAGTTTAATTAGTCTTAATTCCCGTAATATTTGATTAACAAACTGTACTCTCCCAGTTCATATACAATATCATAAACCAATCCGCTACTGAAGAAGCAATATAACAACCATAATAATCGTCTGTTTCAAGTTTCATTTTCTACTTATTTATAAGTTAAATTACGTCGGTGCAAATTGTTTATGATGTTGTTCAAGTTGTAAATTGTGGAATAAAAATACGCTTACAAATGTCAGATATTAACAAATCAATTTTTTTTTGTGAAATCACACGGAAATTTCGCTTTATATTTATTTATAAAATTAAATGAAATATTCTTATCTTTGTAAAAGTGTTGATTTTGTATAAAATGTGTCTATTTTATTATTATAATAATTTTATTTAACTTTAATATTTATTTTTCATAAAAAATAATTGGATAAAAGAACAAAATATGGACTCTTTATTCTTATTTATATTAATATATTACTTTATTGATTTTAAGTGTCGAAGCTATTATGATATTGAACTTTAAAATTGTATGTTTGAATTATATAAAAGATTTCTAATACTTGTAGCATAACAAATAAACGTACAATTAAAATCAACTTTCAAACTTCTTACGTCATATATCATATATGTTTTTATTAAATAATCGGATATTAACGCTATTGTAATTATTAATTAATTATTATTGTATTATTGCTATTGTACTCCTATATGACTGTAATAATCTTCATCTCGGAGGTCTTTAGTCATTATGTAATAATAAAATTTGGGCTTGAATTATTAACATGTTTTTTTCAAATGTAAATAAATCGCAGTGAGAGATTATGAGTGAGAAATGAAATATTTGGCGTATTACTTTATCTCAATCCAATAGATTAATTTACTATATTATTGCTAGCATTATGATGAAGGGTTCATGACCTAATACTTTTGCACGGCGAACCTGATCATTTTATCATTTACTCTGACCGGATAACTTTGCGTCTCATGTTTGGTTCAAAAACTGATACGATATCCTATTAACAGTCGAATTGGATTCTAACTACTTCACCCAATCATAGCGTTGACCCGGTGTTTTGACTTAAAACTTCAAAAGAACTCTTTAAGCATCATAGATGGTCTATGACAAACTTAACCTAGTTGCAATAAATAAATTTGTTGTTGAGGTTGTTGTTTTTTTTCTGCTTGCCATAACGTCTCAACCATAACTTTTATTAGACCAGACAGGAATAGCAGCCTCACCTGGCAGCTTTACCATCATTTAATTGGCTAGAAAAATATCTAATTAATTATATTTTATTAATTGGCTAAATAAGTGGATAAAAACATGCAATCGCACAATAATAACGATATAAGTGGCTCGAAAAAACCACTCTCTCAGTTTTTTAAATATTGATACAACTATTTAAAGCAATATATAACTAAATAATTTTTTTATATATGTAGCTTATAGTGTATTTTAGTTTTTTTACATTTAATAAATATATTTTGGTTTATCAGATCACGTTGATGCCTTTTTCTTAAGACAAGCTACCAGAAGAAAACAACTGATCCCTCATAATTGATGTTGGACATCCAATGAAATACACAATATACAAATTTTAAATTCTGAAGTCCAGGAAAATTTTTCTGGTAACTGATTGATAAATGAAGCTAGAATAAGCTCAAGCTTTAGTATAATTAGAAATGTATATAGAGCATATATTTTAAGGTTGAATCTTGTTACGTATTTTTGGCAAAGTTATAAAATTGTATGTCGAGTTACTAAGCTTACTTTTGTGCAACATATAAGGAGATATCAATACTCTGTCTCTCTTCCTTGGGTAAAATTTTGTGAAATAAATAATTTAAGTTTTTAATGAAAAAACTGTGAACATCAATGTAGAAAATAGTTAGATAAGTATTTATTTATTAAGCATCATATAACTAATATAGATAACAGTTTTCTAATAAATCAAAGTTCTAAGTTTTGAATAGGTCCAATTAACACACAGCTATTTTTATTTTATTTTCCTCTGAAGATAATGTTGCTTTAGGCATTATATGTTTACATGTCGAGCGTAAGAGAGCTATAAAATAATGTATTATTTTTAATAATAAAAATTAATAATCATTAAAATTAGCAGAAACAAAGATAATAATGGCGATTAAGGCAATAGTGGCGATTATAAATATAGCCGTCTAGATCCGATTCCTATGGAAATATGAATTTCTCAAGAAAACTATTTGAAGAATTATCAGATTTTTTTAAACTAGAATTCTGAAATTCTAAGATATGATTATGCTGCAACCTTTTTATGATCACGAATTATTTGACCGATAGTTATGCAACAATCAAGTTGTTTTATTAGAATAAACCTTGCGCCACTCCTGGAAGAATGCTGAACTCTTATCCATGAGGGAGGGAACACTGGCGCTCGTTTAAGATAACTGTAGTCGTACTATTTTAATGGACACGAGCCGTTTCACCTCTTAAAGCAGCGCACTGCTTCACGACGTTTCGGTCAGTTAACCGCAGACTCTGAGCTCTAAAATAGTTTATTAACTGTTGTCGAGGTCGGTATAGATAATGATAAATACATCTAGTATTTTCTTATAACTATAAGTACTATGTGAGACATCGTAATTTAAAATATACCTATGTAATATATTATGACATGATTTAATAAGCTACGAAATGTAGCTGACAGAGAAATATAATAGAGAATTATCTAGATGTGTAACACACTTAATTCTGGTTAAGTTACTTTCCTCCTTAAATCGCTACCTTATTTAACTTGTCTAGTAACTTTTAACATCCCTTATTATCGACTACGTTATCGATAAAAGTATTGGTAGAATTATTGATATTGTGATATAATTTTTGAATAAATAGAAAAGTACTATACAACATTATTTTATTAATTAAATTTTCTTTTAGATTAACATACCGAATAAGAAATATAATATAACCGTAATATTCAATTTTACTTATCGTTCACAAAAACGAGTCTTTAAAACAAAAGGTCCTTTCAAGAACTAATGAAGGGCAGATTGTGTTTTGATTATCTGCAGAATCAAACTCCCTCTCTTATTATTGATTACAAGAGCTAAAGGTACGACTTGACTTCTAATTTAACTAATTATTTGCACACCAACTCCTTGGCTTATCTTAGCCTGAGGCTTCCGAGTAGTAGTAATTTTAATATTTATTTTTTTAAGTGTACTACTGAAAATTTATATTACCTAATCTTAAGTATTAGCTATCAACTCACCACATTGATCCATTTGATTTAATTCACAATTAAGTTATGTTAATTGACTTATAATCAGTAGTTTGTCAGTAAGAGATGGAAAAACAACAGCTTTAAATTATTAACTGTCCTAACCCATTTACTAATAACCTGATTAACTTTATATTATAATTATGTTGTTTAATTTCATCTTAGTTTGTCAAAAGAAATAATAAAGCCGACAAGTTCATTATTATAAAAAAAATATCTTAATTTTTTTATAATTTATAGATATTCTTAACAACAGTTAACATTTTATCGTTTTTTTTTTAAATTTTGGGTTGCTGAAAAATTCAAAAAATCTGATAATAACTTTTTACAAATAATTATCGACCAAATTTATAAATAAATAAATACTCTTTCAACTGACTAACCTATCTATTTATAACCTAAATTCGTGTTAAGGTTAAATATCTTGAACTTGAACTAGAATATCTGTATGATGAAGGCACTTACTTCAACAGGGCTTTTGGCAAGGCAGTTAAAATAAGGAATAAAATTTTGGAAAGGACCGTAGCGTTTGGCGCTCCGTCGTCTCCGGCTACCCCCAAGGGATATGACGTGAAGTTAAATAAATAAATAAATAAAAACATTATAACTTAAATAATTACCTAAAGATGGGTGTTCCACAAGGATCTATTCTGGGTCCCTTTTTGGTTTTACTTTATATTAATGACTTGCCTTTTTTTGTTAAGGGTCTGTGTGACATTGTACTCTTTGCTGATGACACCTCGCTTATTTTTAAAGTTGAGCGTGATAGGATTAATTATGACGAAGTAAACAGTACTTTGTCAAGAGTCCTGCATATGTTCGAAATTAATAATTTAGTGTTAAATGCTAAGAAAACTAAATGCTTATAAATATAATACACTTCCTAATGTAAAACGTAAAAATGTTAACTTGGTCCTTAACAATGAAGTGTTAGAATTGATTGACTCAACAAATTTCTTAGGTATAACATTAGATAAAAAGCTCCAGTAGAACCCCCATCTCTCAACACTCGCAGCCAAACTCGCAGCCAGCCACGCTCCGCCATCTTTGCAATTAGAAAAGTTAGACAATTAACGGACATTAATACGGCTCGACTTGTTTATTTTAGTCATTTTCACAGTATTTTATCTTATGGTATTTTATTATGGGGCAGTGCTGCTGAAATTAATTCTTTATTTATTTTACAAAAAAAGAGCTGTGCGGGCTATTTATAACTTAAAAGCTAGAGATTCTCTGAGAGGTGTTTTTAAAGAAATAGGTATTTTTAAAGTCGCTTCGCGATACATATTTAATAACATATTATATATACGTCAAAATTTAAATAGTTATATAAAACAGTGACAGACACGCGATAAATACGAGAAATTAAAATAAACTCGTAACGCCAAAGTTTCGGCTTAAAAAAGTTAATAAATCCTTCATGGGTTTGAGTATACGCATATATAATAAAGTTCCACAAGATATAATATCTTAGACCTTCCATTACTTAGTTTTAAATCTAAAATCAAAAGTTTATTGTAAAATAAAGCCTATTATAACGTTCAAGAGTTTTTAGTGGATCGAAATATGTGGAACTTAAGTTGTTGAATCATTTGCAGGATTAATATTATAATGTACATCACCTATTGTTATATTTCTTTTGAAAAGAGCAACTGTTGAGTTTCTGGCCGGCTCTTCTCAACAGAGCAGCATTCCGAGCCGGTGGTATCTTACTTACGGACTGACTACACTAACCTGTTTTGTATTGTCGTAATTGACGATTCAAAAGTGCGTGTAAATGCCTATTTGAATAAAGATATTTTGAATTTGAATTTGAATTTAACTTCACAATATTTTATACTAAAACAAAACCAGATCTCTAAACTAATATTTAACTTTTATGTTTCATAATTGAAAATGTCAACTATAAAATGTAATAATATGTAAAATAATTATGTATTTACTGAAAACAGAAATATCCACAAGAAGTAAGAGTAAGTGGGCGTACATTATCAAAATTCAAATTCTCAGAAATTGCTCAAAAGGCAGCGGTAATCGATCTAAACCTATTCAGGAGTTAGTTCAATTCAACCACAACTATTCTAGTTGAATTTTAAATGTAATCTAGTACGTATTATGCCATATTGCAGTTATTTTAATTTATCTGTGTAATGTATATTCACAACTTGTATATTTTAAAGTGTTCCCGTATTGTAAAGCTAATATAGAAGCGAGTGGTATAAACTTTGTTAATTAATATGTGCGGTTTGCCACTACAATGTTGTAATATTGTACCTCTATTTATATCTATCATACTCGGCAAGGTTTGAGAGTGAAATGATTCTACCTTTTCAAATTAACACTCTGAGATTGATGATGATGATTTCTTTTTAAGCTATATTTGAATTATTAGTTTGTGATATATGAGCAATAACACCTTAAATTAAGAAAATTAAATTAAAGGATCAGAAACTTTTTATATACAAAAATTAGATACTCATAGACTTTATTTTATTTTTGTTGAAATGGAATAAAGAATATACGCTATAATACTAAAAGAACTAATCAAGACCCCCTTTTTGAATATTTGACATAAAATACCTTAAATCCCAAACGATTCAAAAAGCCTTCATATAAGTTTTGAAGATCTATATCCCTGCTAAAAGTAAATTAAATTGTGACCACATGTTATACCGTTTTCGTAAGTTAACAACTTATTAATATGAACTGAATCGATGACAAAATAAATAATTAAGCCCAGGTTTGACGTTGCTTGTGATCAATGTTTTTTTTTTTTGTTAGAGGAGGACAAACGAGCTTGAGGGTCACCGTTGATGTGTGATCACCATCGCCTGTGAACTCTTGCAACATCCGAGGATTCACAAGAGCGTTGCCGGCCATGGAGATAGGAGTATATGCCTTTTTTGAAGGCACCCATGACGTAAAGGCCATGGCGAGCTGTGCGGTGATGAAATTTGGCAAAATGTTAAGGTATTATTCCAAATATTTTATTTTACCAGCACTTGACATTAAAATATAGTTTTATTTTAGTCAAAACAAACAAATACAACAGAATACAAATAAAACAATACTACAAAGATGTAGTAGATGAACTGGGATGCTAAGATAAGCTTAAGGTAAATATGGCAGATGAAATAAATTATTGTCTACAATATATAAGATTAAAAATAAAATAAATCTTCATAAATCCTAATAATAAAGTATATAAATAAAATTTAAGAATACATTTCATCAATATCTTAATATATTGGTATAGAAATAAAATCAATTCGATATGAAAGTGATGAAACTCAATTGATGGCCGACAATAAAATCAGTCCTTTGACTTCAACTGAGATCACCATTTTACGGATTAATAATCAACGCTCTTTAAAATTCAACTATCCTAGTTTGTGAAAAAATTACTTTTCTGTAAATAATTACTTCATAAATTTTATTTGCTAAGGTATCGCTCCATGTATCTAGAAAATAATTATAAATAACACATACATATTGAACTACGAAAAAACATGAAAAGCGAACCAGTCTAATCTATTTATACATATACAATAAATATCCAATAATGTAAATCAATAATATCAGTACCACAGTAGATTTTTTTTTTTAAATAACTATTGTAATTCCATTTTCTTTAAAAATGTTAATATAATGATATTTAACAATATATATAATTTAACAATAACACTTTAAATAGTTTGACGGTTAATGTAAGAAACATCAATCAAAATAGTCATCAAGATAACAGAAATGTTATTTTTTATAAATTTTTTGACGTCTAGAAGTTAAGAGTTAACTAAGTTTTGTCTGTACAGTTATTGAACCGTGAAACGGCTGACAGGAACTTTTGGGAAATTCGGAACTAAGTAGACGAATATATTTCTTTTATTTTTGTCACTTTTAATATTCCAACCCAAGGTGAGGATTTACAATTTAAGTTTTTAATCACAAAAATTGGTTATACTTTACATTCTTTCCAAATAAGGTCTCAGCATATTTAAATTATTTCATTCAGATTAATCTTCTCACAAATATAAATATACTTTAATTTGCACTTTAATTTATATGTTAATTAAGTATAGCTTTACGTAAAATATAATATAATTACCACCTTTCTGGATTTAAAAAGGCCTCTACAAGTTAATTATTCGTTAAAAATAGTTACCTAATTTTTTACTAAAAATAATCAAGTAATTTTGATATACTCTTACAAAATTTACTTTATATGTTATGTTATTGCCTTACTTTAAGATTACAGAACTAATATATTTTGATAGAAATCGCTTAGGAAATGCGAAAACTAAAAAAATATGGTAATGAATCTAGCCACGTTAATATAAAAAAAATCATGTATTTTGCTGGTTGCATATTAAGTTCCAAGAGATCCAAGATAGATCCAAGGGAAATATTTTAGATCTTTTAAAATCCTTATCTTTTTTATATTTTTAATAAAATGTTATAAATATTACGCAATCATTTAACAAATAGAATCTCTTTTATTTATTTATTTGCATTCATCGAATCGAAATAATAAAACTCCTTTATCCGCTATCGGGATTCCTTAAATAGCTCTAACAGTATAATTCAAAATTTAATTTGAAACATATTACAGATATATACATTATCTCCAAATACAATAACAATCTTAGCAACAGGCTAGTGTCACATTCAAATAACATAGTAAAAATAAATATATAAGCTATCACCGAAACCTGGCTATATCATAGTATATCTGAATGTATTTCGAATAACTTTAAAGCATCACGCATGCTAGCAAACGAATCCAACTGTCTCATATTTTAAATAATTGAACATATTTGAAATTTTTATTTATTGACAGATTTTATCTTTATATAAATTAAAACTATTTTTACGATGAATTTCATTGCGATCTCAATTTTTAACATTCCTCCGATAATAGAATAATTGAAATATACATGATATAATATAGAATTAGTCATTGTTTTAATTATTTTCACAAGGCTATTCAGTTGCAATATATTAAATGTTTACATTCATTCATTGTTCATTGCCTTTCATTAATGTTTTAAATTACACAAGGCACTCGAGTTAAAATGAACGAGTTAATGATAGTTTAACAGAGAATGGTTCAATTACGAGAAAATTTCCATGATTATCATACTAATGATGTATTCATTTTCATTTCAGAGAATTATATTTTCGTTATA
This sequence comes from Melinaea menophilus ssp. n. AW-2005, assembly GCA_918358695.1. Taxonomy (NCBI): domain Eukaryota; kingdom Metazoa; phylum Arthropoda; class Insecta; order Lepidoptera; family Nymphalidae; genus Melinaea; species Melinaea menophilus. The sequence continues at coordinate 18,201,997 of OU911048.1, forward strand.
AACAAGAAATAAAATTAATAAAAATGTGGTTTTTATGTTTATTTCAAATAACTAGTTAAATCTGGTAATAAAAGTGATAAGTTTAACAGATAAGTGAAACAGTTTCTAATATAATAGATACCTGAAACGCCAAACTCTTGGAGTTAGTGCAATGTGTCTAGGCTAGCGTCTAGAGTGACTTTTGTTACCCCCACTGCATCCTTGCTCCTATTCAGCCAATGGAATAAGAGTACGTGTACAAAATCGTCTCTTGGACAGCACGTTACCACGTGCTAATATAATTATTTATTGATTATTTATATATTTTCTCCAGAAGGTGTCTCTACAGAAAAAAAATATATTCGTATTACCACAACAAATTAAATTCACTGGCAATGTGGGCTGTAAATATTTATCTAAATGATTATAAATGATAATAATAAAAAAAAACATAATAAATATTCTGCCTTATTCAGATTGTCGAAACGTTAGCGAAACCTCAATAATAAAGGATGCCGTCTTGAGTTCGTTAAGACCGATTCACACGTATTATGAGGCATATTTCACTATTAGTGTTTCAATAAACCGAAGCCGGGTTTTTATCTCCTGTCTACAGCGAATTTATTATTGTAAAGTATCTATTAATTTAGAAAGAATTTGTGAGTATACAATAATATTCTTCGTTCTAACTTAATTAAAATTTTTAAAAGTTAAAGGAAAAATATAAATTTCGGAATTACATTTACGTTTAGTATGTTTATATATTAATGAGATATATTCAATAAAGTCCTTTAAACAAAATATATAACTATAAATTTACTAGGTTTATAAAGAGTTAGGAGAAAATCTGGCTTCAGCGTTTAAAATCAAGTATATATAATACTTTGATATTCATTTCAATTAAACGTTAGTAAACGTAAATAATCTATACATTTTAATTAAGAATATTTAAAATAAGTTATGTAATGGGAGAAAAATGTGGCAAAAGTCCTCCTGATGATGATATTGTAGAATGTGTGTGTAGACGTAAATTAAAATCGTTTTATTTAATATTACAAATCATTGCACAAACAATTGTATTCAAAGATATAGAATTTTTAAGAATTCTATCCGATACAATTATTACTTATATCTTATTCTTAGGCTGTATAATGTGCAATTTACTAATTATAATGCTAAAGACAAATTAATACTTTTTCCCTTTAACGGTTTCTGTTTTATTTTTATACAAGACCTTTCACTTCACATATCCAATTGTTTCTAAAAAAAACTTAATATTGAAACTCATAAATCCCATTGTTTATACGCAGTGATATACTTTCAGGAAATTAACGGAACAGAAAACATAAAATAATCATCCTAAAATATTCAAAGTTATTGATCCTTACATCGCTATCCAGATGCGGTTCCAAATTTATTAGGAACTTCCTTAATTTACTTAACATTTAAAGGATTACTTTAAATTTCTCCGCCTTAGAGGAAAAATATTATAATATGATAAAAAATATAATATATTATATATATATTATTATTTATAATATATTATATTGGATGTTGTCTAACCAACGAGATGTCAAATAACATAATTAAATGAAATAATTCAAACTCATCTTACAGAGAATGTCTTAATGACAAGGGTCATCAAAGTGATATCCTCGGTAATTTCTTGTCAGTCCCACCTGTCCGTGTGGTAGATTACAGACTGTAGACGCCAGTGACGTGAAAATCCTACCATCGGTTCTGCTAGTAGTGGAAATGACTTAGTAATAATTACCAACTTAAGACTCTTTAAATATTTCTTAATCAGACTTTTATAGAAAAAATGTTGTCGAAATAAAATTAAAATGCAAATAATAAATAATATTGAGCAAAAATACGGAACTAAAAATGTTATTATTATTTGTTTTGCTGGATACGCAAAGCTAAAAGTTTCAGCAAGCTTCGACAACATTTTAGAATAATTCTAATTTATCTACACATACCGTAATTTTAAGGAAAATAAATGAAGGGTGAGAGAAAATTTGTTAAGAAGATCAAATATTTAGGTACCGGAAAAAGTAATTTACGTTTTTAACGTTTAAGTTTAAAATAAGATAACTTTTTTAAAAATAATTTTTATTCAACAAAGTAATCACCATTAGAATCTACAATTTTTTGCCAACGTTCTACAAGCAAATATATTCCACGAGAAAAAAAATCAGGGTTCTTGGAATTAAAGAAAGAATCGACGAAGTGAACCGCTTATTACTTAAAAAATTAGATAAAGACAAGAATAAATAATAATCACATGGAGAAATATCGGGACTATACGGTGGATGAGGTAATGTTTCCCATTTAACACTTTGAAGCTTTCTCTGGGTCTCTAATGCGACATGTGGTCTTGCATTGTCATGTAGAAGCAAAACACAATTAATTGAATGTAATCGTTTTCTAACAGTTGATTCATTACAGTTTAATGCATGCCCTATTTCAGAACATGTTGCACGAGGATTTTCACACAGATATTTCTTGATTTCGTCGTTAGAACATGATTCAGGACGACCATGACGTTGCTCATCTTCAATGCACTCATTACCACTTTTAAAGCGTCGAAACCAAAACCGTGCTACCTCATCACTTACAGCATCATCTCCAAATGCATTACGAATGCGACGTACTGCTTCTGCTGCCTTGAGCTGATTTTTATATTCATATAACAAATTTGCACAAATAATTAAGCTAGAGTATACCATTTTATAACTGAAAAATATATGGGTTAAATATAATGTATGGAGAAAATATATATACTGTTAGAAAGAGCATGAAAAAAGCTATCAAATGGTGTATTGAATGCATTAGAAAAATATAAATATATAATATAAAAAATTATTCAAACAAATTAAAACACAAAAACGTAAATTACTTTTTCCGGTACCCATTATTTGCAGCGTTCGTGCTTTGCTAACAAAATCTAGCTATAACAAGCTAGCGGTATTATTTTCATATTTTTTTTATATACGCGTGTTATAAAAGAAAATAAATTAAAGATTTAACATTTAAAAATCACATGAATTTATACTTATACTTTAATAATTTTTTTTTTTTTATTATTTTTATCTGATAATTTTGCCACTTTGAAAATAACAACTTATCTATACTTATAATAAATCTGTAGAGAGGTCAATTCTGTACATGAAATATATTTACAAAATAAGTAGCAGGGGGTGATTAGTGTTCGATACTGATGCCAAAAATGCAGTTAAAAAAATTTTTGTCTGTCTGTCTGTCTGTCTGTCTGTTTGTATGTTATTTATAGAAAAAAAAACTACTCGACGGATTTTAACGAAACTTAGTACAATTATTCTTTATACTCCTGGGCAGGTAATAGTATACTTTTCATCACACTACAATGAATAGGAGCAGAGCAGTGAAAGGAAATGTTGAGAAAATGGGAGAAGTTGCTTGATTTTTTAAGCTTCCGTCGCGTGTGCAGCCTTAATGGTTAGAGCTACATAGAAACTATGTATAACGGAAATATTCTACATAAAAATACACGAAAAATAGTCCAAGACAGCATATATCTACCTTTTATAGTTAACTCACAATAACACGCATAACTCTCGATAGCTTAGCAGTTCGGAGATTTCTTATTATATTTGTTTACTTTTACGTTTATAAAACCAATAATGCTCACCATCATTCCTAATTAAAAAAAAAATAAACATTAGCACCAATTCAATAAAAAAAGAATCATTGAAATCGGTATAGAAACACCAAACTTATACTTACTTACATGAAATACGCCAACAAGACATCGCGCGTGAATAGTGAATCAAGCTATAAGGATTATTTTTGCGTAACGGTTGCCGCGCTCGACGGGGCTCGCGGCGGCAGAGTATAAAAGGGGCGGGAGGCGAGCGCAAGCGTCATTCAATATTTGGCTGTTGATGCGTTCAGAGTGTTGAACTTTATTGACAGACAATAATTGTTATTTTATAAACCGTGCTTATCAGCGTGACTTTTTGTCTTTAAATAGTTTATTTTAATTTCTTTTGTTGTTATTTTCTAAATTAGTTTTAGTTTTGTTTTATTTCTTTTTAAGTAGATTTAGATTCGATTTTTAGATTAGATAATAGATAGATAGATTAGATTATTGTTAGATTTTTAGTTACTGATAGGTTAGTTTTGGGCATTTTATGTTTAGTTTTTTTTGTATTGAGTAGATAAAAGCGTAGGTAGGTACTTTTATTAATTATAGTATTCATAGGTATTTTTTATTTATTTTTAAGTGAAGTAGGTATAGGTAGATATTGCCTACTATCTACCTATACTGCACACGTGTTTTAGCTTTATTTTCATTTTTTTTTTTTTGTACCTAAGTTGTAGGTAGGTAGGTACATATTTCTTAGTTTAATTCTATTAGAATATTAGGTATTTAAGTTTAAATAGGCACTTAGATTTATATTTTTTTATTATATAGCAGCTGTACTTAGAACATCTAAGGTTTTTTTTGTATTAGCATAGGTACTTTGATTAATTACAGTAGTTGTAGGTATTTCTTATTATTCATTTTTAAGTGAAGTAGGTAAGTGTAGATAGTATTGCACACGCATTAAGTATAGCTTTATTTTCATTTTTTATTCTTTTGTAATTTGTAGGTACCTACGTACATATTTATAATTCGATTAGAATATTATTTTAGTTTTAATAGGCACTTAGATTTATATTCTATTTATTATATACTTAGCTATAGTTAGGACCTCTGACGTAAGTTTTTTGTTGGGTAACTAAATAGAATTTAAGTTACCGTCGATTAAAAATAAAATAAACGATGCCACCTAAAAAACGACCATCTTTATCTCGAACTTCGAGTCAAGCTAGGAGAATGAGAATGACGCGTTCTCAAGAATCGGAAGAGGAAAGAGCACATCGGTTAAACTCTATGAGAGTTAGTGCCTCAACATCTCGAGCTAATGAAAGCTCTCCAGAAAGAGAGATGCGATTAGCAGCTGAAAGAGCGAGACGAGCTACAACACGGGCTTCTCAAAGCTCTTCTCAACGAGAGCTAAGGCGTTCCATTGACCGGGAACAACATGCGTTATCCCGAGAAGCTGAAACTGCTTTACAACGAGAACTGCGACTCACAGCTGACCGCGAACGGCATACATTATCTCGCGAGTCTGAAACCTTCACTGAGAGGGAATTACGGCTTACAGCTGACCGCGAACGTCATATTTTATCTCGCGAGTCCGAAACCTTCACTGAGAGGGAATTACGGCTTACAGCTGACCACGAACGTCATATTTTATCTCGCGAGTCCGAAACCTTCACTGAGAGGGAATTACGGCTTACAGCTGATCGCGAACGTCATATTTTGTCTCGAGAATCTGAAACTTTTACTCAATATCAAGACCGTTTGACAAATGATAGGGCGCACCATAACATGATTCGATCTCTTGAAGATGAACATGAGCATGAACAACGACTAGAGTCGGGACGCGATTATTACAATTCTTTGAGACAAGAACAATTGATTACTTTATCTAATGAAAGATTAAGAATTGAAAATATTCGGTCGCTTGAAACAGAAGAACAGCGAGAGGCCCGTCTTACTGCAGATAGATTTCGACATGGTCTTAATGACTTAGATATACACGTGGTAGATCAATCTACAAATTCGGTGGCGTGGTCCGATAAATATAAAAGTGGGTTTGCTTATAACCTCACAATTGATTACAGATCATCTTCTGAAATAGGCGATATGAACGTAGTATGTTCCTTTTGTAATGCTTCGAAGTGGAGGAAGGAGTCTGCTGGTTTCTGTTGTTCTGGAGGTAAAATAAATTTGCCTTCGTTCGAAGACCCACCGGAACCTTTAAAATCACTACTTTTAGGGGAACATTTGCAATCCAAACAGTTTTTAGATAATATTCGCACAATTATAAAATTGTTATAAATGCCGATAAGCGTCCAACTCAGGAACACCCTGGGCGTCATAACGTTCCATCCACGAATGAAGTTGCTGTAGTACTGGTCGACCAGGAATGTGATAGGCGTGATATCGTTATACGTTCCAGAGACAATCGTTTGCAACGTATTTTCGAAACCCACAGGGCTTACGACAGTTTGCAATATCCTATGATATACTGTCGAGGGGAAGATGGTTATAATTTCGCTGTATACCAAACCGATCCGCGCACAGGCGCACCTAATTATAATAAAAAGGTGTCATGCCTTCAATTTTATTGTTACCACCTGCAAGTGAGACGGAATATATTGGTATACTTTCAACGTTTTCGTGGCTTATTTAATCAGTTTTTTGTTGACATGTACGCAAAAATTGAAACCGAAAGATTAGTTTATATACGATCTAATCAAAGGCAGCTGCGCGCTGAAGAATACGTGCACCTTCGCGATGCCATGCAGCAAGATAACGATACTGTGAATATGGGTCGTTTAGTTATTTTACCCTCTTCTTTTACTGGTGGTCCACGCTACATGCATGAACGTACTCAAGACGCTTTTTGTTACGTAAGAAAATATGGACGTCCCGACTTATTTGTTACTGTAACTACCAATCCCAAGTGGGATGAAATCACTCGGGAGCTTCTTGAGGGTCAGGCACCGCATGACCGCCATGATATTATTGCAAGAGTGTTTCATTTAAAATCAATGATAGATCTTCTTACCAAAGATAACATTTTTGGAGAAGTATTGTGTTATATGTATAGTGTTGAGTGGCAAAAACGCGGCTTACCTCACGCACATATCTTGCTTTGGTTAAAAGATAAGGTTCGACCTAATGATGTAGACAGATTAATCAGTGCTGAAATTCCAGATCCGACTGCAGATCCCCTGTTATACGACATTGTTAAAACTCATATGATACATGGTCCATGTGGTGCATTTAACGCAAATGCTCCTTGCATGCAAGACGGTCGTTGCACTAAAAGGTATCCAAAAGCATTAGTGGATGAAACTGTAACAGGACATGATGGATACCCATTATATCGTCGCCGTTCAAGAGACAATGGTGGTTTTACTGTTGAAAAGCGAATGTCTGGACAACAGGTTACTTTAGATAATAGGTGGGTCGTTCCGTATTCGCCTGTATTGTCCAGAGCATTTCAAGCTCACATAAATGTAGAAATGTGTAATAGTGTAGAGTCAATTAAATATATTTGTAAGTACATTAACAAGGGCAGTGACCAAGCTACGTTTGCGTTAAGAAATGAACATGATGAAGTTACTAGATTTCAGTCAGGCAGATATATCAGCTCTTCAGAAGCTGTGTGGCGGATCTTAAGTTTTAATATTCACGAAAGATATCCACCTGTGACCCATCTGGATGTTCATCTGGAAGGCGGTCAACGTATATATTTTAACGCCGAAAATGTTACAGAACGATTAGAGAACCCTAGACAAACAACTTTATTGGCATTCTTTCGACTTTGCCAAACTGATAATTTCGCAAAGTCTCTTTTGTATGAAGAAGTTCCATCGTATTATACCTACGATAAACAACGAGGTGTCTTTAACCGTAGACGCCGAGGCAGGCCTGTAGATGGCGAGACAGGTATTTTCAAAGAACATGTTCTTGGTAGAGTGTATACTGTTCATCCTAACAACGCAGAGTGTTTTTATTTGAGATTATTATTACATACAGTGCGAGGACCAACATCATTTATAGATTTGAGAAAAGTAGACGATGTTGTTTATCCAACTTATCATGCAGCTTGCCAAGCGCGTCATTTGCTTGAAAATGATCAACATTGGGATGACGCTTTAGCAGAATCCTGTGTTAGTGATAATCCACGACGGTTACGCCATTTATTTGTAACATTACTCACATTTTGTAATTTATCTGATCCTGTCCAATTATGGGAAAAATATAAAGAAAAATTTGCAGAAGACTTTCTTCGGAATTTATCTCACAATAATGAAGGCGCAACTAATGATAATTTTCGAGATCTGGCTATAAATCAGTGCTTATTAGCTCTTCAGGAAGACTTAACAGCAGTAGGCGGTAAATCACTTTGTGAATATGGTTTGCCAACGCCAACCTCAGTCGGAGAGGTTACCAATAGGGAATATTCCGCAGAGATTGGTTACAACCCAATGGAACTGCTGGTAACATTAGAAAACGGTGTCCCAATGATGACTGCAGAACAACGCTTAGTCTATGATCGCGTGTGCGAGAGTGTGCAGAATAATTTAGGAACAATATGGTTTTTAGATGCACCTGGAGGAACTGGGAAAACTTTTTTGACTAAATTAATATTAGCTTATGTTCGAAATCAGCGTAAAATCGCTCTTGCCGTGGCTTCATCAGGTATAGCTGCAACATTGCTACCAGGAGGTAAGACTGCTCACACTATGTTTAAAATACCAATTAATTTAGATCGCACGGAAAGTCCAACCTGTAGTATTTCAAGAAATAGCGACAAAGCTAAGGTATTGCGTGAGTGTAATTTAATCGTATGGGATGAATGTACGATGGCCCATCGAAAAGGAGTAGAAGCAGTAGACAGAACTCTAAGGGACATAAGACAAAATGATCGAACAATGGGCGGTATTACGGTTTTATTTTGTGGTGATTTCCGACAAACCTTACCGGTAATACCACGGGGAATTCGAGCTGATGAGATTAGGGCTTGCCTGAAAAGCTCTTATTTGTGGCGTGATATACAATCGGTGCATTTGACTATAAATATGCGAGTGAGAACTGGAGACAACGCAGATAATCGTGAATTTTCTGATACATTATTGAAGATTGGTGAAGGTACCTATCCACAACTACACCAAGGAAAACTTATTCTGACACCTAAGTTATGTTGTATAGTGCAATCCCAACAACATCTTATATCTTCGGTTTACGGTGACATAACAATTATATTAAATAGGGACAATTCTTGGCTTTGCGAAAGGTCCATTTTGACTCCTCGCAATGACCAGGCATCTGAAATTAATAATAAAATACTGTCTAATATACAGGGAGAAAGCAAAGTTTATAGTTCAATAAATAGAATGGTTGATGAACAAGAAGCCACTAATTACCCGATAGAATTTTTAAATTCTTTAAGTATGCCTGGACTACCTTCTCATATAATTTGTTTAAAAATTGGCATACCGATAATTCTGCTCCGAAATTTAAGACCACCTCAACTTTGCAATGGAACTCGGCTAAAAGTAACCCAGTTGCAACAAAATGTAATCGAGGCTCAAATTTTAACAGGTTGCGGTGCAGGAGAAACTGTCTTTATTCCCAGAATTCCCATAATACCAAATAATTTTCCATTCCAATTTAAAAGAACGCAATTCCCAGTATCGGTGTGCTATGCCATGACTATCAATAAAGCTCAAGGGCAGACTTTTCGTGTTGCTGGAGTAGATCTCGGTGTTAGCTGTTTCTCGCATGGTCAATTATACGTCGCTCTTTCCCGGGTTAGCAATTCTAGGAATCTTTACGTTCACGTGCCGGACGGGTCGACTCTTAACATAGTCTACCCAGAAGCTTTGCGCTGAAACATTTTAATTTGATCTAAAAATATTAGCAATATATTATCTTAATAAAAAACAAGGAATTACACGCTGACCGAGTCGTGGGTATAGCGTGGGTATATTATAATATTCTGCGGTTACTTATATTTTTCAACAGTTTTGTGGATTGGCATATTATATTACTATTGCCCTTCTAAAATACGAAAGTGAATCTGCCTGTTACGTCAAAACAATGAGGGAGGACATCTGCTTATTTTTTTTCGAAAAACGACGGAAACGCGGACGAAGTCGCGGGCAAAAGCTAGTAGTTCATAAATCAAGCTGTAATAGTATCGACTACCAGATAAATAGTAAAGTGGGTTATGAATATCGTTATCAAAGGATAACTTTCGTATTACATTGGTTTTACAAAGAAAAAAGAACAACATTGATGGAGATCTGGAAGGCATATCATAGTAAATTAACTATATTTCACTGCGTCAAATTCTATCACTTCACTTAATCTATGCTTTTAATAAAGGCAATTGAATTGAATATCTAATAACATTATTCAGTTAAATTTAAACAAGTTCTCTAAACTGATTAATAATGTCGGTTCCTTGAAACTTAACTAATCGTTTAAGTTTAAACAAGTTTCTACTAATAGAATATAGATATTAAATAATTGATATTTTACAAGTATTACTAAAATTAAATTAAGGTCAGATGAATTGAAGCTCATAATAATATTATAAATTATTATGTAAATTTTAAATTTATATATAATTTCGTTCAAACAATGGCTTATAAAATTAGCGTTAATAAATTATCATCCATTATTCCATAAGTTTTTATTAATTCATTATCTTCCAAGCGTACTACTTTATTATACACTAAGCAATACAGCAGTAGTAATATTAGCTTTGTTATGATAATAATATCCCTGATTTTTTTAGGAAAGTGGTTTTCTTATATTCCTTAAAATGATACGTCTCGAAAACAAATTTATTAGATTTCTTTGTTAGCAATATTTCATCTAAAAAAAGTGAATCATATTATTTAATAAATAAAAATGCATCTATCCGGTAAATTGTATGATCTGTATATTCTTATGTGATCACTAATACTTTGACGTAAGTATTAAACCATTGTAATACATCAAACTCTCCCAGCTGATTATTTAGATTGATTCTAAATCTAAAGTTACGATATAACGCAATTTATTGTAGGACCTAACTGTTAATATTTAATGTAACTATCTATACATTTGTTTTTCTTTGAAAGAGTTTATTAGAATTACAACTATGGCAATCTATCCGTTTTATGTACTTCAGTGAGGTGAATATCTCTCTTGGGTATGGCATTAAATATCGTATCTTGTATCTATATCTAAGTCTACAATTGTTACATATGTACATTTAAAAAATATTACTTCAGCTATATTACATATATAATATTTTTAGTTATAAACAATAATTCACTGAGATTTTCATCTTTATAACACACAATCTGTGACAATATATGGCTTGATTTATATGAATGAGATAGGACAGACCTTCAAAATATTTGGGATGGATTTAATTCTATAATTATTAATTCAGGTGAAAGAACGACAAAAAAACTTTAAACGTCACCACATGGATTTTATTTAATTTATTTCACATAATACATTTTGGTATGAATACTAATAATTATTGTTACTTGTAAAATTATTAAAATGTATTAAATATTGCTCAACAAAAGTTTAAGTTTATAAATCCTATACATTAATATGACTTGTAAAATGATAAATAGCCTGTTTTTAAATGAGGTTAATTTACCCCTAAAAGTTTCCGGTTACGAAACAGGCTGTCCATTAGCTGATGACGGAAATAAACCAAACTAGAGCTTGGTTTCATTTAGAGAATAAGGCAGCAAATGTTTAGTTGATCACAGTTTATTAAAGAAAACAATACAAAATACTTTAACATGTAATTAATTAGGTCATTGGAACTATTTATATTACTCCTTAAAGTTAATAAATAGAGATTATAATATTTTCATCCAAACTTTCTCAATTTTAGCGGTAACTTGCAAAGTCTCGTGTTGAGAATGTCAAGGCTTTAAACTTGTTCTTTAAGTTAAAGTGATAAGGACAACAATTTTTCATATAAACTTCTAAGACTGTATCTATGAACGCACTTAAGTAACACATAACACATTTTATTTTTGTAATACCATAAAAAATACCAGAAATAAAATGCTTCGAATATGTAACATCACGGTATTATAAGTAAGAACAATAACCATTAAGAACCAACGAACATATCCCGTCTGGTGTTCCTTTGTTTCTGTATAGTTGCAATACAAAGAGTAAGACCACCGATGAGTCGTCGAAACACCATCGTTAATATTCTACTACGAGAAATTGCTCTCTTTTCTTTGTTTAGCTGCCAACTTGATTTGAACCTTACTATCACATTATAGTTTTACATAAATATTCAACCCGTTAGTGGCTCTTTTAATTAGAACCTTACATCGGGGGCAGACGGTTATTATTAGACTAGTTTCAAGATTCTGTTTTTACATGAAACAAGTTTCGGAGTTTTTTTTTATATTTAATTTATTAATTGATTTTTAATAAAGTACCAATCACTCATACTACTTTAAAAAGACTTATATAAATATAAATACAATGTCTTAAGTACTAGTGAGTCGGCCACCCAGAAGAGTATTGTTGCCATCATTGAAATATGAGCGTGGGAATACTGCTAGATGCTGACTCAGTGGTCTTTACTGATGTGTCTGACTCACCTGTTTGAACCTACGTTATCGTTTACTTTCTTTACATAGTGTATACATATAAAAAAAACAAACAGTCAATCATCGTCTATTGCCCTTATCCCAATTATTTAGTAGCAATGGCAACTACTTTTAATTACTTAACATTTTTATCGACAAATTCATTTCAGCTTTCCGCATTAAAATTAATAAATAAAATGTTTATATAATAAAAAATAAAACTTATACATTTATTGAATTGCATATAAAATAAAACATAAAATCTTACACATTATATTATTATGCTCGCATGATCACTCTATAAAAGTAATTGCTCTTATTACTTTTGGTTGATCATTTTTGTATAAAGCTGAACTTGTATTACACTTTATATTTACCTGTGTGTTCAGATACAAAAAACAGTCTTGTTACGTCGTCTATTAACGTATTAACAAGGTATCAAAGATTTGACTTAACTATTTAAATAGTTTCAAGAGCGGTGACGTAGAAAAGTTTATAAAGAAAACCGTCTTTTGCACAATTTGATGTTTTTAATGCATCGCATTGAAATATCCACATAAATAAATACCTTAACTTCGATGATTGCTTTTATTTTTATTATTATTGTTAATGTTTTGAAAACAATTTGCATTAACTTTTCTTTCAATAACATACAAAGCACTTTATCAACATAAGACAAATAAAATTAAATGAAATAAGTATTGTAAAGATTAAATAAAAGTAAACATAAAGGGCCCCAAATAAAGGATTTATTTTTAAATATTATTATATATTGATGAAGAATATATAATAATATTATTAAAAGCTTATTTATTTCAATAAACCATTAAATAAATATTTTAATTAAAGAAAAAGAGATAAGCATCTTTCGTATAGAATAGAAAAAAAAAAAACATCGACAGAATCCATAACAACTTTCTACCAATGACAAAAAAATGTAAGTATATAAATATAAATCTTGGGAAGCTATTGTCAGGATATGAATCATAATAAAAACCTCATTCTTAAAAATCGACATAGTATGTTCAGAAAAAACCGTTGTTTGTGTATAATGTACGGAATAGATAAAAACATAATGACTGAATAAAGGATACACAGAGTATTTATGAAATATATACCTATTATTCATTAGGAATCATACCTAACATCATACAGCGTACAAAATTTTTATGACAATAAATACGTAAAACATAAAACATACACTTTGATATGTGTGCATCAATATTATCTATATTTACTTATAAAGGGTTTATTAAAAGGATTTTCTTTTAGGAAGATAAGAATACAGTTAAAAAATAACTAGGAAAATACATCAGTATGACATAAAAGATTGTAAAAGTTATTTACTTCTTTTTGTTATTCTAATCATACTTATGTATGTTTTCATCATCACCGCTGACAGAAAGTCAAATATAGTAGTTTCTTGATAGCAGGGGATAAACAGATCAGATCAGATCTTCAAAGAACGTTCACAAACTTCGATCGTTGCGGCAGAAGGTTTCCCAAAAAATAATGTTACAAAGTTTGCGAGTATGTAATAAGACTAAATAAGACTCCTCCATTGGGATTGCAATTTGAGACTTACATTATATTGCTTGAAAATATCTTTTCATTTTATTACGATTCGCCTTTGTTTGTTTTCGTGATGTCATAAACTTTGTATTCATAAATTGTTGTATTTAAACAAATTCCGAACCTTTGAGCCGAGTAACTGTAATAGTAAAGAGCAGAGAAACTTAGTAACTATAAAAGTAACTAATGCGGGATTAATAAAACCTACTCTAAAAAGATATTCAATAATTACTATTGTTATGTGGTTAAATACATTATAAATAAGTATTAAGAAATCAAACTCAAACTAAAATTACAGGACACATAATTTAATCAATAAATACTTACGAGATGTTTATTTAAGATTTTCGATAGGCTGTATAAACAAAATAAAGACAATTTAACACTTAACTTAAACTATAATGCTTACTTAATCTACTAATTAATTGTGCGCTAAAACTCACCCCTGGACTAAACAATAAACTGACACAAATACGATTACAATACGTCTCAATCACGTATGTACAATACCGGAATGTCATAATTATCTAAATATCGGTAAATTGTTATTTTCAACTCGTTACTAGTACACGACCACTCACATTAAAATTACTCTTAAAATTATTATATTTTCTTAATATAAAAATATTATATAATATTTTTTTAAATAATCGTAAAATTATACTCGAATTAAAAATATAACTCGGGCTTCGTTGGGAATGGAACTTGCATCGACCGGCTACAAAACTACAAAATTCAACCCGGCACTTTAAAGATGATATTAATTACGTGTCGGGATTTTGCGAATTACTTATAGTAACCAAACACCTACAATAGGTGTGATTTTTACATTTTATCTTAATATCTTAATACAACACCTGGATAAGAAACTGAATATTCCATATGTCGTGAAGGTTTTCAGAATGCTTGTGACTCAAAATGCATTCAAACTGGAAACAATAATGTGTGAAACAACAAAAGATTCACTGGTAATCTTACGAAACGTATCTGAAGTCTAGGTGTCTAACTATTACACCTACAGGCTAACTATACTGAGTGTTTGTGTAATCATAGAAAACTGTCTTAGTATACTAATTTATAATTTGTAACGGGTGGTATAATCTAAAATTAATTATCGGTATATAATATCCATATATACATGGATATTATATATATATTTATAATATCGACTAAGATTTTAATGCTAATGTCACTAACCAAAACACCTTATATACCAATTTTGTTACAAGCCTCTGAGATGAATTAAATTTATAAACATAAAATTGAAATAAGATTTAAATAATATTCGAAGTTATACAAATAACATTATACATAAAATTCTAGTTCTTATTAAAGGTAACTAAAAACATAATGCGTTTTGAACTTCATGATTATATGTTAAATTCAAATTCAATTCAATCCAAATCAATTACAATAATTACCGAAAGTTGATTCTTTATTTTACTATACAAAATTCTTAATAATTAATGTAAATACAGCTAAAATAAAATGTAAAAAGTTAACTAAGATATGCTTTCATAAAGTTACCAAACAAATATGTTTTAAGATATGATCTCCTACTCAAGGCGTGGTATACGTCGTCGTCACACAGGTGTTAACTCTCGCTAAAAGCTATATTTAAGGTGAACATTATGATCACACATTGTGTTTTGTTCATAGAGTACCATAAACTTTACATTTTAAGGGTAGAAATGTATAGAAGTTTAAAGAATCTATTATCTATTACTACATAAATTTTCATTGTTTAGGTAGCAGTTAATCAAATGTATAATATTATTAAGTATTTATTATTAACTACCACATTATTAATCATTTACATATTATAAATTGTAATATGTCTTCAGCAAACTTGTCATTATTATAAATAATGTAATAAGTATAAATGAATAAATTTGTAATAGTTTAAAGTAAAAATTAATTATAAACAAGAAATCTTTAAAATCCTTAACCTGCTACTTACGTAAAACATTTCAGTACTTCCGAGAAAATAATCACTTTCATATTCAATTACAAGAATTGCTTATTTAATAGCAAGAGATCAATCTAAAATACTACATTGGATTCACTTAAAAGTAAATTAAGCAGAATCATCATATTTTTTCCTCGAGGCCTCTCCCTGAATCTTTCGTCAAGTAAATAGCTCGTGAATTTTATATTCGTATTTTAATAGACTGCGAGAGGATTCAACGAAAATAATTTAACGATGACACTGAAGAATCAAAGGGTTTCTACCGTCTTATCTTGATATTAGTAGGACATCAATTTAGTCACATAAATATATTTTCATCACCGCACAGTGCATCATCGCCTCCAATACCACGCGTATCATCTGGATGCGTGGCGATCCTCCATTGTGCGGTTCTCACGGACTTTTCTTCCACAGAAGGTACGACATGGGTATTTTTGAAAAAGGCGTTTACTCCTACCTCCAAGGCCGGCAGTGCTGTTGGGAATCCTCTGATATTGTAAGGGTTCATGGGTAGCGGTGATCTATGACCCACCAGCCCGTTTTCCTTCTGTTACAATATATATAATTAGAATTAGAATTTCTTATAAGAATATGTTTTACCTCAATTTCTCTCGTCATAAAAATGTAAACACTCTTAATTATACTTATACATAAATTAAATACGGCGAGCAGCATTATGAAAATTCTACGCATTCTACATAAATATTTATCAAAAAATCGTTCTCATTTTTCTTCAGTTTTTTATGTTTCTTCCTTAACTTTGGTTTCTATTTGTGTGTCTCCGGCAACATAATATTGATTCTTAGATATTCGGATTCTATATTTAATAAAAAAATTGTCTTTTACTGCTACGGAAAAATTGTGTGTCAGGCTTGATACCCTCATTTCAAAAAATAATAGCTCCTTCAAACCAAATATTGTATATTAAACATATGTATAGTGATAGCATTGAAAAAGAAATGGGCTTAGTATTGAATTCTTATTGTAAAGAACAAAGGGTGTCTAACATCTGTTTACCTGACTAACTTAATAAATATTACTACTGAAATTAATAAATCAAGTAAACAAATTAATAATTCAACAAATAATATTAATATTTTTTTTTTCAAAACATCATGGGAATCGTATAGAATTTAAACATTGTTTTGAAACTTTAAGTAAATTAAATACACCAACTTCCATATAGTACTCCAATTTTCAAATGTTTAATCAATATACTAGATTCAGACCACCGTGGCCAATTTAATAAGTACTAAACTAAAAAGATCAAATTGAAAAAGGAAAACAGCTTTTGTAAAAGTAACTGCTGATCGAATAAGTAAAATTAAAAATTACTTAAATTACTTAATTTGCTATTTGCATCATTAAAAATTCAAACCCCAATATTATGTATAATGATTTTTTACATACTTTTTTTAAAGTTATTAAAATTAGTATTTACCGCGAAATCTGTTTTTGTTACAGATGCTGTATTTAGTGAAGGCAGAATTACTTAAAAACAGAAAATTTGTATCAACTGTATGCGGAAAGGCAATTTAATACTAGTGAGTAGTTAAAAAATGATGTAAAATACTTACTTCGCTACACGCTATATCCCTTGCGGGGTAGCCAGAGACGACGGAGCGCCAAACGCTACGGTCCCTGCATACTTCTTTCGCCTCCGCCACAGACATCAACCTCTTCATACATGCCCTCCGGGGGTTCCTGATGCTTTTCACGTGACCTTCCTCCAGTATCATAGATACTGTGTTTTCGAAGGTAACTCGAGCCCTCCCCCTGTCTCTCTTACCGCTCACTTTTTCTGTATAAATCTTTTTTACCATTCTTTCATCACTCAATTGTTCGACGTGCCCTAATAACCTGAGCACGTTCTTCTTCATGATGTAAAATGATTTTCCAAATATTTTAAAAAAGTTGCTAAATCTTTGTATGTATGTGTAAGTAGGAAAATTCGAGATAGCAATAAAACAACTTGGAAAAAAACTAAAGAGGAATTACTGGAAGAGCTTATTCTCAAATTAAATATAAACAATAAAAATGTCACTACTGAACTTGAGGTTGCAACAGCTTTTAAAACTTAATTTACAGATTGACCTTTGTAGAAGGCTTTCGCTCATGGATTGCGTCATAGTCATTATATGCTGGAAAAAGATGTTGTTGAAAGCAGATGTTGATGACTGTCATAAATTTGATTTTTTGACTTTCTTGATTTGCAGATTCAGATACACCAGTTGACATATATCATCGAGAATCTTTCGGACCAACCTCAGAACGCATGACAACGATGTTTAAAACATATCTGAGGTCGGCAGAATGGGGACGCGGGGGCGGTTCTACTACTGATGATGGATTTAGGCGTTAATTTAAATTTCTAAAAAGATCAGAGTCGATGATTCCATCAGTCTCATCGATTTAATCATCGAAAATTTTAAAATCAAAATTGTCTATTACACTCACCTTTTGATAATCACTTGAATATGAAATATTGACAACTTAATATTACATTAGGAATAATTAAAATGATTAATTTAAAGTAATCGAAGTTTTCTCATATACCCACTTTTTATAATCACTCACAATAAATGAAAACTTAACTTAATATTTTAATATGAATAATAAAAAAAAATAATTACTAAAAGTTTCTAATAGAATAAGTAAACATTTATAATTATTCACAGTACAACACTAGTTCTTGTCACTGTCCAACTCCAGCACCAGGGAAAAAGTAAGTTGTCGAAGCTAGTTGACTGCTATTTATACAGTTCTCAAATAAGTTGATCGTTTGACTCGATTCCGGAAAACTGTCAATATCGCACGTTCACGTGACAGCTTTGACTTCACTTATAATTTTAGTCAAATCAGAGTATTAGAAATTAATAAATCCCAACTTTCATCACACTTATTCTTAAATGTGATTGTTATTTACATTGACCTAATTTATGTTATTTTGTAACGTAATTAACAAATCCCAATTACTCACAATATTTATAAAAACAATATCTATTTATAAAATAAAATAATTTTAATCTACCTTACTAGGGTAGTCTAAAATCTGTCTTATAATATTTTACAAACAATTTGAAAACATGTAACTAATAGTTAATATAATGATGAGACTTTTAAGGCTCGGCGGCGACATATATATTTTATTTTATGACTGAAGTTACGAGCTTGCTTTTTATTTTTAGGTTTAAGCTTTCATAATTTGATCAGTGTAATACCTCAATTATAATAACTCTCAAACAATATTTTTTAATTAATTATTATTTTAGAGCACTTTAAAAAATACATTTCTCAATCACCGTTCTACAAATGTAAATATTCCATGTAATCTACATTTTCATTAGCTTTTTTTTTTTATTTAGCACTACTCATTTTAATAAAAGACTTTTCCAAAGTGTAATTTAGTTTTAAAAATTGTTAAAAAAAGACATGCCTTTTACAATTCCTCGAACAAACTATCATACATTTGTAACATATATATTATAGATTTATTGGAAAATATTCATTAAGGTATTGGGAATAAACATATTTTAAGAATTTTATTTATTTTATAATAAATTTGCTATAATATTTTGACGAAAGTATAATGGAGGTGCAATTCAATACAACTAGAATAATTGTAAAGTTCTGTTCTGTTCTTAAAGCGGATTATCTTAAGTACTGAAAACATCACATATTTTAAAAGCATTTCAAAAGCAAATCGCCTGTTCTATCTTTTAATGACCACAATTATAATAAATTACCCTAAAACGTGAAACTATTCAGGCGATATAAAATATTTAGCAGTTACGGTTACTGCAAAAGTTACTATTAAGAAAAAGTATAAAACGAATTAGTTTGTACTCTTACCTATTCTATTTAAGAGTTTTCAAATGTCATTTAACAACACCTTGTTAGGCATTTTTTAACATGAAAATTATAACCAGCAAAATGTTACCAGTAAATGTTAGTTTACGTAGGTAATAAAAACGAATTAGAATCTTAAAAAATATACATTTTATTATTTTTTTTACATTTTTAAATAATTCGCTGTGACGATGACATTGGTAGGTAGTAAATTGGTAAAGCAAAGAGCATCAAAATGTACTTATCATCCTTAAATAATTCATTTACAACTGTTAACATTAAAATTAAAAATATTATACTTAAAGTCAATTTTACATTGTTAAATTTATATTGTTTCAAAATATCCTAGTTTGAAATAAAGTGGCATCTACGATATTGATTATTTTGATATAAACATAAAAAATATTTTTTGTATTAATGTTTATAAAAGTAAAATTGCTATATTAATTGAGATTAAATTTTCGTTACTATGTACAATACAGATATATCTACAATATACAACGTGATAAGCCAACCAAATCCAGAAACATGTCTGGTGATTATTTTAATTAAACGTTTAATGTCCTTTAAGACTCAAATTAATTTAGCGTAAATTGACGTCTCAAATTCTAACTTAATTTCAGTGTCATTTTATATTTATATTATAATATATGTACAAAAGTGTATTTTACATCATTTTGAGTCTTTTTTATGTCTCATTGATTGGTAACATTGATGCGTAATTTTTGTTATATAAGTCATGTCTAACACAGTACTTAAGTTATTAGGGAAATATGAGAATAAAAAATAAACATGAAATAGTAACACAAACATATAACATAATATATATAATTATAGTATTATATTTTGAATAAGTATAATTTAACATATAATAAAGAGTACGTTATTATAGACTAATGTACAATAATGTTATATTAATAAAAGTTTGTACAGTTAGGATTTATTAGCTTTGTAAATGTTTAGGATATTTTGAATATAGGTTTGGCACATTTCATGTCATAATAAATATTTTTTTTATTTTAACAATTTAGGTTTAGATTCATTATTATACATAATTTGGTGATGTAGAAAATATGAATTACAAATGTTGTTAAACTCTAATATAACCTTGCACTAGATAGACGGAGAAGTTAAATTGGCTGCAACCACTAAATCCCATCTGACCATTGGTACGAAACTTTACTTCGATATCCGCTATTGGATATCGATGGCTTAACTCCCTGAAGAAATAGATGATCCTAACTTATTATTATGTCTAGTTTGTTTAGTCCAGAAATCTATAATAAATGAATACATGGATTTGTTAAACTAATTTGTAATATTTACAATTATTTTGACTATTAATGTTCATTATAATTTTTATTTTATTGTATTTAGGGAACCAATCAATAGTAGTGTAAATATTACGTTAAAAAAATTCTTAGTATTTATATGTGTCCTTATCTTTTTCTGCTTATCAGCCTATAGACGCCCATTGCAAGGTATTATCAGCCTTTTTGAAGAACAGCACCACCAACCTCCTGTTCCATGCCTGTGGCGTCTTGCTGTCTCTCTGTCCGCATAGTCTACATATGAGAGTTACACTATAAGACGACACATCTGTTCATAACTACTTTTAGAATCCGGGAACAAAATCAGAGCAAAAAAACACGCTTTCAATACGTTGCTATTATAAGCTATAATAGAAGAATGAGTACAGTATATAAGGGTGTATATTCAGGTATACGGCACAACTGGTAGCTTATATTATCAATGAAACAATTTGATACTTTATTGTCTTCACTTATTAATAACTTTTATGCTATTTTTTTGTATATAAGTTTTTCTTTTTTATTTGAAAATTACCAATATTGACTTAAATCGTATTTCAATTCCATTCATCCGAAATGGAACAAGCCAATACCTCAGTTTTTAATCTGGATAATAGGTAAGAGGAGAAATTTTATTATAACCAACAAAATGAGTCTAAACTCGGCATTTCTAACTGTAAGAGAGATTCTAAGAGATCTAGTAGAAATAACTCCTCCAGGCTGTTCCATAAAGATATTACAAATTGATAAACTCGATATATTTTTCGAATGCTTAGATCTAAACTCCTCAATATCTTATATTTCAATCTACACATACCTATGTGTGTAACTACCTAGTTATGTTATGTTATTTTTATTCTGTGTACGAGTATGTCTGTTCATAATTATCAGTAAATAATTTATGAGTCAAATATTAAATATATGCAATTAAACCACTTTCCTACAAAGATTTATTTTAATCTGATTTTTTATTTAGTGTGAAGATGATATTACAACAACTTTATCACCAAGGGCTGCTGCTGCTCGTAAACATTTTTGTAACCTCTTACGTATGATGGCTTGGCACCGCCTCAGATTGTATAAGAATTTAAATTTATAACAAATAATCAATACAATGAGTAAAAAAATAAACCTCGATGTAATTTTAATTTGTAAGTTATATGTATTGACATGGAAAAAAGTAGAAAGAAAAATTAAAAGTGCATTTTTTCACTTTTTGGAGTTGATAATGTCTACTAAATGCCAACAGACTTTTTCCTTAACAAAATAAGTTAATAAAAAGGAGAAAAATGTATTGATATTTATACCCTTGTAAAATGTGTGTGTGTGAATAACGGAAAACTGATATTATATATATATATATATATATATATATATATATATATATATATATATATATATATATATATTTAAATAATCAATTTATTAATAATATATTATTGTTTGTCGAATATATTTGTGTTAATTATATTCGTCAAATATTTGATAAATATATTTAATAAATAAACATCTTTGAAAATAAATAATCATTTTATCCGGCACAAATATTAATTTTATCATATTAGTTTTCAATTTTATATTGATATATTGATGTAGTAAAAACTTTATGAACTTTGTGAACACGTCCATAACGCTATTAAAAAAAAACAAATAAAAACCTATTAGAATATTACTACAATAAATTTTCATTTATCTAATCTGTTGTCTGAGATGCAAATTCTTAGGCAAGTCTTATTTTTATATTGACGAAAGAGTTTTAAAATAACAATAATAATGGAGACTTTATTGATGTTATGTAATTTATATTATTTTATAAATATTTTTTTAAATATTGTTTGTTTCCCAACTAAATAAGTATCAGCCATAGTTAAGCAATTTGTTTCACATTTTCCAAAATAAACTTTGAGTCGAATGTTCACTGAAACTTCTTCAGTTTCCAACTTATTTAAAGCGTTAGTTTAGTTAGTTATTTTGATTTCAGCCAACTATCCAAAAACTCCTCCCAACTACAACGAAACTTTTGATAGTTTCCAACAAAGAGATTTATTAATGAAAGGTTATTATTATTTTCTTAGAAAAAAAAGCAGATTTTTTTTATCACTGGTCTTTATAAACTGATAGAATTGAATAAAATAATTAATTATATAGTCTTTACTTAAATAATAATATCCAAATAATATAAAACTTTAATTAAATTTTCATATTTAATTTCCTTAATTCAAATCAAGAAATAACAGTAGCTGTAAGATCAATTTGTATATCTCTCTAAGTAAAAATTAAAACTCGTAGAACTCGCTTGTTTTTCAATATTCTCTCTAACGAATACAAGTTTTATAAAGTGAGTTTTGGCATCTTATTTATAACATAAATAGGATGCCAAAAATATATATTATCTGCCACAGTTTACACGCGTCTGTACTACAAGTTAAGAAGTCTGATAAAATGGAATAGTTTTAAAATAACATTAATGACACAAGCTTTAAATAATTAAAGGAAAAAAAATGTTGGTTAATACTATTTAACGATCTTATTTGTGTCCTGTCATATTTATTACACAAAAATAATATATCAAATATCTTCTTTTAGAAAGAAATATAAGCGTGAATCCGACATTGTTTCGTCTACTTTCAAGAATACTGTTGATCCTTAAAACTATTTTGCTTTATTCTAATTTGGTTTATTAAAAAAATTTTTAAGAGTATGTTACTCTTCTAATATTTTAAATAAATGTCCGCGAAAGTGAAACATCACGTTTGTAATTCAAATTATTCATATAAAATATATATACATAAAGTTGATATCAGTAGAAGTAGTCGTAATTTTATTAAAGGTCAATTTTCATCAACCACTCTCAAGGGACCGGCCAGTAACAACATTTTGTGTCACGAACATTAAATTTTCCCAAAACGTGATCCTTTTATGATTTTCTTTCTAAATTATTTATACTATTAAAGTTATTTTTTAACCAGATATTTAAATGCAGTATTAATTCCAAGATTATTGCCTTAATGCTTCTGCAAATAATATTTAATTAAATAAAAACTTTTGTAGTTAATATTTTAACACATTTTAAATAGATATGTTTTACTAAAATTTTATTAAAGAATCCAAGGAAAGGCTAATAGGTTAATTCTTTAAATATTATTGTTATTATTGTATTAATTGTTTAATTTATATTTTTTGTTAGAGGTTTTACTGGCGGCAATGAAATAACGCAAACACTCAACATTAGTTTCAAACGGTTTATTTATTTTAACAAAGGAAAAGAAAGCGTAGTTGCCCGAATGGCGTTACAAAAAGGACTGGTTGAGGAACAAAAGGATCTTAAGCGGGCGCCGTGGTGCCCGGTACAAAGATGGCGGTCGCATGGCGGTAAAGTGCCAAATCTCCAACACTTCCCCTCGACCAACAGCTTGTCCTCGGAGTCATCCTGGCTTGTTTGAGTCCAAACCAAGGCTCTGTGAGCACTTCTCGTGCTTCATTCTCGGCAGACCTTTGGTCAGCACGTCGGCAGGCATCTCATCCGTCGGGGTATACTCGACCCGAATCGTCTGTTTCTCCACGTGATCCCGAATCATATGATGTCTCGTGTCGATGTGCTTGGTCCGCGAATGGTACATCTCGTTCGTCGTCAGTTTTTGTGCTCCCAAGTTGTCATTTCTCATGACCATCGTGTCCAGGTTGATCCCGAACTCTTTCAGGAGTCTCTTCTTCTGGATGGCCTCTCTCGTAGCATCCGACAAGGCCATATACTCGGCCTCTGTAGATGACAGTGCTACGGTTTGCTGCTTCCTGCACTCCCAGCTCACAGCCGCTCCACTCATGATGAAAGCGTACCCTGTATAGGACCTACGATCGACTATACAGCTTGCCCAGTCGGCGTCGACGAACATCTCAGGAGGATTGGGAGAGTTGGAGTAGACGAGCCCCAGGTTGCGTGTCTTGGCCAGGTATCGCAGCACTCGTTTTGCGGCTTGCCAATGTGCTTCGCCATAACAGTCGTTGAACTGGGAAAGATGACTAACCGCGAATGCGATGTCCGGCCTCGTCGCCACTGCCAAGTACATCAGGGCGCCAATCAGCTGTCTGTAAGGGACGTCGGCGAGTTCTCCTCCGTTCTTCACGTCTACTTTCTCCAGTTTCATCCCTGGCTCCATTGGCGTAGAAACTGGCCTACATTCAGCCATCCCAAATCTCTCCAGCACTTCTTCCGTGTAACCCGTCTGACTTATCTTCACCTTCCCGTTGATCTTTGCGAACTCAAGACCCAAACAGTATTGCACTTCTCCCAGATCTTTGATCTCGAATCTTGAATTCAGGGCGTCTCTCACCTTGTTGATTTCGGCGTCGTCTCGCGACAGAATCAGGATGTCGTCAACATAGGTAATGACGAATGTCCTGTTTTCGGCCGGTCCAAGAAAATACATGCAGGGGTCTGCATTTGATCGCGTAGCCTTCATCCTCTTCATTTCCGCGTCCAGACAACGGTGCCAAGCGCGTCCAGCTTGACGCAGCCCGTAGAGGGCCTTGTCGAGCAAGCACACGACGTCCTCACTTCTCAGCACTTTTAGCATCTCCTCGGCCTTCTCTCGCACAACCTTGTCGATCTCATCGTCCTTGACCAAGTTAGCCAAAACCTCCACGAAGTACTTCGAAACTTCCATGTGGATCTCCTCGTCCACTTCTCCGTTCAGGTATGCTGTTTTGACGTCCAGTTGGCGGATCTTCAAGCCTTGTTTGACGGCCACTGCCACAGCTGTCCTAATGGTGCTAAGCCGGGCGACGGGTGCGAACGTGTCGTGGAATTCAATTCCCGGTCTCTGGGCGAAACCTCGAGCGACCAGCCGTGCCTTTCGCTTGTTGATAGTGCCGTCCGGGTTGTGCTTGTTGCGAAGTACAAACCTACTGCCTATCACTCGCTTGCCTCTGGGACGCTGAACTAGGTTCCACGTACCGTTCTTTATGAGCGAGACCGCTTCGTCAGTCATCGCGTCGATCCACTCCACTGAATCGGGTCCAGTAAAGGCTTGGGACACGGAGATTTCCGCCACATTCGCTTCCTCTCCTTGTTGGACAGGATACGACTTTCGAGGTCGGCCGCGTCTTCCAGTTCGCTCCATCCGTGGTCGTCCACGCCCTCGTCTTGTCAGAGGTGTCGGTTCGTCAGCCTCTCGCGGCTGTTGGAGATCGTCGTGGGGCTCCGGTGAATAACTACCGATTGGAGAAAAGCCTCTGAAGGGGAAATCCCACTCGTAGTCATCTTCTTGCTTCACCTGACCTGGTCGGATCTCGTTGTTCGCCGCGCCGATGGATTCTGGTTCGAACTCAACTTCGATCAAGTTCTCTGTCGACCTTGAGAGATCTTCCCCCGAACCGCTAGAGGGAGGAGTAAAATCCTCGACCTCGCCTTCAGGTGTTTTCAGATCCTCTCTGAAGATAACATCTCTGTTGACCTCAGTCTTCTTGGTGTCCGGAAGCCAAATTCGGTAGCCCTTTGACTCCTCCGAGTACCCAACGAGGACCCCTTCTCTCGAACGTGGGCTGAACTTGTTCCTGTTTGGCGTCCTGTCGAGGCAAAACACTTTGCACCCGAAGTCCCTCAGATAGTTAACCGCTGGAGTTTGGTTGTGCCAGAACTCGAATGGAGTCTTTCCCTCCAGCTTCCTCGTGGGACATCTGTTCCTCAGGTAGTCGGCGGTGTTCATTGCCTCTGCCCAGAATTGCAACGGTAATCCAGACTGCAGGAGCAAACATCGGGTTTTGTTCCGGAGTGTATGGAGTGGTGAGTCGACGCTGGATTCCCTCGGATTTCAGGTAAACGTCGAACGCCTGGTTTATGTACTCACGTCCGTTGTCGGATTGAAGATATTTTATCTTCAGTCCGTGCATCTTTTCAGCCGAGGCTTTGAACTCCTGGAACGCGAATAAGGCCTCACTTTTCGCCTTCAGGAACTTGACCTGAGTCCATCGTGTACAGTCATCTGTGAAGGTGATGACGTACCTCGACCCGGAGGTTGACGCGACTCGCATGGGGCCGCAAACATCCGTATGGACAAGCTCCAGCTTTCCATAGCTCCGGTCGGATTCCTTGGGAAAAGGTTGACGGGTCATTTTCCCTTTCGCGCACACGTCACAGGTCAAATCCTCGATTTTGTCGTCCAGATCTACGCCACGGATGTGGCCGTTCTTCACCGCTGCCGCAAGGTCCCGGAAGTTGACATGGCCCATCCGACGATGCCAGAGTTGAGCCTCTGCTCCTCCCATGTCCACCTTTGAGGCGATGCTGCATCCCACAGGCGTGGCGTTCTCGACGAAATAGAGGTTGTCTTTACGTTTCGCTATCAACATTGTCTCTCCGTTCTGATCGACGATCTCAGCCCTGTCCTTTTTAAAAACAACCAAATATCCGTAATCCGTGAACTTGGAGACGGACAACAGGTTGGTTCGGACCTCTGGAACGTGCAAGGTGTCCTTGAGAATGACATTGCACGTGTCTCCATCCAGGCTTGTGGTGAGCTTCACGGTTCCTCTGGCCTTTATCTCCGCGGTCGCGTCACTTGCCAGTCTCAGCTCGGCTCCCTCTTCTTTCTCGATTGTCACGAACGTTGACTTGTCGCCGCACAGGTGACTCGTGCATCCGCTGTCCAGACACCACTGCTCTCCGATGCCGCTAATGGCAATTTGACAAGAGTCGCGTTCTTCGACTGCCAGCACCGACACGTCCTTCGTACGCCCCTTGTTGCCGTCGGCCTTACAATCCGCCGCCTTGTGTCCCTTGATGCCACACTTTCCGCACTTGAAAGGAAAACGCCCGTTCTCCGTCTCGCCTTTCCCGTTGGAGTTGTTGTTCTTCGATTGGGACCTGTTATACTTTTTGTGCGGGCCCTTTCGTTTGACAAACATCGTGCCTTGATCCGACGTCGATGAAGAGGCAGCGCTTCTCGCGTCACTTTCCTCGACTATCTTGATACGAAGGTTCTCAGGCGTTGGCAACTCATCACGGCTTTCAATGGCGATCCTGAAGTTCTCAAAACTTGGCGGCAGGCTCTGCAACATCAAGATGGTAAGCAGACTGGGGTTGATTGTCACTTCCATGTCTGCCAACTTATCGACGCAGTCAAAGTAGTTGCTCAGGTGTTCGCGTGCGTCGCCGCCTTCGCCCATCTTTTGCAGCGTAAGACTCTTTAGCAATGTGGCCTTGCGAGCTGGCCCTCGTGACTGGAACGTTTGCTCGAGTTTCTGCCAAACCTCACGCGATGTTCTGCAGCTTTTGACTAATTTCAGTTGGGTGGGAGCAATTGACAGGATCAGGTCGGACATCGCCTTTTCATCCTTGGTCACCCACTCTGCAATATCGGCTGCGTTCGCGTCTGCGGCGGCTGGTTCGGGCTTGGTGGTGGCGCCACTAACGTAACCCCAAGCGTCGTTTTTCACCAAAATGGCGCGCATTTGCATCTTCCACGTGTCGTAATTTTCACGCCCCAATGCCTCAATGCGCACAACACCACTAGAACTCATTGATTATGTTTTTCAGTCACGTGCTATTTTCCGAAACACTGATGACTTCGCGGTATCAATCGTGTCGCGTGTTGATGTCCGAAACACTCACGATTTTCCACTTTGTTGCGCCGCGTGTTAATGTCCGAAACACTCACAACTAGCCTAATTTGTGCCGCGTGTTAAATTGTCCGGAACACTCACAAATTTGGCTTTACACTCTCTCGTAAGATCACCCGCGAGTTCCTGGAAAGACGCGCCTTTGTGTCGTTCGAAGCTTCTCGAGACAAAATGGCGCTCGCACACACGCGTTCTTTCCTACAGCCTCGATCTCACGATTTTCGCTTTCTGTTTAAATTCGCGTTGTATGCCTGGGCCCATAACCTGTTAGAGGTTTTACTGGCGGCAATGAAATAACGCAAACACTCAACATTAGTTTCAAACGGTTTATTTATTTTAACAAAGGAAAAGAAAGCGTAGTTGCCCGAATGGCGTTACAAAAAGGACTGGTTGAGGAACAAAAGGATCTTAAGCGGGCGCCGTGGTGCCCGGTACAAAGATGGCGGTCGCATGGCGGTAAAGTGCCAAATCTCCAACATTTTTTTTTCAAGAAACTGTAGCAATCCCTTAGAAATCTATAAATGTTTATAATTCCAACCAATGAAATCATAGAAAATATATTTTCTCTGTCGCAAATCAATTTATTATAAGTTGAACAATTAGTGATAATCTTTTTTCAATAATTTGTATTAAAGTAATTAAAATCACAAAAAAAAACTAAATAATTACCGCGATAATTTATTATTTATAACATAAATATATCCTTTTTCAAAATGTCTTGCTATATTGTAATTTTTATAGTACTGTTAAATAATTGAAATGAATTTTGGCGGACTTGAAATTCATTGAAAAATATTAAATTAAAAATTAAATATTTACATGGATAATTTTGATTCAAAATGTTGGTAAAAAATTTGTATTATTTTATATTTTTTGAACGATTCTTTTCATGAAGTAATAATAATCAATAACTTGTATTTATTTAAACAATAACAGTATGTTTTTAATGTCCATACCATTTCGGTACCTTATTAAAAAAACAGTCTGTTTAGACTTATTTTTTATTAAGCATTTTTAATCTTATTTAAATTTTATTAATTTCACTTCACTGTTTCAATGTTAAATTGGCATTGCTGCCTAGTAAATATTTATAGATAAAGTGCACTAATGAGATATTTGTACACAATTGTATCTCAATATACAGAATTTGGTTAAATTGAAATGTAGCAACTTTTTCAGTAATAATATCCTGAACATAAGTGTGCTTGTATGTGTGTGTGACTTTCAATAAATGTACATTAGAAATATTGTAACTATGTATTGTTTGACGATGGTGATTGTTTTATATAGCAACTGAGAGTAAAATAGTTCAAGTATAATGTAGTGGACCGAGGAATAAATACTTTATATAATATAGAAGTTGAAAAAATATATAATATAAATAAAATTACTCGCACTTATTATTATAGTTAGTAGCGTTGTTATGAATCGATAAATTTAAATAGTCTGACTTTTTAAGTTTTTATCGAAATTTTCAGTTTATTAGTTTCAGTCAATTGTCAAGTTACAGTTTTAAATATGTAACATATTTATATCTTAATGGAATTTCATTTGAAATATTTGTATAATATCACTTTATTTACCTTAAAAATCTTTTATGACCTTAAAATAAATAAACTAACTATGATATTTGAGTGTACAGTAAGATTGCTGTTTACTATTATTATAAATTTGCTCTAAAAGAAGATCCTTTTAGAGAAAATTTACAAGGTATGTAAATAAAGTTACACTTTTTTATTGCATTTTATATTTATGATGAGAGACTCAAGAATCCAAAGCTCATGAGAGCGTCAATAACTAATATTGAGACTAGTTTTATAAAAACTACGATTAAATTGTACTTTCGGAGATATTGTTACTATATTATTATTTTTAATACTCGTATGAATTATTAAGAATGAGAAAGAAATATAGAGATATAAGGTCATATTTTTTTATTTTGTAGTTTTTTTTTATAAAATGTTAAACTATGACTACACACATACTCTAACCTAATTGTTATTGAGATTTAAATATAATTATTTATATACTAGATGATGTTATGTGACATCTAACTTATTGTTAACTTTTTTACGACAAATTTAATGAATAACAAAACACAGCAAAAGTGTGACAGATTACAATATTTCACCAACAAACTCTGTGCAGATAATATCTGTCCTGCTGCATCTGATCTAAAATATTGGTGCTTCACTGTCCTTCTTTAACAGGCTGGCTCGCCTGAGTCACATCCTCTTACATAAGATCTGCTTAATGTAGCTATAGTTATGTTTGAGTGAGAGATAACAGGATGCCTACTCCTCTCTACCTTTCTTGTCATGTCCCCTATTTGTGTGTTACGTGTACAATTTGTACTTTTTTATATTCAGATAACTAAGTTATATTTACACGTCTCTTCTGAGAATATATAACTGAAGTACAGAAAGTATAGCTTTTTTATCAATATTTTTGAAAACTTTATTCATAACTCATAATAAATCTTCTAACGCTGCTTATTCCAATTCCTATTACGTCAAACAAATTTAATATCATACCTTACGGTCTATAGCTTTATAAACATACTAAATATAATCCGGTATAAAATTAGAACACTAACCGTTCTGAGTACTCATACAGTAGTGGGAATAACATAATAACGAGGGATAGATATGCCACCTATCCTACGTTACGAAGTTAACCGTACAGTAGAATGAGAGACAATAGTTAATAATCAATTTGGGAAATTACATGTGATTCAATCACGCAAAAAAAACAATAACAAATATTTGTATTGTAACAATCTATTTATATGTCATATGTTAACCAAACTTAACGAAAAGTTGTTATACTAGGGGCGCCAACAAAACCCTCAATTTCGACTCGCTGCGCTCGCGAAATCTCAGGTGCCGTTTGCATATTGAGCGAAGCGAGCCCAGTGTAATGAATCATCGTTGTGGACAATGTTGGTAATATAGGAGATTTCATTGTAAAGGAAAGTTTTTGCGTGAATTCTTTTTCCCATTGACTTCAATGGGATATCATTTTTTTAACGATTATTCCTCAACGACATGACATTTTTCAATTTTTTTTTATATTCATTATCTAATCTGCGTCTTTTTAATTGAAAAATTTTATAATTTTCCTTCAAGTAGTTTTCGAGCTTATCGTGACAAAGAATGTGAAAAAGTCTCCATTAGAGCGCTCCGCTCGCTTCGCTTAAAAAGTTGGGTTAAGAATGTACTAACTCATGTTTCGTTATTCTGTTATTTGAATTATTATTTTAACGTTAATAATTAATTATTTACAATGTATTTTTATGATTATATAGGAATACAATTAATCGTTTGTATTATGTCTTATGGTGAAAATCTTTGCAGGATCAAATTTTCGAATAATAAAATGTTTTTCGCAAGCGATGTTTCAAATAAAGGGCAGTATATGTGAAGAACTGATTTAATAAAGAATTTGGTTTAAAAATATCAAATACGTCAGAAAAGATTCAGCTTGTGTTGGATTATACCCGTGACAGTTTTTTGATTCCAGTAAAGACATTTATTAAGAAAAATTGTCACGTTTAATTTTATATCCATTTAATCCGTCCGTATTTCTGGAGACAGAATTCTGTGAATTATGTCACATAAATATACTGAAGTAATTTTTATTATTTAAAATAGAGATAATCTGAAAGAATGTCTCTGTATATAAATATAAGATACATCAATCATTAGGAAACATATCTCCTACGAAATATTATAATCTCAAGTTTTTGGAATTGGTTTGTTTTCACGTCGTTTAATATCAGAAAAGGTAAGGTAAGGTATTACATGTATTAAGCCGATACCATTATGGATTCGTTATTGATTATCTTTGATTGTTTCTTTTAGTCCATCTGCTATATATTTATCATCAAAGACAAAGATTTTTAATGATTTTTTGATCACACGATATGATCTCCAATATATCTTTAGTAACTATAGCTTTGGTAACAAAAACGAGCCGTTATTTATTTATGAATTTACTAGCAATTAGTTAACATCTGATAAAATAATGTTAAATACTTTGTATAAAAAAAATAAAATGACAGCTTGGTAAATTCGCTCTTTCAAAATCTTGTCATATATATATATCTCAGAAAGTTATATTGTGTCTACTTATGTATGTTTTAATAGTATCTTAAACATTTTTAAAACTACCAGTAATTTCTGCAAGTTTTTTAGACAGAATTTTCTAAATACTATAACTATAATGTATATATAAAAACCGTTCAAAATATATTAAAGGTATGTATGCCAAATTAAATTTTATACGGTATCGAGTTACCTAACAAGAATTACTCTTAAGGAAATTCATATCTTGTTAGAATTTGAAAGGCAAATCGCTTTGGTCCTTTATAAAAGTTAATAATAAGCTTAGCGAATGAGAAAATATATTAGAAAAGAAATAAATTACACAGTTTGGAAGCTTTGGAGTTTATATTGATTGTATCTAAATAAAGTTATCTGTAATTCATTAGATTAATTTTAAAAAAATAGGAGGATAATTATGAAAAGTGATTTGTGAATTATCTTTGTTTTTTCTCCAGGTTTTAATAATTACAATCAAAGTATATATAATATATAAAAAATAGTTAGTTTTGTGAAACAAGAGGACAAAAATACAAACACTAGTTCGAACATTGGAAAAACTATATATTTCTTAGAATTATGAAATGCTTCTTTAGTTTTGTTTTAACCCTGTATAACTAATCACTCGTCGAGACGACGACGTGCCATTTGACGAAATTCGAAATCGCCTACTTTGCTCCATCCCCTGAACTTGACTCTTTCATTACCTTACTAATTTGATTAAATAGTGCAGCCTATGACGCTATTGGGTCCACGCGCATCGTAGGACGTGCTCTGTTACCTTTTCGTCGTCCGCTGTACGAAGGTTTAGTAATAACAACAACTTTATTGTTACGGTACGTACATTAATAAATTATTATATTTATTGTTTTACTTATTGTAGATATGCTTTTTATCGTTAATAATAGAACAGTATTTATTTAATTTCTAATTTAATCTATTCGACTGATTTAAACAGAAAGTTTAATGCTAAATTTAGAAGCAAGTAGATTTTTAGTTTATTTTATGTAGATGTTTTCACTTTTTATATTTATTTTAGATAGATTTTAGGAATCAAGAGGATCAGATTCGTCGTTGGCTGTGGAGATCTGACAGCTCAACATCTGAAACGGACATTTTAGAGAAATATCTTCATGAAGACACTAACAGCGATTCCAAACTTCCTTATGAATCTTCGAAGTCTGATAGTGACGACAATGTACAGCCAAGTAAAAGACAATGAACCCAAATTATAGATTCAGATAACTCTTTTTCAGAAAATATAACGATATCAAGAAACTCTAGCCAAAATAGCAATCACCGCATTGTTCACCCGACTTGAATGATCAAATGTGTGCAAATATAAGCTCTAACCGGAACACCAAGAGATGGCCGATGTGTATATTTTTTAGCATTCTCAATATATGTTCTATTAATTCTTACGCTAATCACGTCTGTAACAACATGAGAAATAGGAAAACTCCAATGACTCGGCGCAATTTGGTAATGAAGTTAGGAGATTTGCTAATGGAACCCTGGCTTCGACAACGATTACAGACCGTGAGTTTGAGGCTTAATATAAGGGTCATGATTGAGATTATACTTGGCGAATCTTCAACAATAGAAGCTCGTGTTCCTTCTACGTCAAACACGCGTAAAATTTACTACCTGTGTCCATCAAAGGCCCGGATAATCACTAGGCACTGTTGCACCAGATGTAGAAATACTATTTGTTGTCCACATTATGTTAATATGTGTGGTTACTGTCTAGATTGATATTGTTATATTAATTAGTACTTAATTTGTTCATTATAATACTTACTTTTGTGCCACGAAACAAGTTCCTATTTCAATTAAATATTCCTTATTATATTTCATTGTTTTATTCCGTAGTTCGTTGGACGAAGGTGTAGTAATAATGTAACAATGAAAACAGTTTAGTTATCTAGGGTTAAGCTATGCTTACTGCCTAAAATAATCAAGCTATAATGAACGTTATTTCACAGCAAATGTACAAAACGTGGTCTTAACGCTAAACCAATTTCTAATAATGTTATGGCCTTAATAATACGATTAAAACAATCTTATTGTCAAAAGTTTGATTTGAAAAATATCAATTCCAAATCATGACTATTTAATTATTTGAATAATAAAGCCAGAAAGCAATTTTCAGCCTTTCCAGCCTTTTTCAGGTTACTGTTCAGAATAATGTTACTAGTAAATATACCACCCGCTTACATCATATAATATGTTAGTTTTAGAAGTGTGAGCCTAACCAAAATTTAATTTGCAAAAACTGAAGTATGTCAGTTTTCATTTCATTTTGATTTTTGATATAATACTGAAATGATGAGTGTTCAATACAAATTTAATCACACGTTTATTCCTCATTCCCCCCCATTAACGACTTCCAAAATTTATCTGTTTAATGGTTTCTGCTCATTCAGCGAAAATACAACTCGAAATGTATCGAAGATGAACGTGCATTTTTAAAACTGTTTATAAACATGTTATGTTGACTTAAATTTTTCAATACGAACTACTTATAGCAAAATAAATTATCAAAGTGAAACACATCCCGATAGGTTAGCTGGGAGAAGCATGAAAATGTTAAAGTTTGCGGGATAGGATAGAGTTCTGTTTGTGTTATTTTTATTTATATGTATTACAGAAATTGAATATTACGATATTAAAAAGTGTTGTTTATTTTCATATGAAATAGTAAAACGGGAATATATTTTGTTAAGGTAGAGTAAAAAAAAAGGCAAGACAAAGATAATATTACTGAAATTTATTGTGAGCTAAGCGAATTTGACACGGGTGACATGTATTAAAACATCTTACATTGTAAAAAATACAATAGGACCACGAAAATAATTCAGAAAATTGTATATAAATTGTTCCCTAAGGAATTGAAAAGAGCTGAGCGGGGTTCAGGCTATTACAATGAAATTTAATTTGTTCCTTAAAAAGGTGTTCCGTGACCCTGAAATGTTACCATTTTGAGGATATAAACTTTAATTCTAGAGATCTTTTACATTATCAAATATTATTATATTATTATTTATTTAATAACAAATTACGTCGATTTTCATCAATAATAAAATCACAGAACAGTGGAGTGAGCGAACACCGGTTTGCACAGAAAAATAGCGAAAAATAAAATCGATCAGAAAATGAATTGCTAGGAAAATAATGAGATGAAAAGGAAGAAAATGCAACATAATCCTTTTATATAGGTCTTTTTATTATTGAGCTATAGAATTATCAAGAAATTATGATAGATTTTAAAATTTAAACTATGTTTATATTAAATTTCATAATGTTAATTTGTAACTTTAAGTATTTACAATAAATAGCTTGAGGGACAGTGCAATAGATAAAAATCGTTATTTTTTCGCATGAATGTGAATTCACCTTATGATGATTAATGATTATTAATAATGAAAAATCTACACGACATATTTTTAAGGATGTAGAAACTATTATTTAGTATATTTATTATTGATTTCATAAGAATAAATAGAGTTCACTTACAAATGGATATAAGACTAGACTACTCTACTATTACTCGTAAAATACTTTATATTTAGTTTTGTTTCTGATTTTTTTGTCAAAGTATTGAGTTCATTAAAAAAAGGTAATATGAGGCTTATAAACCAACATAATACAACAGTTTCTATTTATAATGTTTCATGTTCATAAACTTGTATTTTCATTTGTCGTAGTATATGTATTTACTGTAGTCTTTAAAGATTAAGCAGGCAAGTTGTAATGTTTTGTAAAACATCCTTAAATCTCGCATTTACATGTTCCCTTTTTATATCTCTTTTTTATTCAGATGTCACCCCCCCACCTAATTCATTCATACTTAGAATGACATTGTATTAAAATACCTATAATGAAATTTGCAGATTATGCAATAAATACTTCAAGAAACTATTCTGTTGTAGTTATAATAATCATTAATTATTTGTTTAGTTCACGACATAATGAGGGACGATAGTATAATATATACCTCTTAATATAGTCTTCAAAATTTACTGGAAATTGGGAATGGACCTGATTCGCAATGTTGCAATTTTCTAAACTATATTATTTTGAAAATATGTGCGAAACATTTTACAGTGAATGTTATAAAAAGCAAAGGCTTACTTTAGGAATTGTTAAGATTCATATATTTTTTTAAGTTTGTGTGTATAATCCGCATCCATTGTTTTAGTGTATACTATATGTATGAAATTTACATTTACGAGTAAGTAACTTATGTTACTTTTTAATTTCCAATAACTTTGTAAACGATTACAGTCTTTATGATATCGTATGATGTTATAACATTTATCAAAATTGTAGGCTTTTAATTTTTTTTTTATATTCAGACCCCAATTAAGTACATGTTACTAAATCAAATATGGTACGGCTTGCTGATTTCCTGATTGCAATATATAATAAAACAATAATAAATAACAATATTATTTAATTATTTATATGTCCTACCTTAATTAAGAGTAATGTCGATAAGATAGTATATACTAAATTGTATCACATCATCAATATGAAGTATCCGTTAAAATTCCATAAAACTCTCGATCAGACTGTTGACATATAAAAACGGAACTAGTTCGCTTATATTAAAATTTAATAATCAGACATTATAATACGTATTGTAATAATAGCTATAAAATCGTTTTAAAACAATTTTCACAATACAATGAGACATAAGAAACCTAAAGTTACATGAAAATCGAATACTATTACAATAATAAGGTTACATATAAAATAAAAACAACCTCAACACTCTTTGTTATAACTGTTTATTTTCATTACTATGGAAATTTAAAGTAGCGGCGAAGAAAATTAAGGTAGTCTAACCAATATTTACGTAAGTACACATTCTATGTTTCATCTTATATTTTTATTAAGAAATATCGATCTTTATTGTGTAAGTAATACGGTTCAGTTTATCATGTAACTTGATATACTGATTTAGGTATTACTGAAGCAAGCCTGATTAATTTAGTTATATATAGTTGTATACTTATTACAGTAATTCTATATTTGTGTGAAATATTAGAATAAAAACTGAAATAGTTCACAGAAGATTTAACATAAAAGACAAAAAAACTAAGAAATGGAAAAAGGCATGGCTTAAACAAGTTCATTAATCTGTGTTATCTATTACACTATAAAATAATTAAGTAAATACTACAATTTAATGAGAATTGTGAGGTTTATTTGATAACGATCCCTCCCTATCTATGATGTCATGTGACGGCTTTCAGGATGAAGTATGTAATTATTACGTTAATGTTTCTTTATAAATTCACCTGGAAATACCGTAAATAAAAGTTAATATAAAGCTTGATGGTAGTAGGAAGATGGTTTTTTACACCCAGTAAAGCAGTAGTCTATTAATACTTGTATATTTTCCATGTATAACGACAGAAGGAATCGCTGGCAGCAGTTGTCAAGGACCCAGGTCCTCTCCAATGTGCACTACTTACAAAGTTACGCTGTAAGCTGAGACTGTTATCAATTTTGAAGACCTAACTCTAGAAAAAAGTAATTTATTTTACAAGAAAAAATATAATAACACAATATTATTCAAATCTATTAGGTATTTCATTTATTTTACATATATTTTTATCAAATAATTGTACGCTTAAGAAATATAGTCTATAAACTTGATTAAGATACGTAGCTTTAGATCCATTAATCTATGTATTCAGTTTCTTATACCTAACAGAGATCTGAGGCAATTCTATGCTACCTTGTGAACACAGAATATATTCAGGTCATTAAGCACGAATTATATATGGGACGTTATGAACAGTACTCTACCATCGTTTAGTAATACAAGTTAATCGCTTGCTTGTAAGTCAAATTATGAAACAAATTAAATTATGATTAAATTATTCATTCATTATAAACGTCTTATAATAAAAGATTTAACTATGTATTACAAATAATTTTTCTATCTATGTTTAATCATTTAAAATCTCTTTATCCCTTATCTGAGACTTAAAATCTGCTACTGCTGTTGTATATGACATTTGTGAAAAGTTATTTGCTGTATATTATTGCATTTGCACAATACAACGAAAAAAATAAATTTAGGCGAACGTAATTACATTAGTTATTCAGAGCGCTTTTGTTGCCTCTTGTTAATATTTAATACAGCAGATTATATTGTGAAACAATCACTTTTATTAAATTGTAATTTGAAATATTCTTACGTGCGTAGACAAGGGAACAAGACAGATCAGCCGAGAATGAAAAATACCTTTGTATCATATTGTTGACCCTTGTCATAAAAGACACTTTATTCTCCATCAAGTAAGCAACTTCATTTGTCTTGTCCTTTGGAACGAATTAGTAAAGGACAGATTTATCGTAATATATCAGTTGTAGGGATAATGTTATTCTTATAGACTCATGTTATTAGATTTGGCTGTAATTATTTTTATTATACAGCAGCATCATATTACACATCACCCAAACCTTGTAATTAGTTTTACTAAGAAATTGCTCAGATATCAGCTTAAAAAATGTAGTCCTTGTAATTATTTAATGAAAAAGGTATTGATAACAAAATCATTTGCTTATACTCATCAAAGTCGGCGCAATAGGTCTAGCAAGAGATTTGGCAAAGAAAGTTTCTAGAACAGATAATCGCACTAACATCAACCCCCCTTGGGTATGTTAGTTGGATTGCATCCACTTTTAGTCCCTTACGGCAAACTTAGGACGATTAGGAGCGTCCCTTTTTCTAGATCGTGAAAACGTGGCATAGTTCTCACTTGGCACTAACGATACCTCTAACATTTTGAAATTATTTTAAAATTATTTTCGTTTAATAAATTTCGAAAGTTGATGTAAGGTTTTGTATATGTAAGTAGGTGAATTATTATTATAGCCTTAACTATTCGTTATAACTAAACACAATTCTATTTGTACTTTGTATAATTACAAACTTTCTGTTGGGATGATACCCAATAAGACGTGTATTAAATACTAAGATATAAGTTATTATATTTAAAAGTAAAAGTAACAGAAAAAAACTAAAAAGTAAGGGACCCGTTTATTAAAAAATAATCTACTGTTGCGTTGTGTTGTGTACGGTAAAAAAAAACTTTGTTTCGCCCGTCTTAATGTAGTATTTATTACCTATACAAACGGTTGTAACCACAGAAAAAAGGTAGTGAATAAAGATATCTTTAATAAGATTGATTTAAGAGAATAAATACAATACAGTGTTTTCCTGTAATATATTATGTTAAAGATTTAAGGGATACGGATGGGATTTAGTACCGTACGAAGATAAATCTGACAGGCACGAGGCTATTCGTGATGTTCATTGATTTGGATTTAGATAAAGACATCAATGATAATATTAATTATAGAATCTAATATAATTTTAGTCTTTATCTTTTTTTATATGATAAATAGTAAATCTTAAAACGAAATGAAATCCGTGTTACCTTTAAATTATATATAAAGATAATTAAAGTGTCTTATTGCTTTGATAGATTGTCAGTATACGTAACATATCTTTTCTGCGGAAAAATGGCATGTGTTTGGGACAGACTCTTATCTCCTTGTTTGTCTTCTAATTAGAACTTCGGACAGTTGGATCGCACAAACAAAGGATATTTAGTGAGAGATTGTTAAATACACACGAACTCATCTTAACTAAAAGCTCGTCTTCAATGGAATTTCACTCTGTATTGGTTTCCTTATTTTCAATTCTAGTGATAAAAATAAGTTTATATTGGTAAGAATGAGAAATCTTAAATTAGAAGTTGACAAATTTTATATTAAAACTAGTTACACCTTTGAATACATGTGTGTACAGTCTATTTTAATAGCAAATAACTACGATATTTTGCTGATAAGTAAAAAATCAAACCAAGGTTTAAATAATTGTGTTAGTAAATCAAAATTCCAATAATAAAAAACATTGTTTTAAGAACTAAAAACTTTTATATATAACAATAAAACAACTTTCTTAACAATAAGGTGATTTGTACAAGTCTAAATCAAGTAGCCACTTAATAAGTAAATTTCCGCTGTAAACGTATTTTATTAAACGAACCATTTACAAGCGACTGCTCTGTCGTTGGATCCTATTTCCAATAATATATATTTAAAATAAAAAACGCATAAAGCTATTATAATATAAAAACATTGATAAAGGATAAAGCATGTATCATATTTTATATAGTCTTTTATTATGTATCTGCATATTATTATAAAATATATATGTACCTTTCTCCGCCCTCTTAAACCTCCTGTCCAACACTCTAAGGGTAGCTGGAAGAGATCTCTTTGTAGAGATAAGTTCATCCTATGTATATGTCTTTTATAATTGACTTTTTTTCTATTCTATAGTGCATAAATAAATAAATAAAATAAATAAAGCTACTTAATTAATAAAATTAATTATCTACTTAACATATTAATAATATAATAAATAATAATTAATTAACTGTTTATTCAACGATTCTTCATTCCTTTTATTTAGTAAGCTTTATCTTGTTTAAATTTACTTAGTAATGATGTTATTAAACAGCGGAGACACAATATCTTATTTGTAATGAAACTATATTATTCTTACTATGTATATTGTATTGCATAATGTTTACCAATTAATAGATTTAAACATTTGTACACTCACTTATATGCTTTTTGCATTTATATGCTTCTATTGCCATCAAGAGTATTTAAAAAATATTATATTTTTAGGTGAGTAACTAAAATAGTGTAAGTAAAATATTGGAGGGTAGTATACATTTATATATATTATTATTTATACAACCCTCCAATACATATATAATACTTATATTGCGAATCAGATGTGCCATCATTAGTTTTTTTTTGTATCAATATATCTAAATGCCACCATTTCTACAAAAAGATAACATGATATTCACACTGAAACCCATAAAGTACTGGTGAGGTTTACGAGACACTTTAATAGGACAAGAGATTGATGAGTAAATTACACGGGATTGATAAGTACCGCGTTAATTTATTATTCTATTACTATTAGGGACTAGAATTCAGATAAGAATACATATTAAAATTAAAAAACGCGATATGGGATATAAAAATAATAAATAGTTTAAAAATGTTTAATTAATTTAATTTATCTGTGATCAAATTTCTTTCAAGAGCTATTATATGAATTTTATTTTAGCAACAATACAATCTAAAAGCAGTGAAAGTAATTTTGTAATAAAATAAATGGCAAGGCATAAAATCACCTACAAGATGATTTATTGAAGAAAGAGACGGTTTGATGTTGAAGGTTGGTTTAACAATTTTTTATTCTATTTTTCATTTTAAGAATAATATTTAATTGTTCATTTATCAGTTTGCTCAAATATTTTTATTATATATTATAAATAATATAATAAAATATTGTACATTAAATAGCAATAAAACGAAATATCTAACACGAATTGTAATTGTGAAATTAAACCAGCCTTACAAAAGATAAGCGGCATTATCTGTCTTCATTGACAGCAACGACCCATAAATTACATTGCAAATGAACGATGTATCTTAAACTGTAGCGAGACTTGTCTTGAATTAGAAGATGGATTTAGACATGTATACGAATTGTAATAGATTTTAACTATGTAAAGTACATTTTACACTGTCACCACTATATACTTTAATATAAGATATTTACAGTCCACTGAATCAAAAAGATGATATATGTCTTCATTTTAAAAGTTATAAAATCTGTGGATATTTTTATTAATTTAAATAAATTTATTGCACCATGTGAGGTAACATACAGCAACTATATATATATATATATATATATATTATACTTTTGTATAAGAAATAATAGGAACCTCATCACTAAAGTGATTACATGCAGGACATGAAATTAATTACAGAAAATATATGTATTAATTATTGTACGAAATAACAGCGATCGGACAGGAATATATTATTGAAAATCATATACTTTCACGGTGTACTTATTATTATTTTATTTATCGTGACTTGATATTTATTTGTTTTTCGATTTAAATACTACAAAAACATTATTTTGTAATGAGATCATTTAACTTTTTAATTGGTGTCGTTGGAAACAGTTTCTCCACTTCCTCTTCTTCATTTATTCAATTTCTTCCATAAGGTTATGTGTACTACATATGACGAATAAATATATTAAATGCTTGTATATGTAAAGTGCATATTATATTTCGTGTATTCTAAAATAAATACGTCCATAAGTTGGTTAGAAGAATACAAGTTAATTGAGTGCAATTTAAATGTGGATTTAATTTAACTGCTAATGCTTAATATTTGTGATTAAATAAATCAACGAGGACGGCAAATATGTTAACCAGCTTAAACATTTACTACGAGAGTACATTA
This sequence comes from Melinaea menophilus ssp. n. AW-2005, assembly GCA_918358695.1. Classification (NCBI taxonomy): domain Eukaryota; kingdom Metazoa; phylum Arthropoda; class Insecta; order Lepidoptera; family Nymphalidae; genus Melinaea; species Melinaea menophilus. Next base: position 18,245,013 of record OU911048.1, read on the forward strand.
TAAGCATATACAAACGGAATTATCCTACCAGGTAAAAAATATTTTATATTTGTATGCTTGTAGCAATATATCTAATTCAAAAAGATAATTATTTGTGCTAGGATTTAAATATTGAGTATCATTGCATTTTTTAAATGCTGGATATCTTTTTTATATCGGATCTAATTTAAAATGAGAAGTATATAAAATTTCAGGACCTAATTAAATTATAAAAAAGCTAATTTTTGAACCGTTTACAACTTTTAATAACTTGTACAATTTCTTTATTATATTATCATTGATATAAATTTTTTATTACATTTTCTATTTAATGAAATGTAGGTGTAAATGTAGGAAAAGTAAAGTTAAAATTTAAAATAACAAAAAGAACGCAGTTGACGAAATTATGTTTTATTACACTTTTAAATTAGCTTTTTTAATGTCAAAAAATGTAACATCACTAATATGAACAAAATAATTATTTATTTCTACCTATTCATTTGTTGTTTTATTCTTTCTCTCGTTCAATGTTTTTGAATATGTCACTAACATTACGTTAACTTGTAGGAACAAAGCGAGTTCCTTGGGGTGATTTAGCTTCACAATTTCTCACAAGGATATTTGTATCAGACATTACCTTGTTAAGTGACGTCTTTTGATACAAGTCTTCTAAATGCATGTCTTGCAAACGATTATAGTAAATATTTTAGGAGAAGCAGTGTAATATTTCGAGTTACATTCTAGGAAATTTCGAAGGTTCGAATATAATTATACTAAACTTTGACTAGCAATTGCTATGAAAGGTGATGCAGTTTGATAAAATAATTTGAGGTCAGGGGTCATAAACATTAATTTGACTTACTTATCTAATATAAGTATTATAGTGCCACTATTTGTTATCTCGCTAAATAAGTCAAATAGTTCTAATCAAAATAAGGTTATTTCACCAATTAATGTGTTCCATGAATGCTCTAACCATTTACTTTACTAATAGCTCCCCTCATTGAATTTTTTTTTTGGTGAAATTTGATAAATATCTTTTTAAAGAGCCCCAACATCTAAGAAAGTAAAATCGAAAATTGTACCCTTTTAGGGCTTTTGTAAAAGTATTAATTTATTGTCTTATTTTCACGTATACAATAATTATACAATACTTAATATGGTAAACGTTCTACTGTATAGTGAAGACAATTGAAATTGCACTACCAATATTAATTGAGTTAATTCTATTAAATTTTGCAAAATAATTAAGTTAATAAATTATCAAGAAAATATCAAGGTATGTTATAAAACAAAAAAAAGAATCGCGAGAAAGATAATTAAGAAGATTATATAAAAATACTGATATAAAACTTATAATATTATTATTTATTGAGCTTCATGCCGTATCCCTTGCCGGGTAGCCAGAGACGACGGAGCGCAAACGCTACGATCCCTGCATACCTCTTTCGCCTCGGCCACAGACATCAACCTCTTCATACATGCTCTCCGGGGGGTCCTTATCCTTTTTACATGACCTTCCTACACTATCATAGATACAGTGTTTTCGAAGATCACTCGAGGCCTCCCCCTATCTCTCTTACCGCTCACTTTTCCGTTATAAATCTTTTTTACCATTCTTTCATCACTCATTCGGTCGACGTACCCAAAGCACCTGAGCACATTCTTCTTCATACTCACCGTGACATCTTCGCTAGTACCTGCCATTCTGTATTATTATATATTATTATTATTACACCGCATATTTTGCGAAGAGATCGCATCTCCACAGCATTCATCATTCTTACATTCTTCTTGTGTTACCCACGCTTGGCTGCCATATAACAGCGTTGGTAGTAAAACCGCATTGTGTACAGCTAAAACGAGCAAAACGATCAGCTATGCTGTCATTTTGCCGTCTCAACAATGCCGCCAAAGCGCCGTTAATTCTGTTACCGGCAGCAATACGCCTCTCCATATCCATTTCGTATCTTCCGTCTCTGCTAAATATACTTCCCAAATATACCACTTCATTCACTTGTTCTATTATCTTATCATTCACGTTGAACTTACATTCTGTTCTTTCTTCATTTCTTTCAAATATCAGAACCTTCGTCTTATCTACATTCAGGTTAAGACCATTAATTTCACACCCATAAAGATGGTCGCCCTGGTTTGACATCCAATCGGGTGTTAAGCAAGGTTGCGCTATGTCAGCTTGGTTGTTCAATTTGTATCTGAAAGCAGAGTGGTGACCAATGCCTGCCAATTGCATTCTGATAATGCAATGAGCACTGCATCATCTGCATATAGCAAGCAATTGACCTTAAGGTCACCTACTTTCACTCCCATGTCACTATCTTTCACGCCTTGGAGACAACTATCCAAATACAAATTGAACAACCAAGCTAACATAGCGCAACCTTGCTTAACACCCGATTGGATGTCAAACTAGGGAGACATGCTAGCTTCTACTGGCACAAAGGCTGAGTGATCTCTGTAAAAAGACTTTACAGCCTGTAGCAAGGGTCAAGGGCCTGCCAGCATACTTCAGCACTTTCATTCCCAGAATCACATTTCTTAAGTTTCTTGGAAACCCTTTCTTGATATTCCTCTCTGATCGGTGGACCTTGAAGCTTCCAGCTTCTTATGCGATAATTCGACTCCAAGCTAGGATATGTTGTGCGACTGCGCCAACCTGCAAACAGACCTCTTATTCTAGCAACGACAAGATAATGGTCCGTTCCCAGATCAACATCACTAAACACTCGCGTGTCCATAACTTGGCTTCGAATACGCTGATCCACTAGGAATAAATCAATCAGACTTCTTCCTTCCGCTCGCTTCCATGTCTACATGTGAATTTGTTTATGATCAAACATCGTGTTTGCCACAAACATATTTCTGTCCTTACAAAATTCCAAAATAAACTTTCCAGCCTCATTTACTTATAATCATTGCCTCTTATCTTAGTATAGCCTATCAAAGAGAATTTATATACTGGAACTAACTAGAAGGAGAAAGAAGTTTTATTAATAATTTCTCTCTCTCTATCTTTTATTTTTTATTTATATATTTTTAATCAGATATTTAATATTTTTATTACAAAAAATTCGTTTGATGCAAAAAAAAATAAGTTAATATTCATTGATATTTAATATAAAATTTCATGAACTAATTATTTATAATAGTTTTTTTAATCTTTTAGCAGTTATTCAAATAAATAAGATTATGAAATAAAATTTTCATTTTTGGTATTCATTATTGGACTGTGTATTTGTTACAATAAATAATAATATTTGCGTCAGGGTGGGTTTTTCCCAAACGCGCACAAATAACAAACACCCATGCCTGGAATAATTCTCTTTGAATCACGCAAATATTGTATTGTAATTTTTATTCATTTATAAATACCGTTTGTTATTTTTGATTAAAAATAACATTTTGAATTGAATTTAAAAATCAGATGTATTGTGTGAATTAAGTAGATAAATAAATTTTGTAACGAGTTGTTACTATTGGAAAAACTGTTTTGCTGGACACTTTAAAACGTGATATCACTAATTTCGCCATCACTAAAGTCGTCTCCATGATGGTAGTTTTTTCTTGATTTATAATCACCCAATTCATTTTTAGATGTTAAACCAGACTAAGCCGCAGGGGGCTCTGCAGTTCCTGACTATGGCAGCTTCCAGGATAACAACAGTCTCTTCAGCTCTCGAGAGGGCGACTAACTGTCCTACTGCTGAAAGAAGGAGGATCTCTTTTCTCTCTCTTTTAGTTTATAATGTAAAGTACAGTACTTAATTTTACATATATGAATTTACAATGTTACCATATATATGAAGTCACAGGCTTAGAACAATTTGCTCATGAACTAGTATGACCTCAGTTGACGGCTTGTACTTAAAGCAAAAGTAATCGCTTACACAAACATGGGACTACCTACTGTAAAAAAATGTTTATAATCTATATTATCTATATAAATATTATAATATTATCTATATTAATTAACTTTCAATCAATTGTTGGTAATCTTCAATCAACTATCATGATCAACTACGCCTTCGCACCAATAAACAATGTTATGATCTCCCTTTTTTAAAAATATTAAAGTCAAACCATTCATAAGGATTCATATAAAGGTAAATAATCACTCTAAAATATACAAGACGATTTAAAAAAAAACGTATATTCCTTAAACTATTAAGTGTACATTTATTTATTAACTATATTAGAGAAAACCACCTTTTTAGATGTACATTTCGGTTGAATGGACATCTAAAAAGTTATTCAGAAGTTGTTAGACTTATCTTAGTTAGTAAGTTATATCAATAAATTTCGATTCCCTCGCAGTTAAAGTATCAAAGATATTTGTATCTACTATACGTTACCTCAATAACATAGAAGATAACTTTGCTCAAAAGTATCCAAACACGGGTTCATTTATCATCTATCGCATCATTATTGATTTTATTAATAATTAAATATCTTTTGTATTTACATAATTTGCTAAAAAGAATCACATTTATAACCTTCACCATTTTATTATTATTGTTGAATAGAAGAAACGGGAATCTTTTTTATATGATAAAGACACAAAATACGAATTGAGTACAATTAATATATAACCTTAAGGGAATATAATATCCTTGCCCTCTCAGACACTTAACGACCTTCGTTTTGAGGTTTCTTTTATCTGTACTCCGAGTAAAATAAATTGTCAAGACTACAGTTCTATTGCAATTAAAAAAGCGATGTTTTATTGAGCTGAGCGTAAGCAAAGCTCTTAACCGTTTGGTAAACTTCTTTTTGAAGCTACATCACATAAAAACTACAGAATAAAAAGAAATGTAATATATTTTATTTAAAAAGCTCAACTCCCGCAGCGCACGACGGCGGATTCTAGTTTATAAATTGAGGATAATATTTATATTCATTTCTGGCACATTTCATTAAGTTAATTGTTATACAAATAAACAAACTCAGTTATAAATCAAAACATAATAATAACTCATTATGTTCTGAAAATGTTTTTAATCTTTCAATTTTTGCATTTAAAAATCTACCCGAATAAGAAAAGTTGGAACTATTAGATCATAATAGCATTGAAAGTGGCCGCACGTGAATGAACTCTTTTAACTACTAACTTCTATTATTACTACTAACTTCTGACTAAAAGCTCTCAATATTTGAGCGTCTATTGAAAACGACAACCATTTTAACTTTTACTTGTTTTAATTGTTTACAAAATTACCTTATCGAAATAATTTATTCCATATACGTTATAAATATTTTATCTTTAAATAATTTTTAAAGTGATATTAGTGCTTGGTGAAACATACAACATACATGTATGTGTTATTTTTTTAAATTTAATGTGTGTCGTAGTGTGCAATAGAGTTTAATTAATAAAAATATATAATATGTACTTAAGTATGTCAATAAATGTATTATATATCCTCACCCACAAAATTAACTGGTCGGGAATGCCAACAGTTCTTAAATTCGTCTTCTTTAACATACAATACATGTTAAATATAGAAGTTACAGATTTTAACATTAGTTAAACAAACGAAATATGCGACTATTATTACAGACCACTTTTAAAGGAATAAATTATTTAAAACATTTTTGTAGTTGTACTTATAAACGTTATGAAATATACACATAATCTTTTAATTATAATTATGTTTAATTATTAAGATAAAAAGAAGAAAATACATGGTAAATAATTTAATTTCAAAATTAGTTAAATAATAAATTGCTTCAAAAGTAAATTTGTTTCCTCCAACAAATCTAGGCTCAATTGGAAATTATTTGGTTTGAAATATAGTTTCTGAACTGTTGGTATCGCCGGCGGCGGCGCCCGAGTTAATCACTTCATATTTCTATAATGACCAAATTAACTAAATAAATATAAATTTTAGCCTTTCTATAACGACAAATTAAATAGAAAATATTTTTACTTTTAGTTCTACAGGAATAATTGTTTATAAATAAGCTAATTAAGTCGGTCACATTCAAAATCAAAATAAACAAATGCAAAGTTATTAACACTTAATACTTATATTTAATTTACAAACTACGTGTTCCTCGCTCAAAGTGGGAGAAAAAATGGGCTTAATACTGCAAAAAGGCCTACCATTCCTATAAATGGTCTACCATTTAGCAGTATTAAGAGAATTATATGTGACTGATCTATATCAGTCACATATAATCAGACAAGATACTTATCTTTTGCTGCCATTAAAGTTAAATACATAAAGGGTGTGTTTGAAATTAAATTAAACCTATTAAATTTAAACCTACCCACATTATAAGGGCACCTCCAGTGTAAAGGATATTATATTCGTCCCACCTTTTTAAAACCCCCATTTTGTGGTACATATCCGTATAAAGCTCTATAGTATGTTAACCCTTCTTAAACAGATACTTCCTCTTTATGACTTCTTTAGAACATTAAGACGATGTATTTATTATCTAAACGACAATGTATCTTCAGATAACGAGAACTATTTGTCTTCATATTACGTTATCTATCTGAGGTGTTTAATATCCATTAAATACGTTTAAATACAAACATCAGACCTAGCACCAAAACATATCTAGTAAATCAAAGTTACGAAAATTCGCAATTTTAATTATGTGTATTATATAATATTATATATTATATAATACACATAATTAAAATTGTAAATTTATAATATTATATAATATTGTAAATTTATAATATTATATAAAATTCGCAATTTGAATTATGTGTATTATATAATATTATATATTATATTTTTAGGAATCAGAAGTGGTTTAAGTTAATTTAAAAAAAGAAATACTGCCATTACCTACAACTATTTATTTTAACAAATATTCACAATCAAATATTTAATCTAATGATTAACACATTGTCTAACAATTAACAAAAATAATTAAAACAATGGACAAAAATGATATTCATTAATCCCTAACGCAATACGTCTGTTCGACCCAAAGTCTCAAAAAGGCCTGTGCGTGCGCGCCGTACGCTCCGCTTTGTATATTTGATGGAGGGGGTGTTGCTAACGGCGTCTTGTAGCATCTGACACGGCCTCTCCTGATATCCTGTCGTCCCCGACAGGCCCGTCATCTTCGGAGTCGGAAAACAGTCTAGGTAGACCAGGTAGACACGAAGGGCCCGGCGCTGGGTCTGTTCTCGAGGGCTCCTCGTCATTAGTCATATCTAAAGTCAAAATGTACACAACTAGTGTTAATAGTAATCACCTAAACCAACCGTTTAGGTCAGACACAGTTAAGAGTGTTAGTTTTGTTAATTCTAAATAGAGTAAGGAGAGTTCATCATGCACATATTCACATAGGTACAAAAGTAAGGTTATGATACACTGGGCACTTACGTTTACCCAGCAGTTCTCAGTACTGGCCGATACTGAAAATCTACACCACACAAGGTATCCAATACAACATGGATACATAACAGGGTATTCAATACAACATGAATACATAACAGGGTATTCAATACAACATGAATACATAAACAGGGTATCTCCAATACAACATGGAAGACACATAGGGTATCCAACACAACATGGATACATAAGGTATTCAATACAACATGAATACATAAACAGGGTATCTCCAATACAACATGGAAGACACATAGGGTATCCAACACAACATGGATACATAAGGTATTCAATACAACATGAATACATAAACAGGGTATCTCCAATACAACATGGAAGACACATAGGGTATCCAACACAACATGGATACATAAGGTATTCAATACAACATGAATACATAAACAGGGTATCTCCAATACAACATGGAAGACACATAAGGTATCCAACACAACATGGATACATAAGGTATTCAATACAACATGAATACATAAACAGGGTATCTCCAATACAACATGGAAGACACATAAGGTATCCAACACAACATGGATACATAAGGTATTCAATACAACATGAATACATAAACAGGGTATCTCCAATACAACATGGAAGACACATAGGGTATCCAACACAACATGGATACATAAGGTATTCAATACAACATGAATACATAAACAGGGTATCTCCAATACAACATGAAAGATACATAGGGTATCCAACACAACATGGATACATAAGGTATTCAATACAACATGAATACATAAACAGGGTATCTTCTTTAAAAGATAAATAACATCCGGGGTCCATTCTCCTTTCCATGGAACCAGGAATTGGGCAGCTGCATATGTAGTCTTCCCATAGGCCCCAGCGAGTAATTTCAACTCGTAACTATGGTTTGGAAGAGTATTGATGACTTTATAAGGACCTCGCATACCAGCATCTAGTTTTCCTTAAGATTGCGAGTACTTTATAACGAATTCCCTTCTGGAATACACGAGGGGAGCTACGTTCTCTATTAACGGTAGCATCCTACTGTAGCCGATTTCTCGATAACCGTTCGGCCATCCTTTGTCTCAAGATTTCCCGCCTGGACTCACGATTTGGAGACTCTGAAGTAGTGGAAATGTCGCGTACCAACGTTCGGATCGCAGGAGTGGCGCTCTCATGACCAATCAGGAGATTTAAGGCAGAGGTCTGTGTTGTCTTCTGTTTTGTCAAGTTCAGAATGAGTTGCAACTGCCACAACTCATCAGCCCACTCAGTTTTCCGATGATTAGCTACAATGCGAAGCATGTTGAGTACCGTGCGAATGTAACGTTCAACTTATCCATTGGCATGATGCATTTCTGGTGTAACATGATGATATTGTACACCCAGCACCTGCATCCATGAAGTAAATCCTTTAAATATATCCACCACCTTGCCACACGCGGTAACAAATCTCTTTTTATTCTGAGTAGCCTTAAGGGCATTACAATCCGTGATGACATAAAATTTTAAACCAATCAAATAGTGGCGGACATGTTTAAGAACCTTAACTACAGATAACGTTTCGAGCTCATAAGAATGGTAATTAGGTTCAGCTCCTTTCGTGACCTGGCTAAAATAGGCAAATATTATTGTTTCCAGGCTTACCAGATGGTTTACTTACTGTCAGATCAGCCGCGGTGGTACTAGTCGTGACAGCGGCAGAAGCTTTCACTCTTTGAGGACAGTTGGCCTGTTTGTGGCCATGTCGGTTGCACAAAAAACATTTAACAGCTGAATTAGGATTTGAAAAAGAGTGTTTGTTACCTTGGTATCTATTGGAGGTAGTCGATAAAGCTGAGCGATTCTGCGTTGAAGTTCCTGGAGCTACAGGCTTCAAAAACGTCGATAAGTAGTTCACCAGATCATTAGGAGAAAGATTCGCATTTGTTGCGGTAGCCTTAACCTGTGGGTCTTTGATACCACGTAACACTATTGCCGTAATAAGGTCCTCACTCAACCCCTTAACGATGCGTAGACGTAACAATGATCTACGTGCATATTCCGCATAAGTCCTAAACGTATTAGAGTTGGTAGACATAACTTCATACAGGATGTTAGCTACGTCTATCTTTTTGATGCAGAGGCACTTGAAGTCTTTCTTGAAGTTGGACCAAGTGCGGTCACTGGTGACCCATTCGTCCAACCATAATTTGGCATCTCCCTTCAGACACTTACCTATGCGAGCTAGGCACTCGTGATCCTCCCAACGATTAATTAACCTCGCCCTATCAACCTCATCAAACCATGACTACACATCGTGAACGTTGGGATCGAAATTTGATACATAGTAGCTCTGTGTACTTACGGTTTTAGGTGAATTTATAGCTTCTACGATCTGCTCAGTACCGTTCCCATAGATAGGCCTAGTAGATGGCGGGTGATCAGGTACATGTGAGGAAAGTGCGTTTGATTCTAAGGCGTGGAGACGGGTTATGATTGAACGCCAAGACAGGTGGTCACTATACTCACGGTGGTGTAGCGATTATGGCTATGATTGCGATGCGGGTTGCGGCTGCGGTCCTGTTCACGATCACGCGCAGGGCAGCGACCACTGGTTCTGTTATGGCTACGACTGCGGGTACGATACCTTGTACTAGGTGGAAGTGAGGGAATACGACCTGAAGACGGCCGGCGGGAACGATTCGCTGACCTTTCTCGATACAACCTTCGATCTCCACGAGATTAGGATCGAGAGGGTCGATCCATGTTAAAATCTAGATGTAAAACAATCACAACGCCAAAGATGCCCTTTGAGACCTTGAGTTTCACTAGGATAACTAGTATTTTTCACTTTAAAACTATAATATTCACACTCGGAACGAAAAAGATACAAAAACGAAGTAATTTAAAAAAAGTAAAGTATCAAAACACGAAGGTGTCAATAGTATGAAAAGTATATAAAGCGTCTAGGCCTCAAAAGAAACACTTATCAATAAAATGGGCTTATTAAAGACGTAACGTTAAAAAAAAAAATAAGCAATCATAACAAACTAAGATCAACTTTCATTTGTCACGCAAAACGAAGATACTTTTTTTTTTATAAAACAAATTTCAAATCGTCTCACAGTATGAAATAACGGTATTTAAAATGGACAATAGGACGAACGTTATTCAAAATAGACAATAGGACGTTACGATGTAAGCGTAACTCGTCTTTGTTTCAAAAGAATAATGAACACTTACCAAAGTGAAGGTGAAATTTGAACCTTACGAAAAGGGCTTACGATACACCACTATGGATATGAAAAAAAATTTACACAAAATGCAAACCGTGAGCAGTGTTCGAATCCCACTTCTGATTTTAGGAATCAGAAGTGGTTTAAGTTAATTTAAAAAAAGAAATACTGCCATTACCTACAACTATTTATTTTAACAAATATTCACAATCAAATATTTAATCTAATGATTAACACATTGTCTAACAATTAACAAAAATAATTAAAACAATGGACAAAAATGATATTCAGTAATCCCTAACGCAATACGTCTGTTCGACCCAAAGTCTCAAAAAGGCCTGTGCGTGCGCGCCGTACGCTCCGCTTTGTATATTTGATGGAGGGGGTGTTGCTAACGGCGTCTTGTAGCATCTAACAATATATTATATAATACACATAATGAAAATTGTAAATTTATAATATTATATAATATTATGTAAATTTATAATATAATATAATTAAGAATAAAGAAGAAAATAAAAAATCATCAATGAGGTGAATTATTTTTTTATTGCTGTAGTAATTATTGAGGCTATCTTTTACAAACAAACAAAAAAAAAGTTCTTCCTTTAGGATATTAGTAAATATATATCATATTATGAGGCAGTATTTATAGTGCGGTTATTATGTAGTAAGTACCCTGAATTGCATAAAAAGACAAATATTTTTAATAATAATTTTTATGTATCACATATACCGTAAATGTAAAAAGGACTCCAAAAAATATATAGATATTTTTTCAAAATCTATTCTGAAGTTTTCTTTTTTATCTTCACTAATAATCACATTACATCAAGATAAGGCATTTAGTATTGTTTTACATGTTCTCGTATCTACCGTCCTTTTGGGTAGACCTCGAAGAATTCGGTCTGCCCATTCATTTGTCCCCTACTTTCGAATTTTGGAAAAATTTCTTCACAGGAGGTCTTCTTATGACCGCCTGAGTCCGAAATGACCATTGGTCAAAAAGTTTATATATATATATATCCGTGCGTGCGTCCAGATTCGACTTTTGTCAGCACGATAGCGGCCGCAGTTTCGCTCGGATCACTTCAAACTTTGCACAAAAATCAACCATCCAAAAATGAAGATCAAGTTCGTTAACCAGAGAAATCTGGTCACAGGGGGCGCTAGGACCTCACTTTTTCTGATTTCAGTTTTTCGACCATAACTTTGTCCCTATACAAAGGAGATCAATCGCGTTCATATTATATGATGTGTTTGATAAATACCTATAACTAATGTACATAAACCGAAAACCTAACTTCAATAACTTAGGGGTGGGGGTAAAAAAACCGAAAATTTTTGGAAAAAAAATCATAACTTTTTTCTGGTAAACATTCTTGCATCACAAGTATTTTTAATAGAAAGGTTATTTTTTACTCTAAATTTAGGTACCAAAAGTTTTTCCGTAAAAGGTACCGTTTCCGAGAAAAAAAATAAAAACCACTTTTAGCTTGTAAATTTTAGGTAGGTAAAACCACGGCAACTTTTTTTTGGTAAACATTCCCTCCTCGCAAATATTTTTAATAGAAAGGTTATTTTTTACTCTAAATTTAAGTACTAAAAGTATTTCCAAAAAAGATACCTTTTCCGAGAAAAAAAATTAAAACCGCTTTTTGCTTGAAAATTTTTGATGTAAACAACGGCATCATGTGTTATTCTTAAGTAGTGAGTTATATTTTAAATATTATAAGTATAGATGAGTTACACACACACACACAGTTTTTTATTTACTGAAGAACTTGAATGTAATATTGTACATATGAAAATATTTCGTGTAAAATATAAGTTTAAACATTTCATATTATGTGAAGCACTTCGGACAAACCGTTCATTATCCCTGATATAAAACATTAAATGTTATGTTAATACAGTGTATTAGCACCGTACTTAATTCACACGGTATCATATTATGATATTGCGTCCGGAATTTACTCCATTCTAATAATAATAACGATATGACCTTGATGCCACGTCATATGGTAGTCATAGTGGCAGACCAATTTGATTATTTGATTAATTACTAGTATAAACAAGAGTTATCTTGTCTAATTCCATCGAAATCACGATAATTGACACCATTGGAAACTATAATCTCAAATAGTAGTTTTGACACACCGAAGACTGTCGGGTAAATTAGTGTAATAATAAAATTGTCTAGATCTATATATTTTGTTATCATTTTATTTAAAAATTTTAATTAAGTGTAGGAGATTTATAAATATACACATATTTATGAAATACGTATTTCATTTGTACGTCCTTTGGATAGAAGTTAATTTATTATTTGACCGCAAACACTTTTAAATCTTAACACGTCATTAGTTTTTACTGCTTATATGAACTGTTTCAAATGACTATACATATCTATATACCATACTATCAAAATTTGGTTTAAGCTCAAAAACTAACATATGGTTTTACACTTGATAAAGCGTGTCACGAGGTAGATATGATGTGTTATGTTAAGGTTATACTTTAACAATATGTGGAACGTGCTCCAAATTTGTGCTCAAAGTGAGTTTTCAGTATTAATGTTACTAGGCTCGTTAAATATGATTTATGAAGCTAATACATGTAGGTCAAAACTCTGTTGTATAATAATTCATTATAACTGGAGACTAAAATAATAATTAATGACTTTTCATTATTGTATATAAGCTAATAAAACAATGTGTAAACTGAGATCTTTATATAAATATACCTTGAAGTATCTAAATTTAAATGTCCCAGATCAGGAGCCTCTATAAGTTCATGTTTACAAATCGTCTTAAATTTATTGGTATTAAGATCCTTTTTTTTTGTAAAGAGAACCTAAATGTATGACTTACAAAGTTCTCATATAATACCATCTGCCAGTGCACTACGTCTAGATCAAGTGTACTTTTATTTTTTAACACTATAACATTTGGTCAGGAGAAAATTCTAACCATTTAGTTCTGATTGGTTTAGTTTTGATTGTATGAAATGTAACTATAATAGCAACTTGTCGTTGGCCCGTCATATAAGCTGCGGTCAAACCTAAACACTCATAAGATAGTATGAAATGATTTTATGATATAACGAATTCAAGTATTTTTAATAAAAGCTATATATAGCTAATAGTTTATTATATTTATTAAACTGAACAATTAATGTATTATTTTATTTCTGGACTATGAAAATGAGCGCGGTAAAAGGGATAAAGGTATACCGCGTAAAATACTATAAAATAAAACCTAATTTTAAACCTTTCTCGATACACAGCCTAAAACTTTACTTTCATCTCTTTCCTTATTTACTAAATAAGTCTCTCATATACTCGTTCATTGAGTTTCTGATCACGTATCTCTCGTATACAACTTTTAATGGCAGCCGTGGAAATGGTTGTAACTTTATTTTGTAAAGTAATAAAATGTAATTCACATTTTATATATATTTTTCATAAAACAATTATCTTATAACAGTTATAATTATTGTTTTTTTTTATCGTGGTGTATGTATAACATACTTGGATTCCGTCCGACCCTTTTTAGAGCGTTATTATTTTAGATGGAACATTTATTTATTTAATTTTGATATGGAATATCAATAGATATATAAATAGTTTATAGAGTAATTTGGCTATTATATTAAAAGATTTCTCAAATTTTATTACAATTTTCCAATATCCTGCAAAATTTGTTATTTCTGAGTTGACTTTCTTTGATCAATAAATAGAGAAATAGATAAATCAATTCCATTTGGAAAAAATGTTAAGTAAGAACATTGAGTTATTTATAAATTTTACTGTTTTAGTAGCTAATAGAATCTTAAATGCAACACTTACTGATGAAATTTAGAAAAAGTGTATATTTAACAAATTATATTTTGTAGAATCTTTAATATATTTTATTTAAACAAGGTATTGCCGATATTCCTAAGACCTATTACCGTAACTTCAAAATTGGTCTGTTTGAAAGAATACCTGGTTTTCTCTTCAGAAAGCTCACATTTTAATTTTTTAGTTGATTTTATAATTTTAGTCTCACACAATTATCCTTTCCATCACCTTCGTAGAAAAGTATCGATAAAAGACATGCCATTACAAAAAAATACTGTTTGACTTACCCATATACCAAAACTAAAATTTCATTCGCCAAAACAATGCGCGAAATACTGAAAATATATTTTATATCAAAACAGTTTAAGGAAATATTTTCTCTCAATAATAACAATGTGAATAAAGTTATTTCATTACTAAGCAAAAAAGCGTGTACCAAGTAAGCATGAAAAGATCTTGAAAGGAGGGACGACACAATGGTAGCTAGAATATAAAAAGTCATTTAGCTGCCTGTCAAAGATCTAAAAAAAAATATCGATATTATCTTAATTTATTCTTGTAATATTTCAATCATTTTTCGATTTAGAGAATCTAATTCTAATGAGACATCGTGGCAACGCAGCATATGTTCGACTTCACTGTAGGTGTTGGTCGCTTATATATATACAACTATCGGCGTAATTTAAATAAACTTTTACTATCCCCTACGCTTTGATTAAATAGGTAAATATCTTTAATCAGATTTTGTAATAAATAGTTATGTGACTTTCTTTATTCACTTACAATATTCAAGGTTCTCTTTTCAATAATTTATATTAACTCAATTCGTTCCAGATTTACAGCGATAATTTTCAAACGTTTTAGTTTTTTACAGCAGACGAGGCGAGCCGTTGAAATTGCTGGCTTCGTTATCTACTTTTCCGATTCATTACAAAATTTAAGAATCGTTAATCTTTTAATTGCTTATTTAATTCTTTAATTGTCTGACGTTTTTAAAATACTTATGTAAAAGAGTACATACTATTATTTATATAATTATGTATATTATATGAAAGATATATATATAGCTATATAAGAACATACAGATAGGTTTAATATTTGGTAATTTTAGAGTTTTATATAAAATTAATAAACCTTAATTGATTGAATGAAAAATCTATAACTTGAAACAGTAACTTCAGAGGTCGCTAATTAATAATTATTTATTAGTGTTTGTGTTTGTTGTGTTACTTTATCAAAATATTGAAACCGTTAAATACACTTTTATAAACTTGTGCAATGTAATGCCGTATTTTTTATTCTATCTCGTCGGACAGCGAAAAATTTTTTGAATAACAAGAAAATCCTTGATAGTGTAACTGTGTGTGTGTATGCGTGTGTGTGTAACAAATAGAGATAAGACGAATACTGATAAAGTATATTATTGATATGTGTCAGCGGTGTCGAAAAAAAAAACAGATTCTGTAAGATAATCTACTGTACTCGTATGAGATTTTAGAGATTCTTGAGAGATTTGTGAAGTGAAAGTAAAATTAATTCAATTAGTGCAATTAATGTTTTGAAAGACTCTTTTACTATGCGATGAAAAATTAAGAACAAAACTCATAATAGAATTTTAGTAAATTTGGTTAAATAATATTATTATATTAAATTAAAATATAAATTAATCAATTAATAAATATTAATTTATTAAATTAAAATATAAATTAATCTTATATTTAAAGAATAATGGTCAGTTTTTACTAATGTTAGTAGTAATATTAGTAGTAGTATTTAAATTTCTCATATTTAAAATACGATATGTATGTCATTGCACTAAACTCTGTTTGAATTTGTACATACTAGGCTGTATTAGACTTTGTTTTACGAACACATTTTTTATATAAAAAAAGGCAAGTGACAGACATATGTTTTTTTATGAGACTTGCGTATGATTTTACTAAGCTTACTTATTATAAAAATTACAGTATCAGCTTAATTAGTTTAATCGTTTTTTTTTAATTCATTAACATTCCACTTAACTGAATAAAAATATATAAACTTCTCTTTACTAACAAGTTAATATTAATTTTCAGAAACTCTTAAGCTAACAAAATTTTAGGCCCTTGAAATGAAATCACTGACGTCTTTCGTACTTACATGACGTGGACGTGACGTGGAGGCTCTTTAATTATACAGAATAATGGTTTACATAAATAAACCGTACCAGTCTAACCCTAATGTCAAGTAATGTTAATATTTCAAAATAAATTTTGTCATACTAACTACTATGTAAACACAGTTAATATTTTAGGTGAAAATTAGAACTTTTTAGCATTTAATTAAAACACTAATAGTTATTTTATTCCTAAGTTAGTATGGTGAAAAATAGTTTTTTTATAACTGCTCATTTACGCCCGAAGGTAAAATCGGGTCTCAGAGTTGACCATTGGATACAGGGATAAAATTTAATAAAGATATTTATTTTATTTGTCTTGCTAATTTTTGATTTATAAAATAAAATTATTGCAACTTCGAATCAGTGCCGCACAACACAAAATATAAATTAGCATGGTTATAGTGTAGTTCGTGCATCATCTAATGTGAAATAATGAAGAATAATTGCTCAAATTATTTTCTGAAGTCGATCTCATTCCACACGAAACTTAGTTACATTTAACCTTACTTATTTTAGTAGCACAAGTGTCACTAGAAGTTAGATTCAATCTTCAACATTGTAGAACAGAATAAATCTGAAGACCGCAAATTAGCATCATTAAAACATCGGCAGTCACCAACATTTATAATTTAAAGAATTTATTAACCGTAACGCTAATAATTATTACGATTAATGTTTCATAGTACTATAAATATTTAAAAAAATAATTTATCATAACGAAGTCGTTACGTATTTTGATAATAAGTCTTGGTTATTATTCCAAAACACAACTTTCATATTTATCAGAAATGAGAATTCCAAACAATTCACATAAAATTTAAATGAGATCTAACTTTACTAGAGTCAATAAAAAGTTGTTCAAATAAGTCAGAAGTTTTAGGTTTGATAAGTTTCGAAAACCGAATAAATAGTTATCTGAATATGTTAGTGAACTTGTAAAAACATATCAACTTCCATGGTCTTAAATAAAAAGTGTACATCTTTATTGCTAATAAAACGAGTTCATTAATGAAAATAAATATTCTATTAGGACAGAAATGTTCCTTATATAACTTTTAAGTGTATACATATAAGGGATAAATATATAAGCGCGAAGTGTATGAAATGTAAATTTATTAACGGGAAGTATAAAAGCGACAAGTATATAAATTCTCTGAAACACCTTGACCTATTTTCAAAGGACTCCAACTGGCAGATAGCTGATGTTATAATGAGTATCTTAAGATACTTTTATTAAAAAAAAACAAATTCCCCGCGAACGAACGTGACACATCTATTTGATAAATATAATACTACGCAACACGCGTTTAGTTTCATTTATTTACCCGTTTTGGGTAAAAAACGCATTTATTAAAAAATCTTTACCTTCCAAGATGTTTCCGTCCCTACATCTTTATAAGCATAGTGAAGTCGAACTTATGTTCTACTAAAAGTAATTTTTACTCAAAAGCCGTATCTTTGCAATAATGTTGCTCAAAAAACACCCTGCATTTTTAAGAGGAAGTAAACATAAAGTTAAAAAATGATATACCGAAAAATTCCTACTTATTTTTCAAGTTTGTTATTGTTATTTTCGTTCGGTAACTTTGTTAGCGTGCTGTGTACGGCTTTGAAGAATGAAGCTTTTTTAATAAAGTAATTAATCATCATATTCTATAATAAAAATGCAATAATTAATGTAAAAATGGTTATTTTCTGGTCAAATACAATTTTAATAGTTTACAAAACTTACTAGACTAAACCATTATGAATAATTAGCTCCTACACAATAAGTAATGAACTATTTGTCTTCCAACTTCGGATAAGGAGACTGTAAACGTTATAGGGAATACTAGTGTTTATTTAACAAAGAAGTTAAATAATTCTCAGGAATAATAAAAAGTTGGACTCTTTTTATATAAAAAAAAACCTTGTGATAGGTTATTATTTATATGCTTAATAAATAATTGTTTTGTTGGACTGCAATACTATTTCGCAAAATCTCATATGTAAAATATATGAGATTGCGTTGCGTTGATCCGTCTTCAAGTAGTTTTCGTTCATAAAACTGTCATGTTCGTTGCATTTGTGAAATACATTGTAGGAAAATGAGCATTTGAATTTCAAAACATTTCTCGACGCTGTGGAGTCGATCCAAAATATGATTAGATTTGTTGATATTTACACCTTTATATCTGTGTCTATACATTTAAATATCAACTTTGATATTTGAAAACCGATACCACCTTCTTTAGTTTGTACTGATTTATTTAAAAACTCATTTTATGAATGTGAGCACTATCTCTTTTTTTATATCCTCTACTTTCTGGATAATTCTTTCTAACGCTTATTTTATTTGAATGCATTATACAAAAATCAGATACAATTTAATGTTAACAATTCAATTAGGTACTTTGTCCTTCTTAAAGTTTCAAGTAAAAGTAATAGCAATAAAATTAGTAGAACTGCTTTTAGACCTTCTTAACATTTTATATAATTATACAAATTTACGTAGTCAATACTGTTAAGTAACTTTATATCATACTTCGAAAGTTAATTATTTAATCAGTGAAAAAGTCATCAAATGTATATGAGTCTTCTAGTAACTTAAAAAGAAATAAATCATGTATATTTCTGCATAAGTAGTTTCTATACAAAGGACGGTCGGGTGAAGGCTAGATAATGTTATTTATTAAAAAGAAAATAATTAATGGAATGTTAATTTATTATTAAACAATTAAATAATCATAAGTTCACTTTTATGTTAGTACTTTATGTATATTTTCGTGGGTAGGTTTTACTATTATATAGTAGATAATATAACATTTATACACTTCATATTAATTATCTTTCTAGATAAAATATATCTGACATTAAATTGGAACCAATAGTTAAAAAAACTATTTTAAATATTGATAAACTTAAGTCTGTTAAATTAAAGACAAAATACCTGAAATACTTAAACGGTTTACGACTTTGTTCCTTGCTGTCGTCAAACTGCAGTTTTATTACTTATGGGTTTCATTGAAGTTATTGTTCACTTAAAGAGATCAAGAAGTCTTAAACAGTGGCATTGAAGATAGTTGAATAGAGTGATTAACACAAACAGGTGTGTTATTATGCTGACTTACTAAGAAAGCTCAATACGGAATTTCTTTTATAAAAAATATGAAACAAGAGCGTTTTACCTCGTAATATAATCCATAATACATTTTTACGACGTATAGTTCGTTCTAATTAATTACGCAGTTTTTAATTTAAAGTATATACATTTTCGTAATAAAACTTTAAATGACATAAAATGTAAACCTCTAAACATAGACCACGTTCATTAGTTTAATTTTATTCTTTACTTTTTTTCAAGTCATTATTTTCCTATCTATTTATCTTCTTGGGGAAACCCCCAAACACACAGCCTAGCAGAGAAAAATGGGGAATAATAAAACTATTATTCCCGATTTTTCTCTGCTAGGCGGTGTTCGATCACCAGCTACTGCTCTGTTATTTTATTATTGATAGATTGTACAATATTAAAGTAAATATAAACTAAATTCTTAAAATGTTTTTAATTTATTATATTAACATTTATTTTTTTACTTTGTAGAATCGGGCTCTTAATATAATAAATGCCCTTTAATTGTCAAGATTCCTAAAAAAGCATTTAAGGATCCTATTTCAAATAAAAGAATAATAATTGGAATCAGTTTGGAAATTATAATAATTCTAAATATATGTTACCATAACGGGGTCAGCTGCGAAATGAATAAGTAATAGTGTAAGTAGAAGTTAGGTGTTTACAATTTGAGTTTTTTTGGATACAACCACGCCAGGGTCAAATTCTTTTAGCTGATAATATAGTTAATAAAGATTTTCTATGTTTTGATTTTTTTGCCTCATTTTTCCTTACAATTTTTTTTTACAAAAATCATAGTAATATAATCTTGAAACTTTTGTTTAAAGTTTACCTTTACGAATATAAATTATCAATGTCAATTATAACGAGACTACCATAAATAATTTAAAAAGTCTAAAATTCTTCCACACAAATCTGCGATTTCTAAGACTTCGTTGCGGTTTTTTTGCTAACTGAACTATCGTGTCTTAACATATAATAGATGAACATATCTATCAGGTAATTTAGGGTGTAGATGTGTTTAATATATTCTGAAGTTCTGCATCTTTCAATGTTACATTGTTCAATGTTCAATGTTCATGTTCACAGCAACATAAATATTGCGAATTTTTAAATTTATTTGATTTGTGAATATAACAATGACCTTCATATTTATATAAGTAAAGTGGAGTGGCGGCCACACTCGGGCATTTCACATCGCAATTGTAAATGCTTTTTAAAACGTCTAACATACTCTTTGCAGGTTAAAGGCTTTGTTGTTTTGCAGTTAAGAGCTTGTTAAATTAAATATTATAAGGGACGTTAGTACTTATCCAACATTTTACATTTTCTACAAACGTAACTACAGTTTTAACTGAAAATTATAACAAGAGCAAAACTTAAAGGACACAAAAAATTTACAACAAAAATAAAAATATCATTTTTGCGGGGTACATGTACATTATTTCATTATAAAAAATGAAGGTAGTTCCTACGCTTGGTGTGACGAATGCATGATAATTCTCGATTCAATCATTACGCTTAACGATTTTTTTGGAGTTCGGCCGAATTATCATCGGTTTTAATAGTTTCCAAAAGAGAACATTTAGTTGGTAGTATCGAGTATTTGAATTGTTGGCAGCAGCACCGAACCGTTGGCTGCTCACTCGAAGTGTGTGTGGAACCGGAGGTCACACGACGGAACACTTAAGTATCAAATCCCTTATCCTATAATTATTTCTTTTTTGCTAAATATTATACAACTTATTCTGCACTGACTGACTAAGTGACTTCCTTCTTTGCCAGAAGCGGGAAGATAATTCATTAGTCACTATGACTAGAGTAGTCGTATACATAGCAGATGATGATGTTGTCCGTTGGTCTAATGGTTATGTTGCGGGTCCGCCGATCCTTTGTATGATACAATAATTATATTTTATTTTAAACTAGCTATTCCATGTGTCTTTGACCAATACCCTACCTTTCTTCTTATCTCCAATCAGTATTAGAATTTTTTATAACATAATAGTTTGTTTGTTTCTCACAAATCGCACCGATAACAACCTTTCCGACCAATAGACGAAATGCAAATGGCCGTTCTCATTATGAACCGCGCCTTTTGTAGGTTTTGAAGATGTCCTGTATAATCTTCTCTAAATCGGCCTCTCCTGACGCCGTGACGTCCTCGACACGCTGGCAGTGGTGTTGTGGCTCCGGTAGCTCATATCAGGGGCATGCTTCTTGCCTCTGATTGTGTATCTTCAAGATCCACAGGAGCCGAAGAAGGTCCAGCTGAGGGATCAGTCTGGTTACTTTCCTCATCATCTGAAATGTCAGGGCGCATGAGGAAATAGTTAATAGCATGCGTCTTGTGGACGCAGTACACACAGTCATAAAAACAAAATTTTATCTATCGAGAGCTCTCATTTCTACCATCCCCATTACCACTCCATAGGATGTCATCGCAGTCTTCGACCTCTGTGCCGGGAACGCTGGGGCCTCCAGGATGTCTTGACTCTGTGAACTCACCAGCGAACAGTAGGCGTCCCCACTGCTCGCGAGAGACTATACTCCGCATGACCTCCGTCATACGAGCCCTAGTCTCCCCAGGCTTTACGCCAACACGACCCTTACGACGTGCTGACTACCTCCATAAACAAAAGAGTACCCAACAAACATTAAAGTACTCACTTTCAAAAAACTCTGCGCATGACTCAGGGCACCACTCTCCACTCCAGGGCACCATATATTTGGCTGCCGCCTGGGTGGTTTTCCCATAGGATCCCGCCAACAGCTTGAGCTGATAACGGCCACTAGGTAGAGTCTTGATAACACGGTAGGGTCCCCTCATGCCCGGGTCCAGCTTGCCGGTTGACTGACTATACTTGATAACGAATACCAAATCATCAACCTGAAACTTATGAGGCTGTCGTCTGCGCTGGTTAACGTAAGCATCTTGGTTACGCTGATTCCTTGCCAGTAGCTCACTAGCTCGTGATCTACACATCTCTCTCCAGGTTTCATGATTTTGCGTAATATCTACGGAGACATCTCGAACTAAGGCTCTGATTATTGGTGTCGCTGCGTCAGTGCCAACTAAGAGTTTCAATGCTGACGCCTGGGTCGTCTTCTGCTTGGTAATGTTCAGGATGAGTTCTAATCTCCACAACTGCTCGGACCAGGCAGAGTTCTTGTTGTTTACTTCGATGCGTATCATGTTCAACACCGTGCGAACATATCTTTCGACCTGCCCGTTGGCGTTGTGCATTTCTGGGGTGGTGAGCCCTCGGTCGGTTACAAGAAGTTTTGGCGAACCAAAGAGAGAAACTGCGTTAGTGAAGGTGCGTTTTAATTCTGAAACATCCTGTCTAAAAATTGGATACAATAGGCAATATTTTGTAAAAGGATCAACAATTATCAACACAAATTTATACCCATTAGATTCAGGCAATGGACCCAGCACGTCCATGTGTAGATTTTCAAACGGTACGCTAGGTTTGTCCCAGGACACAATGGGTTGATGCGGGGCTCTAGGAACCCGTTTCATGGATACGCATACTAGACAATGTTTGATATACTTGGCTACGAATTGCCGAAGCCCCGGGAACCAGAAATACTTTAAAATAAGATCCTGGGTTTTCTCTGCGCAAATATGATCGTGCTCGTCATGTAGTACCCTGAGCAGGCTAAGTCGATGTCTTTTGGGGATATAACAAAGGAGTCTGGGTTCTTCACCCACAGGACTGAAACTTTAATATAGGAGTTCGTTTTGCAAGACATACCTACGGGGGTCCAGACTTCCATCTCTAAGTTTTTCAATGAGGTTCTGGGTTTCAGAATCGGCTGATTGTGCAACTAAAGCCCAGTTACGAGGTTTGGAGATTTGGTGTATCTCAGCAACGGGATTACGGCTTAGGTAGTCCGCATGGGTCATCATGGTTCCTTTTCGGTACTCAATAGTGAAGTTAAAATCTTGGAGATAAATCCACCACCGAGCGACGCGTGGGAGCAGATCCTTCTTTTTCTCCGTGGCCTTCAATGCATTACAGTCCGTAACTACCTTGAATTCTAACCCGATCAAGTAATGGCGGAAGGATTGTAAGGCCTTCACGACCGCTAAAGTCTCTAATTCGTATGAGTGATATCTGCTCTCAGCGCCCTGGGTGGTTTTACGAAAATAGGCGACCACATGCTTCGTATCATCAGCTCCCAATTGTATTAACACTGCGCCGTAGCCGATGCTACTAGCGTCAGTGTGCACCTCAGTTTGTAATGAAGGGTCAAAGATAGTTAGTACAGGGGAACTAGTAAGGACAGATATTATTTCTTGTTTGACGGTTTCCTGTTCGGCCCCCCAATGAAATGGAACGTCCTTCTTAAGGAGTCTAGATATTGGTGTCGTTTTGGCCGCGTAATTGCGGATGTACCTATGGAAATATCCCGCTAATCCCAAGAACTGTCTAACTTGTTTGGTGTTGGTGGGAGAAGGAGCATCTACCAACGCTTCAATTTTACGAGGACTCAGCCTAACTTTACCCTGACTAATTACTCGTCCCAAATATTCGACCTCCGTAGTGAGGAACGAACACTTTTTGAGGTTTATAGAGAACCCTGCATTAGTCAAAGTCGTAAGGACCTGTTTTAATAAGTCTATTCTTAGTATTACTCATGATCAGTACGTCATCCACGTACACTAAGACATTTCCGGCGTTAATGTGAGACCGGAGAGTATCATTAATGATGCGTTGGTATACGACTGGGGAATTTGTGAGACCATACGGCATACGTAGATATTCCCAATGACCCTCTGGGGTAACGAAGGCAGTCTTGTGAATAGATTTTGTCATCAATAGGTATCTGATGAAACCCAGTCGTCATGTCTAAGCACGTGAAGTAAAATTACCTAACCTGTCTATATGGTCTTTTATGAGGGGTAAAGGGTAACGTTCCCGACGGGTAACGCGGTTCAACGCCCGATAGTCTACGCACATCCTATCGCCTCCGTCCTTTTTCTTCACTAGAAGAATGGGGCTGGCGTATTCCGACTGAGACTCGCGAATGATACCCTTACTCTGTAAGTCGTTGATGATATCACGTACCTTCAGTTTTTCTGCGTGTGATAATTTATAAGGACGGTAAGCGACAGGTGTATCGCTAGTAACTTCAATGCACATCTTTCCCGTCGTAACAGTAGTGGATGCTGTACCGGATATGAAGGAGTCTGAAAACTGATCAATAGTTGCAAAGAGTGAGTCGCGTTCTGTGCCTTCAAGAGGCGTATTAATTTCTATCGGTGGGCAAGATGAGACTGTATGAACAGACTTCTCCATGGTCCGCGTAATATACTGTTTGTCTTTTGTTCGTACGTAGGTAATACCGTCACGATTTAGAATATCAGTGTCTATGATAATAGACGCGGTCATGCTACATCCGGGAACGATCACGAAATCCGCCTCAAACATTATGCCATCAAGTTCAATCGTCAGCGTTAAAGAGTCTGCTTCAACTAATGCGTCGCCTATGCCTTTTAATGAACATCGTAATGGTTTCCTTTCACACGTGAAATATTTAAGCACCTTAGATGAAACTAGTGAGACGTTTAGTGCTCCACTATCAATAAGAACATCAAGTGGAACGCCTTGAACTACGGCAGGTACTAAGTCGGTGCGTGGAGATGAATTTTCAGTAGATAACTCGCCACATAAGTTTACCTTACGCGAGTTCCTGGCTTCGGAACGTTCTTTGGCAAAACAGGTGGATTCAGTGTGCCCTATCTTTTTACAAAATTTACAAGTTTCGCGGTTTGAAGTATTAGCCTGAATATTTTCTCCTTTAGGTGTCTCATTCGGAGATCTCTTTGGAGAACAAATGGCCTTATGACCAATTTGGCCACAATTAAAACACTTCGGTCTATAATTAGTGTTACTAGCGACGTTGGGATGTTTTTCTATAGGCCTACGAATGTCCTTGCCTTTTTTATCGCGAACTGGTTTGGTGTAGTTGGATAAAAATTGTACGAGATCATCGCCAGTAAGATTGGCATTAGTAGCTGCTGCCCTAACCTGTATATCCGTTACACCCCGAATGACTATCGAAACTCTGAGCTCATCACTCAAACCCTTCACTAATTTAAGGCGCAACAAAGTTCGTCTAGTGAATTCTGCGTACGTATTAAATTGGTCCGAATTCATTTGCATCGCTTCGTAAAGAATGTTGGCATAATCAAGCTTCCGAGGACACAAGGATTTAAAATTGCGAATAAAGTTTGACCAAGTACGCTCGGTAGTTACCCATTCGTTGAGCCAAGTGCGAGCATCACCCTTCAAACAACCCGAAACTCGCGACAGACATTCCATATCTCATTATTAGACGTCCTAGCCCGTTCAACTTCCTCGCCCCAAATATCGAGGTCGTGAATACTAGGGTCAAAAATGGAAACGAAGTAATTTTGTTTACTTGTATATTGTAATGATCTTATTGCTTCAGCAAGAATTCGAGCCGGTTCTGACATAGATTCCGCTTGAATTGACACGGGTGTTGCCAGAGGAACGCTATGGATCGTGCTATTAGACTCATTTTTTTCCGCAATAACGTTACTGACTGAAGGATTTACTGAACTTAAACCGTCGGTGTGCAATAACTCGCTCCTATCTTCACTAGCCCGTACGTTCGTCAAATTATCCTGAATAGCTGGTACGCGACTACTGGTAACGTAACGTAACGAGACCCCCCTCGCTAGATTGCGGCTTGACGCATTCCCCACGGTTTTCTAGCGACTCTAATCTTTTAAGAATGGCACCCATTGTCTCATGTAATATAACGTTTGAATTACGCAAAGCGTCTGGAGGGGTCCTAGTACGCGCACTCCGTCGAGAGCGGGATTTATCTCGCGTGTGAGAGTTTATACGGGAGCGCGACCGATATCGTGGAGACAACCTGTCTCGGGGACTCAAACGGGAACGCGAAGGAGAACGTGAACGAGAACGCGAACGATAGTCCGACCTATGCCTATCATGGTTATATCGGTGCGATCTATCCCGAGAGCCGTGTCGTTTATCCGCCATGTTCAATAATGATCAAAATAAATCTAAATAGCAATGATTAATTTGGTGTTTTATTTTATCAGTCAGTCAGAAATATTATTTACACAAAGAAATAATCAAAACAAACTGGCCATATGGGCTTGAGATTCTATCCCACTTCTGAATTTAGCGTTCAGAAGTGGAAATATTTAAAAAAAAACAATAATTTAATAACCTAAACACATATTTATTTCACATTTACAAAAATCTACCCTCAACATCTAAAATAAGCCTCAAATCAACGTATACAAAATGAAACACCAAATAATTAGAATAACAAAGGTACTTACAAAAAGGATCACACTTATAATTTAATAACTCATTTCTCGAATAAACAACACTTTTAATAATGCTCACAAATCGCACCGATAACAACCTTTCCGACCAATAGACGAAATGCAAATGGCCGTTCTCATTATGAACCGCGCCTTTTGTAGGTTTTGAAGATGTCCTGTATAATCTTCTCTAAATATATATACTGGAATTGAGAGTATGAGAGTATGTATTGGAAGGACTGGGTATTTGATGACGCGTTTGACAGTTGAGTGACGGGTGCCCAGACAATTCGTACAACGTGCCATTGTCCAAAAAGTCCACGAAAAGTACTTACTACTTTTAAAGATATGTTAATGAAATTAGGCCATTTTAATGAAATCGTATCAGTTTATTTTAAGAGTTTCTGAAATTGTTGTTTCAGAAGCTGTCATTTTGATTTAATACCATAATTTGCAATTTGTGTCGATTAAGTTACTAGGTATTTATCGCTTGAGTCTACAGAACACCTGTAAACTTGTTGTATTTAATTACACGTAATAATAAATTTTCTTCATTTTGACTAAAATATAAAGTGGAATGGTCTGGGATTTAAATTGTAATTTCTGCAAAGTCCTATAATTCTTGAACTGTTGCCAAGTCAACAGTGTTGGAACAATCATTTGGAAACTTTGAAGCAAGACTCAGAAATTTTCGTTTATCTTAAATACTAACATAATTTTAGACGTAGGAGTAAGCCCCTTTATATATGAAATGATGAATAAAATGCCCCATAATGAAATATAACACATTTAGTTATAATGTTCAAACAAAGTATCAGATGCTTTCGACCGAAGCCAGAGAAGATGGTGTTCGCTCAAATATTATATTTCTCTTCAGAATATAAATATATACGCATAGTCGACGATAAATGTTTTCCAAACCAAAAAGCTAACAAAGAGAAGTAACAGATAACAGGTTCGAATCAAGCATTTCATAATAACAAAGTTTGTAGCTTTTATATTAGCTTTGGAAATGTAACCAACTGTATGAAAATGGTATTTTAATTTATACGTTACGTTAAAAGATTTATTTTATATTTTATATTACTTGTAGTAAACTATTACTATTTACATTAAACGTATGTCTTGATAAAATGCAAATGCAATTTATTGGACCTACACGATATAAATTTATAAACTTGTTGAAAGTGAATATCTAATACTGAATTGGTTTTGTATTTTAAATTATTTGAGTGTGGAGTCCGATCGATCCTCCTCATAATTATATTGTTCGCAGTCTTATATGAAGCAAAACTGACCAACAGTACAGGTGCTGCTCAGGTAAAGTAATAACATTGAGTTAGTAAAGACAAAATACATATTATGTTGCATCACATGCTTCAATAGATCAATTGTTCACTTCATTCCTTAACCTTTCAAATATATCACTCCCCAAAATCATTATATTACTCAGAAATTTGTCTTTATCCCACGGGAAGTACAAGTTTGATAAGGCAAGAACAGAAATGCAACATTTGTCACAGTTATTTCTATATTTACGAATACATTAAAAGATTAAGGAAACAAACTACAATTATTGTTAATAACCGTGTATTTAAGTTAACAACGTAAAGTTCTTTAAAACTTTAATATATAAATGTCAACTAAGTATATAAGTTTTTAAGCCAACCTAGCCTTTTCAATTACAGTAGATAATTAGCGTTTTTAACAAGATATTACCATGAAATAAATTTCATTATTATTTATTTTTACAATATTTTGGCCCTGTTATTGTATTAAAATACATAGTTAAAACCTTAATATATGTAAATGATTATTCGTGTAAATAAGATACCTACAGCAGTCTTTGTGACCTTGACTGTTTTAGGTACAAAGAAAAAAATTACATAGTTTATATCCAAAATATTTATAATATTAAAGTATTCTTTTTATTCTACATAAATTTTAAAATGTAACTAATTACTTATATTTCATTATGTATCTCGATTTATTTACACTTTACCCGGGCTTATTTAAAGATATTATTTAATTAATATTCTATTAAATGTATATAAAAAAAGCATACACTATTATAATAAACATCATAAAAATAAAAATAAAAGAAACTAACATTCCAACAGATAATTAATTTAAAAACTGAAATATAAATTAAGTACACATTTAAATATGGTTTTTATTTTAATGTATCACTACCATATATATAAAAGGACATTTATTTTATGATAGAGAAAACAGAAATTCATAAACTACATAGTAAACGCAGATATATTTTGGATGGCAATTCACGATTAGGTGTGTAAGGTTATTCTAGATCCAATATGGCGGACCATCCAAGATGGCGGTAAAGTTATTTTAAATGCACTTCTATAATATTGGTATCAAATGAAAGGGCTCATTGTGAGCAACTCGAAAAATAATATGACGTCATTCTAAATCCAATACAGCGGACTATGGTAAGATAATGAAATAGTTATTTTTAATCAACTTCTTACAATATGGATATCAAACAAAAGGACTCGTTGAAATTAACTGCAAAAATAAAGTCGACAAACGACTTTGCACATTGAGGCATTGAATAAATTCAAAATTCAAATTCAAAATATCTTTATTCAAGTAGGCATTTACACGCACTTTTGAATCGTCAATTATTACAATACAAAAAAAGGTCAGTGTAGTCCGTCCGTAAGCAAGCTACCACCGGCTCGGAATGCTGCTCTGTTGAGAAGAGCCGGCCAGAAACTCAACAGTTGCTCTTTTCAAAAGAAATATAACAATAGGTGATGTATATTAATTATAATATAATATAAATCCTGCAAATGATTCAACAACTTAAGTTCCACATATTTCGATCCACTAAAAACTCTTGAACGTTGTAATAAGCTTTATTTAACAATAAACTTTTGATTTTAGATTTAAAACTAAGAAATGGAAGGTCTAAGATATCTTGTGGAACTTTATTATATATGCGTATACTCAGACCCATGAAGGATTTATTAAGTTTTTGAAGCCGAAACTTTGGCGTTACGAGTTTGTTTTTATTTCTCGTATTTATCGCGTGTCTGTCACTGTTTTTTATATAACTATTTAAATTTTGCCGTATATATAAAATGTTATTAAATATGTATTGGGAAGCGACTGTAAGAATACCTATTTCTTTAAAAACATCTCTCAGAGAATCTCTAGCTTTTAAGTTATAAATAGCCCGCACAGCTCTTTTTTGTAAAATAAATATAGAATTAATTTCGACAGCACTGCCCCATAATAAAATACCGTAAGATAAAATACTGTGAAAATAACTAAAATAAACAAGTCGAGCCGTATTTATGTCCGTTAATTGTCTAACTTTTCTAATTGCAAAGACGGCGGAGCTGAGTTTGGCTGCGAGTGTTGAGAGATGGGGATAATAAGATGCACATACTGAGTCATCTAGCCAGCGATAACTGGACAGTAAAAATAAACTAGAAGCATTGCTTTGTTTATCGTTATGTTTATGTTCCTATCAAAATGTAATTAAATTGAAATTTTAATATTTTAAACTTTTATGTAATTAAATTAGTACCCGTTTTTTTACACAAGTGAACCTCCTGACAAGCTTTTATGAAATAAATTGTATATAATAAGTTATAGCTAAAATTTAAAAGGAATATTTTATTTTTTTCATTTTAGAGCTAGTAACTACTGATTCTGTTAAATGTCACATCGCTTAAAATTGTTATCATACTATTATTAAAATAATGAACATACTATAAACTTAAAACAGATAATTATGAAATCATAAAAGCACTCGTAGCTCTTAATAACATAAGTTTTTTGTGTTAAAAGTTTTATAACAGTACTGAGTGAAACTTAATTAGTGTGAAGTTAAGAAATGCCTCACACTTAAATTTATATTACTCATTCTAGTTTTGGTTTTTCGCAGTACATATTTTTATTACCATGGAAATTGCTTTATCATTTCAGAAATATATATTGTGAAATGTTCATTGCACAAATTAACTTATTTAAGGATTATATTTGTATTAGGAAAATCATTTAAGTCATACAATATCACCTATATGATTCTGTATGCAATTTTATATAATAAAACTAAACAAATTTTTGATTGATTATTGATTTTTTTTTAATTAAAACACTCTTATTTTAAGAATGAAGATCCGTAATATAGATATTTGATTGAGAAATTATTATTAAAACATCCTGCAGTAGTCTATAGCATAAAAGTCAAACATTCTTTAAAAAAAAATGTTTTTTTATGATTAAATATTCGTAAGAATAGCAAATAACCTCAAATAGGTAATACAACCGAAAACTACGTCTAAACTTTGTACGGATTTGTATTACGATACAGATATGTTATAAAATTATTATATATTAAAACAATTCAATTTATCTTTGACATAACCTCTCTTCGTATCATAAAAGCAATTCAATTTTAAATAAATATAATTTGTGCCAGCAACATAATAAAAATTAAAATGTTTTTTATAAAAAGCACAAAAAAATAATTAATAAATTGTTTAGATCACTCCCCTATTAAAGTTTATTATTTTTGTAAAATTGAATTTTCTCTAAAGCCTTACTCCAGAAACTTTTTAAATTTAATTTAAACATAATCAGGAGGAGATCAGAAACCTATTTTCAAAATCATAGTTATAGTTGATATTCACGTGTCCAGCAATCATAGTGAATGACATGAATAATATCTTTATAATTTAAAAGAAAGACATCACAACAAACAAACTTACTTACGAGTATTTATAGATAATGTCACCCGAGCTACTTGTTCAGTTTATTTCGTTCCTTACCAAGCTTAATTCTATGTTTTCTAGTTCATTACCACATATAACATTTTCAGATCATTAAGCACAATGTTTTAATAACATAATTAATTTAGACCACAAGTTAGTTCATTTGATGACTTCATGATAACTATGAATTAAAGATTTAAAATAGTTATATTTTTG
Organism: Melinaea menophilus ssp. n. AW-2005; assembly: GCA_918358695.1. Classification (NCBI taxonomy): domain Eukaryota; kingdom Metazoa; phylum Arthropoda; class Insecta; order Lepidoptera; family Nymphalidae; genus Melinaea; species Melinaea menophilus. Next base: position 18,276,988 of record OU911048.1, read on the forward strand.
CTGTATACTTTGAGCAATAAGTAAAAAGTCACTAACATTATACCTAGGTGTGTATTTATATAAAACAGTAGCGATACAAAAATACCTATAAAATTATACTCATTAAAATTGTTTATCATAATTTAACACTAGTTTATAAAACTTCACGCTAAATGCCATAAATGGCTTCTAAATTGTGAGCATAATTGTCGATTTACCAATATATATATATATATATATATAATTCTTACTATTTTGAAACCTAAATGTACAAGAATATATTTATATGTTAAAATGTACGTCAATTTGTAATCTGGCACCCGGACAGGGTAAGTCAAGTAATATGAAATCGCCGTATCATATTGTTGTCCCTTGTGATAGAGAACAGTCGTTGCCATTTGTCTTATCCGCCCGCATTAGTCAGCAAAAATCATTTTGGTAATAATATGACATTTTTAGGGATAACCCAAACATTAATATCAGTATAATACTATTTTATTACATGCTATTTGATTCAGCTCGGATATCTTTTATATTTTATATATCACGACGTCTATATTAAGATAACCTCCTTTTTGATACAACTATATAACTTCAACAATAAAGAATTAAATATAAACAATATAAAATATACTTTTTGTATAATTCATTATTGAATTACAAATCTATATGAATCCTTTTACTGTACTATGTAAAGTCATAGCTAGCTGATCTATTAATTTTTAATAGATGGTTCTATTGGTCAATCTGATATGTTTGTTTATTATTGGTTTTGTGTTTTCGATAGCCTAAGTAACGTATCTTTTTGTTTGTGTAATAATTAGATCATCGGGTTACATGATTAAGGAAGATGGAGTAAGAGTATGTTATACGTATTTTATTATACTGTTACAAAAGAGACTTTCATTCGAATGTTGATATAATAGTATCACAGATGTTTTAACTATGACTAAAGTTCTTAATACGCACATTGAAAAGAGGTGTTTTTCTCATTAGCAAGAGGGATTGAAGATAAAAATGTATCTTTTTTGTCATCTTAGATAACATATGTTGTGTCCATAGACTATCGGAGTAAATAAGTTTGCTAAACGTGCTTGCAGGCAAGGTGATTGTCAACGTTGCTGCTGCTCCGCGGCTATAGGTGCGTTTGCTGCTGATACTGCGGCTGCAGCTATAGACGCCACTGTTCCTGCTGCAACCATCGAGGCTGCTAGTGCTGCGGCTTTTGAGGCTGCCACTCTCGAAGTTACTCTCTGTACATACATCTCTGTAGTAGATAAAAATTGAAGATATTTTTGTATTGAAATTGTTATTTCAGTTTAATGATTACAATTTAATTATTTTCTTTATTTTTACTTTTATTGTGTGACAATTTAATAATTAAAATGACCAGTATAAGAAATTCTGGTGTGGTAGGAGTGGCTAAAAAGATTGACTTGATTGAAATGATTGACTTCACTAAAATGATTGATTTGACCAAGATTGATGAACTACTCGTATGAAAAAGTATTTCAAAGAGCTTTGAAAAAAGTTTAAATGAATGTATAAATTAAGAGAAGTATAATTGAAAGAAAGAAAACTTTTGTATATTTTGTAAATAAAACACTCAGGTCTTTATTTAATTAAGTGAAAAAATGCTCAAGAAATGGCTCAATAATTCTACTTACTAATTAAACTTATAGCGAACTGTTTTTTATTTTCGTTAAATATTTTTGCTCTTTGCGTTACTACACTTTATTTTTAGTTTTATGGTCTCCTCAAATACATGTGATTGATTTATATTTTATATTTATATTTCTTGTTACAAAACCCAGCTCGAGCCTATTATTATTATTATATAATATTAAATAAGTAATTTTATAAAATTGTGAGAGTCTTTATCTACATAAATTTTTAAATGTAACCAAATCAAAATAAAGGCATTTAATTTTTTTTTTTCTAATTATAACTTAACTTAGCTTCACGCCATATCCCTTGCGGGGTAGCCAGAGACGACGGAGTGCCAAACGCTACGGTCCCTGCATACCTATTTCGCCTCGGCCACAGACATCAACTTTTTCATACATGCCCTCCGGGGGATCCTCGTGCTTTTTACGTGACCTTCCTCCAGTATCATAGATACTGTGTTTTCGTAGGTCATTCGAGGCCTTCCCCTGTCTCTTTTACCGCTCACTTTTCCTATATAAATCTTTTTTACCATTCTTTCATCACTCATTCGTTCGACGTGCCCAAACCACCTGAGCACGTTCTTCTTCATTCTCACCGTGACATCTTCGCTAGTATCTGCCATTCTGTGGATCTCTTCATTGCGGATTCGATCAGCTAGACTGACTCCGCATATTCTGCGAAGAGATCGCATCTTCATAGCATTCATCTTTCTTACATTCTTCTTCTATGTTACGCACGTTTGGCTGCCGTATAACAGCGTCGGTAGCAAAACTGCATTGTGTACAGCCAAACGTGCAGCTATACTGACGTTTTGCCGTCTCAACAATGCAGTCAAAGCACCATTGACTCTGTTACCGGCAGCAATACGCCTTTCCACATCCATTTCGTATCTTCCGTCTCTGCTAAACATACTTTCCAAATATACCACTTCATTCACTTGTTCTATTATCTTACCTTAATAATCTTAATAATAATAATAATAATTGTTGTGGATGCAAATGATGCCGGTGAAGCTGTCGGGCTTGTAGGCCAGCAATGAATCCTTGCCTTCGGAGTCCGCGCGTTCGTTCAGGCCGGTCGATATACCGGCCACGCTGGTGCTGCACTGCTGACTCGATGCCACTGCCGCTACTGAATGTATTCTCGCAGCCCCGTAGAACTTTTCTTCGCGAGACGCCAGTTTCGCGAAATTAGAATATCTTTATATTCTCTAATGAGGGTAGATAAATATTGAATATTCTTCTAGATAATTGTGTATTTCGAAAATATTCACTTTAATTTGCAACTGTAGATAATGTATTTGAGATAATTTAGTGAATGTATGTCGTAGTAAAATGATTTTTACAGATATAAATGATTTTAAGATAGTTTGTTAAGACAAAGGAATCACTCAATCCAATTATCTTTTGCTGATATTTCCTCTGCTTCCTGATGGGACACTTTCACTACACGACTGTTCCTTCACCATTTCTTCCTTTGATTACTTATTCATTGCTACCAATTATACGACAATCTAATTAACTTAAAATTAACTGATTCAATCCGTAGGTATGTCGTCTTAGTCGTCAATTTGGCGTCAATTTGGTGTCTTATTATTTTTCCAATATTTCGCGAAATTCTTGAATTTTCTTAAAGTTCTGTTTGTTTGTGTTCATGGGCCACCACTTATGTACTTTAGTGATACACTTGGTGGCGAAGTAATAACATTTTAAACCTCCGAAATGTTTATTAAAATGGGGAGCACATGTACAGCTTTTGACAGCTGACCACCGACTCCCTAATTATATTGGACCAAAATTATAAGTTTGGAGGTGGATATTTGTAAGTTTTATATTTATAATAAAATATAAAAAAATTAAGAATGCATTATATCTTTGTAAGCAAAGTATGTTTTCCCTATATAATAATACATTATATAATTACTCTTGTCGGTACGTCTGAAGTATTCATGGTATACGTGCCTTAATAAAATATTATTGAGCTGAGCGAAGCGAAGCTCTTACTGGTCAAAAGTGTGTTTCGATGTTCGCCTACTCCTCCTAAGCCATTTGAGCTACAGCTTTAAAATTTTGCATATGCATTCAAGAAAGTGTCTCACTCGTTTAGCAGTTCTTTGGTGACTTTCGTGATTGTAAATTTTGATTAAATGATCAAAAAGTGTCCCATAGACCAATATATATTTTTTTAACTTAGCAATTCTTTATAACACAACTTTGCTACAATAATTGTGACAGGCGTCAAAATATAATAAATAGATATTGCACAGGACCACTCAAAAGGGCATTCTTTTGTACGTTTTAGTGACGTGTTTGACTGCTACTCGTAATTCTAATAATTTCAACGGTTGTTTTTAATTGTTCTAGTAATGACCTTCTAGGTCATTACTAGAACTTTGAATTTGATAGAAAAGAAAATGTTTTATGCAAAGAAATCTACATTTAATATACATAACATATTATTAAATATCTAAATATATTTGTTTATATATTTATATTAAAATTTTCTCAGTTAAGTTTATTGGGCATAAATATTGGTAAAACTATGAACTTAATTATAAAAATAGTTTGTGTTCTAGATAATTTTTACAATTTAAAAAAAGCAGGATTGCACAAATTGGAGCGGTTAATCATTTTCAAGACTTCAAAAGCCGTAAGATTCACCCAGATACATCAACAACCCCTCTCCTTTTAACATGCTTCAAAGCCGACATCAGTCGTAAATTTCACCACCAGATACAACAGTAGAGCTTCGTCTATCAAAGATATTAAAGCTGATTTAATGTGAGAAATAAAGATCAAGGATTCTGTCGCAACTCGCGTACAATTAAACAAGAATTGAACCTCTGTGCTCATCAAAAGATATGCGGATGAAAGGCAGAGAAAGATTCATTAACATATATTAGCATGATCAAATAACTCTACGCTACTGTCGGCCGCCCCGGGGCAACGCACTCAACTTACAGCATCATCTGACCACTCTACACCACTGCCGGCCGCCCCTAGGCAACGCACGCAACTTACAGCATCATCTGACCACTCTACACCACTGCCGGCCGCCCCTAGGCAACGCACGCAACTTACAGCATCATCTGACCACTCTACACCACTTCCGGCCGCCCCTAGGCAACGCACGCAACTTATAGCATCATCTGATCACTCTACGCCACTGCCGGCCGCCCCGAGGCAATGCACGCAACTTACAGCATCATCTGACCACTCTATGCCACTATCGGCCACCACGGGGCAACGTACGCCAATTTTAGTAAAAACAAACAACTCTATGCCACTGTCCGCTACTAAACGCCGCGTTTCTCTACGAATCATACAGAACATACATATATACATTACAGAACATGTTCAATCGGCGGGAATTATTTTGGTGGCAATGCAGTTCATTCTATTTATTTACATTCTTCATCTATTATTGTTGTTCATATATTGTTGCATTAAACATGACCGAAGCAAATCGGACGGCATACACTTAATAATGTTTATCAAAGAAAACACAAGGCAAAGAAAGATAGTAAAGATTTGGTGAAGAAAGATATTAAAATTCAAAATAAAGAGAATCATGAACATGTAGACGTATTGCTAAGTAAACACGTGGATCAAATTTATGGAGTCATAGCCAAGTCAATGAAGGAGGGTCGGAATTACTTAAAAACCCTGGGGATGTCGAGCCATTTGTAGTAGATACGTTAAATATTTTCGCAAATTACATAGAGAAAGGCAACAAACAATTCTGATCTGAAGACACACTATCCTGACATATACTTTGGCAAATTAACTAACGACAAAATTAAAAAACTGACTCCTAATGATGTGTTTATTGCATGTGAACGACGTCACTCTTATGTTGTATATTTTAAGTTTTACGAAGAACTACAAGTTTTCGATCCACTTACAGCATAATGGTCGCGCGTAAATCTTGGGCAAAATCGACAAACGCCGGAATTTGCAAATTCATTAAAAAAGTTTTGAAAATTTCAAAAGTCAATATGTTGCATGAAGAGCAGACTGACAAAACTAACAATTGCGTCACGTGCTGTTTGAAATATTTATCTGTTTTTTTATATATTTTTTTTTATTAATCTATTACATTTGTTACGAATCGTTGTTATGATAATTTGCATTGCTTTTTAGTTTAAGCACGCGAGTTTGAGATCGCTCAGCTCCACCCGCTTGCGCGGCCCTAGTTATTTTATACTTTTTGCTTAAATTAAATTAAATATGTGATACAGACCTGCACGTAACTTTAGTTCGAGGTCGAAAGAAGTAACAAAAACTCACGTTCTCTCAAATCACGAACAAAATATTTCAAATGCTGCCTATTTCAGAGTTGAAACAGACACGACGAATCATGTTTTTGATGCTAAGATTTGATTGGAACGAGTTTCAACTTTAATACTTTAAATGCAGAAACATTAATACAAATAATTATTTACGGAGCATACAGTATTACAATCATCAATGTATAAGTAAATATTGGGTTGATAATTTTCACCACGGCTCTTTTTGTTACATATTTGTGTCTCAGCGAATTTAAAAATAAATAAATAAAATAAGGACTTGTACATCTTAATTATGTCTTTTTATATTTTACCTTAGGCATTATTAAAGTGTATTATTCCTTCATATTTTATCAAATTATCCAAATTATCAGACCTAAGTTAGTACTTACAGGTCTTAACGTATTTCTTATTAAATTCGTGACTTGTTAGTTTTCATTCGACAGGAATATTATAAATAAAACAGTAATGATTAATATTAATACCTTAGTTATGTTCATTACACTAAACTTTATACATAACATCAATCAAGCTTCCTTCAATCAATCAATACGTCAATAAGTCAATCGCTGTCAGATATAGAACTGTTGCAAGATAATTGTTTACGGATGTGACATATGACTACATAAATAGTGGTCTGTTTATGATAACGAAATAAATATATTAAAACTATATTTTGCGGGATGTACCTATAGTTTTTACTTGCAGTTGCTAGTGCTTTCTCGCCTTCTCCTGAAATAATGTCATATATAATCATTTAAAATATATAAACAGTCATACCTTTTTTAGATTTTTTGTAATTATAGTCCCTTTTTTTCAAAAAAGTGTATTCTTAATTTTAGAGATTTTTTTGTAATATCCCGAAGGTACAATTATTTTGTTTATTTAACATCTGCCAAGTAGTCTCTATTGTAGTTATAGACTAAATCAATTTTGTATTATCCCGTGAAACTGAATGATTTTTATAGATTCAAGTATATTTTATGTTAGATGACACAGTGACTTATTTTCATAATACATTCATGACATAAGAACAATCAGGATAACAGGTTTCTTCTAATTATAATCACATTTGTATCGAGTAACCAAACAGCAACCTTATTATATATTTTTTAATCTAATACAAAAAAGGACTATATTTTGAAATAAAAAGAACTATTTCCCATTGGATCATGAAAAAAACCACCTACAAGTGATTCAGAATATTTATTAATTATAACGAAAGTAAATAAAAAATCTGTATTAAGCACATATAAATGAAAGTCATAATCCTAAAATTTCCTAAAACTGCAAACACCTAAGAACCTTAACAGAACCAAAGAGATACGACGAAATTGAGAACAAAGTTCAACAGAATTTTTGTTTTAGAACGAGTTAAATTTAGAGTGGATATGCACTTATAATAAGGTACGCACACCCTCTTACTTTTAAAGATAACTTTTTTGTAAGACTGTGACGTACGGTGTATACTCTCGGGATGCTGTCTTTGATCTTGTTAAACTTCTATCCCATGAGGCGGAAGACAAATATCGGGATAATAGTAACTTTTCAAGAATAAATCGAATCAAAGAAGTCAAGGAAGTAAATGATTATTGTTCCTATTATATGAAAGCTCTTAATATTAGTATTGTATGGAATCGGATTTCATAATACCAAAATCAACGATTGAATGACTAAAGGGGGAATAACTTCAAAATACTCGATCTATCTTGATTCAACTCCGAGTTCTAATAAATTTAGTTTTACTCTAACTATTTTGGTTACAAAATGATTTACTAGAAATTAAAGAAGTTTCTTACTAAAATCTTTTAACCCTTCTACTTAAAAAAAATTTTAATATACGAGTACATTAGTTGACCTAGATTTCTTTCGTTGATAATTTATTGTTTGTTAGTGTTTATTGATTTTTTTATTACGAATATTTTTTGGGGGAAGATATACATAATATTATATGCCTTATTTTGTCCAACATTCACAAATAAAATATTACTATATTTTGCATAAGTTATTACACAAAATATATATAATTTTGAAACAATTCCTAATCATCGAACTACAACACCGGGTCTAACAACACATATTGGAAAACGCTTCCGTAACCACAAAGGTTAAAACTTTGTTCAAGCTCATTGTGTGTTATTATGTGTATTTAACCGGCGCCGCTCACGGTGGTTATATGGGAATTTAAACTAAGGTCACGCCCTGGTTCCTTCATACTTCGAGCTCAAGAAGGACTCCGAACGAGTTCAAAAATAGTCAGGCAAATTGCGATATAATCAACCTTAGTAAATGCAGTTAAATATATATAATAATAATTATGGAACACGAGATTAAGAATTTCAAAAACTTACTTAAACAATATTATTATTTAAAATCGTTATATCAGACCTTAACCTAACCGTCTATAATTGTACTCTACCTATAGAAACTTAAATATTAATATTATTGTTAACCGAGTCCAAGTTAAATAGTGTGAAAATGACGTCCTTCGCAATTACTAGCTTTTTTCAAGTCGTTAATTAATTTTGTATCATAACAATCTGTTATACGGGTAGAATTACAGAAGACAGAATATGTGTTACAAGGAATAAAATAAAACAAAGTAGAACTAATATTATATTTAGTTATATTTGTCGTAAAGAAAGTGATTATATCGAATTTATTTGTATTTCGAGTTTTACTTCACTAAACACTTCGTAATTTAATTATACATTTAAAATTAAATTTTCATTATTTTTCGTATTTGATTTTTTTACAGCAATCCCTAATCTTAATTTATTTCACTTGAAAAACAAAATAACGAGATTCCATTTTAATTCTTCTGGGTTTACGACAACTTACTATTAATTAAAATGAGAAGTCTTCAATAGTATTATTATATGCTCTATAACTTATATAACCTACTCATATTGTTAACTATTTTTAACTTCACTTGAGTTAGTTTATCTCAATAGCATATATTTTATTATGTTTATGTTTTTCTTATACTATGATTATTACGTACTTATTTACGTCCTATCAGTAAACTAATTCTAAAGACATCGACACGTCTCTTTGCAGGCTACAATCATTAAATATCTTATAAAAGGTTTTACGTTCACGTATTGATGTTGTATTGTGTCTCTCTCTCGTATTGTGTTACGGTAATTGGCAGTCGTCATGTAATAGGTACACAGTTCTTTCTGCGAAACGTAATGTGAATTTTTAATATCAGTAAGATATTCTGAATGAGATAGAAGAGGGAGTATTTATGATCAATTATTTATTTCAGTTTATTTTATCACTTATAAATTTACGGTTCTCTATTAAGATATTTTTACCAAGAAAATCACGTGTAACAATCATTTATTTAAATTTCATCTGAAGTTTTGTTCCTGTTAAGAGTCATTATTTATTATTTAATATAGTATTTAGATAAATGTATTTATTTGAAAGTAGTTTAATATAGTTGTTTAATGTTTAATTAAAAAAAAACTAAAATAGTTTTGCTATGCAGCTCCACAGGGGGATGGCACCACTTAGCGTAGATGGAAAGTCACTCACTAAATAAAATATTGAAACAATTTCACAAATGCAAAACATAATTCATTTTATGACATCTCCTTACACATACATACTTAACTGACATCAGAACTGCATCTAAATATTCAAATTTATCCTTTGAAGTAATAGGATGTTGATTCAATATCAATATATATATTTATTTATATATTAAAATGGGTCTAAACAGAAACACTGACTTACATATCTTGGAATGGGTCAAGGATTTGATATATTTACTTTAGTAGTGCGTGGAGACGAAATAGAACAGTAAAATATATAAGACATCGTCTCAGATGTACTGAAGACTAATGAGTAGACATAACCGCTAACAAAATGAATTGAAAGAAGAAAGGAAGGAAGAAAGTAGTTTGTTTTACTGGAAATGTATGTTGCTAGATTTGTTGAGACGAGTCGACTCTGCTTTTCAAATTTTTTGTTATAACAAACAATAAAATGAACTTCTAATTTCTAAACACGTATGTTCCGTTTAACAAGGTCTCTCTTATGTTTGTATGATTTCATAATCTGGCATCAAAAATATATTGCATAAGTGGTGAGTTATTACATCACAACTATCAAAATATTATGCTATAGTTATAATAGAATGTATATGTATTATTTCTAGCGCATGAAAGATATGTCTTTTAAATAATTATAACTTTTAAAGGCATCTATAATATGATTTTTTTAAGAAAGCTTAATTTTTTTTAACTTAATATACCTAAGAATATCACGATTTGTCGTAGCTTATAAAGAACCCTGCATGTTCCTTTACTCGTCTCATGGAGTCTTGGAATGTAGTTAGCTTTGTGGCAGTTCGTGTCAGGATTGAAAGAAGTGTACTAGATACATACCCGTGTGTCTCGTACAGTTCTTCTTCTCGGATACTTGAAGGTTTTAATGATAAGAATTTATTTATAATTTATTTATATTTTCTCCGATTCTTTCATGTATTCTTGTGCTATTTTGAACATATAATATAAATATATATATTGTTAGATGCTACGAGACGCCGTTAGCAACACCCCCCCATCATATATACAAAGCGAAGCGTACGGCGCGTACGCTTAGGCTTTTTGAGACTTTTGAGTCGAACAGACGTATTGCGTTAGGGATTACTGAATATCATTTTTGTCCATTATTTTAATTATTTTTGTTAATGGTTAGACAATGTGTTAATCATTAGATTAAATATTTGATTGTGAATATTTGTTAAAATAAATAGTTGTAGGTAATAGTAGTATTTCTTTTTTTAAATTAATTTAAACCACTTCTGATTCCTAAAATCAGAAGTGGGATTCGAACACTGCTCACGGTTTGCGTTTTGTGTTAAATTTTTTCATATCCATAGTGGTGTATCGTAACCCCTTTTCGTAAGGTTCAAATTTTACCTTCACTTTGGTAAGTGTTCATTATTCTTTTGAAACAAAGACGAGCTACGCTTACACTGTAACGTCCTATTGTCTATTTTGAATAACGTTCATCCTATTGTCAATTTTAAATACCGTTATTTCATACTGTGATTCGATTTGAAATTTGTTTTATAAAAAAAAAAGTATGTTCATGTTGCGTGACAAATGAAAGTTGATCTTATTTTGTTATGATTGCTTAATTTTTTTTTAACATTACGTCTTTAATAAGCCCATTTTATTGACAAGTGTTTCTTTTGAGGACTAGATCGCTTTATATACTTTTCATACTATTGACACCTTCGTGTTTTGATAATTTACTTTTTTTAAAATTACTTCGTTTTTGTACCTTTTTCGTTCCGAGTGTGAATATTATTGTTTTAAAGTGAAAAATACTAGTTATCCTAGTGAAACTCAAGGTCTCATAGGGCATCTTTGGCGTTGTGGTTGTTTTACATCTAGATTTTAACATGGATCGACCCTCTCGATCCAAATCTCGTGGAGATCGAAGGTTGTATCGAGAAAGGTCAGCGATTCGTTCCCGCGGGCCGTCTTCAGGTCGTACTTCCTCACTTCCATCTATGACAAGGTATCGTACCCGCATTCGTAGCCATAACAGAACCCGTGGTCGCTGCCATTTGCGTGATCGTGAACAGGACCGCAGCTGCAGCCCACATTGCAATCATAGCCATAATCGCTACACGGAACAGAGCCGCAGTCGTAATCGTGAGTATAGTGACCACCAGTCTTGGCGTTCAATCATGACCCGTCTCCACGCCTTAGAATCAAACGCACTTTCCTCACATGTACCTGATCACCCGCCATCTACTAGGCCTAACTATGAGAACGGTACTGAGCAGATCGTAGAAGCTATCCATTCATTAAAAACCGGAGGTACACAGAGCTACTATGTATCAAATTTTGATCCTAACGTTCACGATGTGGAGTCATGGTTTGATGAGGTTGATAGGGCGAGGTTAATTAATCGTTGGGAGGATCACGAGTGCCTAGCTCGCATAGGTAAGTGTCTGAAGGGTGATGCCAAATTATGGTTGGACGAATGGGTCACCAGTGATCGCACTTGGTGCAACTTCAAGAAAGACTTCAAGTGCCTCTGCATCAAAAAGATAGACGTAGCTAACATCCTGTATGAAGTTATGTCTACCAACTCTAATACGTTTAGGACTTAGGCGGAATATGCACGTAGATCATTGTTACGTCTACGCATCGTTAAGGGGTTGAGTGAGGACCTTATTACGGCAATTGTGTTACGTGGTATCAAAGACCCACAGGTTAAGGCTACCGCAACAAATGCGAATCTTTCTCCTAATGATCTGGTGAACTACCTATCGACGTTTGTGAAGCCTGAAGCTCCAGAAACTTCAACGCAGAATCGCTCAGCTTTACCGACTACTTCCAATAGATACCAAGATAACAAACACTCTTTTTCAAATCCTAATTCAGCTGTTAAATGTTTTTTGTGCAACCGACAGGGCCAAAAACAGGCCAACTGTCCTCAAAGGGTGAAAGCTTCTGCCGCTGTCACGACTAGTACCACCGCGGCTGATCTGACAGTAAGTAATCTGGTAAGCCTGGGAACAATAATATTTGCCTATTTTAGCCAGGTCACGAAAGGAGCTGTACCTAATTACCATTCTTATGAGCTCGAAACGTTAGCTGTAGTTAAGGCTCTTAAGAGCCTTTCCGCCACTATTTAATTGGTTTAAAATTTGATGTCATCACGGATTGCAATGCCCTTAAGGCTACTCAGAATAAAAGAGATTTGTTACCGCGTGTGGCAAGGTGGTGGATATATTTACAGGATTTTAATTTTAGTCTGATTTACAGAAAAGGAGCCTTGTTGCCGCACGCGGACTATTTAAGTCGTAATCCCTGTATTGAAAATAATATAGAGAAGCCTCGAAATTGGGCACAGATAGCTCAAGCAGGAGACGAGGAGGTTCAGACGATGATCCAATCCTTGGAAAATGGTCATTTAGATCCAACTAGGTATCTAAAACAAAATGATTTGTTGTACTACAGATACAAACCCATTGGTGAAGAGGCCAGGCTTCTTTGCTACATACCGAAAGGTCATCGTTTAAGCCTCCTACGTGTTTTTCACGATGAGCATGGTCACATTGGTGCAGATAAAGTTACAGATTTAATACTAAAACACTTTTGGTTTACTAGTTCAAGGCCTTTTGTTAAAAAGTACGTTTCGTATTGTGTCACATGTATCGCCCACAAGCGTGTGCCCCGCGCACCTTTACAAACCATTAGTTCTTGGGAAAAATCGGATATCCCATTTGAAACTCTACATGCTGATGTGTTGGGACCTTTACCTTTATCAAAGGGCTATAAATATGTCATGCTAGTGATCGATTCATTCACGAAATTCTGTTTACTTACGCCTATTTATCGACAAGATCTTGATGAGTTAAAAAGAGTCCTTAAAATAGTATTGTCATTATTTGGTACTCCGAAGTTGATTGTAACAGATAGGGGACGCATGTTCGAGTCGACAGATTTACTTCATGGATGCAGGTGCTGGGTGTACAACTTCATCATGTTACACCAGGAATGCATCATGCCAATGAACAAGTTGAACGTTACATTCGCACGGTACTCAACATGCTTCGCATTGTAGCTAATCATCGGAAGACTGAGTGGGCTGATGAGTTGTGGCAGTTGCAACTCATTCTGAACTTGACAAAACAGAAGACAACACAGACCTCTGCCTTAAATCTCCTGATTGGTCATGAGAGCGCCACTCCTGCGATCCGAACGTTGGTACGCGACATTTCCACTACTTCAGAGTCTCCAAATCGTGAGTCCAGGCGGGAAATCTTGAGACAAAGGACGGCCGAACGGTTATCGAGAAATCGGCTACAGCAGGATGCTACCGTTAATAGAGAAAGTAGCTCCCCTCGTGTATTCCAGAAGGGTGACTTGGTATTCGTTATAAAGTACTCGCAATGTCAAGGAAAACTAGATGTTGGTATGCGAGGTCCTTAAAAAGTCATCAATACTCTTCCAATCCATACGAGTTGAAATTACTCGCTGGGGCCTATGGGAAGACTACATATGCAGCTGCCCAATTCCTGGTCGCATGGAAAGGAGAATGGACCCCTGACACCTGCGCTGCATTTTTCGAAGGAACTTATGTTATTTATCTTTTAAAGAAGATACCCTGTTTATGTATTCATGTTGTATTGAATACCTTATGTATCCATGTTGTGTTGGATACCTTATGTGTCTTCCATGTTGTATTGGAGATACCCTGTTTATGTATTCATGTTGTATCTGGTCTGCCTAGACTGTTTTCCGACTCCGAAGATGACGGGCCTGTCGGGGACGACAGGATATCAGGGGAGGCCGTGTTAGATGCTACAAGACGCCGTTAGCAACACCCCCTCCATCAAATATACAAAGCGAAGCGTACGGCGCGCACGCTTAGGCTTTTTGAGACTTTTGAGTCGAACAGACGTATTGCGTTAGGGATTACTGAATATCATTTTTGTCCATTGTTTTAATTATTTTTGTTAATTGTTAGACAATGTGTTAATCATTAGATTAAATATTTGATTGTGAATATTTGTTGAAATAAATAGTTGTAGGTAATAGCAGTATTTCTTTTTTAATTAAACTAAACTAAAAATATATTAATAATGTTAATGTTAGTAAGATTGATAACTTGTAAAATCTAAAAAAGATGTTTCTAAAGTTATTATTAAAATGAAGTTATTTTGTCTCTGAATTATTAAAAATACACTAAAAAAGGAATTAACATACAAAAATATTTTCCTATTTGTTGCATTTACCCTCTTGGGATAATACACAATTGGAATGAGTGCTATTGATACATAGGTAAATATGTTTATATTTAAGTAAAGTTATTAATTTGAATAACTTTAATTTTTCTCAAGCTTAGAAAGTTTTAAAACATTAATATTTTAAAAGCGTAAATTCAACTTGTTCCAAGAAACCTGCCAGTAGCTTAAAAGTTATTTAGCTTTAATAAATCTTAAAATATATTTAACTTTTATGTAGTGTGATGAAAAACTGTAATTATATCAGTAATATGTGTATCTTTATGTGTAAAATACAATAATAGAAATCTATTGTTTATAATGGCAGGTGGGATTTGAAAATATTTAGTATTATAATTAGAAACTTGAAACACAATTAAAATGCTAAGTTTAGTCCAAAGATTTTTTAGTATTAAAATATCTTTATTTTATCCATATTCATTTATTCATTAATATGAATCTAGAAACCAACATCTCTAAATCTCTCTCACCTCTAGAGTTCAGAAAGAATATAATTTATTTTCCCAGCTATATTACATAAGAATATTTTTAAGTTGCATAAATCTCAAACTCTCATTGTAGGGCAAGAATCGATTAAATTTTTATTATCTTTACTTTATTTTATTCTTAAATCAATTAATACTACAAAATTAAACTTTAATTTACGTGAAATATTTCAGATCATATCATTAATAATGAACATGTACTTGAAGATAACAAATGAATTTTAAGAGAAATCAAATTTGATTTTCACGCCGATGCCCTTAAAAGTTAAAAGCCAACGTAATAAGAACTTTTCTTTGACATGTATTAAGGACCTGTAAAATTAATATAAATATTTAATGTTTATTAATTCCATTTATATATTTTTTTATATTTATGAAATATATATAGTTAATTTTCTTGTATTCAATCTTGAAATTCTTTTAAAATTAAGATTTCGATAAGTAACCTAGGTTGTTACGTCACGACTAAGCTTTTCGAAAACTTTATCAGTAATAGAGTATTTAAAGTAATTCGTTACTTTGTAAATAAACCTGCTACGAGTTCTACAAGAGTACGTTGTATTATAGTTTAAAAATAGAAGTAAATAAATTTTACAAGTATTGACAGTTTAATACGACAATAATAGAAAAAAACACTAGACTATTTATACCACTTATGTTAAAATACAGATATTAAAGTCTCATATACAAACAAATAGAAAATACACACATATAGTGTGTATTTTCTATTTGTTTTCTATTTGGGTGTTAGATTTATTACGTTATTCCATTTTGTAATGGAGACATTTTACGACCAAATGTAATTAGAGTGAAAACAACAAACTACACATCAGGACTTTTATACAAGGTTGTGATGAAAATTTAATACAATTACATATTAAAATATATATTTAACAAATATATGAGAAACTATTGAATAAGAACAATTTACATTTAAGTCTTCTAGATACGTATTAAATTTATATTAATTGCTACATTTTGTGTTACATCCATGGGAATACAAGACAAAGTCAAAGCTTGATGACCTCGTCCACAGAGTAGTGCAGTAAACAGAATTAACATTAAATCTCTTTTCAGTACTAATGGACTATGCATTGTTTAGTGCGATCTTAGTGAAGTAATTAAATATATAAGCTTGGTTACACTAAACCCTTGATCAAAGCGTTTCATTGCAAATATTTCAGAGATCTCTCCACCTTCATTATAAATTTATCTAAGACATTAGGACACAGCTTTTATATAACTTCTTATGCACGAAATATACGAATACCGTTATAGTAAACCAAAATTACAATAAATCTCACATAGTTGTATTCAATCTGCTTCATTATGAAAATATCAGCTTTTTATTATTCTACAAAGAAATGAAATTATTATACTTCAAGTGCTATGAGTAACTGAAATTAAATAAGGGACTAAATTATTGCAGCTACTTATCAGTTCACAACCAAATTATGATACTTCAACTTATCCTGATTCATAACTAAGAATTCATATAATTTGATTTTTCTTTTTTTATAATTTAAATATCACAGCTATTAAGAAATCTGTGTTAAAAGAGATAAAATATGTTATAGAGCTAATATTAATAAAAAATAAATATCAGTTATTAATTATTTAATGTTGTTATAAAGATTCAGCTAATTAGCCTTTGGAATTTGTTAGAGTTACTTAAATTAAAACACACTCAGAGAAGAGAAAGTTATATTTAATTTACTAACAACTTTCGACTTGTTAATTATATTAACATTGTTATTATAGTTAATTATAGTTATGTATATATATAATTAATTATATATATATTTAATTATATATATATATTTAAATAAATAGTAATAAAGTATTAATGTTATATATTTACTAATGACAGTAAATAAATAAAAATAGACATTTCAACTTAAACCAAACAAAAAACCTTACCCGTGTTGACAATCTGTAGTTTATTTATAAAATTATATTAACAATATTCCTACAGACCCTTAAGATGATGAAGATGAATTTTAATGATGTTATTTAATTTAGATTTGGAAGATGAAACAAATAAATTAAATATAAAAAAGCAACAATAATTAAAGATCATTACAATTTTCTTTGTTGCTATCCGTACGTATGTTGAATAGAAGATATATGTATATAATAGAAGAAGACGTTTTATGGCTAAGTATGATGGATCCTTTATACACTTTATACTGCTCTCAGTACTTCACACTGGAAGATATTGAATTAAATAATCTTTATTTTCTTGGAATAGCTACGGGCTTGTTAGAAATATGACTTCCATAGAAGTATGAAGTTTATTATTTCTTAATATATAATACATATTACATTATTACAATCACTTTAAACAAAAGACATTCAAATATATAAAGCACGAAAACCCATATCTTAATATTATATTTGTCGAATCTTAAGATTAACGATTTGAACAAAAGAAGAAATTAAATATTAACTTAACAAAATAAAATTGTAACATAAAATTGTAATATATAATTGTTTTATAGATAAAATAATTAAACACTATATTATGTTAAATACAACTGATCGCATTAACTATCAGGAATATTTACACCTGAGTACAGAAATTGAATAGACATCTTCCGAAGTTAATCAAGTGAAATGTCCCTTTAAGGGTTTCAGAGATGTCCGTAGATAAATACAAATAATATAATATAACTATATTACAAAGTAATAAATGACATTTGAATAAAAATTAAGTTAAAATATGTTTGTCGCATCGAAATTTACTTTAACAACATTTTACAAACAACCTACTAGTTAAGGTTTTCTCGCTTGTAAAAAGTCAATACTTAATAACAAAAACAATTATATAAGTCATTGAATTGTTATAAAATTATCATTTATTCTAAATAAGATATTTTAAAGATGAAGTCAGCCTTCTGAAGAAAGGAAATGAAAGAAGAAAACGTAATTTTTCTCTTATAATAATAATATTGACCCGTAAATTTTTTTTTAAATATAGTCAAAATATTTCATTTCATTTTATTCCATCATTCTTTTCAAGTCGGAACATTATATTTAATTATTAACATTGATCTTAATTAAGACACCAAGAGAACAAAGCCACTGAACTTTTCGAATTATTCACCGTTTCACATTAATTCATTATTTCTGGGTTGTATTTATTTTATAAAAATTTTAACATTCTAAACTAATCCAATATATGAAATTAACTATAATTAATATATTTTAGTGTGTAAAAGTATAAAGGCTAGCGAGCTTCTGTCGTAAGTAGACTCTTATCGCCAGTAACCTTATTCATGGTACGGCCATTAAACTGTTCGTTTGAAATATGAAGATAACCATATTTTCTCTGACATCTTACGTTACACATGTATCTCGTATAATTTAATCCATTACAGTAATTGCTTAAATAATAGTATCTTTATGCGCCAGAAAGCTTACAAAATGTTATTATATTTCGTTTAGAATTTTCATATTCATATTGTATCTGTGTCTTATTTATTTTAGTCCTATAATGCTTTCTATGACTATATTTTTGAATCTAAATTACATTTAAAGTAAGAAAAAAAAACTATAGCAG
This sequence comes from Melinaea menophilus ssp. n. AW-2005, assembly GCA_918358695.1. Classification (NCBI taxonomy): domain Eukaryota; kingdom Metazoa; phylum Arthropoda; class Insecta; order Lepidoptera; family Nymphalidae; genus Melinaea; species Melinaea menophilus. The sequence continues at coordinate 18,295,755 of OU911048.1, forward strand.
CAGTTCTATTGCAGTTTTACTTAATGGAGTAAATTTAAAAACATATCCAATTAATATAATTGAAAACAAATACGTCATGACAACACTGAACAATGAATGAGCTGGTTCAATTGCAAATGACTTAGCAAATTGGCTCGCTATCAAAGGAGTCTGTATAAAACCCCGTCCACAATGAACAGTGCAGTGTCAATTATGTCACCTCGGTAACTTTGTACTGTCAAAGAGACTTCTTTATATTTCAATAATTAAATATAATATTTTATAATTTCATGCCTTATTGGTACTATGAAATTAAGAATTCTATTTATTTTAACAGATTTATTTCTTTAGCTTAAGCTGTGATTGAAGTCTTTGAAAAATTATTCCATTATTCAATAGCTTTTTTTGCAATCTAATTTAAATGTTTTAATTCAATCACAGCCGAGTCGTGTAATTTTCTTAAGTCATGTTATTGTATTATATTTTCAAATTACATAGTTGTTGTGTCGACATTACAGAGGTCTTTATGAACGGAGGCTACCTTAATTAAATTCACTGTATATATAATACTCTTTCCGTTAGACTTAGATTAGTAGTTCTGAACTAACTAAAAAACCAAATCATATTGTACCCTGCTGAAGTTTACGCTAACGGAGTCGTGGGGAACAAATAATTATCTTATGGGATTGTTTAGTTTAAAATTTTTAAACCATCTTCCTTCATAGAATTTTCAAAAAAAGTATCAGAGTATAAATGTAATTCATATGAAATTTTGACATAAATTAGGAAATATTAAAATATTTACTTCAACACACACGGCAAGACTATTAGTAATACATCAGTATTGTAGTAAGAAGTTTTAAAGGTATATTATCTTAAATTTGGAAGATTAGATCCTGTAATCTTTATTAATTTTGATAGTTGTGTTATATATGACACTTCACAATGTCTGCTAAAGTAATAAAAAAAGTTAAATATTCCTGCATAGTACCGCTCTTGAGTCGTGTCCTAATATTGATGTTAAAAAACTTATTCTGTAACATATACATGTATATATGACAATTTGCTTTCAGATTGTCTATTATATTAACTGTGAAGGTAAATTTTACGATGTATTATAGAAACTTTATAAAGATAACATATTTTTATATACATTACAGCAAAAGAGTCATATAAAATGAAACAGAATGAATAATATTATGGTAATCATATTATTGATGTGCTTTTAGACGAATGGATTCTTTTGTCATCGAATACTAAAATGGCTATGAGATTTCAAAGGCACCACTTCAAATGAAGATATTATTTTAAAAAATCTTTTTGAGTACATCAGTTTATTATATATATATATATATTTTATAATACGTACAAATTCTTTTATTATTATTAGGGTAAAATACAATTTTATTTTTATCATTTTCAGTAAATAAAAATCTTGCTATTGCATTTTGTTAATTTTCAATTTCTATAATATATAATATAGTATAATCAATATTTATTTAAGAGTACAATTATTACTAACCATATCTTCACATCCAACTTAACATTCCTTGAAAATACAAACGATTGCAATCGTTTTGAATTTTCAAGGAATAAAAAGTTTTACTTGCTAATTAATGTTTAGTACATCTAAATACCATAAAAAATATTAAACTAGTAAGTATTATTAAAAGAAAACTTTGTATTTGAATAAAAGATTATATAATAAACCCTAAAATGTTTATGGGTTTAATTTTTGATTATAACTAATTAGTCACTGAAAGTTAATGACTATTCGTTGACTTATCTCTTAATTTAAATTAATTTAAATATTTTTTTAGAATTTACATGACTAAAACTCAAAAACTCAGAAGACAGCAGAACGATTATATATGATTGATTAGAGATTTAGATTTATCAATAATTTATTTGAGAGAGTGGTATAATACTGGTATTCCATGTATGCGACGTCTACGTATGTAAACAGTTCAATCATAGATACTATATTAGTTGTAAAAACTTTTTCTGGGTCATTATAAATAGCTATTTTATTTACCTCTACTCGCTTTACACGTTAAATGATCTTTCCATTGTTCAATCTTATTAAAATCTGTCTTGTCGTACAAGCCCGTGTATTAAGGCCGTATTCTATCCTCACCCTCATCAAACTCATACTACCTCTTCGGAATAGCTATTAGGTGAATTGCTAATAGCAACCGTCAGGCGTTCAAAATCTCTTTAATTTTCGAGTTATATGCCCATTTTTAATTATAATTAAAACGAGGGTACTTGCTACGTTTTTGTGGTGTAACGAACGAGACACTCGTAGCAGTCGGGATAATTCTCAGTGAATAGTGCTTCACGTTTTCTTAATGAGTAATCATCATCGGTTCTAGTTGTTTTCAAAAGAGTAAATTTCATATAAGTCGTTAGTCTTTATAACTAGAGTAATCATATACGTAGCAGTTGATGACGTAACCCATTTAGAGGTTGTGTCGTGAGGTCGGCAGATCCATTTGTATAATACACTATCATCCAGCCGCAGTCACCTTTTAAATTAACGATTGCTTATTACTGCTTGCGATATCTCTTTTGTATTCCAACTTAATTAATATAATTTTATTTATACGATTAAAATAGAGGTGCTATTTTGAGAATTCTCTTACTTCCTACGACTGCTATTCGTATGCTGAGTGATGGCAGCTTGGGACATGAACTTTTGCAAGTATTAGTTAAAACTAAAACTATGGTATGGTGGGGTAAAACCCCACCATACCATAGGTAATGTAAGGGACTTTATGTTCACCAATGAATTTTATACAAAGTTTCTGGCTTTGTTTCTTATAAAAATTTTAAGATATATATATAGCGCCGAATATACTATATATGGCAGCTCGTCTATTATATCATAATGGACGGCCTCAGAATGCTTTGATAAGCAAAAAAAAATGATTCAATAAAAAAAAAATCATGTAATTTAAATCAATATTGTATTTAAATTAAACAGTAGTGGAATTGATGTTGCATTATTATTATTATTTAATATTTTAAATGCAATTGTTTTCTCACTGTCCCCATTTTCCACATTCTCGTCGGAATCATATATTTCTATATTTAATAGTTTTTTTTTTTCGTGTTGATGTCGCAAAGAGTGAAACCCATATTTAAAACTATTAAATTTAGCTACTATTGAAATTTATGAAATTATAAGAGGCGTTAGTTAAAATAATAATTTAACAAACTATAGTTTTATAGTAATAATAATAATAATAATAATAATAATAATAATAATAATAATCTATGTTTCTTTCAAGTTTGAATTTGGTGAAATTATTTTTATTTTGTCACCTAGAATTTAGATGCGATCGAATCTTATTATAATTCAACTGAAAGGGATTGGGTGCTTTTTTGACATGTTAAGAATTACCAACTACCAAGAAATATATTAAAATATATTGAAGTGAACTTACAACACTTAAAAAAATCGCATGCAACTTTATAATTTAATTGGTTATTTCTGCATAAACAAGTAATATTCATTTATTTCTCTTCTTGGTAAATCTTTTATAACACGGGTAGTCAAAACGTTCAATTGGTTCAGGTACCCTTTTATTTTTATAATTATGTTAATACAGAAAATATGTCATTAAAATTCCCCGACCATTTATGTAAATTACATTCGAAAAATTTTATTAAAAGCGTTGTACCACCCTCCCGGTATAAAAACTATTTTTCACCGGAAAATAAAAACTTTTTTAATGCTGTAACTAAAACCAAAGTAAAAAAAAAAGAATAGTAAAGTCGCAAAAACTCAACATACTATTACTATATAGAATTAATCAATCCTTTTAAACAAAATGGTTTGAAATATACAAGATGTTTTTAAGGATAATCTTAAAAAAATGTATCTTATATTGACCCAGTTTTACCTTTAATTTCAAGCCTATCTCATCACACAAAATATATTTTTTATTCAGAAATATTCACCCAAATATCTTTTGATAGTTGTTCTTCAGTAACAGGGAGGTGCTTACTTAATTACAGTCATTAGAATAATGTGTCGAAGCTTTTATAATTTGGGCATTATTTTTTAAATCAGTAAACAGGAATTATTTTGCAACAAAATCTTATAATAAATATATAATGAGCTCTTTAAGAAATATTGTTCATTTTAACATTTACTTATATTAAGTTAACTATGTTAAAATGTCTATGTTGCTTTATAGAATGATAACTATACAAATAGACATATCGACAGTCTTCGTATGAATGATTGTATCAAAGTGAAAACAAATATTGACCGTTGATATGGTCACTGTTGACATGACATTCACTTGGTATATAGTTTTCCATTAGATTAATTAATATTTAGTATATATTAAATATCTTAATTAACATGGGACCTTTATATACGATAGTTTAAATCTTCTTATCATCGCAATATCAAAGCAGGTAGCTTTTATTTGGTAATTGTGCAGGAACTTAATCGTATATTTAAAAAGTACACTTTATATTATTGTTGAAGTAATTGTCTTATTTTTTTTTCTCATTTTTTTTCTTAGGTTTTACTACTTTAATAATCACAAATAAAATGAAAGTTAAACTAATCAATTGTAATTTATTAAAAAAAAACATTGACAAAATTTCCCTTATATATATATAAAATAAGGCACTGGATAAAAAGAATTCTGTCTTTATTTCACTTTCTCGCATGTATTCTTCTTACCACACCCACACAATACTATTATATATATATTACTATACGACGATATCGTTTGCTTAAGTTGGCTTGTCTAAGCATACAGGCCTTACTTTTTAAAGCTGTTCTATCTATATATGTTTTAGAAAAAATATGCAAATCTATAGCATTATATATCTCTTATTTGTAATTCAAATTGAGCACAACAATAATAACAAATGTTACATTTTACTTAAAATATTTATGTGTTAAAATTAAAATCTGCTGTATTTAATTTCAAAGTTAGAGTAATCTTGATCATTTAAATATGATGAATTAATATCCGATCCATACATCTTTAGCCTAAGGGTAGTGAAGGGATAATTAAGATACCCAATACGTTTGGATAGACTATAAATTATATAAATTTATTAATGACTCATTTAAAGAAAATGTATAATTATGTTTATTTATATAATATCCAAAATATAGGTGACTTTAATATAATATAATTTTTGATATTATATATCGTGACAAGCTCAGAGTGTCACCGACGTCGACGTCGATGAATAGTTATGATATAATAGGGAGCGAAATGTATGCAGCTACACGTACTTGTAACTAGCGTAGCAGTTCGTGTATCTATCAATGTAAATGAAGATATTTGGGTAATATCAAAGTTTGAAGCTACCATATGTGGTGTATGAAATAATTTTTTTATATGCATTATCGTAATCATCATCATATTCCTACATTTTAAAATCATATAAATTTGCAAACTAACACACATAAGGGTGAGAAAAAGCCGAGTGTTTCATAAGAATACGTTAGTACTAACATTCATTTTAGTTCACTGTTAGTTTTTAAAATTTGAATAAGTATAACTTATTGTATATTATCAATCTATACATTATTGTAACACTTATTTTTATATCCTTTACACACATAATGATTATCTGGCTTTTATTTATGGTTATGCTACTGATTGGGTGCGATATATTTTTGCACTATATTTTACATGTTCAAAAACTTTGCGTAACAATTGAAAACAATATATTATACATTTTTAGGTAATTAAAATGTTACAGGGATAATTACTTGTAATGATTGCCGATTAAATCTTATTTCATAATCCTTTTTTATGAAATATTAATAAATTGGAATTTATTTTAATTTGTTCCAGACATGAAATCTCTGAAAGATGAATGCTGTGGATCTCTACCAAATCCGCAATGAAGAGATCCACGGAAGTGCAGGTACTAGCGAAGATGTTACGGTGAGAATGAAAAAGAACATGCTCAGGTGGTTTGGACACGTCGAACGAATGAGTGATGAAAGAATGGTAAAAAGGATTTATACAGGAAAAGTAAGCGGTAAGAGAGATAGGGGGAGGCCTCGAGCTACCTTCGAAAACACAGTATCTGCGATATTGGAGGAAGGTCACTTAAAAGCATGAGAATCCCCCAGAGGGCGTGTATGAAGAGTTTGATGTCTGTGGCCGAGGTGAAAGAGGTATGGGATATAGCGTGAAGATAAGTAAATAGATATATATTTTATGTATATATTAAATCGCACACACGGACCACAACTGATAAAAAAAAGGCTTAAATATATTTTACATTCTGCAATTATTAAAAAATAATTGTTACTTTATATCCAGTAAAAGAAAATTCAGCTATAATTATTTTATAAACATTTTTTATACTATACAAAAGAAACTGTTGCGAGTATGTTCCGAAGATAAATAGAAGTGGCTTTTACGAGCGGTAGTTAATTTAAACAACATGCTACCGACGCTACCAGCGGCTGCAATTTTACAAGCTCTTTGAAAGACAAAGCAATATATATAATAAATACATAATTTTCGGTTGAGATTTCGGATTATTATTAAAAAGTTAGAAATAAAGTAAGGCAGAAATTATAAATCTGTTTAACAAATATATTCTTATTATTTTTTTTTCAAACTATTATTTTTTTATGTAAGTAATATAATATAAATAAGAAAAATTTATTGAACTATATAATAGTTGGCAATAGTCAACGATTCTACGATTAATTATTAACTATTCTATTGTAGTAGTCATATCGATTCCATTTTAATTATGACTATAATAAGATATGCCACCTACAGTTCTAGGATTTTATATTAGTTAAGTGAGTGAAATTATCATAGTGAAATAATTACAGGTAGGAGAGTATCATCAAATGGAATAAATTAATAATTATTTTATTTGTTGTTTTGATTACATTATAGAATATAATTTAAAAAAACAATAAAATATAGCATTTGTATCTTGGAGTAATTCCGAAAAGAAGATACAAAGCTTCTTAGCATTCCATGGATTCACTGTGCGGGTGCCGGGCCCATCGCGTTGCAAGAAGAGGAGCGCAAACAATGCCTGGGACTTGCGACCCAGGTGTAGGTTTAAGGGGCCCCTTTACTATGCGCATACACGCTCACCTTCACTGTTCACGCTCCTCTCCCTACCTAACCAAATATCGTAAGAACCAACTAAAGCCACCTTTGAAATACGTTCCACAAATGAACTGATGATCGTTCTAGAAAGGCCGAGATCCTTAAATAAATTGTAGAGAGATTTTGCTGTTATACCTCTCGCTCCTACTTCTATAGTGTACAAATTAACTGTAAATTTATTCCTTTTCAGTTTGTTACATAGTTCGTAATACTTGTTAAGCTTAAATGTATGATCTTTGGATATGTTTGTTTCCCAGGGTACAACAGTAAGCTCCACAAGTATAACGCGCCTTAGTTGTTTTGAGTATAGGAATAAGTCCGACCTAGATGACGAAACACAAACATTCAATCAGGAGTCGCGTCCAAGATGGAATAAGGTTTTAGTTTTGATTTTTTGGACGAACGTGCCTTTACAAACTCTACTGATATTTTGGTAGTTGTTATAACCCTCTGCGCTCTTGCTACAGAAAGACTAACCGCTTCTCGTATGATTTCTAATACTTTATCGTGGCGACGCGAGTATTTACCTCTAGTTAAAAGTATCCTACATCCTACTAGCAAGTATTAGTTTCTCACATATGAAATTGCTGTTTTGTAGTGTTTGTGTTGACTAGTTTCGGTATCGTTCATTACATTTTATAAAATCTGGCCAGGCGATTACGGTAGACGTCCATTGTCAGCAATTGCAAATCATGATGGAAAACTAGCTCTTAAGCAACAGAGGCTACCAAATTAGAAGAGCTTGGGCCCCGGACCTTGCTCCAAAGTGCATAGATAATAATGGTTCATACTGTGATTAAATAAATATATTATATAAGAAGATATTCGACTTTTTGTTCCTCGAATAACAAAATGTGAATTACAAATATAAGAACTGAATATTAATTGTCTAAAATGGTAAATTTTGTGTCAAACTGGTTTACTTTCTGAATATAAATAATAATTATACTTTTAATTTTATTATGTTTTCCATAATATTAGGAATCAAATCATTACGTATTATATATGTGAAAAGGAGGTATTTAGTAGTGGAACACAAGAGACATATATATTTTATTCCAGAGTTTTAGTTTAGTTAGGACACTTTATGCTTACTTTACTTTTATTAAAACGGTTTTTTTTTATGTTTAGCTTAACACAGGTATGTAATCATAATATTCCTTCGTTTTTTATTTTAAAAGTCACTGTATATTTAATTAAGAGAATAAGTGCTTTAATGAATCATGAAGTCATTTAAGCTCCATTTATCGCTACAGAGAAACACCATAGCCATAAGTCTAAGTACTTCAATTAAGACCTTATACTATTAACGTTTCTTCTTATGCTATTAGTTTCATTTCCCCTCATGGTGAATGATTTTTAATTAACAATAACTACTCAAGTTCGTTATTATTATCAAAATATAATAAAATATTATACAGTTTGTAATGCTTGTGTTCTAATTTGGTTATTCTTAAAATTGGGTGAAAGTTAAAAACCCAAATAAAAGTTAATATTATTATAAATTTTCAGTCAATTATAAACTCTCATATAACAAATTACAGTTAATCTAATATTGATTACTTTAAAGTCACTTTATATTGCTCTAAAAATACCATAAAAAAATATTTTAAAATAATGGATAAATTATTCCCAGACTACCAAAATAAGTTTTTATTTATGTTTGTGCGTAATTGATGACTACATTTTTTTAAATTCTTAGTCTGGAATCAAAATTTATTTATTTTAACGGTTATCGCTTGCGAGGTAGCCAGAGACGACGGAGCGCTAAACGCTACGAATCAAAACTAACAAAACTATTACATAATTTACTCGTATACAACTGAACTATCTAAGAAGATTAGCGTAATAGATATCTAACATCCGCCAAGCTTCCTTCAATCAATCAATACGTCAATCACTTTATAAATTGCGCTGGTGTTGGATATTCAGAACTATTGCAAAGTTACGGATTTGACAAAAGAAAGTTGACTATTTAATTTACTATGACAAATATCTTACTACATGAGTAGAGTTATATTAATGTTGAAAAAATTTAAATATTAATATTACATTTCTGCCGAATGGACCTACAGTTTTGACTAGCTGTTCCAAGTGTTCCTTTTCCTTTAATAATAAATAATCATAACAACAGAATTTTGCATTACCTGAACATTTTTGAATTTACCAAAGGTAAATTATTTTGTTGATTTCGGCAATAAAAAATATACGCCATACTTAATTAAAATCTGTACAGAAGTCTTTCTTTTAGTATAATGGAAAGAGCTTTATGGGGTTAGTATATTTCTATATATGTATATAAGTTTAAATAGCAAATTTATTATGTTTTTTTTGTTTGAATAAATAAAGACTATTTTTTATAACATTATATGTAATAGTTATTAAAAAATATTGTAACCATATATCTTGCTTGGAATAAAATTTATGAAAAATCCATAAAAATACGATGATATCATTGCATCGTAAGTAACTTAAAAATCTGCAATAAACGCCTATTATTCAAACACGAAATTCCATTTCAAAAAATAACAAAGAACTAAGAAGGCTGGGAACGCACTTATAGAAAGTCGAAATCTGTCATTAATTACACAGGCACACAAAAAAAAAAAAGTCATGAACCAGAGGGGAGACCTCATTATTCTTAGGTTTTTGGGATCGCTGAAACTGAATATGACAATAAAAACTAATTTTAAATGCCAGTTTTCCCGCTAGCACCCCCTTACTACCTCTTAAGGGGTGAAAATTGAAATTTTTGTATAAAATCAAGATAGATGTCTATTTCTACGTTTTTTGGAATGCTGAAACCGAAAATGATAATTAAAAATAAATTCATGACCACTATCATCCCCTACCACCCCTTACGGGGGGTGAAAATTTAAATTTTTCTATAAAGTCAAGATAGATGTGTATTTCTACGTTTTTTGGGATGCTGAAACCGAAAATGATAACTAAAAATAAATTCATGACCACTATCTCCCCCTACCATCCCTTACAGGGGGTGAAAATTTCAATTTTTCTATAAAATCAAGACAGATGTATATTTCTACGTTTTTTGGGATGCTGGAACCGAAAGTGATAACTAAAAATAAATTTATGACCACTATTACCCCCTTACCACCCCTTACAGAGGGTGAAAATTTAAATTTTTCTATAAAATCAAGATAGATGTGTATTTCTACGTTTTTTAGGATGCTGGAACCGAAAATGATTACTAAAAATAAAATTTAAGACCTCTATCACCCATTAACACCCCTCACCAACCCTTAAGACTGAATCAAGATTTTTTTCCTATTCTTCACAAGTTTTTTCACTTTTTGTTTTTTTTTTTGCTTTCTATTTAATACTACTTATACTGTTATCCATCCGGCAGTGTTGTAAAACGCTTAAAAGATGCTTAACATAATTCTATGCCTCCGAAATAGAATTGTTACTATTTTCCTGAAAATTTAGGAGACTAAAAGATGCTGAACCTAATTCTATGCCTCCAAAATAGAAGGGACTATTTTCCTGACAATTTAGGAGACTACAGTGAGAAGCAAGATGCAAGGTTCCATCAGGATTAGAGCAGAATTAAATCATGAATATATATCAGATACTTCTGATCGATAAAGCATTTGAATTTCTAATATAAGAGCGAGAGAGAGAGTAACCTCAAACTAGTTTGATAAACATGTCACTTACTGTAAATCGTTAAAATTTCTTCATACATCTTGATTTTATACAAAATTGAAACCCCCATTAGGGATGGTCAGGGGGTGGTATTGAGTAAAAGAGGTATCAAATTCACTTTTGGTTGTCATTTTCGGTTCCAGCATCCTAAAAAACGTAGAAATATACATCTGTCTTGATTTTATAGAAAAATTGAAATTTTCACCCCCTGTAAGGGATAGTAGGGGGAGATAGTGGTCATGAATTTATTTTTAGTTATTATTTTCGGTTTCAGCATCCCAAAAAACGTAGAAATACACATCTATCTTGACTTTATAGAAAAATTTAAATTTTCACCCCCCGTAAGGGGTGGTAAGGGATGATAGTGGTCATGAATTTATTTTTAATTATCATTTTCGGTTTCAGCATCCCAAAAAATGTAGAAATAGACATCTATCTTGATTTTATACAAAAATTTCAATTTTCACCCCTTAAGAGGTAGTAAGGGGGTGCTAGCGGGAAAACTGGCATTTAAAATTAGTTTTTATTGTCATATTCAGTTTCAGCGATCCCAAAAACCTGAGAATAATGGGGTCTCCCCTCTGGTTCATGACTTTTTTTTTTTGTGTGCCTGTGTTATTATTCAGGCATTATTAAAAAAAAAAACAAGATATAGATATGTAGGAATTAGTACAGATTAGTATGAAAATCACACCCAATTGGAACTATAATAGAAAACTAAAGTTAAATGAACGTACGGTGGATTTCGTGCTATTATTAAAATGAAATACAGCATGTGCGCTCACCGCTTTACTTGTAGAGGTAACGTCTATGGAAGTATGACGTATGGTGTATACTGTCGGGATACTGTCTCTGATCTTGTTAAACTTCTATCCCATGTGGCGGAAGAGAAATCGGATTTTCTAACAACTTTTATCGACATCTTTTATTTTGTAAACAATGTTGTTTTTAAACAGCAATCGAACACGATCAGAAATCTAACCTTTGGTTTATTTTTAATAAATTTATCTACATAATAATTCAAATAAAAACATTTATATTTTATATTTCATTTCTTATTATATATATGTATATATAGTTCATTAATTTTAGTAATAATATACACTTAAGTAGTTACTTAAATTTATCTAAGGGTCACATATCAAGAGACAATTCTAAAATTAATGGAGATTTCGTGTAGAGCTTAACTACTAAATATAACTTGATAATATATTATTGTGGATAACGTTATAGAATATATAGCGGTTATCGATTATAATTTATGGACGTTTGAGGTGTATAAACAATAATTACTCAGAAGGAATAACTATAAAATAATCGGTCTATCTCCACTCAACACACAGGTCTAATAAGTTTACTGTTTAATTTAACTGTAGCCATATAAGTTACGGAATGTACTAGAAGTTAAAGAAAAGGTTTTTTTTTTACATAAAATAAATATTATATATAGCATGATGGTATATTATGTTTCTAAGTGTTACTTGGTTTTTTTTACAAATATCTTTGTGGGTTATCTACAGGATGTTATATGAGTGCCTTACGTTTAACATATTCATTACGCTGTTAAAGCATTGCTAAGTAACAGACATTCAAACCAAATATATTACTATTTAATAAAAATATCAAAACAACTTTTAATTGTAGAATTGCAACTCCGATTTTAAGAACACATGTGTATTGGAAAACTCTTTCGTAACCGCAGCGGTACAAAATTTGTTAAACATCACTGTTTGATATATTTTATTCTACCACATATGTTCTTTTTTTTTGGACTCCATGTTTCAATTGTCGTAATAAAATTTTCAAATAAATTGACATAGTGTATGTTTTGAAACATATAGATATATACAGAGCAGATAAAATGTAATATGGAATACTATTAAGACTTTGGATATAGAAATATACAAAAAAAAGAAGGGTATCTGAAGCAGATAGTAGCTTTATAAAGTAATGCTGGATGTACATAATTTATTTCAGCTTCAAGGTTATAAGGAAGGATCTAATCATAAATTGATGTAAACAAGAGCTTTGTGTATAGCGTCGTATATTACATGTCAGTGGCGGAGATTCTTAAATAACGGAACTGATTTTGTGTTATTAAAATATAATAAAAGGTACTCGTAAGTATAAGTAATTAATCTTTACATCATATCATTATCGACCGCTACTATAAAAATACCAAAATATCAGGAGTACAAAGTAATATATTTATAGTTATAAATAAAAAACAAGACATTTAAAATTCCATCCATTTTTAAACTTTTCATGTATTATTGACAGTGATATTATTTACATTAAAAGCTTAATCTAGTGATGAATAAGTTAATAAGTAATTGATTAAATTTTATTCAACAATGTCGTCAATTGCTGAAACTATTCAAAAACATGAACGCCAATAATACGTAAAACTCAAAATTTATCACACAACCGTCCCGCTATGATTTGAAGTAAATAAAAAAGTATGAAAAATCATTCCTTACTCACAAAACTAAAGTTGGGTTTAGATTGTGTTAGAAGAAAAATAATTTACAAAAAAAATGTTTATTAAATGTGCATATCTTATTTTAAATTATATAATATTTTAAATTATATAATGTGACTTACTTTTAATTATTAATATAATATAACATTATTTCACAAATACAAGGAATATTTCATTTGACAACATCGCCTACATCCAAACATAACTGACACCAGAACTCAATATATATTGCACTGTGTCTTAACATAAATCTCTGTCCATTGTCTGAATTAAATATATTGGAATAGACCAAGAATCTCGAAATATTTAATTTATATAGTACATGGATACTTTATTAAGTGCAATTTTCGTTTTGAAAATATATAAAAGAGTAATAATAAGATTATAAAGTATACAGTAACATAAGTACAAAAAGAAAAGTTGTTGTAGTACCGAAGGATAATAAGCGATACTTTTTTTGTTATTTTGTAAGTTGCTCAAACGTCTCTTAAATTCACGTATCTGCGTTAAGAAATAACAAGTTCACTAAAATCTTCCTTTATTTTATAAGACAACAAAAGTTAAAAGTGATAAAGTCGATAAAGCACTTTGTAAACTTTTGAATGTATTAATTAGTTCATCTACTCGTATATGTTTCTATTTCATATAATGTAATATGTCGGGCGATATGACACATATGACATACATTTAAGACAAAAAATAAAAATGCTATAAAACATTGCTTATGAAAATTCCTTGCTTTTTTTACCTAAGAGAATAAAGAAGTTGAAAGTATAACAATGACTCGCCTGTTAAATTAAAATTATATGAAATTTTAAGCATAGTTTAGAATTGGATTGTCTTTTTAATTATTATTCTTGGAGAAACTGGGTACTGAATTTTCATTTCCATTTTAACCGTTAAAAATTCTTATAAATTATAAAATAAGTTAAGGCCTACCAGTACTCAAGTCTAAGTGATATATGATATGAAGAAAAACAATAAACAGGACAATCAGAAATTTTCTTGGTTAGACATTGTTAATCCTTGATTTTAAGACTTTTGTAGACCACAGAATATATTGTTCAAAAGATATTGATGTATGTGCAAGATCGAAATAGAATTATATAAAAAATTTTATACTTCTGACAATTACTGTAACACATTGTTGCATAAACTGTCATAAACTGGCTACAGACTTAAATTTGATTAAACCAAGACACATAGAATCTAAAATCCTTCAATACAATATTACTTGATTGGTCAACTAAATACTTTCGAAGATAGTAATTATTTCCGTATTATGTTAATTACACAGATCTCTGGTACATTTAAAAAAAATCTAATTTACTACTACAATAATACTAATGTTCTTATTCAATATGACAAGAGGCATTATAATCTATAGATTATAATTAAAAAAGCATATCCTAAATAGAGGAACTTTTAGGACTGTGTTTGTACTTTTCATAATACAGTTATAGTTTTTTTTATATTATTGTACCTAAAAATATTACGATTAGCTATATGTGTAAATATTTTCTTACTCGTCTCGTGGAGTCTAGAGTTGTATTTAGCTTAGTGGCAGTTCGTATCAAGGATATCGAACTATTGAACGAGTTACACGAGTGGGTGCTTTTAGGTTTTATTGTAAGCAATAAATATTGTTGAGGAATATTATTACATTAAATATGTTATAAAAATTAATAGTACGTTTTAAGACTAAGAACGTGGAATTTAAGATAAATATTTTTGTAAGAGTTATTTTGAAAAATATTATAGGGTTTTATTGTCCCTAAAAGATTAAAAATATGCTCTCAGATCTAGCGCTCTCTTATAAATACCATTCAATACTTAATTAAGTATTAAATGGTACTTACTGTACTTACTTACTTAATGGTACTTAATGGTAATTATACTTACTTAAGTTTAATTGAACTTAAAAGAACACTGGGATGAAATTATAAAAAAGGTTTCTTATACAACTACTGAATGGAAATAATTTTTCAAACGTTCCTTTTACATTAGATCGGAGATGTGTTATTAAAGACTTATGGTTTTATATATATTTTTTATTATTACTGATACTATTATTATAGTACTTTTGATAATCCTAGACTATATTCGTATTAGTTATTATTATAAAAAATATAAAATAATAGTTTATAAATTCACAAAAACACAAAAGAGCATCTTCTAACAAAAAACACCTATCACGTCGATTCAAAATATTTAAAATCACATTAAACGCGATGCCATTACATTGCACAACATTGCTATTAACATTGACATGCTAATAATTTCTCAAGTTCCTTCATTCTAACCACATCCAAAGGCATACAAAAAATAAATTAGTTTTACAGAAAGTCAGAATATATATTTTGGCGAAACTTTTGTGATACTGTCAAATAGGGTATATATGGTATAATAAATATAAAATAAATAAAGTTAGACTAATGTCTATATATCTATCTAATGTATGTCTAAGCCAATATTGAGTTATCTCAATATTGATCTTTTGTTATATCAATATTACAGAGGATTTTATGATTACAGCCACTATATACAAATATCATTCAGAGTGCTATAAGAAATTCCATACTAATATTTCGATTACATTACACCCTGTCGAAGTGAACGCGCATGGATTCACGGAGAACAGCTAGTTATCTAATAAAAATCATTGTAAAAAAATAGAAGAATATTCAAGAAAAGTGGCAGAATACAAATGCAATTTGTATTAAAACTTAAGCGACACTCCGAAAAAAGTAATATTAAAGTAAGAAGTTTGAAAAGTTGATAGAAATCTTCTAATCTATATCATTGTTGGTAACTCTGTTTTATAATTTTGATCTTTGTCTTTCCATTCTTAAGGTCTATATTTCATTGAAAATATCTAATCTTGCCTTGATGATATCGTGCTTACTAACAAAAGTGAGTTCGGAAAAGAACTTTAACCATTATGTTTAACACCTACGTGGATATAAAGTGTTTTTTATTTATAAGATAAAGCGTTTATTTTGCTTTTAGTTTTTATTTGGTATAAAATAAAATTTAATTATTTAAAAATTTAAAAAAACAGTCGAGATAATAAGACTTAGGATTATAATTAATTAACTTTAACTATTTAATTTTATTACAGTGGTCTAAGAATATTTTACATAAACTAACTGATCATAATAACTTTTAATGAAAAATCTCACGATCTTGCACTTATTTAATGATTTGTCGCATTGTATAAAAATACTTGTATGTTTTCTTACTGGTTTCTAAACGTAGAAGAAATGTGAAAATTTTACTTGCTATAAATATAAAGAAAATAGGAAGAACTCCAGTGAGTCGAGAACGTGAGTCGGAAACTTATGACGTTTTGAGGTCTATACTATACAATTCGTAAAATGACCAAATTGTTACAAGACTCTTCATTAAATTTACTTTCAGATTTTACTTTACTGTTTTATAAAGTGTAGTTAGGTTTTAAGTTTGAAAATTGTATAATAAGAATGATGTATAATGTAGAAACATAATATAAGTGACAATAATAATATTTATATATAACAGATTAAAAGAGGTTATAACTCTTTAAATACTCCAGTATTCATTGGACCTCAAAGAACGTCACTTAAAATATATGAAGAAGTAAAAAAAAACTTCACATAATAACAATTCACATAATAACATATTTGAGTATAATGGTAAAAAATATGTTCATCTTAGTGACATAAGATATTATTCAAACATTTTTGACAAATGCAATTACTTTTAATATTGCTGCCATAAAATAAAATGTACTTCACTTTTTTAGAAGTAAAATAGAAATCTAAAATTTTCAATTTCACTTAAATTTTTGATAGTTGATCTCTCAATTGGTATTAAAAATCAATACGTATTTTAGCAAATTTTATTAGTGTTGACCATACGTAGTTTCTACGCAACTTGAAAAATATATTTTATGGATTCTAAAAAAGTTTTGATAAAAAAAATGATATAAAACTATTACTTGTTGATTACGAATCCATATATATATTATAAGTATATTGTACTTGCAAAAAGTTATGTCACATACTAAAATATTTTGTAAAAATTCTCTGCGTCATTAAAAGGTAGCTTTTTAATTGATCGATCCATTGTTTAATCTAATTTATGTATATCTTATGGGACATATCGGTATTGGGGATCTTTTCTACCTCACCCTAATCAAACTGATACTACCATTCAGCCGCAGTCTCTTCATGAATTGAACATTCTTTATTATGCTCTTTGAATAAATATGATATTGAAAACATAATTTCTATGTATGCATAACCCTAAATTTGAATGTATTTTTATAGTGTTGGAGTAGTCCCTTACGAAACAGCATACCATACTACAAAGCACTTTTTTTTTTTTTTTTTTTTTTCATGGGGAAATGCGTTACGCATACCACTAGCCACAAGGGGGGAGGCCGATGGTTATGTGGGACTCTCCGCTAGAATGGCAGCATACCCACTAAAACCCCATGGTGTTCCACCTCGTCCACTTTTTAGCGAGGCAGTGAGAACGTATGACTCATTCACTGCCCCGCCGTGGATCACCAGCCACTCTTTGGCGGCGGGCTCTCCTCGGGGTGAAGGGTAGAAGAGGAGTCCTCCTGCCCTTCCAGTCGCAAGAAGGCGTACCGGAACACTTGGCCACCTTTCGCCACGAGGCCTTCTACAGGGTGATGAGTGCCCCCGCACCCATCACCCAGCCTCGGTTATGGGGGGAGGAGTTGGTTGTATAATCTCCTCCGTACCCCAGTTCGTCTGCGGCGTTGAGGAAGAGAGAGCGGATCACATTCACGCTTTCTCTCCGCCACTTCCTTCTGCGAAACAACCTCTTCGCAGAAGGACTGCACCGCTGTCCACTCCTTTCTACTGCGTAGCATGGACCGGACGACGGTTGGCAGTGAGAGATCAGTCCCCAAAGCTGCGATGAGGTCACAGCGTTCCTGGCCCCATGCGGGGCACTCCTCCAGGGTATGCTGCGCCGTGTCCGCATCACAGCTGCAGTGGTGGCACTCTGTGGTCGCTTCCCTTCCGGCTATGTGACACAGGTACTTCCCGAAGCAACCATGCCCCGATAGCACCTGCGTCAGCCGGAAGGTGAGCGATCCCCACTCTCTTTGTATCCAGTCCCTTAGGACTGGACGGACCGCCTCGACAGTCCGAATGCCGGCCGATGGTGTAGCCAGAAGCTGCTCCCATTCCAGGAGTATGGACTGTCGGAGATGGAGCCTCCGCCCTTCCACTTCCCTGAGTGTCGGGTACTCACCGCGGCGCCAGAGCCGATCACGCCACCAGTACAGTGACGCGAGAACTCTGGCCTCCAGTGCCCAAGGAGGGGTGCTCGCTAGTACGCAAGCCGCTTCAAAGGAAATGGTGCGATACCCCCGTATAGCCCCGATGGCCATCGCCCTTTGAGGTCTTCTCAGAAAGGCTAAGTTCGGTGCCGTCAGGGCATCAGCCCATATGGGGGACCCATAAAGGGCCATCGATTGCACCACACCCTGGTATAGGAGGCGACTGCTCGACTTAGGTCCCCCCAGGTTCGGCATAAGCCGCCGAAGCGAGGCGGCGGTACCCAGCAGACGGGGTGCGAGGCGGGCAAAGTGCTGGCGGAAGCACCAGCGGGGATCAAGGATGAGTCCGAGATATCTCATCTCAGACTTTACCTCGATCCGAGTGCCACTCACTACAATGTGGGACCCTGCGGGTGGCGCACGCCGAGGCCCGTAAAAACACAAGGCTTCAGACTTGTTCAGCGCCACCTCCAGTCCCAACATCCTTATACGCCGCACAACTTGAGCTACAGACGCAGTGGCAAGTACGGCGGCGTCTCTGTAGGTCTTGCCTCGAGCTGTGACCAGTGTGTCGTCCGCATAGCAGGTCACGTTAGCACCCGGGAGGAGAGCTCCTCTGAGTACCCAGTCGTATCCGATGTTCCACAGGAGAGGTCCGAGGACTGAACCCTGTGGGACACCGCACGACATGGCCGACCTTTGCTGGTGGCCATCCGGTCCGGGGTACTCTATGTACCTGTCCGATAGATAGGACCCGATGATTCGGCGGAGGTAGGGAGGCACCCTAAAATACACCAGCGCCTTCCGTATTACCGCCCAGGGCAGAGAATTAAATGCGTTGGCGATGTCTAAGGACACCGCCAACAGCACCCCGCCCTTATTTACCTCCGCATCAGCCAGGTCCTTCACTCGACGGATGGCGTCAATGGTCGATCGGCGTGGCCGAAATCCAAATTGGAAATCAGATAGGCAGGGACCATCACCCTCGAGCTGCTTGGTGATGCGGGCAGCTATGATTCGCTCGAAAAGCTTACCCGCCTCATCCAGCAAGGCTATCGGACGATACCCGGAGGGAGAGTCCACGGGTCGTCCCTGCTTCCTAATTAGGACCAACCAGCCTATTTTCCAGCGGACAGGATACTGCCCAGACTGGAGGCAGGCTTCCATCAGGGCGCAGAATCTCTCTCCGAGTTCCCGGAGCGCCACAACCAAAACGCGTCCGGGAACTCCATCAGGCCCCGGGGCTTTTATACCTTTGCCCCTGAGCTTGTCGACGGCCGCGGTAAACTCCAGCAGTGTAATGTCAGACTCTTCGAACACGGAGTCCTCCGCCGCTTGTGGAGCGCCCATCGCTGGAGGGTCAAACTCCTCCCTGTGTGGAAATAGGGTGGAGACAACCCTCTCCAGTAGGGCCGGCTCCATGCACTCCGTGATTGGAGGTGTCCATGGCCGGAGCCTACCGCGGGCCGCCTTATAAGGTCGTCCCCATGGGTCCCGATTCAAGGTTTCCAATTCCTCAGCTCGAGCTTTTTCTCGAGACTGAGCAATGGCCACCCCTAGGGACTGACAGCTGACCCGGTACTCTTCGTGGAGCCGGTCTTCCTCCTGCTGTTCCCGTCGCACCCTGCGGCGGTAGTTGGTGTACTGGCGTCGTTTTCGGACGCAGAGAGATCGTAGTTCAGCGATCTCTCTCGTCCACCAGTACACCTTCCTCTTGGGAGGTTTAAGCCTGGCCCGGGGCATGCATGCATCACATATTTGCGACGCCGCTTCCCCGAACCACCGTACTTCGTCCTCAACCTCAACCTCTGCAGGAGGAGTTGCCCAGGCTTGGACAATAGAAGCTAGCTCCAACGCCTCTCGGTCCAGCTGTCGCAGGACCCATTTCGGGGATAACCCCACGCGTCTGTAAGGAGGAGTGTCGTCTATGTGCCGGCGGGGGGAGATTTCATATCGGACATAACGATGGTCCGATAGAGTCTCCTCCTCCTCAAGGACTCTCCAGTCCTGGACCGCCTGTGCGACGTTTGGGGTCGCGAACGTGATGTCCACGATGGACCCCCCATTTCGACGCACGCACGTGTTGACCGACCCACGGTTAAGCAATGTGAGGTCGGTCATTATGGCCCACTCTTCCAGAGCCTCGCCTCGAGGATTTGCGGTAGGGGAACCCCAAGCCGGTGACTTGGCGTTGAAGTCCCCCCCAATGAGCGCCGAGCAGGGTGATCTTTGCCCAAGAAGAGCTCCCACGCCGTCCAGTGCTGCCTCGAACTGGGCAAGGCTCCAACTGGGAGGGAAATACACACCAACTATGATGTATTCCCCCCACTTGCAGGCCACGAAACCCTTCCCACTTCCAACTAGGGAGGGGAACGCGACACCCGTCCTCCCAGACGTGATTATCGCTACCGACCCATCAGTATCGCCAAACCATGTATCCCTGGTGGCGACAAAGTATGGTTCGGAGACCACCACGACGTCTATCGACCACTCCGTCATGCTTGCCAGTAGGAGGTTTTGCGATCGAGCGGAGTGATTGACGTTCGCCTGGAGGAAACGTTGAAGAGCCATTATTGGGTCTCCATCGCTTCCTGACGTCCGCTAGCGGACAACACCTGCTGTCTAAGGATCGGAGCGGCCCGGATCCTTCCGGCCGCCTTGCCATTTTTGGGCTTGGTCCCTTTGCAGGTATTACCACCCAGGCGGTGATCTGCTGGCTTACCCGCCGCCGCGCAAACTGAGCAGTGGGCTTCGGCCACACAATCCTTCGCTTTGTGGCCAGGCCGACCGCAGCGATAACAAACATCACTGCGGTCAACCTGTGAGGTGCAGTTTGCTTGGACGTGTCCGTCCATCAGGCAACGGAAGCACCTCATGGGCCTCGAGTCCAGCAATTTAACTTGAGCCGAGACCCAGCCAACAAGTAGTCGCCCGGAATTAACCTTTTTGGCGGCCGCCACGGGGCAACTGACCACAACTGTACCCAATCCTCTTTAAGTGCGTCGGACCTCTCCCACCCTTATATTCGTCGGAGAACAGCCGCCGCTGCGAGTAACAGCTGCGACGATGTCCTCCGATGTAACGGATTCGTCCAGACCGGCTATCCGCATGTCCACACACTTCACCGGTCTGGACACCTTAACGTCGGGGTCACTGAAGACTTCTCGGAGCTTGTCGGCGAGAGCATCTGCCTTCTCGCCGCTGGTAGCTCCGGGAACCTCAAGAATTGTGGCCCCTGTCGCCGCCACTTTTGCTCTCACTGATGGGATTCCGAGAGACTCTATTTGTATACGCTCTCGGGCTCCCCTCAGCACCTCCTTGTAGGTTAGCCCCCTGTTTATGGCCTCCGGCGTCAGTGTTACTACTACCGCCGAAGAGCTTGGAGGACGCAACCTTTTCTTTTTCTTTCCTCCCCTCATTTCGCTCGTTTTTGCAGATGAAGGAGGGGAGGACGAAGGCGGGTTTTGCGACAGCCTCGCTGCTGCTGCCGCTCTCTTTCGAGATGCCTTCTTTTTCTGCCCTCTTGAAACCACTACTGTCCATGCCTCGTCCGTATTGACAGGCGCAGGTTGTAGTGTCCTCGGAACAACGGGCTCCTTGCCCTTGACCCTCTTTTTAGCAGGCCCAGCAGTTTCCTGGGAACTGGCTGAGGCGAAGGTTGAGGTGGAGGGAGTGTCAGCCGATGATCCAGCTGTCCCTTTATTCTGTGGCGTTGATTTAGCCATCAGAGCAGCTGAGGAACCAACTTGTACTGAACTTGGCCCAGGTGGGTTCAGTTGGCTGCTTCTTCTTCTGTCCGCCTCTAATGATGGGCGAGAGTCTGGGATGAGTTTGCCCTCAATTTTTGCGTCAATCATGAATCCGATTCGCTTCATGATTTTCGCTTCAAACTCGTCCCAGTTTGATGGCTGCTCTCCCCCTGCAGCAGAAGCGGAGCCCGGTAGTCCAGCATCTCTCTCAGACTGAGTTCTTTCAAGCTTGGTCAGCTGGACAAGCATTCTCTCCTGCTGTTCGCGAAGGACCTTTATCTCAGTCACGAGCTCAACGTTCCTTAATTGTAGAGCCTTGGTCTCTTTCGATACCGTCCTTGAGGCTATCTCCTCAAACAATTCACCAAGTACGCCTGACGACACCTTGAGGCCCTTCACGAAACCACCCTTCAAATTTTTGCTCTTTTGAGCAACATCTAAAATCGTGCCAATGCACTCCGTGGCTCTGCGCTTAAGCTCTGCTGCCGGTAAGGTGGAAAGATCCGGCGACGCTTCTCCATCTGAAGTCCCCAATGATGTTCGGGACGACGACCTGCTTAGTCCAAGAACACGATTTGTGCTCTCCACGACCATCTTCTCTAGCTCCAGGTTGAGCTGTTTTTGTGCCGCCTTGTTGGCTGTAGCTCGAGATTCAGCTACGCCAATGTAGTCACCAGTAGTTGGAGGGCGACCACGAGGTCTCTTTTTAGTCCCAGATGATGTTGGGACTACAGACTTCTCCAAGTCACTTTCACCGTCATCCGAGGATAGAGGCTTTTGTGACTCGGATTCTGTCTCTCCCTTGAGACGTTTGGTGCGCGACCGACTATGCGAGGTGCCGCGCGATGTACTGCGCGATATTCCGCGCGATACCTCTGATGCGACAGATCCGCTCCGCATCGTCCTACCCCTTCGAACGCTTTGCAAGATGTCATCAGTGTCTGACAACACCTCAACCGTCTCTTTCGTTTCGCCAAAGTCCTTTCCATGTGTAGTTTCTGTGTCCATATCCATAACCGTTTTCGTCGAATCTGAATCAGTCCGATATTTTAAAGATTTGTTTTTACACTCCATTTAAATCCCACGAGTTGGGTCGAAATATAAACATCTCCCGGGTGACGCCCATTCCGAGAGAAGGGCTATATACTCTAGGGGTCGCCTGGTACCTAGAGGTTTTTACGTCTTCGCTGACGGGTTTAAGGTTTTCCTTCCGCGGGCCGGCCAATCAAGGCAAGCCTCCCGGCCGTAGCAAGCACAACTACTCCAAATGAGCCACATTTGAAGTCGTTGAAGTGCTGCTTTGGTGACGGGTGGGAGAGGTGGCTAAACCTCCCCCTAAAATGGCGGTGGCCATAGCCTGCTCGACGGTAGTGTTAGTACACGCCGAGCCCGCCCTTGCTCCATCCACTGAGCCTCTCTGATGAACAGAGAGATCGCAGAGGAGCGTTTCCCCAAATTCCCCCCTTTGGTTTTTTATAGAGGGTGTCTCCTCGCGGCCGAAGCCCCCAGTCCTCTCAATGAGGGTTCCGGGTTGGCCGACAGTGGTCAGAAGACCCGCCCGTTGGACAATCCTTAGTCCAGCGGACCTGCCGCCCTGACGAGGGTCCTCAATGGGCCCCCGTCCGACGCTTTGCGGAAGCCCGGAAGGCGTCCCTTCTTTTTGGTTTTGGTTCGCGCCGGCTGAAGCCGGTACCCCCCATATCTGGAGAGCATTCCCCTATCCGCCACCCGGGAGACGCGCCCGATGGAAGACCAACAAACTTCGCACGGGATACTACAAAGCCCTCCGACGAGTGAAAGTATCATTGCAAGAATTACATTATTTATAACTACTGGTTGCTCTATGAACTGAATGTGAATTTTTTTCAGTATTTTAATCTTACAAAAATAATAGATAATATTCCATAATATTGTATTACTGGCATTTTAAGAATATGCATTATGATGTTTCAAGCTTCAACTACTACTGGTATTGAATAATTACAGATAATCAGAATTCCGTGTTGAACTGGTACAAATTATATATTCTTGCAGCTCCTCACATCAAAAAAAAAAAAATCTACATTGCAAACATAAAAAAAAAAAAAAAAAAAAAAAAAAGACTTACTTATTAATCAGATCATAGTGAAATAAAATATGAAATAATTAAGAAACATACGCTGGAATTTATATTATTCTATATATTATGTAAATAATTGAAGGCCAAACATCGTCTAAAAAATATTAAAGGTTTTGTGAATACATACATTTCCAAAATTAATATAATATAAATTTAAGATTTTTTATCAAAATATGCAAATTAATTAATAAAGGCCCTAAGACTACTAAAGTAAAATACATTAATTTTATATTAATTGATAATTTCATTTCATTTTAAATTTATAACTTAAGTGGTTCACACTAAATTAATAACTTAAATGATCAAATATATATATATATATGTATATACATTTATAGATATATATTTACAAAAAAGATTTTACAAAAAGAATCCTTTCTTATTATGTAAAAAAAACAAAGAACTCTTTTAATGATGATGTAATAATAACGAGCATAGATTATTGTTATAGGGTGTACCGGGAAAAATAATAATTAAAATAATAACCTCGTTTATTGAGAAAATATGTATTTAAAACAACAACCAAATGTCCTGTTCTTGTTTGGATAAAACATTGTCATATTAAGTTTCTCGATGTACAAATAGATATTCTGACATGAGTATGAAAGAATTGTATCAAAGTCAAACAAATATTTACCGCTGAGTAATATTGTTCCTGTTATTCGCAGGTGACATTCACTTCTTTGTCAAATCAATCCCCGTGTACAACTTGAATGTTTAGTGCTTTTAAAATTATATTCGTAATATTTAGTTGTGAAATTGAATTCGAGAATATTAATTCAGATAATATTTAAACTGCATTTGTGTTATGATAAAAGATATAATGATAGAAATTCTATTTCCTTCCCATACTTGGAGTTTTTGACCGAAGGACGAATGCTGAGCGTAGCGAATTGTTTGTCCGAAGGACTACATTAGATTTTGCAACATTTTACAACTTTTCCGTATGTATTCCAGTGTGTTGGTTCCGGCGTAATTTTCATCCTATCATCACGAAAATTGGCAGGCGTGTTCTTTGTTATTTATTTATTTATTTATTTACCTTCACGCCATATCCCTTGCGGGGTAGCCAGAGACGACGGAGCGCCAAACGCTACGGTCTCTGCATACCTCTTTCGCCTCGGCCACAGACATCAACCTCTTCATACATGCCCTCCGGGGGGTCCTCATGCTTTTTACGTGACCTTCCTCCAGTATCGTAGCTACTGTGTTTTCGAAGGTCACTCGAGGCCTCCCCCTGTCTCTCTTACCGCTCACTTTTCCCATATAAATCTTTTTTACCATTCTTTCATCACTCATTCGTTCAACGTGCCCAAACCACCTGAGCACGTTCTTCTTCATTCTCACCGTGACATCTTCGCTAGTACCTGCCATTCTGTGGATCTCTTCATTGCGGATTCGATCAGCTAGACTGACTCCGCATATTCTGCGAAGAGATCGCATCTCCACAGCATTCATCTTTCTTACATTCTTCTTCTGTGTTACCCACGTTTGGCTGCCGTATAACAGCGTCGGTAGCAAAACTGCATTGTGTACAGCCAAACGTGCAGCTATACTGACTTTTGCCGTCTCAACAATGCAGTCAAAGCACCATTGACTCTGTTACCGACAGCAATACGTCTTTCCACATCCATTTCGTATCTTCCGTCTCTGCTAAACATACTTCCCAAATATACCACTTCATTCACTTGTTCTATTATCTTATTATTCACGTTGATCTTACATTCTGTTCTTTCTTCATTTCTTTCAAATATCAGAACCTTCGTCTTATCTACATTCAGGTTAAGACCATTAATTTCACACCCATCTTTCAAAGTGGTGACCAATGCCTGCAAATTGCATTCTGATGATGCAATGAGCACCGCATCATCTGCATATAGCAAGCAATTGACCTTAAGGCCACCTACTTTCACTCCCATGTCACTATCTTTCACTCCTTGGAGACAACTATCCAAATACAAATTGAACAAACAAGCTGACATAGCGCAACCTTGCTTAACACCCGATTGGATGTCAAATCAGGGCGACATGCCAGCTCCTACTCGCACACAGGCTGAGTGATCTCGGTAAAGAGACCTTACAGCCTGTAGCAAGGGTCCGTTCACATTGTATCGGGGCAGTATCTCCCATAACTTCTTTCTCACAACCCTGTCTAACGCCTTTTCCAAATCCACAAAAGCACAGAAAACCTTTTGGTTTAGGGCCAAAAACTTTTCCGTGATCATGCGGAGGGAAAAGATCTGATCTATACACCCTCTTCCAGGTCTAAAACCTCCTTGGGCCTCCCACAACAGCCTTTCAGATCTCTCTTGCATTCTTCTCGCTAAAATTTTAGCATAAACTTTACCGCCCAAGCTAATCAAACTGATGGCCCTATAGCTTGCACAGTCTATCTGTGAGCCTTTGCCTTTATACAAAGGTACGATGACTGCACTTCGCCAATCGTCTGGGACCTCCCAGCATAAATTGCACAAAAACCAGAAAAGGTCCCAGACGCGTGGCCCACCATATTTGATCATCTCGGCAGTAACTTCATCTGCTCCCGCAGCCTTACCACATTTCAGACTTCGAATCACGCTCTCTACTTCTTCCAAACTGATTTCACCATCGGCTACGTCTTGACTCAGCATTACGCTGGTAGTCAAGACCGAGGCGTCCTCACGTTCATACATCTCCTTATAGAATTCCGCCCACCGCTGCAAAACGTGTGTTTGTTCAGTTAAAATTTCACCGTTCTTCGAAAGCACCCCTTTCATTCTACAGGTTACCGAACAACCCCGGGAACCACTAACTTCTCGCCAGAAAAGCTTTGTGTTTTCCCGGAAGTTGTTCGTCAACCTTTCATCCCTTTCTCTCTCAGAATTTTCACGCTTCATCTTTATAAGTGCTTTCGTTTTGTGCTTTTGCAGCTTATACTCTCTTTTTCTTATCTCTCTCATACTTTTATCATTACCCGAGGCTTTATAATCCAGCCATGCTTTCTTCTTTAACTCCACAGCGTCTTTCACTTCATCATCCCACCATTCATCGCGCTTTTTACTAAAACCTCTTTTCCTTTTACCACATACCTCTGTCGCTACTTTCACCATACCATTCCTAAGGTTCTGCCAGCATACTTCAACACTTTCATTTCCAGAATCACAGCTTTCAAGCTTCTTGGAAACCCTTTCTTGATATTCCTCTCTGATCGGTGGATCTTGAAGCTTCCAGCTTCTTATGCGATAATTCGACGCCAAGCTTGGACACGCCGTGCGGCTGCGCCAACCTGTGAACAGACCTCTTATTCTAGCAACGACTATATAGTGGTCCGTTCCCAGATCAGCACCTCTGAACACTCGCGTGTCCATAACTTGACTTCGAATACGCTGGTCCACTAGGAATAAATCAATCATACTTCTTTCTTCCGCTCGCTCCCATGTGTACATGTGAATTTGTTTGTGATCGAACATCGTGTTTGCCACAAACAAATTTTTCTCCTTACAAAATTCCAAAATAAGCTTTCCAGCCTCATTTACCCTCCTATCACCGTATTTGCCTAGCACGCTTTCGTAACCGCTTCGCGCGGTTCCAACCCATCCATTCATATCTCCACATACTATCAACTTTTCATTATCTCTGACACTACTTAGAACATCCCTGACATTCTCCCAAAACTCCTCGAGCTCGCTCATTTGAGCTGAGGATACTGGCGCATACATGGCTAACAAGAATACTCTTGTTATCCCCAGCTTAAAGCGAACCCAAAGAAGCCTCGGGTTGATCGCCTTGTATTCTACCATTGCATTAACCATTCGACAGGACAATAATACGCGTGTTCTTTGAATTATTTGAATTTTTATGTCGAGCCGTTTTTTTGATTGGGGGAAAAAATCCAAAATGGCGGCTTTTTTAGCTTTCTTTTTGGGGTAGCAGAAGCAATTTTCATCCGATCACCGCAAAAATTAGTGATCATGTTCATGTTATTAAATTTTTTCTATCCGGCCATTTTTCTTACTGGGTGGAAAAATCCAAAATGGCGATGATTTGAGTTTTTCTTTTGGCGTAGTAGACGTATTTTTTTTTTCATGTAATCGTTACGAAAATTGGTAGGTGTGTTTTTTGAATTATTTAAATTTTTATGTCGAGTCGTTTTTTTTGCTGGGGCGAAAAATTTCAAATGGCGGATTTCTGATCCGTATCACAAAAACGAACTTTGCGATAGCTAGTGGGCTGAAATTTTCTCTAAGTATTCTCTGTCGAAATCTAAGGTGTTTTTTTTTATTTCAAGTTCCTAAATGGCGGCCATAGCGAATTATCAAAAATTTGTTGTTATTTGGTGGAGCCAAATTTCGTTCGGTACTAATGTAACTACATACATACATAGATATACTTATTCCTTTTCGGAAAGGCACTTAAAAAGCACACAGTAGGTAGGAACCTACCACAATTCATTTTCTCTTGCCAGCAGGCAACACATAATTTTCGGGTTTGTTACAGAGAAGTGATGATTAGTGACAGGTTTTTTAAAGACATGAGTCGGCAACAATATTCGTTATTCACCGGCGGCGGAGGTCTAGTGTACGGAGGTTACTGGTGTGGTGCTCATACTTGGTTCACGGGTGCTATATCGTAACCACTGCACCTCGTTAAATCCACTATAAATAATTTCCCAACATTGTCTCATCCCCTAACGTACTGAGGTCTACTGTTCACAGAACGACTAGTTTCTATTGGCTAGACAACAAACAAATAAATACTGTTTTTAAACGTTATGAAAATTATATATATTAAATAACTATGCAATCATATGAAAACATATAAATCTTTTACTTTGGCTTTTAGGAAAGTGTTTTTGTGATTTTTTATTTATATACTCTGATAAAAAATATATTTAAGTCGTCATTACACGGCAAAAAAGATACGTGACTAAGCGTGATATAATCGACCTGAACTGCCACAAATTTACTTTTTTTTCCGTAAACATTTTTATTACAATGTTGGGTTAGGATAATCCAAAAAGCATATTTTTTAGTAGCATCCATTAAAAGGCTTTTATTAAACAATGCTATTTAACTGATATCATTGAATGTAATTAACAGTATTCATTTTTTCACCAGTATAAAGCAGTAATAGTAAATGTACCTTTAATATAATCTTCCTGAGTCAAAAATGTTAAGGTTGTATGAAGGACTGCATAAAAGTACTTTTTATTTTTTTATGTTTATTGAAGTATAATATTAAATTTTCGGAGATAAGCATACCTGCATTCATAAAGTTAGATTACAATTTCTTAAGTAAATTACATCTCAATATATGGATTAATTTTATAACGTGTTATTGACAAGTTGACGAGGAATAAAATATTCTTCAAGAAAAGAGCCAACGATATGTATCACATTCAGACTATCCTATGCAGTAAGAATGTACTAAAGTTAATAAATAGGTCCTAATATTGTAATGTTAAAAACGATACTAATAAGGTAATAATCTTATAAAACGTTAAATATTTAATTATTATAACGTACAAAGAAGTCTTTTTTACAGTATAAAAAAAATAATAAAAGAAATATAAAACATTTTAAAATATCTCCAAGAGCATTGTCATCGAAAATATGAGCATGGAAAGTGCAAAATATAATAATTTTCAACAGCCACATTAAAATGAAATTATAAAATCATTAGCCTCGCGAGTTACCGAGGTTGAAGAACTGACACTGCACTGTGCATTCGCAATGAATTAAGTGTAGAAGATTTGAGTACTTTTACATTTTCAAAAATAAAAAAGACTATGTTTATAGAGTTTAGTACATGACACAAAACTCAAATTAATAGTTTTAAAAAAGCCCTCTTCGTGGGTATCAACATCACGGAAAATCTTTTGGATAGCTTCTAAAGACGTTTTAAATAATTATTGGTTATTGGATCCAGGTCACAACAAAAAAGGATACTTTGTACAAAATATGTCATGTCCAATAATATATAATATATTATATCTGTATGCGATACACAATATTAAAATTCTATTTAGTACTTCTAATATTTGTTCCTATTCTAAAAAGGTGTAGTGAAAATTAATTCACAGAAATGAAATGATACTTTTGAAATGGATAAGGTAAATATTGTTTAGTGTTGCGATAGAAGATCAATGTACCCTATTTTATATGGTTTTGAATAATTTGTTTTATTTTCATTATTTATAGAATTATATTATTTATATCAATGTTTGAAAGTGTCCATTTATTATTAATTAAATACTACAGATAAAAGTATAATACAACATTATATATTGCACAGTAAATCCTAAATGGCTTAGTCACCATTTTTGAAAATTTAACTTTGCTTTAACACAATGAAAACTTATTGCAATATTTTACAAGCTAAGATAAGTCTGACAACTTCTGAATGTCTTTTAGTAACAAAGTTTCACACTTAATAATTTCAGAAACAGGTGCTATCGTAGAAAATCTTTTTCTATCTTAAAAAATGTTTTGTTGCACCAATTATGTAATCTATAAGTTTCATTATGTAAATAAGATTTTTTTTGTTTTAGAAATGATATTCTGTTAAAGCAAATATTTTTAATATTTTTTTTTATCGAAATATAATTTTACAAAATATTTATTCAAACAGTATGTATTTACGAGTATATACTTTTTTTATACATATCGAGGAAGTGTGTTAAGGATGATAATATAATAAACTTTGCATTTACTAATTAAATTAGAACACAAAAAAGCTTTCGTGTATCTTTCAATGAAAACTTAAATATTAATAAATAACAAAAAACATCGTTTTCAAAAATAGAAATTGTTATAATTGTCTATTTTCTTCAAAAAATTCACAGATTTTTTAAATATTAATAATTTTATATTTTAATTAAATCGCGTACATTTAACAAAACACCAAACCTTTTATCCCTTTATAAGTTAATTGTTAAAGGAAGAATAGTAAGAAAATATGATATTACTATGAGGTTTCAGCATATCATGTTTATTTTAATTGGAGGTTTTATTTGATACAAATTTAAGAACGTGTACAAAATGAATGAAAATATTGACTTATCTACAAACGGTAGTGAAAAGTTAAAAGTCTAGTATTAAATAACCATGTATATAAAGATTGCTATGGCAAAACTTTATCTAACCCTGACTTTCTTTATTTAATATACATAATACACTTGAAAGGAGAACTGCGGATGTTCATTGGTATATTGAATTAATGATAAGACATTTAAGATATAATTTATAAAATACAATATCCCATCAAAATAATCACTCATATATGAACTAATATTAAGCTTTCCACGGGGTTGCAAGAAACCGCTTGTTAGTTTTTTATAGTACTTCTATAATAAATGGTAATAGAATGCCATACTCACACATCATATTTTTTTTAATGATTGTTTTATTATGAAAATAGAGAAATATATATAATTTTATTCTTTTAACCTAAAGCACTCGGTATTCCAATTCCGTTTAGATAAAATTTTAAGACACACTCGTGATGAACAATTGTTCTGGTCAACATATTTACGTTTATTCTTAAATTATTTAACCACAACACTAACCTTAAGTAGTTAACAGTATCAAACTTCATTTGTAATATATTTTTTGGGTCTTTCTGTCAATGAAGACAGATAATATTTCTTATCTTTCGTAAGCCTGCTTTAATTACATAAATTGAATTAACTGTACTGTACCACAAACCTAAACTGAAATTATATGTGAACAATATCTGAATTTGAACATTTACAACCAGCACATAATTCTCCTCTCACTTTTTACCTTTCTTGAGTAAATTCATCTTGTGGGCGGTTTTATGTCTCGCAATTTATTTCTTTGTGGAATCACTTTCATTGCTGTAACATTTTGTATTTCAAAAACAAAATACCAAAATTAAGTAATATGATCTTTGTATGAAATTGAAAATCATATGTAAACTGATAACATTCTCCATAAAGGATAATGAAGATACAACTTTTATAGTAAATGATATTTTTATCTTACCACCAAAAAATTATTCACAAGCAACCAAGAATTTCTCTCATCGTATTTTCTTTCAAAATACCTACTTCGTTATACGGATTATATTAACTACGAAACAACAAATCACAGACATTTTAGACATATCGTGTTGTAAATCTACATTTGCCAGTTTGACTGTTTTTTCAACATTTGATTTTATATTTAAACAAATAAAATGTTTGAGTCAAAATTAAATTATAATAATGTTTAAAATGTTATTCATAAACTATGATTTTTAATCATAAACTCCTTAATTTTTATGTGTGTTTTTATTAGATGATAGAAAATTATTACTATTGTTATTATATACTATATAACTATATATAAATTTGTTATCTTTTCCTTAGATATCATTTAATTAAAAAAATCTGAATTTGAATTATGTACATGTTTTTGTCAGATGTAAATAAGCCGCAGTAAGACTATACGACGAGGCGTAGTGAATGAAATGTTAATAGTACCACTCTATCTTAGTCTAATAGATTGAGTAAATATATGTTGCTACATACGGACTATAACAATGATACAGCAATCAAACTTTGGAGTATAAGGTCGATAAATGAATTATAAAGTGTCATTATATCGTTAGCATCAGAACTCAATACAAGTAATAATTTTACAAAAAATATAACATTAGTACAAAGATTCCGAGGTATCCATCTAATATAATATATTATTTAGAGATTTGAAGCACATATAATTACTAAAAAGTCATGATGTGACGTATGAAACTATAATAATCACTGGTTAAAAGTTTATTCGAGGATGTGTACTCCATGACACACATGAGACATTATGTCAGCCGCCGTTACTTATAACATAAATGGTCGTATATAATATAGAGGTATTATGAAATGTTTCAATAAGCCGCGAGAGGTAATTAAACATCATTTAGCTGAGAGAAAATACAGTAGAGAACTATGTAAGCGCTATAGTACCGACTTATGGGTAGTCGCGTCATTTCCATTCTTAGATTACTTGAACTTAGAACGTAACTTATAAAATATTTAATATCAATTTACTTTAATATAGTGTTTTGTATTTATTATATAATTTATTATATTACGAAAATTGTATCAAATCACAAAACGAATTTTGAAGTAGTTATTTGAATTTATTAATTTGAGTTTTTTGTTACTTGCTTTATATATGTTACATGTATGACACGTATGTATGCTTAAAATAAAAGCTTATAAAAGAATTATTTTATTTCTATAGTAACTGCAAAATTTCATTGTAAAACCAATTAACACATTGACCGCTTTAAAAAATAAAAATAATGACGGAGGACCAATATATTTTAAAGTAAATTTGAATAAAGTACAAGTCCAAGTGGCACTGCCACTGTCGCCTCTTACTAGTCGGATCCGAGTGATGTGCAATGAATGTGTTAAAAAATAATCTGCATAGGTTCTAAGAGTGCCAACAGTAATAACATCGTCATTTCTTTCCTCATATAATATAATAAATCGATCAAAATATATTCATTATTTACAAACTAAAATTTTTCATTAATGTAGAATACATATTATACATAATATATTATTTGTGAGAGTATGAATTGATTTAAAATTAGTAGTAATTTCACTTAGTCAAGGATTGTGCACCCATATATGTTATATATTTATATATATATATATATGTAAGGTAAAAATACTTTTGCACAAATATAATTCACATGAAAACTTAATATAATATTTTGCTATTATTATATTTTATTCAACTGATATAACAAACTCTACCATAAAATAAACATAAAATAAATTAAACCTCACAACACATAATAATACTCTCAATACATCATAATAAACTACATTAGTTAATAGTAACATTGCTCAAATAAGCTGCGGTAATCGATTCCAATCTTTTCGGAGGTCAAATGAAAATTCTATTTCATCTCAACTATTTCCAGTTGAAATTTCAGTTCAACGTTTCAAAGCTTATGTTATATTGCTGATATTTCAATTTATCTGTTTAATGTTTCTTCACAACTTCGATATTTTAAAGTGCTCTCGAAACGTAAACTAATATAGAAGCGAGTGAGACTAACTTTGTTAGTATGTATGACTCGAAATCCTCTAAAATTGTAATATTGTACTTCTATTTGTGGGCCATCATATCGAGGAAAATCATTTTGAGTGAAATTATTTCTTCATAGGTCAATACTCTGACATTTATGAATTAGTTTTATAACGAATTATTAATTTCGTTTTACTGAATTTTATTATTGAGCGAAACGAACGAAGTGAGCGGAGCGTTTTACTGGAGACTTTTTAGATTCTTTGTCACTAATTGGCTCGAAAACTACTTGACGGAAAGTTATGAAACTTTGCAATCAGAAAGACACACATTAGGTGATAGTTTTAAATTTTTTTTTTTGAAAAACGACCGAAAAAAAAAATTTTTTTTTATTTCATGTCAAAATACTGATATCCCATTGAAGTCAATGAAGGAATGATTGAAATAAATTATCAATAATGAATCGATTGATACAAAGATAGCATAACAAATTCATAACTCTGATTGAGGGTGGAATGAGAAAAATTTTAATAGCACATTTTGGTGGTGAGTCCATGGACTGCCTGTATGTAAAATTCAGATGCGTTCGTTCGTAAGCGTTCAGGAGCTACTGACAGACGATTAGACGGACAGATGAACAGACAGACGGACGGACAGACATCCCTGATAATTCTATAAAACAGCTTTCGTTACTTAATAAAATATTTTACATCAAATACCTTAAATTCCAAACAATTCGGCTTTGACGTAAGTTGCAAAGATCTGAATTTTTTTTAAGTTAATGAAATCTTGTCAAAATAACATACTTTACATTATAGTTTGCCAGTACTTGAAAACGTCTGAAGTTGTAGTGTATGAGTGTTGCTAAGTCCGCCAAACATGATAGATGTGTCAAAGATACCTAAGATTAGAAGTAAAAATATTATTTTTAAGTTATAAAGTGTTTTTCAATTTGGGAATATTTTTAAAATATAGTGAAAGTGGTATAAAAGTGACATAACTCACTTGATAGCGGACAATAAAATCAGTCGTTTGAGGTCAACTGAGGTCACCGTTTTCAGGATAATTGATCAATGTCTTCTAGAATTCAATCAGTTCCATTTTTTAAATAATGACTGATCGATATTTTTTTATATCTTTCAATTGATTCTCATTGCTCCTTGATTTATTTTTTCCAAGGTATCGTTTCGGTTTTAGGTATAAACCTAAAATTTATTTCTAAATGTAAAATTTAAAATAATAATATAATCCAATCCGCCCTTTAAAATAACATCTGATTTAAAATGAAACACAATTAATTAAAATAACAAATTTCTAAACATGCTGCTGTTGATTTTTATTATTGCAGTTGTATCTCTTATCTATAATATGAAGCTAGTCACCTTGATATCAACTCACCTTTGCGACGTGCGTTCTTTTCTATAACAAATATTTAGAATATGAAAAAAAAATACAACGTTAATATTTACAACCAGCCGATGTAGACCGGAAAAAGTGTAATCGTTGGCATTCCTTATAATTAATTTTATGTTGTGAATTTAAAAAAAAATATATTATGTTAGTTAAAATTACTTCTCTTTCCTCTTTTTAAGAATTTCATCTTTTTTATTATAAATTTAATAAGTTCGACAATTATACCATAACCTACATAGTAAATTTATTATCGTATGTATAAGATATGAGAAACATTAGAATTTATTCAATATTTTATAGTAATTTATGAAGGCTCCTTGATAAAGCAGATGACTTTTATATTCTCATTGTTATTTGAATTGTATCAATGTTTAAAATTACACTTTACATGTGAATTGACATGAATGATTTAACGATAATTAAATATCGAATGATTCAATTGCGGGCGTTTTTATATGATGGTCCGTGATGGTTTTCCCTTAATAATATAGCAAGAATTGTAAATACTATTTTTATATCTATTTATTATTTATTTAACATTCATGTAAAAGGATTTGAAAATGAAAGGCAGTAAAAGTGCGCACCGCATACAAATTAATTGAAAATCAGATAAACATATAAAATTCCAAATACAGTTATAAGTAATTATAACATTCAAACTATAATAATACGAGTATGTATAACAATGATATATAAAGCTTAATAAATAAAAACATATATTTGTATATAATAAATAATATATAAGTACATTTATATGTTTATATAAACGTTGAATATATTTACATCTATATGGAAAGGTTGTGTTCGATGACTCGTATTTTAAAAGTTGTGACTTAAAATACGAGTGAATTGAGTTCCATAACCTCCCTGCTTGACCTGTAAAAGAGTGAGTACAATTTTTACTTTTATGTTTGGGACATTTGGAATTGTGTACAAAAGAGAAGCCATCGCGTAAATAACGTGGAAAAGTTGGTTTATAGAGAATGTTGTAAAGAAGACATAAAATGTGATTATTTCTGAAAAGCGAATTGAAAGCCACTTAAGCCTTTTACGAAGGTTGGAAACGTGGTCCAAACCATCTTCCTTTTTTAAGTAGGTTAATCATAAACACTGTTTATGTTAAAAAGTTTTTTATGAGGCTTCAAATTTGTCTAATTTCATTTTAATGTATCTGGCGTACTAAAGGGAACACAGGAGTGATCTCAACACTTTTTTGTTCTTTTAGTTATATTTATATTTAATGCTGTTCATTTAACTCTTATTTAAATTTTAGGATGTAAATATTATAATCCTAATTTTTAATAACACAAACATTAAAAAATTACAAAAAACAACTTTTTTCAAACAAATTGGTAAATCCAGTACGATTTGATTATTGAGTATAATTTTATATCATATCTTTAAAAAGTATTAAGAGTTACAGAAAAATAACATTTTGATGAGAAAAACCTTCTCATTGATATTAAATCAATTAGTTTTAAGTAATGTTGTGAGTTCTTAATGAATGTATTGTTATAATCTGCTCAAAGTGCGCAAACCTATATTACGAATAACTATATTTAAAACTTAATATTTATAACCTTATAATATAATATAAAATATATAGGCCGCTTATTTTGAAAGTGGCCTAACTACATTTATCTTCAAATCGAGATATTTAAAGTTTTGCGTTTCAATGAATTTAAAAATATATGTACAGGATACTAATGATTTATTCTGCTCGAGCGTATTTAAAAATGTTAAATTTAAAGTTCCTGTTAAAGTAGTGGCAATTATTAAGTAAATACGTGCGTTTTCTTATCAAGAATGGAATTGGGCCACTTTCAAAATTAACAGCTAGATTCATTATAAAATTTGAAGGTGCCCAAGTCCATTCAACATAATTTAAGATGTTTCAAATTGAAAAAAAAATTACTGAATTTGTTTTACATATGTTGAAAACACTTCGGGAACATAATTTATGCACTTCAAAACATTTTTAATTTATTACAAAACATAGAAAATGACAAACATAAAGTTATTACAAAATAATTTACTATTCGCCTACATTTTGTGCGTGTGAAAGGGATTTGATAAAATCATGATGTTCTGGTGGTATGTATCATAACAGGTCATTTATGTCCTTAAATTTTGTTGTTGTAATTTGTCTAATATTTTTATACAATGGTGTCAATACAATATTTGGAACTTTCTTGTTCTACCCCGACGTGGTAATAAATTCAGGACCGAAATTTTCATTCTCATTTATTGATGTCTTACAGAAAATTTTATATGGTTCATTTCTAAAAAAAAAAGCATCCAACATATTCTTAGCCAGTTTACTGATTTTTCATCAGATTTCTTTACCCTTTTAAAAATTGCGTCTTCTAATATTTTTTTTGCTACAAAATCGTCCTGTCTCATTTCATTTATATTAAAATTATTACCCTTCCGTCAGTTTTTAATAATCTTGTCTTTACCCTTATCTTGGGGAACGAATAGTAAATTATTTAAGTAAGTAAGACGTTTAAATGGAGTTGGGGCATACATGGAGTAAATATGGTAACCGTCAAAAAGTTGAAAAATGGAGTTAGGTTATAAAATACTCTTGGGGCCGCATATTGCTCGAACAGCCCTTTTTTGCAGTTATCTGTTGCATTATTCTATAAAAGTTTGCCGTATGACATAACGTAGCTAAAGTAAACTATTCTAACTGCTTCAATTTTTGTCAACCGGCGGTTTCTATGAATCGCTTATGTCGCAGATCTAAGTCTTTTCGACAAATCACAGATATGAGAGTCTTATTGCAATTTTGCGTCTAAGTTTATGTCCAAAAAATTATAGAATTTACTAGACCCAGATTCTCATTATTTAATTGTACATGGTTTTTGATGTTTATTCATATTCATTGTGATTTTAAAACCATTTTGCTATGATTTTCATTGTGATGGTAACTTCGCAGGAAATTGTACACCTGCACAAATTTTCGAAAGCTATTTTTGTCATTCTTAAGCTTAAGTAATTTTATTAATTATAAGTCAGTATAAGTTTTAAATTTAAGCTAGGTTAATAAGTTCACTAGCTTTTTCATAGCCTCGAAGTGACGGTGAGAAATTGCCATCATGAGGTTGTACTCTATAAGATTTCTATCGGAAGTATCTCCGGCCCGTCTAATGAATCTCACAATGGCGCCTTCGTACGATATCCGTGTCGTACGTATCTACGTATCTCTTCTTGTGTGTCTAGATATAGCCACCACTGCGTGTGGGACACTTGTCAGGTACAATTTTGGTTTGGATTTGGTTTGTATGATGATTACCGATCGTATATTATTCCCTGAGCTTCGTTGATTGTGAGAATGCGCGAGTTTTCCCCTTTTGCGTACCCTAGGTTTGTAAAGTCCGCTTTTTCAGTCTGTGTGTGGGCCAGGTACAAGGTATTAGGGAAATGAGCTTCGATGGTAGCACCCGTAAATCTAGCTGTTCTCAGAGAGCGAGTCAATGAATGGGCTAAGTATATGCCCTTGTATACCTCGTTTAGAGCATAGCTTACGTCCAGGGGATATCGGTAGGTTCTTAAGAGCTCTTGACTAATAGACGTCACGATGTATGGGTTATTGTATTTCATTTGGAACAGATTTAGCCGGTCAATATAAGGAATCTGGTTTGTGTCTCCGAGTAGTGTGACTGCCTCGGCCTCTGTTAGTCGGGTCGCCATTATGATCGCACCGAAATGGTTCATCAAGGCCTCGTCAACGATAAGTCGTTCAGGCTTGTCTTTAACGCCATTTATTAATATAGAAATGATCGTTCGGACTTTGGTCTTCGCGTCCTTTTGAAAACTGAGTTTTAATGCTGCCTCAGTCGTCGTCGTTGCTATCAAGTCACGGGCAAATACGAAGTTGTTTACTACCCAAGTCGATGTTCCACATCCAGGAATGCCGTTGACCCATTGGAAATTTCACGTTTCCCATTCTTCCCACGGCCTTGCTTTATCCTCTACGGTTTTAGCCATTTGGACGATGTTATCTTCCAGCGAGACCGCCATGCAACGGGCTACCACGAGTATTGAGTCTTCGGCGGGTGTTAAATAAATACTTGAGCGGTCCAGTTTCTCCTTTGGGGGTTTCAATTATTTTAATGAATCCATTTTGTGTGTGTGTGTTGTGTTGTTGAAAATGACGGCTTTTTCTTCCCTGAGTAAAGAAAGAGTATTTTATAAATGTAAACATTTGCAAGCATAGATAAAGGATTTTATATTTTTTTACTTTTACTATGATTAGTTTCTGCGTTAATAATATTAAGTCAACATCAAACACAGAAGTTTCAAAAGTAATCGAACTATTCAAAAACATCGGCTTTAGGTGGTAGAGCCTAGCTGTAGTTATTTAACTGCAACTCGTATTGGGCTGATTCGACCGGGGAAGTACCACCTACTCACAAAAGACCGACGTGTAGTAACCAACTTCATTTGGTTATGTTTCGTCGGTGAGTGAGAGAAACCGGAAGCTCAACTCACGGCCCACCCACCCACTGAGGTGGGCAAAGTATCGCCTTTTGTGTTTTTTGAGGGCAAACGACGAGTCTCTAGTTCTCTAAATGTGGACTTTTGTAAAATCCGGGGACTTTATTCCAACTTGAACACCGTCCACTATCATCTAGAGACGGCGCAGCCGGCCTT
The DNA here is from genome assembly GCA_918358695.1 of Melinaea menophilus ssp. n. AW-2005. Classification (NCBI taxonomy): domain Eukaryota; kingdom Metazoa; phylum Arthropoda; class Insecta; order Lepidoptera; family Nymphalidae; genus Melinaea; species Melinaea menophilus. The sequence continues at coordinate 18,336,279 of OU911048.1, forward strand.
GTTGTTTCTGACGGAGACTCAGATATCTCAACCTAGCGACACAGCGCATCTGTCATACCCCGGGTATAAACTAGATTACCATTTTATACCACACGCTGGGATGTCTGTGTTCGTAAGGGAGGTTATCTGCTACCGTCGCCTGCGGAATGCATTGCGTAGAGACGTCGATTCTTTGTGCGTCTTCTACCGCATTTACAACGGGGACTGTTCTGAAGAAATATTTGATCTGATGCCTACCGCCGAATTTCACTACCTCACAGTTCGCCATCGCCTCCTTTATCATCCATACCAACTGGACGCGTGGCGATCTTCAACTGTGCGGTTTTCAAGGACTTTTTTCCCACGCACCACTCAAATGTGGAACGAACTTCCTTCGGCGGTCATTCCAGATCGATACGACATGGGTACCTTCAAAAAAAGCATATATTCCTTTCTCCAAGGCCGGCAATATATAGTAACCAATAAAATAAGTTGTAAGTGCTGTTACAAGTATTATTTAAAACAAATCTTAACAGTAAGTAATGGATAATATTATTATTATGTGAAATAAATAAGGCAATCGAGTAAATAGTATTGTATTTTTTCTATTAATAAAAAAAAACGCCGACCAAGTAGATATAATAAGTTTATAATAAATTTGATGTAGCCAAACTTTGAGGACTTCGTCTGTCCCACCCCCTCCCAACATATGTAAGTGTATGTTTGTGTAAGTGTATGTGTGTGTATGTCTCAATAAATACCAACACGTTACAAACAATATAATATATCACAACGGTACAAATTACATACCAACTGTCAGTAGCAAACAAAATTGAACCCTAACCTCGTACGCTTAAAAACGAATGTGAAAATTTATTTTATAAGAAAAGTTCAGTGATTAAACCATCAACGTGTAGGTAAATATCGTCTATTTATCAACCCATTATTTTGTCCGCAGTTCGTTTACTCTTCCATCATTGTGTAACGTTAGTGGATATAAACTCAACCATACATATATATGGACAATTATTGACAAACAACAAAACATTCTTGCTAAAGACTATTTTTATTATAAATGATAAATTAAAATTTATTAATAGATGTAGTATAGACAGTTGATGGTGACTTTATCTGGTCTGTCTTCAAATTATTAGCTATCTTTTATCACCTAAAATTATAAAAAGAAATAAAACTCTTTAGACTTTATAATCCTTTTACTATAACTATCTTAAGCAATACTTGTTTTATTTTTATATAAGTTTAGTAAAAAAAATATTAAAATATTATAATATTACCTAGATATATATATCTGTGGATCCATGTTTTATGTAGCACGTTATATATAACATGCTATATAAAACATACATACACATTACATAGATACAAAAAACCTGTCAGTTTATCATAATTGGACACCTATTTTATTGTCCCATATTTATCCTAATAATTATATCTCATTTTATACGTAGCTTATTTGAAGGGAAGTCATCCATCGTCTTTAAAAATAAAGTAAATTAAAAATAAAGTAAAGTATTTAATGCGCAAACATAATTAACCTGCAGTGCTACAAAGATTTACAGGTACGCTACAGAGGAGAACTTATTAAGCAGACAGTAGTGGTATAAAGTAAGGCTGAATCTCCATAATTTATGTCAGTGCCGCGCTCATAAAGAAGGATCCAATCATATGCTGATGTTAATACGGGGCTTTGTGTATGGCATCGTGTATTTACATGGAGAGGTAATGGAGAGGCTTACGTTGTAGCAATGATTTTGTGATTTTGAAATCTGATATACAGGCAAGAGTATAAAGATTTTGAATGTGATTGCTGAAAATTTTTATTACAGTAATGCCTAAATATGTTTTTATTTCACTTTATTTATACTAGTATTAAAATAAAAAAAAAAAAAAAAAAAAATTCTTTCAAATGTTGAAAGCTTATTTTTCAGCGGATAATATAGGCCAATTTTATGCAGATTTTTCCACAGGTTCAGAATCTACGCCAGTCAAACTAATATCATTTAGAGAAAAAGCAGTCAACGAAAAGAATAGACTAGAATAAACATACAATAATAGTGGTATATATATTGCCTCGTAGTCTTAATTTTTAGTTGGAGGGTGTCATAAAAAATAGACTCTTCTGACACTCCTGTTGGAAGTAGTTGGTATTGATTCAGGGTGGAAAAGATATAAATAACTATATAAATATGAGAATGTGTTTAAATTAGTTTGTTGTTATCTGATCAATCCATAATAGTAAACGAAATTTAGAAATAAATAACTAGTTTATAAAAAATAATACAATGTGCGGTTTTGGATTATTTAAAATAGAGTGTAGCGTTGTCTGGGACAAGAGTTAAAGACTTTATATAATTAATTCCACATTATGTGAAAAATATTACAATTTTCAATTGAGTTACAATTTCTTATGAGAGTATTGATAACTGTCAAATAAACTAAATAAGAAATAATTCTATAATGAAAAAAAACCTAAATTAAAAAGATAAGACATATGGTATTTGTAAAGTAAATAAAGCGATCCATTGAAAAAACAAAATTCTTACGAGTACAATTATTTTAAATTAAATGTATGCCTCTTTCAGCATATGTTCTTGCGCACGAGGGTTATGACGTATGGCTTGCAAACGCTAATTATGAAAGTCACAGCCGAAGAATGCAAAAAAAACCAAGATTACTTTTAATTATATTTAATTAAATTATTACAATATATTAATTATTACTAAGAGATGACAATTGTTCGAAGAATGAACGAAAAGTGATTTATTAAATTACTAAATTACGAAAGAAACATCGGTCACGTCCGGTGTTCAGTGGTGGTGGTGGTTTGCAGCGTAAGCAATACGCCCGGGGTCAATCGGTGGCACTGGAAGTGTTGCAACAGCCTGCTGCTTCAGCGATCTGCCTCGTGTCCGTTGGTGGCTACGTGTGACCCCAATAATGATGAAATACCTAGCTAGCAGTTACTAAGCTAGGTGCGAATGTAACTCCTCCCCCCGAAGATCAGCGACTAATCGAGAACATTGGTTGAGAGGGTCGCTGAGATCTTTCTATGATCTACTTTTATGTGCCTGGGACTGGTGATCTTTGGAGTTGGGATAGCATATATTATTTCAGGCATTTCAATCTTAGTTTCTTCGGCTTGAATTGTCTCGCTGGTACCTCCGGCTCGTAGCTTCCACACGTCCTTTTATGCGGTTATCTGAATTAAAAATTGACAGTTCAGATGTCCTTAATCCACAATTGGTTGGTATCACAGCTAAATAACTGCCCTGAAGAGTTTGATATCGTTCTTGTCTACAGGTTATCTTGATTTTCGTCGGGACTGGAAAGTTAATCGTGTAATGCATGTTGTCAAGTTCTTCAATGGCTGCATTTTTTAAAACGACTGGAGTCTGGTTACAGGAGCTGCTTATTTCCTGCTGGGTGATAAGCAGTTGCACGCAGTCAAGTCTACCCTGGATGCTGTAATATGGCTTAGACTCACAGAGAAACCATGAATTTAACTTCGGACATTCAGTCTCCATGTACCTAGAGTCATTTCCAGAGATTGCTATATAGGGTGAGGTAGGTATTAGGACTTCGTTATGTTTGTTGGGAACTATGGATAATTTATAAAGGTTATAATTGTTCAGATTGGCAATGGGAACTTTGATAACTATGACGATCTGTTTCTCTACGTAAAAGTATCCTAATTTTATTACCTCAAAGAAATTTCTATAATCTAAATCTAAGACTTCATCTTTTAAATATAAAGTCTTAATCTTAAATAATATATTTTTTACTTCATCTAAATTAACTATAGTATAGGATGTGCTCGATGCACGAATAAAAGCTAAATTATTTTCTAATTTTCTAAGCTCGTTAGCCAAATTTTCAATATTATCTTCTAAGATTAAAAGATACTGGGTTAAATGAGCGTATTTAACTAAGTCTATTTCCCTATTGCTATTACTTTCCATAATTAAATTGACCATTCTATAAATCCTACTCTGATTAAACACTAATTTATCTAAGATTTTAGTACTTTCAGTGGTCCATTCTTTATTTAAAGTTATATGATTATTTAACTCGTTTTCTAATATTTGTTCATTATTCTGAAGGTTTTTTATGGCATTATCGTACTTAATGGCATCAGAATAATCTAGATTGCCAGAAATGCTTTTAATCACGGTGCCGAGTCCATCAATTAGACCTCTTTTATAACGTCTTGGTTCTAGCATCCGTAACTGGTCAGAAATTTCACTAAGTTTTGTGGTAAGGTGTTTTAAATGTGGGTCAAAATATGATAAAGTTTTATTATTTAATAGGGGCCAAAAGTCTAGAATTTGTTGTTTAACTAACTTAACTCGGAGATGAATGACATTTAGGTCGATATAATTTAGGAAAGAGTGATAATGGGAAATTAACTTAGATGGTCCTAATTTAAAGGGAAGTAATCCGGGTCCATTGTCTAGTGAGTCAATTATCACGTCTTGTCCTAACGTCCAGTGAAGTAACAGCGTCAGTAGTAGTGTCCTGTAACAATGTAGAGTCTTTAGAGCTACGCTTAAGGCGTGATTTGGCTACAGGTCCACGTCTCTTTTTAGTATATATGTGGATGGGCAGATCAGCCAGAACCGTATCTTGAGTATATCGTGGGGCTAATTTCTGTCGGGTAGCCATAGGATTTCGCACGAATACTTGTTGGTCGGGAGTGTAATCTTTTTCGGGTTCTCTATTTTTGTTCCTATTTTCCGTCAGTTGAGTTCGGTCGTGTAAGGCGGTCTCGTTAATTAGGTCGTAAACGTAGTTCATTCGTGTCTTATGGTCTTGGGAGTATTGTTGTAAGAGGTGTTGAGTCATGTCAATATCTAACGGGTCTCGTGGATCAAAATGACCTGTTATAATATCTAGGGGTCTACATTTAGTAAAACTATGGATTGAACTATTGTACGCTAATAACGCATAGGGCATCAGATTAACGACGGGTTCACTACGTTTTTCTAATTTTAGGATCCTAAGATGTTCTAAAATTGTTGAATGGAACCGTTCTATCATACCATTATCGTTTGGGGTGTAAGCAAGAGTTTTGTGATGTTGTATTTTATGGATTCTAGTAAATTCTGAGAATATTTGATTCATAAATTCACGACCTTGATCTGTAACTATTGTGAGAGGCATGCCATGATGAGTACTAAATGTTAATAACGATTGTACTACGCTTAACGCTGTGCTATCCTTAAGATGATACGCTTGAGCATATTTAGAAAATGAATCTATTATAGTTAAATATTTCTCATTTTGGGCAGTGAAGAGATCAAGGTGGACTATTTCAAACGGCTTTGAAGGAGGTGGTACAACAGAAAATCTTTGTTTTATGGGATTGCGGTCGTACTTAGCTTGACCGCAAATGCTGCATTCATTAATATATTTGGCGATTGATTCTTTTTGTTTAGGCCAATAATATCTAGAAGAAAGGGCTAGATAACATTCAGTAACTCCACGGTGGTTGGTTTTACCCTCGTGATATTTTTGTATAATTTCTTGTTGCTGTAAATACTCTTTTACGTTTTCTAGTTCGGTTTTTGTTAGAACTAGATTCATGGCAGAGCTCTTAAACTTGTCCTGAATTAATGGGATGATTTTATACATGGCTAGAGCGGGATGTATTATAATTCCAGTTTTAACTTTGGGCTTCACGAATTCTTTAACTGCGTTTATGACATCGGTTTCGAGGTTGGATTCGGATAGTTGGATAGTAGTTCTAGTGTGAGTCTCAAAGGGCTTGGTTGTAGTCGGTCGTTTCTTTATGTCACCTACTAATACAAAACAGATTTGACGGTTAAATTTATTAAGAGGATCGTCAGTTATTGGGATTTCTAGAATAGGGTTCTCTACACTTGTATGAGCGGTCACAGTAGATGAATCTGATAGAGATGGAGGTCGCTCAGATGCATTTACTACAATGGAACTAGTATCTTCATTATTTATTTCCACACGAGATAAAGCATCGGCGTTGGTGTTATTTTTGCCTTGCTTGTACACTACAGTGAAATTATATTCGCTTAATTTAAGCTTCCAACGTGTAAGTCTCGAACCAGGTTCTTTTAGGCTCATTACCCATTGCAAGGGCTTATGGTCGGTAACAATTAGGAATTTTCTGCCAAAAAGGTAGGGTCGAAAATACTTAGTTGCCCAAACTATAGCCAATAGTTCTTTTTCTATTGTACTATAGTTAATTTCATTTGAATTTAGAGTTCGTGATGCATAAGCTATGGGTTTATCTGTTCCTACTGAACCCTGTGAAAGGATAGCTCCTATCGCGAAATTGGATGCATCTGTGGTAAGGACGAAGTCTTTCGTAAAGTCAGGATATTGTAGGATAGGGTCATTAGTTAGTAAGGTTTTACATTTCTCAAAACAGTCAATATAGTCAGTGTCATGTATTCTTATCTTTGATCCTTTCTTCAAACATTGTGTCATTGGTTTCGTAATACGAGCAAAGTCTGGTATGAACTTCCTATAATATCCTAATAAACCAAGGTAACGCTTGATTTCGGTTGCAGTCTTGGGTATGGGAAATTTTTGGATAGCGGTGATCTTATCTGGATTTGGTTTAATACCATCCTTGCTAATAATATGACCTAAGTACGATGTTTCTAATTTAAGAAACTCGGACTTATCCATTTGAATTTTGAAGTTACTTTCCCGTAATTTTTTAAAAACTTTTTCTAAATTAACCATGTGCTCTTGTAAGGAAACGCTGAATACGATAATGTCATCTAAATAGACCAGACATACAGAGTTTTGAAGATCTCTTAGAACATTATCCATGACTCGTTGAAAGGTCGATGGAGAATTTTTTAATCCCATGGGCATTCTCAAAAATTCAAAGTGCCCATGCTCAACGTTAAAAGCCGTCTTGTGAACGTCTTCTGGATTCATTTCAACTTGATAGAATCCGCTAGCAAGGTCAAGGGTCGTAAAATAATGACAATTACCTAATTTGTCTAATACGTCATTAATATTAGGGATAGGGTATTTATCATCAACAGTCTTTTCATTAACCTTCCTAAAGTCAATTACAATCCGCCATTTGACTTTTCCAGACGCATCAGCCTTCTTGGGGACTACCCAGATAGGAGAGCTCCATGCTGATTGAGATGGACGAATGATACCTTGCTCTAACATCTTTGATATTTGATCTTGAACTTCCTGTCTGTGAACGAACGGGTATCTATAGCTTTTAGTATAGACAGGCAATTCATCCGTAGTACGAATGCTATGTTTGATTGTATTGGTGAAAGTTAAAGGTTCACCTTCGATGTGGAAGACATCAGCGTATTGAGCACATAAAGATTCTAAATTAGCGCGCTCTTCAGGATTCAAATGGTCCGTACGAAGACGCGAACATACTTCAGTAGCGCGATCGTTACGCTGTACTTTACGACTGCTTTGGATGTTAAATAATTCTGCACAAACCGGTTTATCCATAGAAAATACTATGTCGTATCGACTAGGATTAAAAACTTCTACAAAACCTCGGTTATTCTTAACTGTAGTAATACAGTCGCGTATATGACAATTAGATAAAATTTGTTCAGGTACTAAAACATCTCCTTCATGAAAGTTAATCGGAACACTAATTAATTTAGATGAATTTGCCGGTATTATATCCTCATATAAATTACAATTCCTAGAATCGTACAATCGTAATGGAATAGAAGACTGTCTTGTAACTAAAATTTTATTTTTTAAATCAATACTGGACTCAAGTTTCTCCAATAGATCGTAACCAATTAATCCATCGAAATAATCGTGGAATTTATAAATGAATAAAGTGATGTCGGTTCTTTCTTTGAACTCAGGAAAACAAGGTAAGGTTATTGAAAAATCGCTTCTAGTAGTTGCATGAATATTAGTGACTTCAAAGGGGTCAAACTTACATGGGATGTGTGAAAAATATTTATTGACTGAATCGGGGCTTAAAAAGGATTGGTTCGCACCCGTATCAATTAATAACTTAAGAGGAGGGTTTGCAATTTGGATATAAGGTAGTTGGCGTTGCGTCTGTAAATTAATTTCTATTTTGGTTTTTCTGATTTCGAGGGTTTCTGAAAATCCTCGCTGATGGGAGAGTCTTCGCTGGGTGGCTCTTCAACGTAATAGTGACTAGGCTCATAGTGGCTTTGCTCATATACGGGGTCAGGAATCGGTTGAAGTTCATAGTAGTCGGGGTAATAGTGCTCATTATAATAATTATAGTAATCACTATAACCATCATAATCACATTGTGGGGAGTAACACTCGTTAAAATTCATTTCTCTAGTCTTAAAGTAATTTGACGGGGGTGGATTCCCGTGTTTAGTCCAGTCGTGTTGAGGTCGCGATGGGATAGGTTTCGTTACGTAGTGACTTACGCCACTCATAGGTCGGGGACCTAAATTATGAGAAGGCTGGTATCCTGTCCTAGGCTGGGGTATTTTAAACACATTACTCTGTGGTCTGTAATTAGGTGGGGGTGCACTTAACATTTTCTGTGTTCTAGTAGGACCATGATTATGAGGAGCTTGGGGCGTCCAGATTGGCATTGGCCTCGGTGGTGGCATATTTAATTGACGCGAGGGGCTTGGCAAATTTAGGGGTGGTATATTAGATGCACGCGCGGGTAGCATAACGAAAGGTGGCTGAGAACTGAAAGGATGTTTGTGTGAATTAAATGAAGATGTTAATTGCGGTTTCCTCTCGGGCAAGTGATCATTCCGCTGCTGTAGGTACAACGTGTTCATTTCTTCATGAACATACTCTAAAGCCTTTTCAATACTTTCAGGTCGCATACACCGTATTTGAGATCCAATTGGGTCACGGAGACCACGCAAATATGCCTGAAGGGTTAATTTTTTATACAAGGAACGCTTGGATTCAATAGTACTTGGTACGGTTTCATGTAAACTAATATATGTCATAATCGTACTAAAAAGATTTTGACATTTCTCGTAAAATTCCTGTGGAGTTAAAGAGCCTTGTGTCATAAGAACCAAATCGTTATAAAGAGATGTCTCATCGCGATGATCTGCAAAATTATTTATGAGAGCACTACGAATGCCGTTCCAGGTCTCTGGGATCCCATTGGAATTTATTGTACGCGCCGCGGGCCCAGTGATTTTATTTAGTATACCATTTAATAAAGCTAAATTGCTTAGTCCGTAAGCAGGGTCGTTTCTAATATACTGCTCAACTAATTGATCGCAAAGATGAATAAAACGCGTTAAAACGTTCGGGTTACCGTCAAACTCTGGTACTAATCTAAGCGCCTTGAAAATACTATCTACTAGGGCGTCACACATCTTGAAATAAACTAATTCGTTACTTTCTAAAGTTATATTTAAATTTCTATTAGAATCTAAATGCGATACTCTAGAATTTCTAGCTAACCTAGGGGTCCGCAATTGCCTTGGATGGAAAATTTTGGAAATTAATTGTAAGGAAATAAATTAAAACAAAGGAATAGCAAGTCTAGATAGATCTAGATACTCACATATGCATAATTGGTTTCTCTGCGTGTATCGATGTCTGGATACTTCTTGGCTGCGATTGTAGATTCTTGATAACTGCTGCGGTCCTTGCTTGATGCACTGACTCTAATTTTAACAGTTATCCTACCGACTGCGCCAATTATGAAAGTCACAGCCGAAGAATGCAAAAAAAACCAAGATTACTTTTAATTATATTTAATTAAATTATTACAATATATTAATTATTACTAAGAGATGACAATTGTTCGAAGAATGAACGAAAAGTGATTTATTAAATTACTAAATTACGAAAGAAACATCGGTCACGTCCGGTGTTCAGTGGTGGTGGTGGTTTGCAGCGTAAGCAATACGCCCGGGGTCAATCGGTGGCACTGGAAGTGTTGCAACAGCCTGCTGCTTCAGCGATCTGCCTCGTGTCCGTTGGTGGCTACGTGTGACCCCAATAATGATGAAATACCTAGCTAGCAGTTACTAAGCTAGGTGCGAATGTAACTCGCTCTTTGTAGGTTCGCCATGCTCGGCGCCGTGAAGGTGGAGAACTTCAACTCGTATACTACTATATTTGCAATTTCGTAGATGTCGTTGTCGATACTTTGTTGTACTTTGATTTATAAGAGTGGTAATAAAATTTTGACTACCAAATTCAACCCAATACAAGCAACAAAAAATATTTTTCTAATATATTAGTCATCTCTCTTTCTGTATTTTCATAGTAATATCTCTCTCTTTTAGGGTTATTAACATATAGTTATAAGTAAAATATTCATTCTCTAAATTCAATCTCTAAAAATATTATACATATATAAATCGATACGATAGGTTTCTACTATCAGTTCTGCTAGATTTCTAACGGAAAAATATATCTTTGAAAGAATGACAGTGAGACATTCTTATTGATACACACAAATCCAACCACCACTACATACAAATACAATGTTGTACCTTCACATCCGGTTCATTTTTTTGAATTACCTTAGATTTCAGTACATATTAGTGATTCTTAAAATATGAAATCTATAAAACTGGACTATGCACTTGTCAAATTCTCGTATTTGTTCTCCCTAAAACATAAGATTACATACTCGACTCTCATGATCCACTGAAATTATTATATTTGAATATTCATAAACTGTTTGTTTGAGAGTACCTTGTTATTGACTTAAGCAGAATGTTTGAAGGAAATGTTTTTTTTTTGGGGTAATAAATTTTGCTACCTCAAATGTTCTGCGTAAAAATTGTAGTGTGGTCTTTATTAGAAATGACATTACTTTAACATTATAATATAATCCGATTGTTGTTGAAGAAAACTATTTAATTATAAAATAAGAAAACTATTTAATAAGAAAACTATTAAAATAGCAAATTATTTGGGAATTAGAAACCCACGACGGTGATGTTAATATAAACATTACCCCAAATAACAAAGACCTACACAAATATCATTTCGCACTTTATGATACCTACTCACGTGATGCCCACACGCGGACAATCTGTTTAAATCTTAAAAGTATTAAATCCTGTAAAGTCAGTTATTGATTCTTGTATTAGTAATATATTGGGCACGAAATTTTTGATCTAAAAATGTATGTAAGTGATGATAAAACAAATTAAAAAATCGTAATACATAACCTAATAAAGTTTTAGACTAGTCGATAACAATTGATTTTTTTTATTATTCTATTACACAGGCTTTAAAATCTAGTACAAATCTTGTATATGCCACACGAAATATGAAAGGTTAAATTTGCACAAATAGGTTTCTTTGAATATCTTGTTACATTCGAATTTTAAGTTCCTAATTAGAAAAAGACATCTAAAATTATAGAAGTTATGTGTTATAAGATCGATGTAGCACTGTCTGTAAAATGACGGTTTTATCATGTATTTTCATCTATAGATTATTATTTCATCAGTTTAATTTTTTATTTATTTTTCTTATAAACCAGAATAAACAAGGTCAAAATATAATAATAACAGATTATTAAAATTAACTTTTAAGCCTTATTTAACATCATCATCATCATGCAGTCAGTTTAATTTGTTTCTGTAAAAATAAGAAAACAGAGAAAAGTAAAATGTTTTCGCCACTGACTCAGAGAGATTAATGGGCAGTCATAAATTAAGGATGAATTGCAAGCAGAAAGGTAAGCAAGGGAAGTCAAAAGCACTTTGTCTAACTGACGTTTATATGCGGCTGGATTTGTTGAAGTGGTTGTAACACCTTCCTTTGTTTAAAGATTTATCTTAAAGTACATAAGGTTAAGTTTCAGAGTAGATTATAACACCTAATTTGTTAAAAATTGTTATATTAATAGTATTAGAATATTAATTGTGTTTTATGCGTAATGTTAGTTATCAACAGCTTGTCCAATATTAACGAAGATCATAAAACATAACTAATCATTATTTTTTTGAGATAACAGAAAGAATATAAGTATATTTCTTAGTCTCAAGTTGCTCAAAGAAATTGCGATAATTAATTCAAATCTATTCAGAAATAAATTCAATACAACCTCTTCATAACTTGCATATTTTTTATGTCGCCGTATTGTAAAGCTAATACAGAAGCGAGTGGTACAAACTTTGTTAAAATTTGAGGTTTCTTATTACAATATTGTAATGTTGTAGTTCTATTTGTTATCCATCGCAGTCGTACCAGCAAGGTTTCAGAGTAACATATTTCTAACTTTTAAAATCAATATTCTGTTATCAATGACTGTGTTTTATAAAGTTAGATATGATATACTGATATACTGCACATTATATACTGTGTAGTACTGATATCATTACATACTAGATAACAGCTTACACATGTTAAAAAAAATACCTTAAGATTAAGAAACCTATAAAAAGCGAACCAGTTAAATATATTATAATAAATCTTATATAATGTTGTTCAATAATATCAATAAATACTTTTTTTTTTTTCAAAATTTCACCTTCGTAATCGCCTTTTTTTAGTTAGCTTTATTTAATGATATGTAATATTTATACACTGTAACAATAAAACTTCAAACCGTTTGACGGTTAATATATGGAACACCAATGTCTAAAACAATATGAATGTGATTTTTTATATATGTTTTTAAATATTTTCAGATGAAAGTCTGCTTGAGTGACTATTGTTGTATTATTTGTGCTAGTAGTGGAAATGACATAGTAATAATTACCAACATAATCCCCTTCAACTATTTCAAACTCAGACTTTTAAAGTGAATAATCTTGTCGAAATAAATTTAAAATGCAATTAATTAATCACAAACACGACGGTAAAAATATGTAAATAATGACTGAAAAAAAAAATTGTTGAATATATTTGTTTTTCTAGATACGATACAAAATTTCAATACAGTTCTAATTTATCTCGTATACCGTAATTTACAGGAAACTAAATGAACTAGAGAGCAAATTTGTTACAGAGATCATATATTTGCAAAGTCCGTACTTTGCGAACACCAGCTAGCAATATTATTTTAATACTTTATTTTTTATATATTATTATTTTATTATTATTATTTAGCTTCACGCCATATCCCTTGCGGGGTAGCCAGAGACGACGTAGCGCCAAACGCGATGGTCCCTGCATACCTCTTTCGCCTCGGCCACAGACATCAACCTCTTCATACATGCTCTCCGGGGGGTCCTCATGCTTTTTACGTGACCTTCCTCCAGTATCATGGATACAGTGTTTTCGAAGGTCACTCGAGGCCTCCCCCTTTCTCTCTTACTGCTCACTTTTCCTGTATAATTCTTTTTAACCATTTTTTCATCACTCATTCGTTCGACGTGCCCAACCCACCTGAGCACGTTCTTCTTCATTCTCACCTTGACATCTTCGCTAGTACCTGCCATTCTGTGGATCTCTTCATTGCGGATTCGGTCAGCTAGACTGACTCCGCATATTCTGCGAAGGGATCGCATCTCCACAGTATTCATCTTTCTTACTTTCTCCTTCTTTGTTACCCACGTTTGGCTGCCGTATAACAGCGTCGGTAGCAAAACCGCGTTGTGTACAGCTAAACGTGCAACTATGCTGACGTTTCGCCTTCTCAACAATGCAACCAAAGCACCGTTGACTCTGTTACCGGCAGCAATACGCCTTTCCACATCCATTTCGTATCTTCCGTCTCTGCTAAACATACTTCCCAAATATACCACTTCATTCACTTATTCTATTATCTTACCATTCACGTTGATCTTACATTCTGTTCTTTCTTCATTTCTTTCAAATATCAGAACCTTCGTCTTATCTACATTCAGGTTTAGACCATTATTTTCACACCCCTCTTTCAGAGTGGTGACCAATGCCTGTAAATCTATTTATATTATCTGATCACCTTGGCAGTAACTTTTTCTGCTCCCGCAGCTTTACCACATTTCAGGCTTGGTATCGCGCTCTCCACTTTTTCCAAACTGATTTCACCATCGGCTACATCGGGACTTAGCATTTTGCTGTTACTAGAGGCCGAGGCGTCCTTACATTCATACGTCTCCTTGTAGAATTCCGCCCACCGCTGCAAAACGTGTTTGCTTGGTTAAAATTTCACCGCTCTTCGAAAACACCCCTTTCATTCTACAAGTTACCAAACAACCCCGGGAATCACCAACTTCTCGCCAGAAAAGCTTCGTGTTTCCAGGAAGTTGTTCGTCAACCTACGCTACGCTAGCTAGCCACGCCAACACTAGCTACGCCAACCTGCAAACAGACTTCATATTCTAGCAACGACTAGATAATAGTCCGTTCCCAGATCAGCACCCCTAAACATTCTCGTGTTCATAACTTGGCTTCGAATACGCTGATCCACTAGGAATAAATCAATTATACTTCTTTCTTCCGCTCGCTCCCATGTGTACATGTGAATTCGTTTGTGATCAAACATCGTGTTTGCCACATACAAACTTCTCTCCTTACAAGACTCCAAAATAAGCTTTCCAGCCTCATTTACTCTCTTGTCACCGTACTTGCTTAGCACGCTTTCGTAACCACTTCGCGCGGTTCCAACCCATCCATTCATATCTCCACATACTATCAACTTTTCATTATCTCTGACACTACTTAGAACATCCCTGACACTCTCCCAAAACTCCTCAAGCTCGCTCACCGGAGCTGAGGATACTGGCGCATAAATGGCCAACAAGAATACTCTTGTTATCCCCAGCTTAAAGCGAACCCAAAGAAGCTTCGGGTTGATCGCGTTGTATTCTACCATTGCATTAACCATTCGAGAGGACAACAACACACCTACACCTTGGCAACCTCGCTCACCCTCTGGAACCCCAGCCCAGAAAACGACCCGGTTGCTAGGCAAATCGGTCGCATCATTGCCTTTTCGTTTGGTCTCAGACACACAAATAACATCCAGATCTTTGTCATCCATCACATCTAATAATTCATTCATCTTCTGTTCCATTCCTCCGTTTACATTCCACGTAGCTATTTGTAGCTCCGTCCTCCACCTCCCGCCGTTTGGAACATGGCGTGTTGATTGGCGGTCTCCAACGCCGAATATTATAATATACGCATGTTATAAAAAAAAAGAGCAAATGAATCGCTACTTTTATTTAGTAAAACATTTAATTTAAAAATTGTAGCTGAGTTTTATCCTATGATTTAGACAGTTCTTTCTAAATGAAGTGTCAAAATAAAAATAGATAATGTTATTCAAGTCTAACTGTCAATAACAAATAATTTGATAATTGAAAAATCTGGCTATTATAGAATAGTTATTATTTACCATAAGTAGTAAGGTATAAGCATCGCAATATCATAAGCAAGAACTAAATCCATTTGAAAGCAAAAAAATATACACAGTCAAGCGTTCCTTTCTTTGTACAGTTCCAATACAAAGAGTTAATTCACCCATGAGTCATCAAAACACCATCGTTAGCATTCCACGCCTGAAAATTTCTCGCTGCTCATCATTAAATTATCAACTTGATTTTGTACCTTATTATCAAATTATAATTTTACATAAATAATAGACCAGTTACTCTTTTACCCAGAACTAACATCAAACAAGTGTCATATTTTGACAATAACTTTATTATACTTGCTTTCCATACATGTACACAAATATGAAATACAAACAAATATTTAATGATCGTCAATTGAACTCATCCCATCCACTTAGATATTTTCCACATTACATAGCTGTAAAATGGATAAATAAATTGTTTATGTAATAAAAAATAAAATATAACTTATATAGTAGTTGAATATGTGTATAGAAAAACAGAAAACCTTACACATAGCGCTCAGTTCATTTGGTCGGTTATTCACTAGAAGTCACTGATTCTTTACACCATTTTTGTATAAAACTAAACTTTACATAATTATAACGTTAAAACCAGTGTATTCAGCTAAAAAAGACAGTCTTGTTATGTCGTCAGTCGTCTGAAAATAAATTATCCATTTATTTTTCCAATGTTTTTTTCGCAACAAATCTACTAACATTTGCATGATTAACAAAGTAAGAAAAATTTGCTAATATAGTGCAATTAACAAGTTATTGAAGATTTGACTAAAATATTTAAATAGTTTCATGAGCGCTGGCTTCGACTAAAGTAATATTGAAAGAAATCTGTTGCACAAATTAATGTTTTTATTGCATGATACATTGAAATATCCAAATAAATATTTTAAGAGTCACTGCGATAATTGATTTAATTTTTATTATTTATTGTATAACTTTTAAGAAACATTAGACATTGCATTAACTTTACTTTCATTAAAAAACAATGCACTATATTAGATAATTAAACAAAATGTTTACGCAATAATATATATAAAGTCTAACATATTTACAATCAACGAGTAATCCAATGTGTTTTAAAAGTGTTGTAGAAAATACCTAAATGAAATATACTTTTGAAATGAACAAAAGCAACAAAATATATATTGGTATTTATTAAAATTCTTGAATAGATTATATAATATATAATATTATAGATTATATAATATATATAATATATAATATTGAATAGATTATATAATATATTTAATTGAGCGAAGCGAACGAAGTGAGCAGAGCGTTTTACTGGAGACTTTTTGCATTCTTTGTCACGAATTGGCTCAAAAACTACTTGACGGAAAATTATGAAACTTTGCAAACAAAAAGACACACATTAGGTGATAATTTAAAAAAAAAAATTTTGAAAAATGTCCAAAAAATTTTTTTTTTTTTTAATATCATGTCAAAAAACTGATAACCCATTGAAGTCAATGGGAAACGATGAGTGAATACAGTGGGCTCGCTTCACTCAATATGCAAACGGCACCCAAGATTTCGCGAGCGCAGCGAGTCGAAATTGAGGGTATGTCGGCGCCCCTAGTATATATTATGATCACTATTTTATATATAATATATAAAATAGTGATCATAAAAGGTTTTAATTTAAACTATTAAAATATTTTGATGGTAAATAAGGTTCATTAATAGTTTATTTAATTTCAATAACCAAACCACTAAATATTATTCTTAAGGGTAAAAGAAAATCATCTTTTATAATGTAGAATAAAAACACAACCACAGAATTCATAAAACCTTTATGTATGGCAAGGAAATGCAAACATGAGAACATCAATCTCGAGAAGCCATTGTGAGGACCTGAATCACAATAATAACGATGTTCATAGCATGTTAAGAAAAAACCATTGTCGGTGTATAATGTATTGAATAGATAAAGAAATAATGAATCCATGAAGAATACACTTAGTGAGTATTATTCAATAATATACCAAGGAATTAATTATTAGGAATCACAGAGTTTTTCAAATTTTTAATATATGAAATACATAATTCGTCTTCAATTGACTCTCGACCATGTTTATAAAGACCATGCCACTTGTAAATCATTGATTTACTGTTCCCTATAAACGACTCCCATTTCATTCAAATTGGTTTGAGCGTTCTTTCCTTGCTTGGTAAGGAATTTTGTGACAGCGCGGTGTTCAATTTTCCTCATAGTTTCAGTTTTCTTCCGGATTAACTTGTTCAGCAGGCGACTGTTCGTAAACTAATGACGCAATCGGGTTGAAACTCGGAATTTATATTAATGATGAGTCTCCGATTCATCCTCTCCATTCCACGAACTTTTAGACTTCCCCTCGTATATAAAAATATTAAATTATGTATGTGTACGTCAGTATTATATATACAGGTAACCTTAAAAAGGTCTATTAAAATGGGTTTGTTTTAAGAATGTAGGAATTACGTACACTTAAGATAAAACATTATCATAATCAGAAGATGTTAAAATTAATTACTTCGTTTTGTGATACTAATCATAATTAAATATGTTCTTATAATCAACACAAATTGAATTTCAAACAAACATAGTAATCTCCTGATAGTGCGTGATCAGCAGATCAGTTCAGACCTTTGTCAGGGAGCGTCTACAAACTTCGATTGTTGCCGATCTTTGGTCAAGGAGTAGACAGTTCACCAAATATAATATAACAAAATTTACTAAAACGTTATTTTGAATAAAATACGTCCATTCGGATTACAATCTATTACTTACTTACTGTGACAAACAATCATTTATAATCATTGTGTACACATTGCGGTACAGACAACGTACACTACACATACAAGCTATGTTACACGGCTTTCTGAGATTTGTTAAATTTATCAAATTTACATTCAAATCACTAATAATATTCGAAGTTATATAATTTATATACTACATAAAATTTCAGTATTTATTTAATTTTACAAAATTATAATACGTTTTGAACTCAACGATTTTACATTAAATTTAAATTTAATTACAATATTTACGGAAAGTTGAATTATTATTACAGATATACAAAATACTTAGTTATAAAAATGATGATATTACTAAAACAAAATGTAAGAAGTTAACTAGGGCATTGCCTTCATAAGGTTACCACACAAATATGTATTAAGAAATGGTCACCCACGTAAGGCGTGGTAGTCGTTGTCACCAGGTGTTTACTCTCGCTATAAGCTGTATTTAAGGTGAACATTGTTTAAGAACACATATTGTGTTGTGTTTATGGAGTAACAAAAGCCTTATATTTAAGAATGGAAATGTATAGAAGCATTTTTTGAAAAATTTATCCATATTATTTCTATTAACTTTCAACATATTTACAATTTTAGGTATGTAATTTTATTGTATGAGTTGTCGATACTATAATATAATATAAAAATTATATAATTATAAAGTAGCGGATTATCAAATGTATAATTATTATTATTAAGTATTTCTTACTAACTACCATATTATAAACTTTATAACGTTTATAACACTCATTATCCTTATAATAATTAAATTACGTTATTATAAATAAGAAATAAATAAATTTGTAATATTTTATAGCTAATTTCATAATGAACAAAGAGTCCTTCAAATATATGAACTTCAATTCCGTAAACCGTTTTAGTACTTCCGAGAAACATATTTCATTGCTTATTCTGCTTATTTAATAGCAAAAAATCAATCTGAAAAACCTCATTGGATTAAGTTAACAGTAAATTAAGCAAAATCATCATATTTTCCTCCAAGTCTCTCCCTGAACTGAGATTTGTTCGTCGAGTAAATAACTCCTGAACTCTTAATATTCATGGTTTAATAGACTTTAAGAGGATTAAAAGAGACTTATTTAACGATGACACTAAAAATTCAAAAGTGGTTCTGCCATCCCTTGATATCATTATGATATAATTTTATTAAATATAATACTTATAAGTGTACATGTTTTACATTAAATGTTTTTTAATGTTATATATTATCTTATTCCTAATTACACTTATATATATGTTAAATGCGACAGTTTCCTTACAATTGTACGAGTTAGAAATAAGTACTTATTTTACTACAATAGCTTTCTTATTTTTCTTCAGTTTTTTTATGTTCCTTCCTTAGCTTTTGTTATTTTGTATCAACAATATCACTCATTACAAACTAATAGCGCCATCTACCATGAAGTATGTCATATGTATGTCTGTGTCTATGTACGTTTATTATTAAATAAAGTTAGTTCTTATCTGTGGCTCAACCGTTTCTTTTGTAATAGGTTATGGGCCCAGTGAATTATAGTTTTTCTCGCAATTATTGGAAATTAATAGACTTTGCAGATTGAGATTAACTCTAATTAACGCTGTAACTGTGAAAATGACGACGAACTACCTTGTCAGTGTGCCTAAATTGAAAGGCCGGGAAAATTACAGTGAGTGGGCTTTTGCGGCTGAGAATTTCTTAGTGTTGGAGGGAATGGCCGATTGCATCAAGTCGGAAACTTTACCAGCAGAAATAGGAGCAGCAGGTGACGCGATAACCCGAGCCAAGTTGATTCTGACAATAGATCCGTCGCTGTATGTGCATATTAAAAGTGTACAAACGACACATGAACTGTGGAAGAAATTGAAGAACCTATTTGATGACTCAGGATTCACGAGAAGAATCAGTTTACTGAGGAGTCTGATTTCTATTAGACTTGAAAATAGCGTTTCAATGACTTCGTACGTGACACAAATCATCGAAACAAGCCAAAAATTGAGTGGTACGGGTTTCAATATCAATGATGAGTGGGTTGCATCGCTTTTATTAGCGGGATTAACAGAAAAATATTCCCTTATGATAATGGCGATCGAGCATTGCGGCATACCATTGACAGCGGACGCCATTAAAACAAAGCTGTTGGACATAGCAGAAAGCGGAAACGGCGGTGGCGACAATAGCACCTCTAGTGGCGCGTTTGCGAGTTTCAAGAAGAAATGGAATGTTGGTAGCGCTGCGACCAAAGACAAC
Source organism: Melinaea menophilus ssp. n. AW-2005 (assembly GCA_918358695.1). NCBI lineage: Eukaryota > Metazoa > Arthropoda > Insecta > Lepidoptera > Nymphalidae > Melinaea > Melinaea menophilus. The sequence goes on from OU911048.1 coordinate 18,356,573, forward strand.
GCCCAGATGTCAAAGTCAAAACCTAAGGTGACATGTTACAAATGTAAACAAACAGGACATTACCGCAACCAGTGTACTTTTACGAACAAAACTTCGTCAAATACAAATGAACGGACGAGTAGTAATGCGTTCAGCGCTGTGTTCCTGAATGGCGAATTTTGCAAAAAAGATTGGTACATTGACTCCGGGGCGAGTGTGCGAGTAAAATTAGGTTTAGATGTTACCCATTTAGATGTCAAGACTGCGTTCTTGAATGGTGATTTAGAGGAAATCATTCATATGAAAATACCAGATTGTTATAATAGTAATAGTTCAGTTTGTAAAGTATTGAAACTCAAAAAGGCCATTTATGGACTTAAGCAGGCCTCTAGAGCTTGGAATAAAAAGGTTGATAATTGCTTAGTCAGTAATGGTTACAAAAGGTCAAAAATAGAACCATGTATGTATATAAAAGATATCAACGGATGTAAGAACATTGTAACAGTCTATGTTGATGATTTCTTTATATTTTCCAATGATAAAATTGAAACTGACAGTTTGAAACAGATTTTATCTAATAAGTTTATCATTAAGGACTTAGGCCAAGTTAAACAATGTCTTGGAATGAATGTAACTTTCAATAAAGAAAAGGGATATGTATATTTAAGTCAGGAAACTTATATTGATCAACTTTTGAGTAAATTTCAATTAAGAGATTGCAAAACTGTTGATACTCCTATGGAGGTCAAATTAAATGTAAAGAAAGGTCAAGTAGGTAGTCATGTGCCCTATCAACAATTAATTGGCAGTTTGATGTACTTGTCAGTCCTAACAAGGCCAGACATTAGTTATTCTATAAGCTATTTAAGTCAATTTAATAACTGTCACACAAAGGAGCATTGGGAATATGCAAAGAGGATATTGAAATACCTAAAACGGACTAAATGTTATGGAATAAAATATTGTAAAGAAGGCAATTCAGAAATTACAGGCTATGTAGATGCTGATTGGGCATCTAACTCTGTAGATAGGAGATCATATACTGGTATGTGTTTTTTATTATCTGATGGTGTTATCTCATGGGAATGTAGAAAACAAAAATGTAGAGCCCTCTCTAGCACTGAAGCAGAGTATGTTGGCCTGTCTGAGGCATGTAGGGAAATATTATACATAAGAAGTCTGCAATATGAAATAACTCACAAATTGTACACATTTAGTCTTTTTAATGATAATCAAGGTGCACAAAAGCTGTGTGCAAACCCAATCCTTCACAAACGTACAAAACATATTGATATCAAATATCATTTTTGTCGTGATCTAGTTAAAGATAAAATTGTGAAAGTTTTGTATTTGCCAACAGCTAATATGCCAGCTGATATCTTGACTAAAAGTTTATGTTCAGCAAAGCATTACAAATTCATGTCACTTCTTGGCATAGTAGTTTGTGTAGAATAATTTTGTTAAAATTGTTTAGTGAATATTGCGATAAGTGAGGGTGTTATTTTGTATCAACAATATCACTCATTACAAACTAATAGCGCCATCTACCATGAAGTATGTAATATGTATGTCTGTGTCTATGTACGTTTATTATTAAATAAAGTTAGTTCTTATCTGTGGCTCAACCGTTTCTTTTGTAATAGCTTTGTTTTGTATTTGTATTTCGCCATCTCTTAACCATAATAATATTTGGTCTTTATTTTTTTTTTACATTATTCTAGTAAATTATTATAAAATATTTTTTGATAGCTCAGCTATTCATAATAAATTAAAAAAGCTGTTCTGCCTGACAATATGAGGAATCAGCAATAAAAAAATCTTAAAATTATTATAAAGATAAATAAGTTATCATATCCAATTAAATTATTGTTCTTGTTATCATACTGGAGACATCTTAAAATTCATATGACGCTGTTTATTAAACTCGTAGCTCCTACTTTAAAACTTAATTCATTGATTATTTCAGCACTTGTATTGGTTACGTATGTCTATATTTGTATAACATCTAACAGTATAATACATATCGCTTGCCCGCAAGAATACTGTATTAACTCAAAAAATCTACATTTTCAGGAGAAGGAATTTAAGTTTATTATTCAAATATTGTGGAATTTAAAAAAAAATAAACAGAAGTTTTTTATTATTAGTATGTATTAGTCTATACTCTATAATTATATCTTAAGACATAGCTCTGTTTACCATTATTCATTAAATTATTTATACTTTTTACCACTTGTGACAGTATTCTCTTGAATCTTATTATGTTTAAGATGTTTTGTTTAAAAAGAAAACAGTATTTATATATTTTGAAATGCAATTAAAGTGATGAAAAAGAATAAAAAATAAAATCAGTTCTCACTTATTTATTATAAAAAGACTTTAACATCAATCTTCACTTATAAAAATCTGAGGAATAACAATCAAAAGTAAGTAAAATAACATTTGGCTTAAACTTAGGATCGAAGTAATTAGTTCTAATCTTTCTACCAAATAAAAATCACAAGGTACTTATTGAACTATTCAGTCACAGTATTTAAACAAAATAAAAATCTCAAAAATGTTAAAACTTATCACCAAATATTAACTTAATAGGAACTTCATGCTTTGCAAGCAGTTGAGGTTTCAGATAAATAAAATAATATCAAAAATTGTTTGAAAGACAATAGCTTTCTTAAAAAAACATTGCTAGTTACGAAATAATTAGTTGAAAAACAATTAAGTTCTAATTAAACAAAAATATCTCAATTAAATGTGAAAAAATGAAGTACTTATTTTACTATTAATTATAAATTTTGATAAAAATCTTCATAGTATTTAGGAATTATGTTTTTTTCAACTAATTTCAACAGACCCTGTTTCTTTTTACTTTTATTTTAATCCTCTCTGAATAAGCTGCAGGTAAATTAGGTGACATCAAATCGTTTTGAGTGCTGCGAGTAGACCCTGTTACTTTTATTTGCTTAAAGGAGGTGTCAGAGTAAGATGTTTTGTAAAAAAAAGTTCCAGGGTCTGATTTAGACACATAAATAATACTGATATCATTCATTTTTACAGACTCATTTTGTATATTTTTGGAAAAGTTTTTTCCAATCTTTGGTGACACTTCTTTAAAATCGTAAAAGCTTTCGTAGGTTAATTCTCTAACTGCAAATGGTTTACCGTTAGACTTAGCAGTTCTAATTAAAGTAAAATACTGAGCAGGTGAATATATTGCAGTGGAGCGAAGGGACTTTTTAATTTTTCTTTCAATCAGTGAATGGCAATTGTCACCCTCATTTTGGGTGTGTCCCTTAATTAGGAATTTATGAGTAATTGAGCGAATATTTTTTAATCTATTTACTGCTAAGATGTACATTGAAATCATGAAACGGTTTTTCTGCTGCCCGCAGCAATTGTCACTGTAGAATATTACATCAATTGATTGCTCAGCCTTAGTGTCAATTTGGTTAAGATAATTCCACACGCAAGTTGCAATCTCATTCACACCACGATTGCCATGACCTTCGTGCCATACGTTACAATAAACATCTTTTGTTTTCAAATCAGTTATTGTAAAATTTAAAACATTTAATTTGGAGATGTAATAAAAGTTACTTACATCCCCCCTTGCACAAGGCATTGTTGCTTGTAAATCATAAACAGCTACTACCACACTGCTCCCTTTCATTTTGTCTTGTTCCTTCTCCGCTCTCGATAACTCTTTTTCCACTAAATGTGTATCATACTCAACTTGAAGTCGTTGTTTTTCTTCTCCTGTAGCATTCATGAAAGCCTCACAAGTATCACACCTATCTTTTTTAGGCGAATAAAAGGCAATATTAAACTCATTATTAAATATATAGCTATACAGAACATAATTACCATAAGGCTTATTTTCGATCTGACATAACTTAACGTAATCTCTGTGGAGACCAATCAATGTCTTAGAGCCATCAATATAATGCTTATTAGTATTACTGCGACAGTAATGACTATCCATAGTCGGAATAGATTGTATGTGCTCCCTTATTTCGGATTTAATAATATCCGGTATTTTTGCATGATTTTTATGCTTTCCTCTGCCATCTACAGCTACAATATTGCTCATAGCAGGTATAAGTTTTTGAAAGGCGGTTCTTATTACGCGATCATTTAAGGCAAGTGTGGATTTAAAGAATGTTTTACAAACACGTATTTTATTATTTTGAACCGAAAAATAAAATGCATTGTTATTCTGCCTAGGGTTTGCCGCATTTGTGTATTTATATTTTGGCTTAATAATTGTAGTGCTGTTAATAATGTATTGTCTCTGCATCATTATGTTACCCAAATTGTAGTATTCAGAAAATATATTCTTTCTTTCTTCTTCTGAAACATTTGCAAAACATTTTAGACGACACTTCTCACCACATGGTGGTCCTATTTTTCTGGCTGGCATAACTTTTTTCAGTTTTTTTGAAGTGTAGCTTTGACCTGTGTTTCTTAAACGTTTCGCGACTTCCGATTTCCTGTTGGTAACATTTCGTTGTCGTTTGCGTGTGAGTTTTTTGTTAGAGACCAAGTTTTCAACCTGACAGTTTGCAAGTGGAATGTCTGTGATGTTAGAGTCGTGTAATGCAGGTGGAATGTTTTCGCGGCTGGAGGAATTCGAGCGTGTACTAGTAGCTGATGATGAACTAAAACTGGAGAAGCTGTAACTGGAAGATGAAGTTGAATCCGTTGATGATATTGACGCTGATTTACGTCTAAAGTTCGGGTCTTTAACACTGTCATCTGAATCGAAATCGGAATCATCACTTTTGTCGGCTTTACTTAGATCTTCAGTGTGTGTGCCTAAAATTTAAATAATAATTGTAAATAAATATAAATGAAGGAAGTCTCCCTCTATGTTAAAAAATCAGTCAAATAACTCACCATTACCATCATTAATATTTGCATCATTTCTCAAAAAAGAATCTATAGCACTGGGTCCAGGCATACTATGTTCTGGAGGGTTTATATCTGTATGAAACAAATTGGCTTGTACATTATCTGTAATAAGAAAAGTAATAAAAATGTAATTTGTAGAAGGAATCGTCATAGCGTAACAATTAGAAAAACGTGTCATTGCAGTACAGAGTAAAAGTTAATATTATTAAAAAAATGTCTCTTCTTACCACTTAGATCAGATTCACCTGCAAAAACAACATTTTCTAAACATTCGATGTAGCCAGGGCCTTGTTCATCCATGCTAGGTTCCAGATTTTCTGTTGAATTCGAATTATATTGACCTGTCTCACCCTGTGTTACTATACATTTTCGAATATACGCTAGTCTTTTCTGTGGTATCATTCTGTAATAAGGAATATGAAATTGTAGATCAAAGACTGAATTAGACATACTACTATCTAGATGAATCAGTCGTAAACTGAACATCGTAGTTTTTACGTTTAATACGTTGACATTAACTGAAATTCAAATGAACATAGACACATTTTGTAATAAAACTTGAACAAGATACAATTTATGGAGAATAAAGTAGTAAACAAAAAAGAACACAAAACTTTTAATAGATCATAGGCATAACTCAAAATAATACTTTGTTCATTTAAACGCCGGGTACATTAGGCATTATGTTATAGTGTAGAATATAGGTCAGTTTTCGTGTTAAAACTATGTTCTAAATAGGAATTAGAAAATAATATACTTACGTTATAAAAAATACAGCAATAAATCACAATAATACACTGTTCTTCTTAAAGTAAACCCGAATGTACGTATCAATTATAGTTAATACTCTGTTTCGTTAACCAACACGCATCTAATTGGTTCAAGGACAGGAGCAAAACTGAAGGTGTCGTTGTTCCTTTTTCTAACAAACACAAAAGAGCGAGAAGGATATAGATGTAACTATCGTAATAGGTTCATTCAAGGTGTAAGCGATTTTTGACCTAATTCAAACGAAAGAGCGTACTTTTTTGAGTCGAACTGTATCATTAACTCAGTTAGCGCCAAATTTTGACTTAATACAGTATTCTTCCGGACAAGCGATATATGTACATACATCTGTACGCATGTCTGTATTGTTATACTGTCAGTATAATACTTAATCATAATTTAATATATATTTTTCCTCGACGTTTATACAATTTTAATAAAGTCTTGTAATATACCCAAGAAAACGTGGAAAAGGATATGGACTCCGCGTCGGAGGCAGGTTAAAAAATAGTTGTGAATGGATCGGAAGAAACACACATATAGCACCATTACGAAACTATTGTGTTTTAGGATCTAGAGAAATACGAATTGATGGTAAAAGAGCGACACAACAATATTTTTTTTATTAGGTTTAAATTTAAGGTTTTTATTATTTATTATCAACTTACACTTATATTGCTGTTATGAGGGGGAAAAGACAAGATTATCTATATTTTACAACGGTTATTGTGAGTTACAATTTTTTTTTTATGTGGCTAATTTGAATGAAAGTCAATAAACGAAATATAATGTAATTTATTATTGTTTCCAGTCTGTTCTTTTATAGATGGCTATAACTGGTATAAAACATTAACATTCACAACAGTTATATTTAAGTCTTTTTTCATAAATAGCTTCATATTTACTAATAAGTATAAATATTTAACGGAAACTTACGTAGAATTGGAATAAAGATTTTATCATTAAATTAACATGTATTTTTAGGTCCCATTCAGTTTAAATATGTTATTTTAATCAAAGCACTGACAACAATATACCGTATATAAAGTTATTTAAAAACTTAATTATAATATATATGTTATATTATTAATTATTTAATTATGAATGAATGAATGTTGAAATGTAATATATCGTATTTAGAAACATTTTTCTAAATACAAAAAACCTAACTACATATATATTTATTTATCCGTAAAAAATCCAATCAAAATAAGTCTTGAAGATGAAAAGTTCACGGTGTCACTTACACAATTATTTAGTGACCTTAATTAAAAAGAATATTTTGAATACTTTAAACTGCACAAAAAAGATTTAAAATATATTATAAACACTAAATACCGTAATTAATGCAAACAGAGTCTTGGGAAACAATTGGTAATATTTAATAATACCTTTAAAGTTACTTCTTTAAATTTAAAATATATCGAATAAAAAAAATCTTTTAACGGCTGACAGTGTCGTCATATAAAACATAACGATTATGAACAGTTTATACCATTTTAGCACATCAATACAAAAAATATGCTCTTGGATGAACGAAATGTACAAATTTCAAAAACCATTGTTACCGAGTCGTCAATCAAAACCTTTTAAAATAAATAACGAGATTTGAAAATTGATATGTCGTTCATCAACAGTTTCAAAATCCAACAGATAAGGAATTAAAATCACCAATAAAAAATACACATGTTCGAATATAATACTTTTTGAGACATTTCTATTTTAATTGAATAGAAACAAAACATATATATTTTTTTTTACAATTAAACGAATATAAGCATTAATATAAATATATAAAATGCATACATTTACTTCATAGTATGATAAAAATATACCATTGCTATTCATTTGGTAATTTTATGAATATAAATTGACATGATTCACTACTGCATATACAACCTACTGCAGACATGAACTTTTCCACTATCGAAGTGAAGGAGACGTGACGTGAGATCTTATTATGTTTTTCTTTTTAAATTACGTGTACTATAAAGTTTGTTTTTAAATGAAATATATAAAATGCAGTATTGATTTTAAAATTATTGCTTTAATGTGCAGAAAAATATTAGTAATATCTATAATAAATATAATATTTTGCAACATTTTCATAGACACTATCTAGGTTGATTTGTTTTTCTTTTCGTCTGTTTAAAACTTTTCTACGTTCTATTTAAAACTTTTTATTAAAAAACCTAATTTCGTTTCAGTGTAGGTGGAGTGTTAAAGGAAACAGGGGAGCAATTTCTACTGGTTTGGTTAGAAAAGTTAATTTTACGTCAGTTTGTTTCATTAAGCATTAAACAATTACCTGTATTTCTCTTAAAAAATAGATAATATGTTTAATGTTCACATTATTTCTTAACCTTATTTTAATGTCAAAGACGTGTAACAATATTTTTTATTAATTACTATTTTTTTATTTAATTAATTTTAGTGGATTCTTCTTCAATATGCTAAAATTAAATTAGCACTCCTATCTGATGTGTAGACATAATGTTCACTAGTGAGATATTTGTAAAATTGAAATAAAATTTACTTGTGATAGTAATAATGGTCTATTATTTGCAGTGTGTATGTGTTAAATTGTAAGTAAGTTTTCCTTTTTTGTTTCGGATTAATAAATGTTACGAAGGGGTGCTAAAACAAATACTTGTCTTCGAGCAAAGCTTTATTGAAGACTTATGCAGATGAAGACTTCGTTTTACATTTAACGTCTCTACTGTTTTCATCAGACAGTCAGTTTTTAACTTATATTTATGGATATTGATATGGATATTGATATTGTTCTTTACCTAGTAACAATGTCCACATATAGAAGTTAAAATTGTCAAAAAAAATATTTTATTAAGTAATTTAAAAATAAAATCACTAACGATTTGAAAAAAAAACAATTAATTTTATTAATTTGAACCGTTATTAATCAATAAATTTAAAGAGTGTCGCTGTTTAACTGTTCACTTGCAGATTGAAATATCTCGGATATTTATTTCTTCATGGGAATTAACATTATAACATTACAAGCTTTGATTAAATTTACACGTGGAGATACTGTTATTATATATAAGTTTTTTGCCATTATGATTGATTGCGAATGTAAACAAAGATTTTAGTATGTTGTTTAGAGATAGTGGAAGATTAATGTAAAGTTAAGACAGAAAAACAGACACAATTTTTTTTCATTTTGTTTTTAATGACTGTTTACTTTTATGGGGCGTATTCCGTTGTAAATGGTTCAATATACTATCATACTGTATGAGTCTTTCTCAATATTAGAGGTAAATGTCGTAATTAAATTATTATTTTGAATATAATGTCAAACAATTGGATTGGATCTTTATTTATTTTTATTTCAAAATATCCTGATACTTAATCGTAATCCTATAATCTGACATTAACATTAAGATAAGAAAAATATTTTTTAATTATCCAACAGCCAAGAAAGTGATGGCTTAGGGGATACGTTGGACTACCCGGCGACATAGAAGACGCTGAATTTTTAAGACTTACCACATCAACAGATGATGAGGGCATCATCTTAGTAAAATGCCACTTGATGATCACTTTATTAAACATAAAAATATTTATTTTTATACAAAAAAGTTTAATAAAAAGAACATATTTTTGTGCCGTGAAAATACATAACTGTACAGGAATGTATTCTACCTCTAACCTTTATTTATACTTAAATATATTTATTTTTATAACAGGTAGGTAGTACGATTTTATATAAGATCATTTTTCATGGAAAACAAAACATTTTTACTAAACCAAGGATTTATAGATTACCAGATTCCACCATAAATGGATTATCAACAACTGAAACTGTGCAGATACCACCTGCTCTGCTGCACCTGATCTAAACTAAATTATCGCTTTACTGTTCTTCTTACATGGACAGGCTCAACCGAGATAGTAATATCCTCTATCGTAAGGGCTGTGTAATATATCTATAGGTAAGTCTCATTCCACGAGTTTCTTGATGAATGTCCTAATAGAAGGAGGATCCTAAATCCTAGTGCCTAAACACTTGATGCCGTCCATAAAATAAAAACTCTTCCTTGTGACTGATCATAGAAAAACTAACTTGTGACATTTATTACATATATTTTTTAACAAGCATACACGAAGACGATGAAAAACAATACTGAAACACATTGGTTTGTCTATAACATATTATAGTATTTTGTGATAATGTTAAACAAGACATTTTGATAACTGAACCGAAAACTGAATAAAACATTTATTTCAAAATAAATATTGTTAACATTTTGTTTTCGAATCTTTCTACAAAATATAATTTTTTTGTACATTAAACCCATTATTGTGATTTATGTTATTTTGACAACATGTGGATTTTTTGTTCTTTATATAATCGATGAACCGAAACAATGAAATCGGTGCATGCACTACGCGTTTTTTTCGTTTTATACGTCACGTAACAACAATTTCGAATTTAGCAACGATTTTTACTTTTTTAATTATCTCGTCTTTTCCTCTGAGAACATATATTACTGATATCGACATGGTATTCTCAAACTTTGTAGTCCTAATACCCAAATATCTTCAAGCTTTTTCATTAATATATTTGAAATAAATATTCATCACTAATAATAAATGTTCTTCTAACTTTGTATATTAAAATTTCTATTGCGTCAAACAAATAAAATATCATACTTTACGGTTTATGACTTCCTAAAATTATTTAATATAATCCGACATAAAATTAAGTTCGTAAAAGTTTTTTACATTTTATTATCCCCAAAATTTAGACAATGCCACTTTTGAGTACCCATACAGTACGGCCTACCGATCCCACGATCCAAATTTTACAACACAATAGAATGAGAGACCATAGTCGATAATTAATTCGGGAATTTTTTTTACAAACAAATAATTAATATGCGTATTCAGTTGTGCAAAATATATAAAAAAAAATATTTGTATTGCAATAACCTATTTATATCTACGTAGACCAAACGCAGCGAAAAGTTATTATAAAAATAGAGCGACATTTAATTATATAATACACGACATTTAATTATATAAATATGGGAAAATATTAACAACAGAGCCAAGGAGCAATTTTAAAACCAATAAAAAAATACGCATCGTTTGATATATTATATAACCAATACTAAGAATATACTAGGGAAGATTGTGGAAAGTAGAGAAGAAAGTTTGGTTAATTTTTATTAAACTTATTTTTCATTTTAATAATTATCTGAAATATTTTACTATAATGTACTGCCATTTAAGTGTCACCAAGCCTTCGTTTTAAATTTCATAATTATTAATTAGTGTAAATGATAAGTTCTGCAAAAGCTTGATCAATTGTAACTTAAAAAAATAAAGATAATCTTATCTCTACAATTTGAAATAATGAATAAATTAACTAATTCATTAGTTAAAACTTAAAATATACTAAAATTAATTATATTTTATTTCTTTAGGGTTTATAGGGTTAAATTATTTAAAATGAAGAAGTTTCTGACTTGGTGAAGATAAGATAAATAAGTAGGAAATTTATCACGTACGGAAACATTATAATCCTATTCATTCCAATGAACTGTTTTGTTTTTTGAGATACACCTATTTGATGTCACGTCGGGAAAGGTAAATACAAATATAATATTTTATGTTTTATACTCGATGCGATTATAGAAACGATATTGGTTATCGTAGAATGCAGAATGAATTTTATTTCTGATTGTGAGTACATCTTCTTGATTGGTATCAACAAGATTTTTTCACATTTCTTTGAATCACATAGTATGATTTCCAATTTATGTCTTTTATAACAGCACCGGGTCGTCCTCATTAATAAATTTAGAACAAGTTCTACAGCATCTCTCAAAACACAAATTATATAGCTCGACACAAAGAGGTCAACACACATTTTTTTAGTATAATCATATTGAAATTTATTTTTATAATATAAAGATTATGAATAATTAGTAAATTAAATTATAACTATAAAATTGAAAGGTCAATGGACAATAGCAATATTTAATGGTCAACAAAATCAACACAATTAATTCTAATTAGTCAATAGTATTGGTTATGTATTTTGTCAGTGTTGATCAATCTTCCTACTCGTAGTACAGCCCTACTCACATTTAAAAACTCATTACTTTGAGTACAGGCAAACTTAATTACTTTTGCGACTATTATAATTAATGCAATATATAATAACTTACATCGATACCGATAATATTATACGTAGAATATAATAGTTGCGATGTAATTTTGGGATCAGATTAGCGGTTTTAAAGGATTTAATCAAATTTAAATTTCTGTAACAGTTTATAATATCAAATTATAATTATTATATAAAAAATAATAATAAAAAATTAAAATTATTATTTATATAATATTAAATTATTGCAAAATAAGTTATAATTATTATAATGCCAATTCTTATATAGCCATAAGATGTGATATCTATTCTAATTATAAATATAATTTAAGAAGTAAGTTTAAGTATAATATATCTGTAAGGCATACACAAACACAAATACATTTTTCCCACATGTTTTTAAATATAAGCATATTATAAATATTAGGATAGATATTCAATCTTTTAGTAGCTAAACACTGTAAAAACCGTCAGTGGTATTCGACAATATTTTCTTAATACTATAACTATAATAACTATATATATAAAGTAACCGTTCAGAATATATTAAAGGTATGTCAAATAAAACTTTATACAATATTGGGTTATTTGATAAGAATTTACGGTAAGAAATTTATATCTCGTTAGGATGTGAAAGGTAAATCGCTTGTCCTCTATACACGTTAATAACAAGCTTAGCAAATGAGAAAATTCTAAGGAAATAAATGTATTACACATTTGGGAATGTTGGGATTTTATACCTTATCTAAATAAACAAAAACTTATCTGTAAATTTATTAGAATAACATGCTTAATGGTCCAAAAAAATACAGATTTCTTCGGAATCTGGGCAAATAATTAAAAATGATTGTCTATATCTGTATATTATTTATTTTTCTTTTTACTGCATAATTATACTTTATATAGGATCAAAATATTAAATTACTTTCTTTTAGTGAAACAAGAAAATAAATAATATATTTTGCTTAGAATAATATAATGTTTTCTTATTTTTATATTTCACCTTGAGCTTACAATTAATCGTAGCGTATATAAATATAATTAGGTCGAGATGGAATGTTTCATGACTTATAGAACAAACTTTAAATGCGCCTTTCGTATAACGTTACGAACTAAAAATAATATTAATGTGATTGGCTTATACCAAAATTTTACTATTAAAAGTTTGATTGGACTAAAGTCAATACCAAATTATTATTATTAAGTAAATAGAATAATAAATCTAGATAACACTCCTCCTGTAATCAGACGAACATTAATCTCTCGTCCCATTGAGGTATCTCGTAAACCTTGCCAGCACTTTTTAAGTGTTAGTGCAAAATTTTCTCTTAATTTTATTAGAATAGTAAATTATTTAGATTTATATGAATGATTTAGTTGCTATACTTTAATATTTGGTAGATAAAACACAGTTAAAACGTTCCAGATTATTAATGTAAATTATGAATCTATCATTTTAAGTTATTGTTGTTATTCGGTTATCCTTTAATATAATCTTAACAGATAGCTTTAATTATTTCACTGGGCTGAGTTTCGGATATGGATAGATATTGGAAGAAGCGTTGTCCGCATCAGCCGAAATATTTCCAGTTTAATATTTATATTTAACTTGCCTTGTACAATTTGGTGATCATTTCCTGTTTTAAACGCTTTGATCACGGAGACATCGTTAAATATCAGCTTTCTCGGTAACATGATGAACACAATTGTCAATTGTCACACCATCCAGGCTCAGTCATTCCCGAATCCTGTGCACGAGTTTCTTAAAAAAGGAGTTCACCATGAAGAGACCGTCCTTCTCTAAAAATCCAGCCAGTAGGTGGCTCCGATGACTCCAATGTCAATTTCGTTGAAATTCCCCATGAGAACGGTGAAGTGAGTTTTGGAGGAACGTATGTCTCTCGTAGAGAATCGTTTGTGGTAATATCAGCCGAATCTCTGTATCTCTTCACACCCTTTGCCCCTCTGTAGTTGCACTGGTCGCTACCACAGCCAGGAATAGCGGGCCCGCCCGGACTAGGGGCCTACTTGTCTGACTTAGAGACAATACTATAATACAATTTTTGATATTTTATAGCATGAATTTTATACACATTTACAATTAATTTAATTTACAATTAACTAAAGTGACAATTAGATTTAAGGTACCTTGTAAATACTACTACTCGTAAAATGTGATTTATTTTGTTGTTTATAAAAACTGTAATGTTAGTATATTAAAAAAGGAATAAAATAAAGGTTGAAAACTTGAATTCAATCCGTCATAGTCATGATTTATTTAAAGTATTTTCTTTTAAAAATCAGTTCCATGTTCTTAGTAATTTAGTATCAGTTTATTCTAACATTACATTTGTCTTAGTATATGTATTTAAAGTAGTCTTTAAGGATTAATCAATTAAACAAATAATCATGACTTCTAAAAGATCTTTAAATCTGTCATTGACGTATTACCGGTTTATATGCTTTTGATTTGAAATTTCATTCCACTCATAAATTATTAATACTTAGAATGAAATTTTATAAAAATACCTACAACGTTGTAATTTACTACAATCAAGTATTAAAGTCAAGATTTTAAGTATCCAAAAGAGCTCGATGTATCAACTATAGCTTCCTAGCAATATAAAGTTAAATTCTATATTAATAATATAAATTTTGAAAATGAAAATCTAAGACTGATCTTGTTTTAGAAGAAAGACTTAATTCAAGTTTTATCAGTTATTAAAACTATTTTTTGGTTAAAGAATAAAAATAACCACAAAAATATTTACAACATTGTGAATGATACATGTATGCCATTACAATAAATTGGTCCAAAAAATAAGTAAAAAATAATAATGATATATTAAGGGACGGTTTTGAATATTTAATAATATACAGAAAAACAGACAGGTGTAAATCTGTGTACAAATCTATTCGTATCCTGTATCAACTCTGTAGCCTCGAGAAATGTTTTCGAATTCAAATGCGCATTTTTGTACAATGTTTTACTCAAGTGCTACGAACATGACAGCTGTATGAATGAAAACAAATGAAGACAAATCAACGCAAGGCGAAATAAACGAGTTTATTTGATGTAGTATCGTACATAATATTAATCTTTCAACACAATGGAAACATCATTGAAATATCAAATACTGTTTTCACTTTCTCTGTTTCTCTGTGTGTTCTTTGTATGTTTTAAGGAAAATATTTATTGCTTAATGAATAACCATGGTTTTAATTTCACAATTAAATATTTAATTTCTTTTTAAAAAAAAACCTTCTTCAAGGAAAGGCTGCATTTTAAGTGGCATATCAATTCATTGTAAATAAACGTTAGTTTTTTCAATAAATTTTAAAAAATTCTTTTATAGATCTACGCTGGCAAAATGACACGGTAAGGTTTTTTATAATAATTTGTTTCCTTCCCTCTGGCATTTAAGTTTTTATGTAATAATAACACTAATTACAATACATAAGTACTTGTGTATAATGAAACTGATTTCAAAATTTAACAATCTATTTTTTCATTTATGTAAACCAATTATGTAACCAAATATGTCAATTATATAAACCATCAAATTGATACTTAAGGTATATAAATGTAATTAAAGTATCTTTGTAGTTATTGTAATTATATGCCTATTGCGTAGTAGTAGCAAATTCATTTGAATTTGTGAGTAGCACAATCATTTAACAGAAGGCAATTGATTTTAAAACTAGTTAAAATGTTGTATTGACTCCTTCGTCAAAATCGTCAGTATAATGCAGTAACTATTTTAAGTCAGGAGAATTTTTGGCAACATCTATCAAGCGTCGCATGGTATATAAATGTCATTTGGTTTAGTAATTAGGTCGTTGCTCGGATACTGATGAGTTGAGTGAATCGATTACTTGACTGATTAATTTGATAAATGGAAAATAACATAGAAATCAATAATTTAATTAATTGATTTATTTCGTTTTCTAATACTTGTTTAGTATGTTCTGGTGGATTTTTAAGTATAATTATAATTTCAATAAGTCTTGCAAATGATTACATATATATTTTTTCATTCGAAATACAACTTATATTTACTAGTATCTTATTGTCAATGAAATAAATTTATTAATTTATTTGATAATGTAACGATATGTCTTTCCCAAGTTTTCATTTTAACTTTTTAACTAAAATACAAAAATTATTATTTCTAAAGTACTAATACTACTATTATACTCGGAATGATCATAAATCCAAGGCGAATTTGATAAAAAAGGTCAACAGATTCTGAATGTCTTACGAGATGGAATTGAGCTGGGTTGGAATATTATTTATTAAGACAACAGAGATCTACACCTGTATATGGAAAATTTACGGAGGTATATTATACAGAAAACTTAAGTAAATATTTACTTAAGTACCCAAAATATTTTCAATTTGTCGGTAATGAATACATATTTCGAATGTTACCGACTTTACGGATTTTGAAACCTAAAGATCTACATAAAATTATTATAATAGATTATTGTCGGTATTACCAAAATGTTTTATTATATGAACTAAATATTTTACTTAAAAATAAAATGTACCGTAATATAAATTTGTTACGTAGAACATTTTTATGTTGTTACATATCTGTAGTAATTTAAATGTATTTAACGTATATCAATTGCCTTGTCTAAAGACAATAGCTTGATTAAATATCTATTGATAGGAATTTCAAAATACTTAAATCATCTGTGAAATTCAGTTTTTGTTTATAAATTAGATGTATTCATTGTTTTAGGAACTTGAAACTATAAAAGGGTTTAGAGTTTTAAAATATTAATAATTGTACTATGTATTAACTAACCACAACTGTACTTGAAAACAAACGAAAATCACTAAACTCATACTCACTAAATTTTCATTTAAATTTGGTTCTAGTTCCACATTTGTAGAAATACTACAACATTCTCCAGATTATAACTATATACAGGGTACATCTTAATCTTGATCTAAGATCTTGTTTTATCGTTTGGTTGTGTAATCAAAATTATATAACGGGGCAGATCATTATCGTTACATTTATTAGACAATAGAAATGAAAAGATCGCTATTTTATTATGTCACAAATGTTTCAAGTTTAGGTGAAATAAATCAAGGGTAGAGGAAAATTTATTAATTTTATCAAACGTTTATGATCAGCCAGCATACTTCAACACTTTTATTTCCAGAATTACAGCTTTCAAGCTTCTTGGAAACCCTTTCTTGATATTCCTCTCTGATCGGTGGATCTTGATGCTTCCAGCTTCTTATGCAATAATTCGACGCCAAGCTTGGACAAGTCGTGCGGCGGCGCCAACCTGCAAATAGACCTCTTTTTCTAGCAACGACTAGATAGATAATAGTCCGTTCCCAGATCAGCACCCCTGAACACTCGCGTGTCCATAACTTGACTTCAAATACGCTGATCCACTAGGAATAAATCCATCATACTTCTTTGTTCCGCTCACTTCCATGTGTACATGTGAATTTGTTTGTGATCAAACATGGTGTTTGCCACAAACAAGTTTTTCTCCTTACAAAATTCCAAAATAAGCTTTCCAGCCTCATTTACTCTCCTATCACCGTATTTGCCTAGCACGCTTTCGTAACCACTTCGCGTGGTTCCAACCCATCCATTCATATCTCTACATACTATCAACTTTCATTATCTCTGACACTACTTAGAACATCCCTGACACTCTCCCAAAACTCCTCGAGCTCGCTCATTTGAGCCGAGGATACTGGCGCATACACGGCTAACAAGCATACTCTTGTTATCCCCAACTTAAAGTGAACCCAAAGAAGCCTCGGGTTGATCGCCTTGTATTCTACCATTGCATTAACCATTCAAGAGGACAATAATACGCCTACACCTTGGCAACCTCGCTCACCCTCTGGAGACGGTGAGCGAGGTTGCCAAGGTGTGGTTATGGTTGCCAAGTTGCGCTTTCTGGGCTGGGGTTCCAGCCCCAGCCCAGAAAGCGACACGGTTGCCAGGCAAATTGGTCGAATTATTGCCTTTTCGCTTGGTCTCAGATACACAAATAACATCCAGATCTTTGTCATCCATCACAACTAATAATTCATTCATCTTCTGTTCCATTCCTCCTCTTACATTCCACGTAGCTATTTATAGCTCCATCCTCCACCTTCCGCCGTTCGGAACATGGCGTGTTAGTTGGCGGTTCCCAACACCGCATTCGTTCATTCTATAATATAATCATATTTTAAATTTATTATTATATAATTACAACATATTAAAAAAAATATATACGAAATTAAAATTAACATAAATTACAAATAAACTATAAAAAAAAAATACAATAATATTATGACTAGAAAAAATTATATATATTGTAACTAAAATTTTTCACTTTTGCTGTAAGTCTTTCTGAAAGCTTCCTACTTGCGTAAAGACCAGGACACATGTTTAAGCACTTGAAAGATGTTTAAGCATAGACTGCGGTGGCTGCACTTGCTGAGATTTATTAATAATTAATATCAACGGATGCTGTATGAATTAGGCTATAACAGGTCCGGAATACAGATCACTTGAGCTTTTCTTTGTCGCTCCACCACGGAATCTTTGATTGCTGAACCAAATTGTCTTGTCAAAAGTCTTTTCGCTTTGTTTACTTTTGAAATAATTTATTTATTTAATATTATTTATGTATTGTAGAACACAGGAACACAGAACACAGAATTTTAGATTATTATAAAATAATAAATAATAAATTAATACAAAATTTAAAATTTTTACTAATTTTCTTTTAAAAATTAGATTAGGGGAAGATTAAGAGTAGCGCCAGTGACAAAAAAAATTAGAGGTAGCCGTCTGTCATGGTATGGGCATGGCAGGAGGGATGAAAGGCACGTGACCAAAAGTTTGGTAGTGGAGGGATGGACAGGTAGAGGACGGCCGGAGAAAAGATGGATGGATTGCGTGAAAGACGATATGGAGAAGAAGGGAGTGTGTACAGAGATGACGAGTAACAGGAGAGTATGGAAGGACCAAAACATACAGTGCCGACCCCAAAATGGGATAAGGGCAGGAGGATGTATTTTTTCAAAATTTATTATTAAAGTTGAGTTTTTTCTGATTTTGCTTTTTAAATTTATTAAATGTTTTTACGCTTGGGAATTATTATTTAACCTGATTTATTCTTATGTGCAAATTCGAGAAGATAACTAATAACATTTATAAATATGTGTTAAATATTAAAATAAACAGATTGTTTCAGTGTTCCTATTTTTAAAACAAATATTTTTTAAAACATTTTTCTGAGAGTTCTATTTCAAATTGGAGAAATTTTAAAAATGTGTTAAAACTACGAAGTGGCTTTCAAAAAGAAGGTTGTACTAACAGACTTTTACACTTGATGTGTTTATTTATTACTGCAGCAGAATAATATTTTAACTATTTTATAGATAATCAAATTCATTAAGGCTAGTGATTATACAGGATTTCTTATCCTTGATCAAAAATTGTACCAATATTACATATAAAGGAATTATCATCTCTTTATTTTATCTTGAGAAAAGGATAGAAAACGCTTCGGAAATTAATCAACAAGCGCTAACTTATGCTTAAATTATTTAATTAATTGATGAGGATTTATTAACCATAATTCTTGTAGATACTTATTTTGTTAATTATATTGATTATTCAGTATTTATTTTTTAACCTAAATACTTAAACAATATATTGTTGTTATAGCGAATTAGACAAAAACAGTAAATGTAAAAATATTCAACTGACTGATAATGAATGTAGTGCTAGAATTATGATAGTTTTACCACCTCTGACAATTAAAAGTAATTGTATAGAATAAGTTATATACGTGATAAGAAAAACAGAAGGTATTAATTTATCTTCCTGCATTTAATTGCCCTGGATATTGGACGTAGTAATTAATATATAATTAGTATAAAAATTTGTTTTGCATTTTCAATGAGACGGTTTTTAGGTTTTGTTAATTTAAATAATGTTATTTAAACTTTAATTTTACTTTATAATTAAATAGGTTTGATATACAATGATAATTTATTGCGTTTTAGCTCTGAGCTCAATTTCTCAAAAATATTAAAAAATACTGTAGCTGCACTTATATGGGTACAGCATATATTTTCCAACTACCCTCTCATTTAAGCATGCAACGGGATAATTCTAAAACCAATTTAGAAAACTTAATTATCTTTGGTTAGTATAATTATCTTTTAGTTAATTGCTGTTCCAGTTTTACTACATTGTCTTTATTCTAGAAATTGCTGTTTCTTTTAATCTATTCTATATTTACGCTTTTTTTCTTTCATTAAGGATTTAAAGAGTTTAAATGTTAAAAGAACAAATTCATTTAATATTTGTTTAGTTTAATTTAATAAAACTTTTTTTTTTAAATACATTTTTATATAAATCTCCTCCTTTAGAGAAAAACTATACTGTACCTAAGGTTAAACTTTTTTGTTGCTTATTAATTGTTGCAACAATAAATTGCTTTTATGATCAGAGACTCCCAGACTTCAAATCTCATGAGAGCGTCAAAAATTAATATATAGTGACATGTTTTATAGAAAGTACGATTATATATTGAATAACCAATTATATTAACATTTTTGTACACAGTCTTGATTAAAAACTATACCAATACGTCATTCTTAAAATAATATTAAATAAGAAAATATCAATATTCAGAAGCATTTTTAATCTAAATTCCTTTTTCTTGATAAGTTGGGTTAATACATTATAATACACAGAAGATGTTGCCGTTTTTAAGACTACCAAAAACCAGCGGTTGCCCTTATAGTCTTATTGGGATGCCATGGGATCGCTTTTGCAATTACCGTTTAACATCTCCCCCTTATGAGGGTGCTCTGACCACAATTAATATAACCTAATACACACACCTAACATATATTAATTTATTGTAATTGTTAAATGTTAAATATTTGTACAAAAGACCAAATGTAAAGAAAATTTTTTTGTTTCGAAATGCGTAACTGGATACAGGTGTTGTTTAGACAAATTTCAAACTACGGTCTAAATTGAAATATCTTTACCTCTATTATCTATATTTAAATATATTTAGTTATATAATAAGTGATATAATATAACATTTAACTGGTTGATAGCTCTATTTACGGATTTAGTGGATAATAAAACAAAAGTAATAGTTCCAAACGTATTTGGAGGTCGATTTTTGGTTTCAGATGGCCTCGGGCGACTGAACCGTTTACTACTCGTATCAGATGGACTTTCCAAATCATGCTAGAAAAATAAAACTGGTATTGTTTCTCGCTTGCTATTTGTTCGATCAAATATAAATATAAAGCTAACTTTTGAATATTATACTATATCTTTGTTATTAAGCATAACGAATAACATTGAAACTTATTTGTCTATATTATAGATTTCTGTTTATGATCTTTTTTAATAATAAAAAAATATATATATGTTATATACGAATTTAAGCATTGTTTCTATTTTTGACTACAAAATATTATTATTTTCTAATAATTTTAAATAAAGTAGTTTTACAAATAAAGTGAAAATTTAGTAAATAATTATATAAAAATAAAAATTATTATCATTTTTTTTCCTAATCCCTTTTACATTTTTCCCTTGATTGAAGTTTTTTGGATCACTAAACCCATCATTGTGATGTGTATAAACAAACATATGGAATATTTTGTTCTTTTGTACTCGACGAACCGAAACGATGAAATTGGTGCATGCATTATGCAGTTTTTTCTTTTCTGTTTTCTGTGACGGAACTGAAATTTCGAATTTAGTAATAATTACTACATTTTGTTTTTTATTTATATATAATATATAACATTGGTGTCAATACAACATTGTCAAACTTTGTACTCAATACTAAAATACCTTTTATTTTTTTATGTAAAATATATATTATTAATATATTTCAAAAATTTGTTTGTAAATAATTATTATTTTTATTAGGGCAAATAAGTAAAATTTCTTACATATAAAATGATTTATTATAATCCGATATAAAATTAAATTCGCAAAAGTTTTTTTTATTTTATAATCCCTAAAATTTTGAACAATAGTACTTCTGAGTACTCTTACAGTAGGGCGTACCGATCCCACGTTCCAAATTTAACAACACAATACAATGAGAGACAATAATAATTTATTCGGAGCATTGTTTTTACGAATATAAATAATTGATATGCGATTCAATTATGCAAAATAAACAATTGTTAAATATTTGAATTACAACAATCTGTTTATATCTCATATATACGAACGAATGTAACAAAAACTTGTTATTTAGAATAAAGTCACATTTTAATAAAACATTAAATATAACTAAATATTATCATCGTTGATATATAAGATCAAAATATATGGTATCTGGAATTATACTCGTATTTTGAGCTTTAGTTGCGGGTTCCCTCAAGGCCCACTCCTTGGCTCGGGTGATTTTTAGTGGTTTAAATATTCTGATTATAAACAAAGGTTACCTAATAACCTTAATAAATCATTTTGGTAATAGTTAACGGCATTTATTTTTTTTATTTATTAAAAATTAAAAGAGGTGTATATTTTATGACTAAAGTATCTAAACACGTTATTATATTATTTTATTTAATGTTACTTCAGAAATTGGTTTTCTGTTTATCTGATAGTTTGGTTCTACTCTACGGTTCCACATGAAGTACACTTTATTTTTATTACTTTCATTTAATATTAATTTTAAATTATAGTGTGAAAATACAATTCGTTTCTAAAACACAACTTTATTTTGGCAAACCTTTACTTCATATAAAGTAATTAGCGTAAATGATACCTTCACTTTGAAAATTAAAGCTTCTTCAATTTCATGTTAAGAAAATAATCAGTCTTATCTTTACAATTTGAAATAACAATAAAATACTTACTTACCAATAAGTTAAAATATAATATATTTTTCAAAACTTATCATTTCATTTTCATTTTTAAAACTGTGATATATTCACGATCAATATACTTTACAACATATTTAAGAAATCTGTAGAAAGATAAAATATGAAAATAGTAAAAAATGTTAATAAGTGATTTCTAAGGAAAAGGATATTCTTTCTAAATAAAATCTTAACTCATGATAATCATAACCTTATCACAATCATTTAGTCTCAGTGCAACTTGTTCATTAATTCCACGATATACCTACTGTCATACATCGTCTCAGTTCAGCTATTTCGCTATTTTTCACGCATGTCATCCATTCTTCTCAGAATTCTTTTTTTTTCCTTATAACAATTATTAATAATAAAATTTCTTCCACCCCTCGGCATTCCGTCAAAAAACTAGAAATAACTACAATAACATAATAAATTAAAATATTTTAATGAAAAATATAAAGCAAAGCAAAAAAGCTTTAGCAAAGCTTTTACCGATATTTCTTGAGAATAAAGGGGATTACACGTGAATTACTGTTCTAATAAAGAATCTGGTTTAAACATATTAAAGACATCGGAAAAGATTAGGCTTGTGTGGGATTGTACCTGTGAAGGCTTTTTGATTTTAATAAGAAGTTTATTAAAAAAACTTCGTATTTGATTTTATATTCATTTAATACGACCTTATTTATTAAAACGAAATTTAACAAGTTACTTCATAAAAATATACTAAAGATTATTGTTTTGCCTTGCACTAATGAATAGAATACAATTTATGTTGTAGATTATCTAAAAAAATATGTTTCTTTTACTTTTTTACTATACAAACATTAAATTCATAAATAAATAATCAATTTATCACGTATGAAAACATTATAATCTTATTAATTCTATCGAATCGGTTTGTTTTTCGGAATACACATATTCGATATATCGATTATCGAAACGATATACCGCAGATGTAGAATGTTACTTGTTTCTGGTTGTTAGTCTATTTGTTTGATTGATATCACCAACGAGTATAGATTTATTAATTGTTCGATCAAATATAAATATAAAGCTAACTTTTGAATATTATAATATATCTTTGTTAATAAGCATAACGAATAACATTGAAAGGTCATTGGGCACAATCCGACCCGGTCGCGGACATTAATGAAAATGGTATAAAATGAAAGTGTATATTTTCCCTTAACTGTTACCTTATGATGTTACTTTATTTGGAATCCATGGGAGAAAAAAAGATTAAACCTAAAACATATTGTTAAAATGTCGTATTTTTAGAGTATACTGGACATGCTATCGTTCTGTTAATAAATTACAAAAAAATCTGAGTTAAGACGCCACACGTGGTCATAACGGCAGGTAAATCTTCGTTCTCTCTCTTTCACACATATAATGACATGACTCGTTGCGCTAACGTATTGTTTCCTCCGGTATGTTACACTTTGCAGTCCTTCGTTGTCTTTCGTGGTGATCTGTGCGTTTACCGGTTACATTTTGTCGACTACATAAGCAGATTTACTGGACCTGATTATTTGCCTTTGATATGGATAGACGTAATAATTGTGTTACATGTAACAGATCCGTGTTACGTCGGAGAAAACACATACTTACCGAATTGTTTTTCGAAAATTATCGGAATCACGCTATCGCGCTGTGCACAATCAAAATGCACAAGATCAACTTGATCAAGGAACAGCAGTCGAAGGTCAAGATTTACTAACTATTCCTGGATATTTACGAGCATCGAACACTGCACGACGCTGCATATTTCAAAACTGCAGGAACATTGCAGCACGAGGTGTGCCATTATATGCCAGATTTTATCTTCTTCATAATCATTATTTATATGTACCTGATCTAGCGCGAGCTTGCCAGCCACATATAATGACAAATGATTGGGACCTGCTTTTGAATGATCAGATAACACACGAAAACTTTAATAGTGCACACGTGCTAGACTTAATAAATCTGTACAAATCTGGATACGAGCGTCAAAACTTTTTTAATTTTGAAAATATTGAAGAATTTGATGACGACGAGCTGCATTGGACATCCTTAACTAAAATTCAGTTTAATACTATTTTACACCAAACTCCATCTCTTCGTGTCAGATCTGAATTTCCTGCCACCGTTTTAGGGGTTTATTTAGTAAAAATAAGAACCGGTAAATCAGATGAGCGATTAGCATCAAAATTCAGTATGTCCAGACGAACATTTGAGAGAAAGCTGCAAATAGCAAGACAGTGCTTAACTGAAGATTTCATGCCACAGCATCTGGGCTTGAATCACGTAACTCAAGATGATGTAATTGCCAGAAATCTTTCGATCCCGAATCATATTTTTGGTGGTAACCAAAATGAAAATGGAATTTTCGTGATGGACGGCACGTACTTATATGTACATAAAAGTGCCAATTTTTTTATCCAAAGAAAAACATATAGTCTTCACAAATTCCGAAACTTAGTTAAACCTTTTTTGGTTGTTTGCACCGATGGCTATATAATAGATGTTGTGGGGCCATATCCAGCGACAACGTCAAATGCCTCAATCGTTTGTCATCTGTTACAGAATGAAACATCCCCTTGGCATTGGTTTTTAAGAGCTAACGACGTTTTTATACTGGATCGTGGATTTCGCGATGCAATTCCTTTAATTGAAGAATGTGGTTATGTTCCACATATGTCACCTTCCAGAGCAAGAGGAGAACAGTTGATAACGATAGATGCCAATAAGTCACGATTAATAACAATGTGTCGATAGGTAATTGAGGCCCTAAATGGCCGTTTTAAAAAAGATTACAAAATATTTCGACATACTTATTTTAATGTAGCAATGCGAAATATGATGGCGGACTTCAAAATCACGGCTGCAATTATAAACACTATTAGGCGTCGGTATGAAGATAGTGTATACGTCGAGCAGTTTATTAACATTATAAACGACAACAGGAATAGAGAAAATCAACTGGCACAATATGTCATTGAAAATAATATAAATCGACAAAGAGTTGCATTTATGCCATTAGATGGAAACAATCCATATTTAAGAGATTTCCCACAACTAACCTACGAAGAAATAATATTATTCAGTTTAGGTAGTTATCATTTAAGACTGGCCAGGTCGTATTGCCATGAACACATGAAACCAAATGGTGTCTACTTAATCGAGCTTTACCGACACCTAGGCTTAATTAACAATAATATATTGATAAGAGGACGAATCCAGTCGCGACATGTCAGAGCGCGACAATACTGAACATATATTTTAATAAACCCAGCAAGACAAGGAAGGCAAAGTTTTGTAGACTACTACTGTTCGTGTATACACGGCCGCCGTACCGTCGGGAGCTGCGCGCATATTGCCAGTATTGTTTATTTTTTAGCTTGGGCTAGGCACCAACAGCAAATCAATGCCGGATTTTTAGATCAAATCACGATTGATATTGATCACGCTGAATAAATAATTTAAAACATGAAATGTTTTTTTTTTTCGAAATTCCCACAACCCACAACATAGCGACCCTTACCATAATAAACCAGAGGCTTTTATCAATATAATCTCACAATTTTATTTCTGTCCGCCATGGGTTTTTTTCTCATACAATTTACCCATTGACCTTTATATTATAGATTTCTGTTTATGATCTTTTTTATAATAATAAAAAATCTAATATGTTATATACGAATTTAGCCATTGTTCCTATTTTTGACTACAAAATTTTCTAATAAATTTTAAATAAAGTAGTTTTACAAATAAAGTAAAAATTTAGTAAATAATTATATAAAAATAAAAATTGTTACCAATTTTTTTTTTTTCTAATCCCTTTTACATTTTTCCCTTGATTGACGTTTTTTGAATCATTAAACCCATTATTGTGATGTGTATAAACAAACATATGGAATATTTTGTTCTTTTGTACTCGACGAACCGAAACGATGAAATTGGTGCATGCATTATGCAGTTTTTTCTTTTCTGTTTTCTGTGACGGAACTGAAATTTCGAATTTAATAATAATTACTACATTTTGTTTTTTATTTATATATAATATATAACATTGGTGTCAATACAACATTGTCAAACTTTGTACTCAATACTAAAATACCTTTTATTTTTTTATGTAAAATATATATTATTAATATATTTAAAAAATTTGTTTGTAAATAATTATTATTTTTATTAGGGCAAATAAGTAAAATTTCATACATATAAAATGATTTATTATAATCCGATATAAAATTAAATTCGCAAAAGTTTTTTTTATTTTATAATCCCTAAAATTTTGAACAATAGTACTTCTGAGTACTCATACAGTACCGATCCCACGTTCCAAATTTAACAACACAATACAATGAGAGACAATAATAATTTATTCGGAGCATTGTTTTTACGAATATAAATAATTGATATGCGATTCAATTATGCAAAATAAACAATTGTTAAATATTTGAATTACAACAATCTGTTTATATCTCATATATACGAACGAATGTAACAAAAACTTGTTATTTAGAATAAAGTCACATTTTAATAAAACATTAAATATAACTAAATATTATCATCGTTGATATATAAGATCAAAATATATGGTATCTGGAATTATACTCGTATTTTGAGCTTTAGTTGCGGGTTCCCTCAAGGCCCACTCCTTGGCTCGGGTGATTTTTAGTGGTTTAAATATTCTGATTATAAACAAAGGTTACCTAATAACCTTAATAAATCATTTTGGTAATAGTTAAAGGCATTTATTTTTTTTATTTATTAAAAATTAAAAAAGGTGTATATTTTATGACTAAAGTATCTAAACACGTTATTATATTATTTTATTTAATGTTACTTCAGAAATTGGTTTTCTGTTTATCTGATAGTTTGGTTCTACTCTACGGTTCCACATGAAGTACACTTTATTTTTATTACTTTCATTTAATATTAATTTTAAATTATAGTGTGAAAATACAATTCGTTTCTAAAACACAACTTTATTTTGGCAAACCTTTACTTCATATAAAGTAATTAGCGTAAATGATACCTTCACTTTGAAAATTAAAGCTTCTTCAATTTCATGTTAAGAAAATAATCAGTCTTATCTTTACAATTTGAAATAACAATAAAATACTTACTTACCAATAAGTTAAAATATAATATATTTTTCAAAACTTATCATTTCATTTTCATTTTTAAAACTGTGATATATTCACGATCAATATACTTTACAACATATTTAAAAAATCTGTAGAAAGATAAAATATGAAAATAGTAAAAAATGTTAATAAGTGATTTCTAAGGAAAAGGATATTCTTTCTAAATAAAATCTTAACTCATGATAATCATAACCTTATCACAATCATTTAGTCTCAGTGCAACTTGTTCATTAATTCCACGATATACCTACTGTCATACATCGTCTCAGTTCAGCTATTTCGCTATTTTTCACGCATGTCATCCATTCTTCTCAGACTTCTTTTTTTTTCCTTATAACAATTATTAATAATAAAATTTCTTCCACCCCTCGGCATTCCGTCAAAAAACTAGAAATAACTACAATAACATAATAAATTAAAATATTTTAATGAAAAATATAAAGCAAAGCAAAAAAGCTTTAGCAAAGCTTTTACCGATATTTCTTGAGAATAAAGGGGATTACACGTGAATTACTGTTCTAATAAAGAATCTGGTTTATACATATTAAAGACATCGGAAAAGATTAGGCTTGTGTGGGATTGTACCTGTGAAGGCTTTTTGATTTTAATAAGAAGTTTATTAAAAAAACTTCGAATTTGATTTTATATTCATTTAATACGACCTTATTTATTAAAACGAAATTTAACAAGTTACTTCATAAAAATATACTAAAGATTATTGTTTTGCCTTGCACTAATGAATAGAATACAATTTATGATGTAGATTATCTAAAAAAATATGTTTCTTTTACTTTTTTACAATACAAACATTAAATTCATAAATAAATAATCAATTTATCACGTATGAAAACATTATAATCTTATTAATTCTATCGAATCGGTTTGTTTTTCGGAATACACATATTCGATATATCGATTATCGAAACGATATACCGCAGATGTAGAATGTTACTTGTTTCTGGTTGTTAGTCTATTTGTTTGATTGATATCACCAACGAGTATAGATTTATTAATGTTTCTTTGAATTACACAATATGATCTCCAATATATATTTTATTAAACAACAACGAGCCAATTTCATTTATTAATTAACTAGCACATTTTTAATTATCAGCGTCTCAAAAATAATAATAACTTGTGATAGAAGGACAGCTTGATAATGCTTCATAATGAAATCACGCAGTTGTTTTTTCTTACAAACTGACCGAAACAGATCAATAGAAAAAAACTTTTAACCTAACCCGAGTAAATTTATTTAGAAACATAATATTATTTTATGATATAATAATTATTGATAACTGGTTAAAAAAATTAATATATATAAAATTTAATTATCAGAATAAAACCATCTCAATTTATTTAATTATACTACTGACGTTTGTTGTCAGTACTGACCAATCATGACAATGTGGTATGTCAATATGCAATCAAGTAATTATAAACGCATTACCTACTTTTGAGTACAGGGTAACTTAATTACTATAGCGATTATTATAATTAATGCAACATATAATAACTTGCTTAGATACTGATAATATTATACGTAAAATATACATGTAATAGTGCGATGTGATAATGGTATCAGAAGTTTCGATATTGTAAGTTATATAAATAAAGTTAGAATAAATATAACAATACCTAATAACGATTTAAATTTTTG
The DNA here is from genome assembly GCA_918358695.1 of Melinaea menophilus ssp. n. AW-2005. Lineage (NCBI taxonomy): Eukaryota > Metazoa > Arthropoda > Insecta > Lepidoptera > Nymphalidae > Melinaea > Melinaea menophilus. The sequence continues at coordinate 18,386,062 of OU911048.1, forward strand.
TAAAAACTTTGGAATCGAATAAAAAAAATTATCTGTCTATGATTGAAAATAATATAGTTTACTTAGAATTATAAAATATTTATTTAATTCTGTAAATTAAGGGATTACTGCATTTAAGTTCAATCAATATTTTTCTATATTGCTCAACAACTTTTCAGTTGAAATTAGAAGAAAATTATATTGGTGTGTATCTTTATTAAAATGCAACATGAGCCTCTAAATATAATTTCAACTATGTGTTTTATTCGTTACAAAATAATATAATAATTATATAATGTAAGATTTTAAAAGGATCAACAAATCACGTTAAAACAAAGAAAACCCAACATAATACATCTTTTTTTTTGTAATTTTTATATTTAATATATAGAATGATATAAAAACTAGAATATAGAAAATAAAAACCACTTTCATAATTTTCGTGTTGAGTTTTCAAATACAAATAATTAATAAATAATTTAAAGCCAATATTATAATCGTATTTTTGACCTTTTATTGCATGAATATTGTATATATATATATATATATATATAAGCGATTTACCACTCACTGACTAATCATGAAATTTCCAAAACTATTTGACCGATTAACTTAAAATTTTACATAGTTACCTCTTTTGTGACGTAAACGTCCACTAAGAAGTTTATTACTCACTAATTATAATCTTTCATGGCCATGAATTTGTATTTTCTTATAAAATATACTCAATGTCCTGATGTAAAGTATGTAAGGATTAAACAGCTTTAAGATCCTTAAATCTCTCCTTAAAATATGACCTTTTTGTATCCTTTTTTATTCAGATTCCAATTCATACATAATTAAATCATATCAATATTTACAATAATAATGTATTTAAATATCTATCTTAAATATGTAAAAACATCAAGTACATACTATTTTGTAGTTAACGAGATACGATATAATATTGTATGTCTCTGTATATATACTCGTGTTCTTAATGGTCTACTTGAAATAGCAAATCGACCTGATTCGCGACGCTGAAATTTAATAAAATATGTTATTTCGATTTCAAGTATCAAAAACTTGTAGGTGTCAAATCAAACACATCGTTTTGATATTAATTTATTGATTTTATTTATTACGAGTAGTTCATATCATCTTATTTTCTTTCAATATTTTTTTTTACTTTAGTCTACAATTAAAATCTTATATAATATGTATAAGAACTAATTCATAAAAAATAAATGTCAAAGTTCAAACAATGAATGTGCATCGTAACTATTTAAGATTCTTATTTTAGGAATTGAAACGATATAAAATAGAAACAATCTCAACACTCGTAGTCATAATTGTTTATTTTCATTAATATGGAAATATCAAAAGGTTACGAGGAATGATAAAATAATCAACCCTATATTTACATAAGAATACATTGTCTGTAGTATGTCACATGTTTGTTAAGAAATATAATATCTGATTTTGTTGTGTGAGCATTACGGTTTAATTTCATTTACTTCGACACATACTACGTAACTTTACGTTTCGAAGTCGAATCTAGAACACAATGAAGATACTACTCTCGTGATTTGTGAACAGAACGTAAGTTTTTCTTAGTTCTTGAAAATTTGTAGAAAAGTTATATCTAGTTGTGTACCATATGGGCTATAAATATCTAAATGCATTGGTATGGAGTAAAACTTGTAAATTAGACTTTAGAAACCGACCGGGTAAACCGACCACAATATAAACTTATAAAAGTAATTTTGTTAAAAATCAGAAATCAAACTACTCAACCTTATGAAAATTTTATATCATTATTAAAAATGTGGAAAATAAAAATTATTAATGTAACAATTTTATATCATCATAATACAAACTTAAACCAAGTATATCCTTCTACGATAATTTCAACCTTTTCAGTTATAGTAGCGACTTTTTGTCCTCCTGAAGACCCAAAAACCTGGGTGAGTATGCATATTAGGCTTACCTATATTTGCAAATGTCTCACCATCAAATTGATTTCCTGCTCGCTTGCATCCTGTCACAAAAGATTGAAATAATAAAGGAAATACTTAATGATATTAAAATACAACAATCAATCAATAAATATAATAATATTTATACCTCAATTCTATACTATTAATAGTAAATTATACGAGTATATCAATAAATAAAAACTGCTGCGGTCTAACATGAGTTCCTAAGCTGTTAGTTGTTACCGGAAACAAGCTCTCAAATGTATAATATATTAATAAGCGACTAAAACTTGATCTGTTTGTGACAAATAAAATCTAAACTTCTTGCAAAAAAAAGTTTTTATTTTACTAAAAAAGTTTTTAGTCGAATGTAGTAATGATATTATTTATTATCCTTAAGTAGCGTTTTTATTGTCACTCGCTTCTTTATTAGCATTTAGTGTAGCAGATTATATTAAAATTCAAAATAAGCTGGTTTATAAATTAAAGACAACTATAAATGAATATTTAATTAATGACAGGACGTACCTTAATCCGCAATCTGACATAAAGACAAGACGGATCAGCCGAAAATAAGAAATTCCTGTATATCATAAAGTGGACGCTTGTAATAAAAAGCAATTTGTTCTTCATCAATTTTATATCTCTATTTGGTTCGTTGTTCACTATAAGATGTCAGTTGTAATGTAAATGTAATGTTAGTTTTATACACTTGTGTAATTGCGGCGGTAATTGCTTTTATAATTCATGTAGCAAAATATTATAAATTATCTACATTAAATTTTATTATTACAAAAAGTAATATTTAATCAATTTTGACGCAGTTTAGATGTTTTCATGAATATTATACATTTAAATTTGAAAAAAATACACCATAATAAAAACTGTTTCACCGCAAAAATGTACTGTTTGGTAAAACATGGTACAGAAAAACAATATCGGCCGTCTGACATAATAAGATATACCTACATACGAGTATATCGTGGTTGTACCCAGGGTCTAAAAGTACTAAATTAATATATTTTTAATAAAGTTGACGTAAGAGACAGTATAATATTCATATTAAAGGAAGCCGGACGAGATTTAGTAGCAGATGAAAATAAATCAGACAAGCATGACACTGTCCGTGGTGTTCAATGATTTGGATTAATATAAAGACATAAAAAGTATTATTAATTTTGAGTTATTTTAGAATTTAATACAATTCTACTCTGTGTAATATAATTCACTATAAGGGAAATAACCTCTTTTATATGATAAATACTAAATCTTAATGAAACGAAATATTTTATTCCTTTAATAATATTTATAAGAATTAAAAAGTTTAATTGCTTTGATCAAATGTCAACATATAAAGCCTTTATTTTCTGCGGAAAACTGGCTTATGTGTTCGACAGAGTAAATAACGGTCTTATCTCCTTGTTTGTCTTTTAATCAGAACAACGGACTCTTGGATCCCACAAACAAAGAGTTATTTAGTGAGAGATTGATAGGTACACATGAACTTATCTTACCTAGAAGATCATTTTCAATTGATTTTTTTTTCATATTCTCTATTAAAATGGTTTTATATTTGTAAGTTTGAGAATTTTTAGATTGAAGGTTGACAAATACTGTATGACAAATACTTATAACTTTGAATAAATAAATACATATAGAATACTTTGAATATAGAAAATTATATATAATAATTTATATATAATTTTATGCTATTAATAAAAGCAAATACCCACCCTTAATACGTTATATTGTTGAAAAATAAAAAACTACCCAACGTTTAAAAAATTTAAAGTTAATAAAGTAAAACCTTAAAATAATGTTTTAAAAACTAAAAACTTCTATAATATATGATATTATAAATACTGTTATCTTTCTTATATAATTATTAAATAAGAATTATACGAGGAAATAAATAAGTTTAGCCCAACTTATTCACTTTAGAAATTACATTTTTATAAAAATGGTAGTTCTATAATTAAAATAACAGACATAACAAACAAACAATTATGAGAGAGCAAATGATGTGTGAAAAATAATACACTTAGAAAATAATAAACCTGTGATGTAATTTTTTTTATTCTTTTAATTTCTTTTCTTTCTCTTTACATTTCTATTTCATAAGTACACGTATATATTGTTATGTTTTACTTAAATAACATATATGTTATTTAAATAAAACGGTTTTTCTTCCTTTTTTCATCATTAATACGTTGTTATGTTTGATTTTAAAGAAGCTGTTGTTCTAAAACTTAAATTAACTTTACCGAATCTGTTATATAAGGTTACTTCGAAGATGAGACTTTAACATGAAAAACAAATTAATATATATAGTACGGTATCCATCGTATATATTACATTTATATCAACATTACAGAAATCGCTATCATTAAACAATATGTAACAAATGATTACAACACAACCAGAACATTGCTTGTAATATTATATATTAAAATATAGTCATTAAGGATTATCATATAATCACCATGTTAATTAAACGTTGAGAGGAAACGGTCTGTTTCTGAGATAACTGTTATCGCCAGTACTTTTGGAGGGTATTTTTAACATTCTCAATACTTGGTGCGTGAAGTTTGCCATGATTAATTGTTAAAGAGGGTAGTACCGCTATTACGAAACTTGCCTCAAGACGGTATATAAGTCACTCGCCGGTCAGTAGGGTTCATTCGTATCGTGGAACTGCTAGCATCAAGAAGTGAAGTCGCTAGTGATTAGTGAATAGCGACTATAGTGGTTAATAAATTATATCGCGGGAAGTAGTCTTCTAATATCAGAAGTGGGATGTGAAACAACGCCTACCGCCATGCCTCAGATAAAAAGGAAAACCCATAGACAATCTCGAAGAGCATCAACATGAAGTTTAAGTACCGATTCAGTATCCTGGACAAGTAGCAGCTCTGATGAGTATCACAAACGAAATAAAGGCGCCGTCATAAATCACCTCACAGGCTGATTGGTTACTTTCCGTACAACTACAAGATCCAAGCATTTGTAGTATTCGAGATATCTTACAATCAGGAGAGGCCGAGGCAAACTTTTGGGGAATAAAATTTACAGACGGACAGAAGATGGTAGACTCTGGCTCGTGTCTAGACAATGTATATGATATGCAAGGAGCAGAACAAAGTACCAGGCCATATAATAGCACAACATGTATTGAAAACATGAAACCATGGATACAACTAGGAAATAATGATTTGTAATCCAGATGTTATCATAGGTTGATTAAAGGACTTCAATATGGTGGTGCAGTAGATATCCGTTGTGAACACTACTGTACCGGTAATGTGGTGATACACGTTTAGAGTGGCCTCAGGCATCTCTATTCTAAACCATGATTTACAAGTGACTTAAGACCTTCCGAAATAATGATTTGTAATCCGGATGTTATCAAAGGTTGATTAAAGATTGTCAATATGGTGGTGCAGTAGATATCCGTTGTGAACACTACTGTACCGGTAATGTGGTGATACACGTTTAGAGTGGCCTCAGGCATCTCTATTCTAAACCATGGTTCTGTAGTAGATATCCGTTGTGAACACTACTGTACCGGTAATGTGGTGATAAACGTTTAGAGTGGCCTCAGGCATCTCTATTCTAAACCATGATTTACAAGTGACTTAAAACCTTCCAAGGTTTAATGATCTTAATTACCGCACAGACATATAGAGACATCTTATGACACATATTATTTTTATATATTCTTTCTGAATCCAATGTACACATTCAGAAAAGAATAATTGTCATATAATCGTAAATTATTTACTAAGTGTTATTATTAATTATTACAGTTCTCAGCAATAACATCAGACTAAGACGTAATTCGAGGGCGAATACGTTGCAAGAAGGCCGGATGTTTTTTTTTTTTTTTTTTTTTTTTTTCCCCTACACAAATACCTGCGGCGGCAGTGCCGCAGACGTTGTTATTGCTGACTCATTCATACCAGTTCTCGCATTTTCTCTTCTCGTACTTTCATTCTGCATACCTTATCTTTCTTTTATCCATCACTCATACACACACTTACGGCTGGGATTGCCGTCTTAGCTACTTATTTATATGTTTATTTTATTTTTATGTATTTATTATTATTCAGGGTAAATAACAGACAACACCTGCTTTCTTATCATTGAGTTTTTCATTTATGTTCAGCTATGTGGGCAGCTAGCTATTTTCCTCTATCTATCTATCTATAATTTATTGTACGTGTTGGTTTATTTACACCTTATAGTTACAATTCCAATTTGTTCTTTACATTTATAGTGTTTATTTATTTATTTACATCATCATCATAGCTGCCTCACATGTATTACAAACAATATTATAGCTGTACTATATACAATTCCACTTATAAACTAATTATTTATGCTTTATTACTAACAGCCTATTCTAATTATTCTAAGGACCTTAGGACAGGTTTTTTTTTTTTTTTTTTTTTTTTTCCACGTTTCTGCCAGATGTCATCTGCCTGCTCCTTGCGGTTGTCCCATCCTTGAAGATTTCACGATTGGGGTGGGCACTGTTGAAACTAGTACCTCCCTCATTCAGTTGTCTCAGCCAAGGCCCTAAAACACCCCATGTGTACGCACATGGTGTTAGGACGTTTTTATTTTCATGTTCCATGAGTTGCTGTTCTGGTTTGTTTCTTCGTATGGTCCATCCAGTGTTCCAGAATTCCTGGAATGGCTGGAGCTGCCAATGTCATGCCGGTATCAGTCATAGTCAGTGTATTTGCCTGTGTTATTCTTGCCAGTTTATGTCCTGTCCAAAGTCCTGTCTACTGTCCATATATAGTCTCATGTCTTGTTTTCCCTAATTATTGTACCCCCCGCATATTTACAAAATTCCAAAAACTTATATCTTGCCCTCTGATCCGTCATTATTTCCGAAATATTAGTTCTGTCAATAGTCATGTCAAGTTGAATTTCCGTTTCCCGTCTTTGTCTATGGAACCTCGGGCATTCCGTAATTATATGAATTATGTCTTCGTCAGTTGTGTCATCACATTTACAGGTCGGTCGGTCAGTCAGTTTAAATCTATGCAGGTACGCCGCAAATCTCCCGTGTCCGGTAAGGATTTGCGCAGTCAAGGAGTCAATGTCAATTTCTGTCATAATTTTTGTTGCCAGTCTCACGTCTGGGAAAAAGATCTTTGTGACCCCAGCCGTGTCTCCGTCAGTGTACCTTTTCTGCCAGGTTTCTATCGTTGCCTCGCGCAGTCTGTGTTTGGCATATGAGAGCGGGAAGTCATCGTAGATGGTCCTTCTCTTGGTGTTTAATACTGCATCCTTCGCCAGCTCATCAGCCCTTTCGTTTCCTGGAACACCCACATGCGCTTTAATCCAAAAGAGTCTTATTTTTTTACCTTTGTCCTTGATTTTCCTTAGGTTTTTTGTTATGTAGAGCGCAAGTGGGTGCACCATTGGGTCAGTATTTAGTGCGTCCAAAGATGATCTGGAGTCGGTCATTAGGTTCGTCTCAGTCCAGTTTCTGTTTTCAGCAAGTTCGATTGCAGTTGAAATTGCGACCATTTCCGCCTGGTATACAGAGCAGTGGTCGGCCAGTCGGAGTTTCCTGTACTGCATTTCTTTTGCTGAGTCCCACACCGTCAGGGCAGCACCCACCTTCCCCTGTATTTTACTCCCGTCGGTATAAATGAACTTTCCTTTCAGGTCTAGCTCGCGTATTGTTTCAGGGGTGAGTGCTTCCAGACAGGTATAGTCGTTGATACAGATTTCAGCAGGGTGCTCCAAATCGGCGTACTCGACACTTCGCTCCACTTTATACTCGTCGGAAACGTGTAGGAACGGGCGTCCCCGTCGGGTTTCATATAACGTTGCCGATTCCTTTATCCGCAGGTCAAGCGGGAGGAGCCTTGCCAGAATCATGGCCGCGTGTTTGGACACTGTTCTGTGTGTCCGGCCAATCTTCTGAGCAAAACCCCTCTGCACCACCGAGAGCTGCTTCTGCACGTAGAGTTTGTCGACCTCCGTAGCCCAGACCGCCGCGCCGTATGAGATTATCGGCACGATCACCGCTGTGTAGATTTTCCTCGTGATGTCTGGGTTTAGCCCCCATGTCGCTTTTGCCGCGCGTGATAGTTGGCCATGGATGTTCAGGGCTTTCCGGGTCACGTAGGAAACGTGTTTAGCGAAGGTGAGCTTATCGTCGATGATGACCCCCAGGATTTTTATTTCGTTGGTTAGAGCGAGATGTTCATTGCCCATTGTTATAATCGGGTTGTCATATTTAAGTTTCCTGGTGATCACCATCGACTTGGTCTTGTGGGGCGCAAAACGGAGCTTATTTGAGCGTCCCCAGCTCTGGACCAATTCCAGCGCCCTGTTGGCTTCCCTTTGGATTTGGATTGTCTCGTGGCCGGAAAAGACCAAAACGATGTCGTCGGCAAACGTCTGACAATATGCCCCAATCCTGTCAAGTTCGTTTAGGAGCGGGTCGAGAAGCACGTTCCAGAGGAATAGTCCACCCACCGAGCCCTGGACGCACCCCTTGGTAGTTTCCCTCTCCGCTTGCTTTCCCAGGTAGTTGACCCTGACCTTCCTCCCGCTCAGGTAATCCGCCATTAAGTGCCACAGGTTCGCAGGACATCCCAACCTGTTGAGTTGAACCTTTATGGCCGGCCACCACGCGCTGTCAAAGGCACCCTCTATGTCTAGGGATATCAACACTACAATTTCCTTATTTTTCCTCTTCGATCTGATGTAGTTTACTAGATCATAGAGGGCGTCCTCCGTGCTGCGCTGTGGTATAAATCCATACTGGCGTGGATTAAGCTTATGTCGGAGGTGCCACCTTAACCTTCTGATGATCATTTTTTCCATCATCTTCCCGAAGACGGACAGCAATCCAATGGGTCGGTATGATTTCGCTTCGTGGTAATCGCTTTTCCCAGGCTTCCTGAGGATAACCACCTCTGCGGCTTTCCATGATCTTAGGAACACTGATAGTTCCATACATTTATTACTCTTTATTACTCAGGAATGTGGCAGGTGTTCGTTTAATCACAGTCTGGCAAATGTCCGCAGTCAGTCCATCCATTCCCGGAGCCTTCTTGGCACTAAAAGAGTTTGCTGCCTTATGCAGCTCCGCCTCCGTGAATGGTGGGTCATTCTGGGTACTGGGAGTTATGTTTTTAGCGATTTGTCTGGCCTTAGCGTGCTGCTCCTCATCAGTCCCTGTGGTGTCGCTAGCGAAGAAAATGTGAGCCAAATGGTTGACTGACTCAGTATCGCTGAGAGTGCATCCCTGCTTTACCATTGGAAGGTCGTCGGACTTTTTATGCGCGTTCCGGATTACCCTATAAATGGAGTCCCACATCGATTCCTTTTCTTGTTGGGAGCAGTACTCCACCCAGCTGTCCGTCTGTGCCTTCCTTGCCGCTGCTTCGTATATCTCCTTTTTCTCCAGATATTCTGCTATGACGTACTCCCTCCTCCTTGGTGCCGCATTCCTGATCCTTCTCTTCTTCGTCATAACCTCCCTCTTGAGCCGTGTCAGTTCCTTCGTTCACCACGGGATAGGGGGCCTCTCGTAGGTACGCACTTTGGGTACAGTTTCCTCGCAAGTCTCCTGAACAGTTTTGACATATTTATCCACCATCATCTCCAGCTCTTCCCGTCGGTCCACCCGTTCTACCTCCTCCACGGTTATTCCCGCCTCACTCATGTTTATGTCTAGGTGTTCACAGAATTGGGTCCAGTCAGCCTTCCTAGAGTTGTACACTCTCGTTGTTCTTTTGTGTATTGCTAGCTCAATACTACGCTTAATCGTGAAAGTGATGGCGTTATGGTCGGAGCTGATCATGCCCATCTGTACCCTCCAGTCATCAACCTTCCCGAGCAAGTCTTCCGAGCACAACGTAATGTCCACTACGCTCGAGAAAATTCTTCCTCCTCGGACTGTCATGAAGGTAGGCAGGCCACCCGAGTTAAGCAGTTGTAGGTTGTTGGCGTTGATGTATCCGGTAAGCTCCGCTCCCCTTGGGTTTTCGCATCTGCTGCCCCACCAAGGGCTCCACGCATTTACATCCCCGCCAACAACCGTACTCCTCTCCGCCGCCATCCTCAATATCCCCGATATGTGGCCGAGGTATGGGTCCATCTGCTGGTCCCCCTCAAAATAAACAGAGATTAAGTTGAGGGTATTGATCCCGGATTTGATTCTGACCCATGCCACATTCTCTGTCTGCATAGTCGGGTCCCAGTCAATAGGCACTCTGGGATTATGGATTACTATGGCCGCTTTTACTGGTTTTTGATTGTTCAGGGTCTTCTGTATTATTCGCACGCCTGAGTAAGTAGCCACAATTCCGCTTGCCCCCACATAAGGTTCCTGAACCAAGCTAATGTCCGTGCCATGTAATTTAGCCATCTTCAGCAGCTCCGCAGTGGCGAGTTTACTCCTCTGCAAGTTGGCCTGCGTCACTTTGAGGTTGAGGTGCCCTTAGCAGTAAGCAATGGTAGATCTTGCTATGGCATCCCAGCGCTTCCTCACCTGGCATTCCCTATCAAATGCTGAGTGATTCATCCGGTCAACTTTTGCAGCTTGGCAATTTACGCACGTCGGTCGGTCTCCGTTGGCCCATACCGGGCAGTCCGCCCTGAGGTGGCTACCGCCGCAGTGGCTGCAGGAGTCATTGGTTGCCTTACAGTACTTCCGCCCATGACCATAGCCCAAGCACTTCGTGCACTGGACCAGCGGGGAGTGATCTGCGACGGTGCACCTCTGAAGGTCAACGTGCAGTTTGCCAGATGCTGTTAGCGCATTCCAAACTCTTGGGGATACTTGGAGGACAGCATGGCACTCGTGGGGATTCCTTGCCCTTTTTCTAAATTTGACAACGGCCCGGTACTCCTCTGGCGGTATTTTCCCCACGAGGTGCTCATTTTGTCGCTTTATTGACTCAAGTATGTCCTCATCTTTGTTATAATTCAAAACATTATATATCATAATGAGCGGGTCTTTGTTTTGCGCATCCTCAACCTTAAGGTTTTTACTTGTTTGCAGCTTGCTCTTTAGCTTGTTGACGGTGTCTTTTGAGGAACAGCTGATAACTACCTTCTGGTTTCGCGCTTTTCTGATACGTTCAACCGCTACCCCACTCACTCGGGCATCAGCGGCTCCACGAACGCGCATCAGAACGTCCTCACTGGTATCTTTTTCCTCCGTGGATGACACAATTATAGTGTAGTTGGGCTGTTTCTCTCTATCGTCCCGCTGCCCGGATCCTGCGGCCTCGGCGTACGTTTTCCCCAGGCTTGTCCCCCCGACGAAGGCCGGATGTTATCGCCAGTACTTTTGGAGGGTATTTTTAACATTCTCAATACTTGGTGCGTGAAGTTTGCCATGATTAATTGTTAAAGAGGGTAGTACCGCTATTACGAAACTTGCCTCAAGACGGTATATAAGTCACTCGCCGGTCAGTAGGGTTCATTCGTATCGTGGAACTGCTAGCATCAAGAAGTGAAGTCGCTAGTGATTAGTGAATAGCGACTATAGTGGTTAATAAATTATATCGCGGGAAGTAGTCTTCTAATATAACAATCAATTTGATCTGCAAGTTTAGATTTATTATAAAAGTTAAAGATTATTTAGTGTATGATTTATGATATTGCCTTTTAAGTTTCTTTTGGTATTTTTAAACTTGCATCTTTTATTATTCAAACTGATTTTTTAATATGCGAATTCGAGAACTGAACCCAGATTGTTTCTAAATAGAAAGAAATTATATAAGTGAAAAGAGCTTGTTAGAATACTTGTTATAAAAAGAAACAATTCTTTTTTTACTTTAACTGGAAAGCTATCCGGAAATTCGTTCATAGAAGTAAGAGATCAAACAGTTCGCTCTATGTAAAAAATATTAAGAATTTAAAAACCGTGGCGTTTAAAGCCAGTAAATTTGTTCATAATTATTACTATAAATGTAAATAAGATAAATGAAATTAATCTGTAAATTATCGTAAATAAACTTGTTTGTATAATATTTTGTGTGTTTTTAGTATGAAGTTGATAGGCAGTATAGCATAGTGCAGTGTAGATTTAATATGTACATACAGATATAATTGAAGCATAAATTTTTAATACCTTTCTCTGTTATATTTCTTTAGAAATAATATGCAATATGTAAATAATATCTGACCATATAATAATATATACTCATTTTATTGAAATTATCCTGTAGATTTAATAGGAACTGCTCTAATAAATGTCATGATGACGGATATAGAATATTTGACGCAACCTTTTTACCAACATATAATTTAAGTTAACTCCATAATGTGACAAATTATTTTGGTAATGGTGACTTGTCCTCATTTGGTAATACCGTTAGGTAATGGTGATTACAACTTATTTGGTTATATGGAACTCCTGATGAGGAAAGCAAAGTAAGCTCCTAAAACATAACATTGACTGGTGTCCGACTGGACCATGGAACATTTCTATTTCCAAACCATGTCAATTGTTGTTTAATATTAGTTCAAAAACATATCCGTCTATACATATTCGCGCTATTCAGAAGTTCGTAACTTAGCTAAACTTGTGTCTTATTTATACAAGTTTTCATTGACTCTTGCAAAGTTAGATCTCAAATAATGTCCAAACTACTATACTATTCGAATTGTTTAATATTTGGGTTATTTGGATAAATATGGTAATTATTGTTACGTTATTTAAATACAAGACTTTATGAAGAAACTTGCATAAAATAAAATAAAAATAGTTATAGTCCATCGATAGCACTATAAATATATATTGCTACTATCTTCATAGTGCAGAAAAGGGCTGTTCGAGGAATCTTTAAGATAAGTATTCAAAGTATTCAAAGCATTCAAAATGATGACTGTACAAACAAAATATTTTAGAGAATTTAATTAAAAATACAAAAATAATACAAGGAATAAAAATAAACTTGCTACACTAATCACTGCGATCCAAAAATAAGTAATTCTTTTAATACTAATTGTATACACTTTTACAATAAACTCATTTGGAGATAAAACGGTTGTTAATCATTAAACCGGCTTGACGAAATGATTGTGATGATTTTTAATTTGCTTCAAAATATGATCGTTCGTCAATTAGTTTACCCAAAAGATATGACCAGAGTTTGTTGTGTGGTTTTTCTCAGATCAAGGCGCGTTTGATAATAAGGCTACCATTAATATCAACTTAGAGAATATCCTTACATAAGGTATGGTGTCCAAATAGGCTTTTTCGATACTTCCAAAGTTTGTTATATCGATATTAAAATTAAATACATATAATATTGTGATAAAAATTGACTAAAAAGTTAGTAAAATGAATTGTCAATTACGATATTTAAACGAATAATTGATAAGAAGTGTTAAAGGCGACAGAAAAAGAATTTCCAAAAAAGGTTCATAAATATATGAGTATATAATAAAAAATTCAAACATTACTTAAACAATTTTGAAGAAAAGGCAAAACAATTCAACTTTTTTAGAACATAAATAAAAATCATATATTTTTTTATGTTGCGAGATGTTTAGAGACTATGTCAGAGCGTTGTTTAAAAAGTTGTTTGAAACTCCCTTATTATTCTCTTTCCATTGACTTCAACCCTTTGAATTCGAACATAAGTAAGAAATCAAAAGTTTGAGACGTTTGTGCTTAATGCCACATGTTACTATTTCTTGACCATATTTCATGCTGAAAGTTGCTTAATATTAATATAAAAATATATCCATAATTTATGTATATATATATATTATAGGGAATAAATTCTCATTAATTCAGGTGAATGGTAAAAATTTTAATGATTTTAACATAAAACTAAATATTTGTGCTCCAGTTCGGGTATCCTCAAATAATAACTTTTATAAAAGCTCCAAGAAAAACTTGATTTTATAACGTTATCAATTTATAACTAATTATGATATATGAATGTGATTTCACTTCTTAAATGATTTAATTATTATACAATAATAAGATAATAAAATATACTAGCTGCGATATATCCTTATAGGGTTCAGAAATAATAACACAATTTCTTGATTTAATGTACTATTATAATAACAAATCCATTACTAAAAAAATTATTTAAAGTGTTTATTACTCAGTTATTTTATATTATGTAAGTGTATTATATTTAATTTAATATTGGAAATAACTAAATGTTTTGATTAATGATTACTTTTTTTCTACAAACTATAGCTATTGGTATGAGTGTTAGATAATAAATAATTAAATACTGTTTTAAAAAGAAGACATATACAAAACTATCATGATTATTTAAAAACCTGTTGGTATATGTATACGGAAAAGTCTCGAAAAACTCCGCCCGCAGTGATAAAACTGGTGATCCACCCCTATAACCACTCTAGAAGATAAGAGATAGACAGGTAGATTTAAAAGAACTACCTTGTCTTGTATCGAAAGATCGGTTAATATTTTGTTTACTCACAATATATTCTCTGCTTCAAAACACAGATTACATCTGAGATAATAAATATTCGCTCCTACTGGTACCGCCATTGATCCTTTTACGAAAATTCGAATTACGAATTCAAATGTGTAACACTAGTAATTTACATTTTTATGTTTGTGGAATATATGATCATCACTGTTTTTGTATCAGTATACGAGTATATCTAAATGCCACCATGTCTAAAATGGTGTACAGGAAATTTCACACTTACACCTATAAAGTGCTGGTGAAGTTTACGAGATACTTTAATGGGACAAGAGATTGATGAGTAAATTACAACGGACTGATAACTACAGCATGAATTTATTATTCTATTACTGTTTTTGCCATTCTATTTACAATACGAATTGTAATTTAAGCAATGAGATATGGGATGTAATAATATATATATATATATATATATATATATATGTTTAAGTCTGTTTTGGAAGAAGTTTAATTTAAGCTGAAACAACATTTCATTTTATTTATCTATCTTTTAAATTAAATTCCCAGGCGTTATGACAATTGACAAGTGAAAACATATACACGGCCCCCTTGTTTGTCACTACAAGAAGACTGAGGTCAAACACTTGTTCTATAATTATTTAGAAATAATTTAGATTAATTATTTACAAAGTTAAGTACTTAACCAGATAGCTTCTTAATATTGAACAAGGATCAGGCATTTAAAAAGGCACATCTCACATGCAGCTACAGTTACAGCAACAGTTCAGAAAGAAGGGAATGCAGGTCGATGTCCCGAAGTTATACGTATACATTAGATAAAGATTTATTACAAAAATAAAAACACACCGTAATCTATGCAGATACAAATTATAATTCCTTATACAGAAAAAAGCCTCAGAAGCATTACTTTAGCAGATATGAACTCTAATTGTATACTCTAATCGTAACAGGACAAATCCTGAAATAATGCAACATAAAGCATATAAGTAATTATATTATAGTGAAAATTCCAATTACTCATCAGATGGGCTTTTAAAGTGACTGGGAAATGCCGACAATCTAATTTTGGTTAATCCATAATATTGTATCAACCCAATAATACACATGTATCCTTAAAAGGATCAACGCTTTATAAGCGTCAATAAGAACATTAATTTCAACCACACTCACCAGGGGTTAAATAAAAAAGAAATATTGGAATGGCTTTCGATAAAAAAGAAGTACAAAGATCATGACATTGAATTCTAAACATCCATTGAAAGAATAATGTCACTACACCACGCAGAACATCAAACTAAGTGAGGGTAAATTTTTAATTATTAGAAATGATAATAATTAATTTAGTAATATTGAACTAAAAAACTTAATGTCTTTGGAAATAAATAAGCATTATTAATTGACAAATTTTTAATACAATCTAAATATATTAATATGATAACGAAGACAGCATCTAAAGATCTGACACGAATGTCAGTTAATTTTAAATAATAAACAGCAGTATTCTATCAATTTATGACATAAGAATAACACTTAATCTAATTAATAAAATAGTCTTATATTTCCAGGAATCCAAACCATCCTCAAGTTGGCAATATCTAATTTCTAAAATAGTGCAAAATATTAAAGATTATTACAGAATATTAAAATGTTTTGAATTATCTGCCAACCGGTAATTTATCAACATACTCACATAAAACATAATAAAAATTAGAATATGTGACTAAGTATTTAAATTTTTACAGAAATGAATTTCTACGTAACAAAGTAAACGATGTATCTTATACTGTAGCGAGGGTTATCTCGAATTAAGATGGATTTAGACATGTATAAGACTGGTAATGGATTTTAACTGTGTTAAGTACATTTTACAATGACACCTCTTATGTACTTTATAATAGGCAATTTGCAGTCCTTTGAATCTAAACACGATATATATTTTATTTATATTAAAAGTAATCAAATCTATCGATATTACTATATTTCAACTTTTATTTGATTGAACTTTGAATAATATATTCCATATTATTCAAAGTTACATTTACGTTCAGCTTTTAAAAAAGTATTTTTTTATGAAATAATCATTAATATTATTTTTACATCATAACACTATAAATGAAAATAAATACTATTACTTAAACTTGGTTTTAAATTAAATAACGACGACCGCAAAATATATTAACCAGCTCAAACATTCACTACGCGAGTGCGTTAGAAGCATAAAGAAACGAAATTGTTTCAAGAGCAAACAATTCAAAATATTTATATATCAATATTTGTGTGTTTGTAAAAGGATAGCAATATATCATATTTAAAAACATAATTATTTGTGATGTGATTTAAATATGCCAAATTCTAATGAACATAAGTTTATTTTTTAAATGCGTTTTCTTACACAAAATGAAGTACAGGCAAAATTTTACAACCTAAATAATCATTTTGCCAATTGAACCGTTTGCAAATAATTTATGTTATCAAGAACAAGAATGCTCTATTCATGTTGACTCTTTACATAAAACATTTAATAAAAATAGATATTATAACACTTTTATGAAAATCAAAACATACATTCCTGAACAAACAACATAATTTTATGGTTTCCCATGTATCATATTATCTTAATTTATAACATGTCATTTTTGAATACTTACTGATATGACTTTACTTTTAGCCATTGTTTATTCATTGTTTTATTTTTTCTTTCGTTAGATTTTGTGAATATGTCACTGATATTACTTAAATTTGTAGGAATAAAGCGTGTAATTTAGGGTGATTTAGCTTTTCAATTTCTCACAAGAGTATTATTTGCCTTAGAGATTACCTTGTTAGGTAACATATTTTGATACAAATCACTAAACGCATGTACTTTTAATATATCTAGGATATATTTTAGGAGATTTCAGTCTAGTAAATTTATTATTAGTTATATTAGGTTTTAAAAAAAATGTACTAAACTTTTACTATGCCTGGCATCGCAATTCCGTAAAATAATTTGGTGTCACGGTTCTAAAACATTCAACTGACTTACTATCTTATGTAAACGTCATAGTACCGCCATTTATTTTTAGCAAAGTAAACATAATTGTTTTAATCAAAATTTTATAATTAAGGTTATTTCAATAATAAATTACCAAAATAACTTTTAAAGACCTACGTCTTAGAAAGCGTCAACCAACCTCATACCGTTGTTGGACTATGTAAAAATATTAATTTATGTTCTGATTGCTATATTGTGTGTACACATATCACTTAATATGGTAAATGATCTACTTAGTAGTCAAGGCAATTGAGACGGCATTGATAATACAAATATATAATTATATTTGAATTCAATAAATAAATAAACTCACTCCTTTCTTCTTTTCTTGATAACTTTTGAATGGCTAAACATTTTTTCAATCTGTTTTCGCTATAACATCCGCGTTCGGCTTAAAACATACATGAGAAATTTTATAGTTCATTATCTCATCGCATTCTGGAGACAACTAAACACAAAGACATTAACCAATAATTTAATAAATTATCAAGAAGATATATTAGGTTATAAAAAAAAAGTAAAAAGAAAAGATTATAAGGATGATTATTCAAAAAATCACTGCTATAAAATTTAAAATTATTATAATATATCACGGTGAAATAACCGTAATACTTATCATTGCTTTCTACGTGTGGGTACTATAGACAGCCCATCATTGCCTGTTTGCCTGAAGGTGACGTCGTAAACGCAAGGTATGTCGGTTTCAACTTATTATCGACATAACGATAACAAGTTGAAACTGACATACCTTTATGTTTGTGAATGGCCGAAGCTTGGGAGCTGGTTTCCTAGATGAATATTTACTGTAACCTACTAATAATAAACTACTCATATATGCACTGCAACAATTCTCTTAATAGCGTTTAACTAATACACTAATATAACCTACATAGCGTTTTACTAATACAACCTACAACAAAAAAATATACATTTTATTTAAAAAAATATCAATAATAAAGAGCATAAACTAACTATCTAACTTAGTAGGAAGAGAAAATTTAATATTCAGGTTGATAATCTTTAATAAGATATAGATTATTTTTATATCAGTAAATTTATTTATATTAAATATTAATTTATAACTTAAATATCAATAATTAAATTGTAAAAAGTTTTATTCGATCTTAAGG
The DNA here is from genome assembly GCA_918358695.1 of Melinaea menophilus ssp. n. AW-2005. Lineage (NCBI taxonomy): Eukaryota > Metazoa > Arthropoda > Insecta > Lepidoptera > Nymphalidae > Melinaea > Melinaea menophilus. Next base: position 18,404,594 of record OU911048.1, read on the forward strand.
CAATATTGCAAATAAAATATTTTTTCATATTTGGTATTCATTATTGGACTGTGTATTTGATACAATTCCATTACTAAGTAATAATATTTGTGTCGCGGGGCTTACCCCAGACGAGCTCAAATAACAAACACCCGGGGCTAAAATAATTCTCTGTGGATCACGCAAGTATTGTATTATTATTTGTATTCATTTATGAATACCGTTTGTTATTTTTGTTTAAAAATATCATTTAAGAATATGACCTACAATCGTACGTAACTAATTGTTGTTAATTTGAACCAACTATGATTATGGATTCCATTTTCTGCTGATACAAATATTCTAACAAGTGATCCGATTGTATTTTGTAAATTAAGTCGATGGATAACTTTTGACCTTCTTGAAAGACTATTGGAAAAACTGTTTGCTGTACATGTTAAAAACAGTGATATAAGCAATATAACATCAGTATCAATAATTAAATTGACATATCACAATAAAAATGACATTTTCTATTTCAAAGAGAATATAGAGCTATTGATTACTCCCAATTTTTTTCGAGAGCAACTTAGCCTTGCTCTCTATATGGCCACGAAACTAACAATCACTCGAAATGTTGAGACCCAGTATTCTGATACTTGGCGAGGCAATAGGAGAAGTGCTCTCGAAGAGCGGTGATACGACAAATGGTTTTTTTTGTGGTAAACGCGCAGAGTCTTTAGGGGATTGAGCTGAACGTGGTTCAGTTTACCCTACTCAGAGAGGTCTCCCCATCCCTAGGGAGGTCTCTATAGAAGACACAAGTTTTTTTTCGGCACTCGTCGACGTTTTCCCGAGAGAGAAAACGTCGACTGCACTGACCTGAATATACCGCATCCCTAGTGCTGTCATCCGCATAACAATATACGTTGGGAATACCCAACATATCATTGATGTGCAGGAGAAACAGAGTTTGGAATAGCACTCAGCCTTAGGGTACACCTGCGTTCACGGGCTTGGGGTCCGAGCAAAAACCGTCGAGAACGATCTGTATGCTCCGCCCAGTAAGAAAGCTGGTGAACCACTTGCATAATCTCTCGGAAAGCCCATATGAAGGTAGCTTCGAAAGAAGCCGCTTGTACCATACACGATCAAAGGCTTTTACCATATCCAGACTAACTGCCAGACCCTCTCCCTTGCTTCTAATAACCGCTGCCCAACGGTACCCAAGAGTGCCCAAGCTTCTCTTTCTTTCTTATCTTATTCTTATCGGCTTTCTCTTTTGCCGTATGGGCCAGAGAGTCATTCCTCATGTGTAATGGCAATAGGGACGGCTGGCTAAAGTTGCCCAGAGTGGCCTTAGAAAGCACCCCGAATTAGCGCGTGCCAGGCGGGTACCTTGCCAGCTGATCCCCAATCTTGACGACATGCTTGAACTTTGCTCTAGCGATTTGCCGTTTGAAGAATCTGGAGGCACGGTTATATTTTCTCTCAGAAGTCTAGAGTTCGGATCCTTAGTGACTAACGCATTGGCCCAAGCTTGATAAGACTGCTGCAGCCCTGACAGACGCATCAAACTAAGGCCGTTGTACAAAATTATTTATACCCGGGGTATGATAGGTACGCTGTGTGACCTAGGTTGAAATATCAGCGTCTCCGTAAAAAAAAACAAGGCTGCGCCATCTCAAGGTGGTAGTGGACGGCGTTTAGGTAAGAGTGAAACCCCCGGATGTTGCAAAAGTCCATATTTAGAGTGAAGCGTGGTGCCACTGTTTGTTTTCGTTTGCCCTCAGAAAATACAAAACCCGACACTTTGCCCATCTCCGATACGACGGGCAGCCGGTGAAAAATCCGAGAATCATGCCCCCGATTTTGCTCGGGAAGAGTTTCATCTGGGTTATACTATTTCGAGGTATCGCTTTCTTGTTCGACGGGGGCAAAGTTGAAATTCTGGTTTCTCTCATTCACCAATGGAATATAACCTATAAAATGCACGTTTCAAACGTGCCTACTCAAGTAGTTGTCAGAGTTACTACGCTCGAACTTGTAGACAATTACATATACTTGGGACAAACCGGCCAGCTAGGTAGCTCCAACTTCGAGAAAGATATCATTCGACGAATCCAATTTGGATGGTCAGCGTTCTGAAAGCTCCGGAATATCTTTACGTCAGAAATGCCGGAATATCTGAAGACAAATGTGTGTAGTTAGTGATGACTTATGCTTTGAGACATAGTCGTTTAGATGGGCTTTATAAGAAGGCTTAACATTACCCAGAGAGCAATGGAAAGGGCTATGCCCGGAGTTTCGCTAAGAGATCGAATAAAAAACGAAGTTATCTGCACAAGGGCCAAAATCACCAAAATAATTCGAAGAGTTACTCGTCTGAAGTGGCAGTGAATAATACATATATTACAATATATACCACCCTTACCATTGGATTCTATAACATATATAAGACATAAAACTCTTTCATTTCCATTTCTATCAATAGACCTGAACTAATATTACGAAAGTATTTTAAACTCCTTCTGTAGTCCAAGAGTGTGGATTAACTCAAAACTTTTGGTTATATATAATTGAAACATGATATCATGATATTTAAAGATTCGGCTTTCGACTACGATAACATTAACCATTTTATTTTTATTATCAAACAGAAGAAACGGGAATCATTTTTATGTAATAAAACCGTATAATACTAATAAAAATAAATACTAATAAATATATAATCTTAAGGAAATATAATAAATACCCTATGTCTGTCGCAGTCATTTAATGATCTCCTTTTTGAGGTTTACTTTATTTATACTCAGAGTAATTGGAACTGTCAAGACGAAAATTGTATAAGAATTAAAAAGGCGATGACGTCCTTACAAATCGACGACAAATTCTTTTCTTTTTTGGGGATATTACATTATATAGTATAATATTAAGTTAATTGTTATACAAATAAACATTTTAAATTTTGAAGCAAAATACAATACATTATTACGTTAAAGGAATGTTTACTTTTTTTCCGTTCAAAAATCTTTCTTAATAAAAAAAATTGGCGCCTACTGCTAAATTATAATAGCATTGAAATTGGTCGCTCACTTGAATGAAGTTTTCTAACTTACCAACTTCTACTAAAAATTAAAAACGTTAGTTACGCAACCATTTTAACTTTTACTTGTTCACTATTCTATTTTTACCTTATCGAAATAATTTAATCCACATACGTAATGAATATGTTATCTTTACCTAATTGTAAACAGGATATTATTGCTTGGTGAAAGGACAGCGTTTTATCATTTTAAAGATTGTGTTATTTAATCTACTATAAATGTTTCATTGTTTTTTGTTATTTTTAATGCATTGCTATTCAAAGGATAAATGCGACGAGCATTCTTATTACTATATATATTACATAAATTACCCAAGCTGTAAGTCGACCCACCCACCCATCAACGTTATAATTCAAATGGTCGGCCAACCATCTGAACCTCATCTGTTTTGTGGTACATATTCGTGAAAAGCTTCATCTTATGCTCACTGTTATCAAACAGATACTTCTAATTAGCCACAGTTTCTTGAAAATTTAAGATTCTTGATTCTATTCTGCTTGTGACGTCTCTAGAACATTTAGACAATATATTTATTTAAACTTTATTTTTGCTTTCCTTATACAAAATATGTAGTAAACCAGAGTAATGAAATTTTATATCTAAATTATAATTCAGAATATCAGAGAATGAAACAATCATGAAAGATGAAGCAATTTATCAATAATAATAATTTTGTTAACAATTAGAATAAATGATTCTTCCATTGCATCATGAATTAAAATTTATTTAACAATAAACAATGCTCACATCGTTAAGATAAATTATCATTCTTCTCATAATTAATTTGCATTTTGAATGCAATTGTGACACCATTTTCGTCATTGTCGTAGCTAAAGAATAGCTAGCTATCTAAATGAATAATTTGTTAGCTATGTATAACGAATTTCAAAATTTGTTCTGAATTTTTTGTCTCTTTCTAACTAATAATTACTTTACATCAAGATAGTTTAGCATTTTTCTACATGTCCTAGTATCAGATTTAGCAAATAGATTTATTGTTATATATAAATAAAACTAATAACACAAGAACTTATAGGTATAATATAATATTATATAGTATATATTTAAAAGTATGTCTTTCAACATATATGTTTAAAAGTTTCATATTATGTGAAGCACTACGGACAAACCTTTCATGGTCCCTGTGATTTTCCTAATATCCTACACATCATACGTTATTACAATGATATAAAACATTAAATGCTAAGCTAATACGATACATGGGCACCGTACTACATGGTTTTCATATTTTAATATATCGTTCGCGTCCGGACATTACTTAAATCTGATAATAATAATATGATCTTGATGCCTCGTCTTGATGATAAATCAGAAGTTAGTCATTTATTGGGGTTTAGTGAGTCTTTTGCGGCCACGTCCACGTCCACGTCCACGTCCACGTCCACGTCCACGTCCACGTCCACGTCCACGTCCACGTCCACGTCCACGTCCACGTCCACGTCCACGTCCACGTCCACGTCCACGTCCACGTCCACGTCCACGTCCACGTCCACGTCCATGAAAAAATATTTTGTAACATATTTTAAATATTTTTTCTAATGAACCTATAGAAAATAATTGTTTCCACTTCCTTTTTTATAGTAAAAATATATAGATGTATTTTTTATTCTAACTCGTCGGATAGTAGATATATTTCTAAATTATAAAACAATCTGTGACTGTGATATGTAACAAACGAATTGGCTGATCTTATAAAGCAAATGATTCAAATGTATGAGCGGTGTCGAAGACAAATGAGATTATGTAAGATAATTTACTGTATGAGCTTTTAGACAGACATTTATGGAGTGAAAGTAAAATTTATTCGTTTAACGCTAGATAAGTGCATTTGATTGATTATTTTGAAACATGCTTTTACTAAACAATCAACATTTAACAATAAACACCATAAGTAGTGAACGAATTTTAATAATATTAGCGAAATTATATTAATTTCTGCAATTAAAATATGAATTGAAAAATAATGATGAGTATATACTAGTAGTATTAATAGTAGTTAATATAACGATTTCTGCTACAGAGGTCGCGCGGTCGTAAAATACCTCGCCTGCTGCGAGATTTACGAGTACTCTCGTGCTCATCTTAAATCTGTTGGTTACACTAAAGTAACATTTCTATAGAATTGTAGGTAGTATTTTCGAGACTGTTTGGTAGCTATGCCATATAATATAGGTCAAAATATACTTTTACACTGAAATGAATGAAATAAATACTTTGGACGATATTATAGGTTTGAAATTATGTGCCGCCAAACAACTAACTCCTTAAGCCAGCGCTGTTTCACGACAAGCCGGGCTTAATATTTAAGAATCCAATACGAAGTCCTGAGGTAAAAGAAGTAAACTTACACCACGCTTGTGGAGCCGCTAACAACCGTAACGCTAATAATTATTACGATTAATGTTTCATAGTACTATAAATATTTAATAAATAATTTATCATTTAAGTTATTAGGTACTGTGATACTATATATACTTGATTATTATTCCAACACAAAACTTCCATATTTACCAAAAACTCGAATTCCAAACAATTCAAATAAAATTAAAATGACATCTAACTTTGCTAGAGTCAATAAAAAGTTATTCAAATAAGTCACAAGTTTTAGATCTGATAAGTTCTGAATACCGATTAAATAGTTATCTGAAAATGTTAGTGAACTTTTAAAAACATATCAACTTACATGGTCTTAAATAAAAAGTGTACATGTGGTTTCTCCTGACCCAGTACGGGGGGGAAACGTTAAATTATAGTGAAAAAGCGTCCAATCGCCAATTTTATAGGTTATTGCGGTAGTATTTTTTCGATAAAAAATCTTTTGACGATGGAAAATAAATTCCATCGATGATTTTTATGCATTAAATCTATATTACTTAATAATTTCTGAGTGAAAATCAAGTTTTTAAAATGAATGAACTCATAAAGTTATATCTCAATTATAATTTTGGAATTGAATCATTGTAACATTTTTATTTTTGCACAAAAATTTAAGCAGATTAACAGACTTGAGAAAGAATATAATAAAATTTAATTTAAATTATTTCATTGTTCAATAATGACCTCACCTAAATCGAAAAATAATTTAAAAAGTATTTTACAAAAAACATTGGACATTGTTAGCTTACTATAAATGTAATCGCTTTATTCCAGCTTTTTTCATAAATGTATTATAAGGATATACGTGGTTTAAACTCGTAAGACTTGTTCTCGGTTAAACTGGTAAAAGTTTTGTTTTAGTTCTTTAATTTTTTCAATATTATGCATCATTACTTATAAAAACAATTACATAATCAAGTATTGAACCATATTATTAATAAATAAAATCGAAACTTTGTGATATATACATATAATGAAATTAACACAATTCATAAAAATATAAAAACAAGGGGAATTTATAGTTTACTATTAAAAACCTATGTTATAATAATGTATATTAAATTTTTAGTAATCTACCATTAAAACCGTGCAACCGTAAATAAAAAAAATAACTACCAATCTTTGTATGATTATTATGTAAATGTTGTTAAATAACTGGTGTTGTGTCAAGTAAAACAATTATTTATCTTTAGTTTAAGATGTTTTTTGCACAATTAATAACTAAGTAAGAACACCATCTGATGACAAAACATTTGCAAATATAATTAGTTGAGAACACAAAGCCTCCTTTGAAGAGTGGGGAGGGATAATTTAGAATACAATAGGTATCGAGGTTGCAAATACAAAAGAAAATACCCTTCGTATTTGGGCTGTTGCATCAATTAATTATTGTATGAACCAGAATTGTAATAATTTATGACGCTATTCTTAGAAGTGCTCTAGCCTAGCCTAGCCTGTTTGAATTAACCCGTATACAAGTACAACCAAAAGGCTGTCAGACCTTAGATTAGGTTCAAGATGTACTAATGAAATAAAATATGTTACATAAGTTATTTAATTTTATTATTGGTCTGCAGTTTCTTTTATTGTAATATTGTTTCTTTTATTTATGTTTCTTTTCAATAAAAGAAATCAATCAATTACAATTAATTGAGTTAGTGAGAACTCAATTAATATTAGTAATATAAACATTATCATTTTAAATCCTGAATGCTTTGTTGGCAAACCTAATTACAAACGATAATTTTCCAGATTTTTTTTCCCGATAATATTTTTGAGCATTTTTATTCAAAAAAACATTGTTTTCCCTGCAGTTTGTTCACGTTTCCATGAACATAATTGACGTATTAATACACCCAGTGAAGCTTGATATATGTGAACTGAAAGGATATAACCTTACTGCTCTGTACTGACTCATTCGTCTAATCTATATGTAAATAATATTGAAGTGTTTGTTTGTAATTGTTAATTACAACTTGTTAATCAGTAAAATTGTTAAAAAGCTTTTCACAAAATATATGAAAGGTAAGTTACTTACATGAAAAATCATTGTTTTACTTTTTTTCTGTCTTTTGGTCTATTTTTTTTTTTTTATACCCTCTGGGTTAGTGCTTGATTACATTCCACCTGATGGAAAGTGGAAATGTAGACATAGATGGTAAGGCGCATTAACTCAGTAACCTATTCACTCTTTTCTTGAAGACACCCACATTGTATTGGGACGGAAATACCGACGCAGGCAAGCTGTTCCAGTCCTTCGCTGTACGAACTAAAAAAGACGAAGCAAAGTGCTTTGTTCGGACAGGGGGAATGTCCACAGCGTAAGGATGGATATCCGCCGTGCGTCGGAACGTCCTGTGATGGAAGGGGGATGGAGGAATTAAATCATGTAATTCCTGCGCACACTCACCAAAATGTATTCTATAGAATACTGAGAGGCTAGCAATTCTACGCCTGTGTTCAAGGCTGCGGAGGTTGGCTTCAACCAATTCAGGGTCGGCTATAAGCCTCTTTGCTCGCCTCTCAATTGAGTCCAGAACCGCAAGATGAGACTTAGCGGCCCCAGCGAATATATGCCCACAGTAGTCCACACACGACCGGATCTGTGCTTTGTATAATACAAGAAGCTGTCCCGGTGTAAAGTACTAACGGACCTTCGCAAGAACGGCAAGCTTTCCTGCAGCTGCTCTTGCTCTGGACTCAATACACCGACCAAAGTTGAGGTTCGAGGAAATCTCTAAGCCTAACAACTGAAGCCGGTCACTGTATTCCAAAGATACACTCTGGAAAGTAAGAGCCAAGGTGAAAGGGCTCCTTTTGGCGGTGAACAGACACGTCTGCGTTTTGGTGGCGTTGAATTTGACAAGATTGGCTTTGCCCCATGCGGAGACTGCCTGAAGTTTGTTTTTCAAACGTTGCACCATGGCTTCTCTTTCAGACTGTACTTGATCTCTACTAGCCCGACTACTCGGCAGGTATCTTTCTACAACTGTGCTGTCGTCTGCATACCCATAGATGCCGGGGTTCAGCAGATCGTTAATGTGGAGCAAAAAGAGAGTTGCAGAAAGAACGGACCCCTGAGGCACTCCGGCATTTATTGTCAAGGGTTCCGAGGAACACCCATCGACAACTACTCGGAGAGATCTTTGGTTCAGAAAGTCCGTTACCCAGTCGATCAGACCAGGAGATATGCCGTTTGTTCAAAGCTTGCTTATAAGACTCGAATGCCAGACCCTGTCAAATGCCTTCGAGACGTCAAGAGAGACGGCGACCGCTTCTCCGTTCTTCTCGATGGCCTCGCCTAAAATGTGCGTAGCGTACACTATAAGGTCCCCAGTGGACCTATTTCGGCGAAACCCGTACTGTCGGTCACTGAGGAAATCGTTACCTTCAAGGTACGCTAAAAGGCGCGAGTTCAATACACGCTCCATAATCTTGCAGAGTATGGAGGTGATTGAAATCGGTCTATAATTGGCAGGGTCGCCACGACTGCCTTTTTTGGGCACTGGTTGCACGTTATTGCTAACCTTATTGCTTCCAAGATTTCGGCACTATTCCAGATTTGAAAGAAAGACGATACCGACGTGTCAATACAGGAGACAACTCAGCTGCACATGTCTTAAGCAGAATGGTTGGTATACCATCAGGACCACTGGCTTTATTCACATCAAGACGACACAATGCTCTCCAAACCTCTTTGTTGATTTCAGGCATCGAAATACCGCAGTGAGGAAGATGTGCTGGAGAAGCATTGCCAGTGTCTAGATGTGAATTATCAGCGAACAGAGAAGCAAATACATTCGCTTTCTCTGTCGCTGTATGGGCCAGAGATCCATCCGGCTTCTGCAAAGCAGGTAGTGAGGGTTGGCAGAAGTTCGACTCGATCGCTTTGGCAAGATACCAGAAAGCTCGACTGCCATTAGGTCTGATAGAGAGCTTTTCGCCATTCTTAGCGATACGATCGTGACGAGCCTTCCGTAATGTCTTTTTATAGGACTTGGCAGCTTGGTTAAAGGCTCTCTTCTTTAAACTTGCATCCGGAGCTTTGCGGCTTCGAGCATCAGCCCAAATTAGGTATGCCGAATGTTTTCGGTCTTCGGCATGACCACATTCGGCATTAAACCATGGGCGAGCTTTGCCACCAATGGGTACGTCAGCAAAAGGAATGAAGTACTCCATTGCCTGATGTACCACATCGGTTATAGCATCCGCGCAACTCGACGGATCCAAAGAAGAGAAGCAGACCTGCCGCCAAGGATAAGACGCAAAGAAGTGCCGTATCTCATCCCAATCTGCTGACTTGTATTTCCATACTTGCCTAACACCAGGTGGTTCGAAAGCTGGTGGGGAATATGTAAATACAGATTTCACCAAACAGTGATCGGAGGTTCCCAAGGGGAAGGTCACCTCTACACGATACCTGTCCGGATCAGTTGTCAGCAAAAGGTCCAGGCAATTGGCTGTATGGCCTACTACATCTGGTACCCTCGTCGCTTGCCTCACCAGCTGAAAGAGGTCAAAAGACAACGCAAAATTTCGCGCTTCTCTTCTAGCATGGTCGGTCTTCTGGTACGGGAACAGCCAGTCCTGATGACAGGATACAGAGGTCGTTCCGTGCGTATACACAGACCCCGGCACGTGAGTGAAAGTTGTACTCTAACGAGTAACCAGGATGATCCAGGTACGCAGCGCTTAGAGGACATTGTATCTGTGTCTCCCTCAAAAAGAGCAAGTGCGGTTGCTCTGTCTCTAGGTGGTGGTGGACAGGTAAGAAATTAGAGTGCAAGCCCCTGATGTTAGTGAGGTGCACTTTAAATGAGGAGGAGTGCAACCGCTGTAAAAACTTCTTCTTTTTATTGTTTGTTCTAGCTAAGATTTGAAACGGATGGACTTATTTTATAATTAATTTCATTGGCGGATAGCTAATGTTATAAGGAACAACTTGGCTACTTTTATTTTAATTACATATTCCGCGCGAACGAAGTCGGGCAAAGCTAGTTGATAAATATAATACTACGCTACATACACATGGTTACTGTTAATTACAATAAGAATTAATGAAAACTCATAATTGATAATGGGTAAACATTATTGCTTTGGAAGGTCAGTCACTGGAAAGTAAACTCTAAAAAAATGTCTGTTAGTTTTTAGCCCTTTTTGTCCCCGTATTCAAAAATTGTAGTGCCATTGGAACCACACTGTTCTATATCATAACTGGTCCAAGTACAAATTTGTAACTGTTAATAATTTGCTATAAAAATAATAAGAAATATTTTAATTTGATATATTAATATCATCACAAATTTATTTTTGTTGGATTAAAATATATATTTTTTTAAATGCACCTCCAATCCTTAAGAACATAATGCGTGACATTGATACTGGTATTTATTTTACATACTAATACCATCTAGTAAAATACAATATAACTATTTTCATGTAGACCGTATTTTATTTTCTTTATCTCAATTAAAATTTTATTTTAATGACACAAGTAGATAGTAATAAATTATTATTTTGCTATTGCTAACTTCTATTTGTTGTATAATTAAATACAAACAAATCTGACAGTACACCTAGTTCAGTCAGCTGAATATGTTCAGTCAGCTGAACTGTTATAACATAGTATAGTATTTTTGTAAGTATGGTTGAAGTCGAAGTTATGTTTAACTAAAAAGTAATTTCCATTCAAAGGCCGTATCTTCCCAATAAATTTTCTCAGAATACACCCCGCATTTTTAAAAAGAAGTAAACGTAAAGTTAAATTCCCATAAAAAGATATCCCGAGATCGATGGGTATTTTTTAACTTTGTTATAGTTATTTCCATTCGGTAATTTTGTTAGCACGCTAAGTAAGGTTTTAGAGGACTAACCTTTTTTTTTGGTAAAAAAATATTTGTAATTCTATTCTGAAATAAAATTTCAATAATATTTTAAAAAGCAGTTTAATAATTTTCAGCTGCAATAATGCAAATAATGCAAACAAATTTTAATAAAATATAAAACTTAGTTGTAATTGTTACTTGCTTACCAACTTTATTATGAACCATTAGCCTCTAGGCTATAAGGAAGACCTAATTGTCTTTTTCTTTAGATAAGAGGAACATTATAAGGAATATTAGGACACAATACCGATTGGCTAGGGTCACGTGCCTTTACTCTTGTTCCTTTTACGGAATGTGCTGCAGTATATTTTATATAAAGAAATTATGTACTCAATACCTCCCTCATTAAGCCTCAGGCTTATGAGGTTTAGTTTATTAAGCTTCTTTTAGAATATCGACACAATTTTCCTTACAATAGAATCTTGAAAATCGATTTGCCCTTCTTTTTATTAAATTTGTATAGTTAAGTTCAAATTTTGATTTAATTACCAGATTCCATAAAAACATACAAAAATGTTTAAACCATTATTATTATTATTATTATTATTTTACATTTCTTATTTATTTATTAGCTACTATTTTATCGTTCTCAGTTATTATATGGCTACCAAGAGGAGGTTTTATAATATATAAAAAGATCCTGATCTATAGTCCTATATCTGTGTTTTTTGATGGAACTATAATATTTATCTTTTATATTCCAAAGTTGACTTATTTTATCATACCGGTCACCAGACAGACAGACAGATTATTCTGTAGTTACCGTTTCTCAACTGGCAGGCGACCCGATCCCCATTATTAATGGTGAAAATTATCAATTACAACTAACTAAGAAAGAAGTGAGCTAAATAATTTAATTGTTACTAATTTTATATTATGTATTTATAATACCTATCTTATAAAATTAATGGCTTCTAAGACCTACATTAAACGTAAAAGATTTAAATTTTAATATTTTTATGATGATATCTTTTAGGTTATTAGATTTTAAGATTTTTATTTTTACAAAAATATCATATTTTATTTTAAGTCACCTATTGACCACTCAAATCCGTATTGGTTTATACTTATTTTAAAATCACTGAATTTAATAAAATGCGCCAACAAATCGTAGAGATTTTTATGTTATGTATTAATAATGTAGTAGTAAATAAAGAAATATATATTATTACTTTGTTATATGCATAGTTATGTCGAACAAAAAATTTGGCAAATATAAAAAGTAATAGCATTTTTAAGATCAAGATAGTTTGTTATTAAGGAATTTATTTTCCATATCAGGTTAAGTACTGTAGGATTGGCGTAAAGACTAAGTAGTTTTTATGCCTATCCTACATTGTTATAAATATTTTAGATATGAAGATGATGGATGAAATAGGTTTGCATGTAACGGAAATGAGAATGTTAAGATGAATAAGTAGGGTGATAAGAAGGGATAGGAAGGGACAATAAAAAATAAGTATATTAGGGGAAGCTTGAGGGTAGCGCCAGCGCGAAAAAATTTGAGGTGGCTGTCTGTTATGGTATGGACATGTTATGAGGAGAGACAAAGGCATGTGACCAAAAGAGTGCTGGGAATGGTAGAGGAGGGATGGACAGCTAGACGACAACCGAAGAAAAGATAGATGAATTGCGGGAAAGACGATATGGAGAAGAAGGGAGTGTGTACAGAGATGACTAGTAATAGGAGAGTTTGAAAGGAGAAAACATACTGTGCTGACCCCAAAAAGGAATAAGGGCAGGAAGATGATGATCATTTTATGAAAGTAATGTTTCTTTAGTGCTGAACTGTAGTCCCTTATATTGTGTTCTAACCTCTTTCTTTTCATTATTTTATTGTGTTTGTATTAGTTATGTATTAACTATTTATTTTATGCATCTCCTTGTATTATCAAACATAACATATTCGCTATGTTTGCTCGCTACCTAGCTATAAAATGCCTTATTGTATACCCATGCGCAGTTTTAAGATTATTTTTTACTTATGACCCGTAAATTTGTTTAATTTATTTAGCCATCGTAATAAATTTGCTTTATTTTGAGTACAAGATAAAGTGGAATGATCCGGGATTAAAATTGTAAATTCTTGCAAAGATTAATTATGGAATGGTTGCCAAGTCAACTTTGTTAGAACACTCATTTGGAAACTTTCAAGTCAGACCCAGTTACTTTTATCTAAAATACTTATATAATTTTAGACGTAGGAGTTGGCCTTTTTGTTTAATCATAATTATTATTTACTTATTATGTTTAAACAAAATGTCGGCCTTTTCTTTCCGAAGGTAGAAAGTGTAAATATATAAAAATGTATAATGTTTATTCATAATTTTTTAGCTATACAAGTCAGTCAGTATACAAAATCAGAGTACAAATCGAAGTAGTTTTATATAGTTGTTACAAGCGTTTCATATTAACAAAGTTTCTAACTCTTGTTTTAGCTTTGGAAATGTAATCGTATAAAACGAGGGTATTATATACGAGGATGTTTTAACATATTTGTCGCTTTAAAGTATTTATATAATTTATAGTAACTATGTAAAAGTTACTAAACACTTTAAACGTATGTCTTGATATAATATTACAAAATGCAATTTAGCAAGTATGGTACAACCTTGTTGAACGTGAATATCTAATACTGAATTGGATTTGTAGGTTAACTTGTTTGAGTATGGAGTTCGATCGATCTTCGCTATAGTAATATTATCAGGTAATTTATATCATAATTTTCTAAAGCATAATCGACCAACAATATCTGTAAAGAAACAATATTACTGCTACCCGTGAATATTAGTTATGAGAGGCAAAAAACATATTCATTTTATGTGATTTCAATGTCTCGATAATATATATTTTTTCGGACTTCATCTACTAAATTTTCTAAATACCTACAATACATATGTGAATTGAATAGCTGCCTGTACTGAGTTTTAATGATCTAAAGATATATAAAAAAAATTATTTTAAATTTCGCATAGATTAAAATTGTTATAAAATTATTTTTGAAGTAATTAAATAATAATAAAAAAAATTTAAAAGGGGAAATAAAAGCATAAAATCACTCGCAGCTTTTAATAACATCAGTTTTTTGTGTTAAAAAGTTCTATAATAGTACGGAATAAAACTTAAAAACGTAAAGTTGTAAAATGTTCAGACTTACATTAATGTCGTTCTTTCTAGTTGTCTTTTTCGCGGTTCATTTTAATATTACATGGGAACTTGCTTCTTTCAACAATTCAAAAATATTTTTTTTCAAATGTTAATTACACAACATAACATATTTAAATAATGTCTTTGTTACAGCAATTTTTTCTAATGGAAACCTAATTTGAGTCAATCACGATAAAACTTATAACATTTTATGTTTATTTTTATACAATAAAATTAATATAATGAAGTTAAATAATTCAGAGATATCATAGAGAATTTATAATGTATACTTATAAAACATATTGTAATAGCCTCTAGCCTCCTATTGAAACATTCTAAGAAAATGTAGTATTTATGTTTAAATGTTCCTCATAATACGAAATAGTTGTAAAAATCTAACAACAGAAACCTACATGTATACTTTGTACAGATTTGTGTCACCACTTGTATAAATTTTACTTCATATAAAAAAAATGTAAAAAAATATTCTATATAAAATCCAATTTTATTAGTCTTTGACATAGTAAAATACGCATACTAAATCTCGACACTCTCATAAGCTTACACATTCATAATTTTTAAAATCCGATGCTTGACGTATTCCAACTATTTAAAACCATTGAATTGAAGTCTTTGAAAACTTTAATATATTCAATAATAATTAAAAATAAACCCCTGATAATAAACAGAACGTTTTGGGATTTTAAAGATTGTATTAAATAACAGTAATGAACAGATGTCATCGCCGACCTCACTTTTACATTTATGTGGAATCAGTACAATAAGTAGATTTCTTTCCACACTCTTCATCACGTCATTTCAGTGAAGACATATTTCTTGCCATAATTTTTTATGCACTCCTCCTTGAATACTTCAGTTACCTTCTTCCCTTATAACAATCTATATTCATACTTAAAACTCTTCTCGCCACGACAAACTATTAATTATTATCTTTTTTATAAGCGATGCTCTTTTCGAACAACTTCATAGGTATTTTTTTTACCTTATCCTAAGTTGTATATAATAAATATAGGATATATATTAAGTTAGTGAATTGCATAGTATATATTAAATTTAATTTGACTTTACATAATGTTTTGGAGTACGTTTTAGTACGTAATAAGGTTCCTTTTATTTAAATATAAAAATTCACTAACATAATACAAAGTTATGTATTTATAAAAAAAATACAGGTAGTAAAATAGTTAAGAAATTTAAGTTCGAAGCGTAATCTTTGTTGAATTTTTTGTTTAAGATACAAATTTTATTATATATATATGTCGGAAATAGATGGCGCTGCTGTGGCGAATTCAATAATGAGTGTCATCATTTATTTATCGGCAATAAATGGCGCTGCTGTGGCGAATTCAATAATGAGTGTCATCATTTATTTATCGGCAATAGATGGCGCTGCTGTGGCGGATTCAATGATGAATGTCGTCATTTATTCTAATTGTTATTTCAATTATTGTTACTACTTTTTTATTTATTTCAATTTACTTTATTTATAATGATTCAAATAGTTATTATTTGAATCCAATTCAATGATTGTTTATTTTATTGTCTAGTTGGTATGTCATTTGACTGTTAATACCTAATTAGTATTTTATTTGACCAATTGTTATGTGATTTGACTCTTTAAATAAAAATTCATTACACATTTCCTGGATGGAGTTGGTAACGAGGATGATCAGTAAATTACTGAGTTTGGTAGTGATCGGACGTTCATCGAGGACTTGTCTGTAACCATATTAATATTGCGAAAGTGTATTATTTTCTACCTACGAACTAAGAAAAATAATAATTATGAATAATAAAGAAGATCATATGATGTCGCGCTCGGTCACCTCTGACGCGACATTTATATTATTTGCTTTAAAATAATCTTGCTTACATAATATCAAAGAAATATAGTAAACATAATTAAACCACTGACCTTGTTAAGAATTAACATTACTTTTGCCTTCAGTTAATACCTTACAAATTATGAAAATTATTGTTGATTAATTATTATTCTTACTATCACTAAAGTAAAGTATGTTCTTATACAGATATGGCACACAGAAAAGGTGAGACAAGCTAACAATAAAAATCACCGTATCATATTGTTGACCCTTGTCATGGAAAATTTCGTTCGTCGCCATTTGTCTTATCTGCCCGCATTAGTCAGCAAAAAAGATTTTTCGTAATAATTTGTCATCTTAGGGATATCTGAAACATTTATTCATATTAGAGCAACGTTATTATTACATGTTATTTGATTAAGCTTGAATAACATATATAAGATATGCTGAATCACGACCTTCACATTAAGATCTATTTTGCTAAAAACTTTAACAAATTTTAATACTATAAAATGAAATAATTATAAATAAAATAAAAAACCTCGCAACGTCGCACAAAATTATTCAATCCAATTCAAACCATGTCGGACAACAATTAGACATAACAATTGAACATGTGTATACTCCGTCATTATATATACTACGGGCTCCAACAGACGTTCAATTTCGACTCGCTGCGCTGCGAAATCGCGGGTGCCGTTTGCATATTGAGCGAAGCAAGACCAGTGTAATAACTTATCGTGGTGGACAATATGGGTAATATAGGAGATTTCAAATTAGGCTGACAGTCGCACCACATTCCCATTGACTTCAATGGAATATCAGTTTTTTGACGATTATTACCACCTAATGTATGTCTTTTTGATTGCAAAATTTCATAATTTTCCGTCAAGTAGTTTTCGAGCCTATTCGTGACAAAGAATGTGAAAAAGTGTCTAGTAGAATGCTCCGCTCGCTTCGTTCAACAAGTATATATGGCATCATAATATGCATTTACAATTTATGACTGAGAGTAACCTTTTTTACCTTTATTTTGATAATTTTTACCCTTTATTGAAATCTAAAATAACGATTTGAAAGATGCAAATAATAATCATTAAACCTTTCCAGAAACCGGTTTTTTAAGGAGATAAGAATCAATATATTCTAAGTTCGTAAAAAAAGTTTTAATTTATTAAAACAGGCAACGGGGGAACATGATTTCTCACTTAGTTTCGAAAGTTTATAAATTGTTAGTTTTAGTAAAATAAGTTTTATTAACTAATTAGTTAAGGTGGTGACATTTTTATTGAAGTATATGTTATTAACTAACAAATTATAATATTTAGGTGTTTATATTTTATTGGTTTTTATATCCTTATGTTTATAAAGCTATATTTAAAATCCCTTTTTACCGCCTTTCCGAATTACTTTACTGGTCCATGGAACACTTTCTTTTTCCTGAGAACAAAAGTTTGTTTGGTATTTCCTGAGTAATTCAAAAACATATTCGGCTATCTATTTAGTCGGCATTCAGAAGTTACTAGACTCAGCTAAACTCGTGACTTATATGTACAAGTTTTCATTGACTCTTACAAAGTTAGATCGTAATTATGTCCAATCTCTTCGAATTGTTTTAGATTTATTAAGGTTTATTGGTTATAATTAACAATTATTTTTTAATTTAAATCTTAACAAATAACAAACGAGAATAAATAATTAAACACTACAATTTTTAGAAGAACGACAATGAGGTAAAAGTGAAACAGAAATTAATTAAAAAATAATGATACCCGCCGTAGCTAATTTAATTGACAAATTTGGTTCAAGGATACTTGCATTGCATATTTGAATGAGAGAGTAGTTTTAAAATATATAACGTACTTTTATTTTTTATATTTTGGTCAATTTAGCTCAGACTTAAAAATTATACAATTAATTATCATATTAAACTTAAAACATAAAAGTTTTTGTTTTGTTCTAATAATGTGTAATGATTTAAACTACTGCTGTAGAAGAAATGGAAAAAAAAAAATTATGAGCTGGGAATATTTTGAAATCTATTTTAATGCAGTTTTTAATATATGTATACTTATGATGTGATTAAAAAAGTATATAAAATGTTTTGTTTTTACGATAAGAACAAGAAAACAAATTCACTTTCGCATATTGATATATAAGTTTGTATAATAAAAAACGGAAGCATAAAATATTATATAAACTTAAAGAAATATCAGAAATCAAAATACTCGTCAACTTTTGTAATAAATCAAAACTTTCGGAGCAAATTGATTGTTATCTCAGAAACAGACCGTTTCCTCTCAATGTTTAATTAACTTGGTGATTACTGTGATAGTCCGTAATGACTATAATTTAATATGTAATATTACACGTAGTTTTCTGGTTTGAAATTTGTCAACAGCCATGTTATTTAATGACAGCGATTTGTGTTATTCTGATATGACAGTAATATATGTCTGTTACGTTATTACATACAATTGATATATACTTAAATAATTATAAAATGAAAATCTTTTATCTTCGAACTAATTAGTTTATATTACAGAATCGATAGAGTTAATAGAAAATTTTGAACTAGATATTCTTTAAAAGCGAATTATAACGTATTTATGAACGTATCATGAAAAGGAGACAAGCTATAAAACATACATATTTTACTAGGCTCCGCCCATCGTGCGTGGCGGGAATTAATATTATATATATATTTAACTTTGTATATCGACGTTCGGTTCAAAAACAGCTTGTCTTTCGACATTTGGCCTCCTCTTAGTTTTTCCATTTCTCCCTGTCTTTTGCTACTCGGATCCATTCTGGACCAGCAACCTTTGTTATATCGTCCTCTCATCTTTTATTTTATCTCCTTTGGTTTCTTTTACCATCTCTTGGGTACCACTTTGTTACAATTTTCGTCCATTTCTCTTGATTTGCCCTTAAAATATGTCCTGTCCATCGCCATTTTAGTGTTCGATATAATGAATTTGCCTGTTTGAATTGTGTTTTGTTTTTAATTTCTGTTAGTCTAACATTATCTTTTCTCTTGACTCCAATACCACTCCTCTCTATAGTATTTTAGCAGACACTTATTTTATTTGTTAAGTTTTCTGTTAATGCCCAAGTTTGACAGCCCTACGTTAAACATGGCAAAATGCACATATTGTAGACTTTCCTTTTTGCTTTAGTCGGCATGCTCCTATCCTTCATAACTTCAGTTAGTGACCAGTATCTTTTCCATGTATTAGCTATTCTTCTATCGACTTCCTTATGCATGGTTTTCGTAAGCGATATTAACTGTCCTAGGTATATATATTTACCTACATATTCTATTTCCTGCAAGGATCACAGGAAACAACTGTGATTTTTTGTGTCTTTGAGGAATTAGTCATAATTTTTGTTTTCGGGATGTTCATTGTTAGTCCTGCTACTGCACTCTGGTCCGATAATTGTTGCAGCATTTGTTTTAATATTCTAGGACATTCAGAGAACAGTATTAGATCGTCTGCAAAACGTAGATGACTTAGATTTTCACCGTTTTTATTCAGCCCTTGTTCTTTCCATTCTAGGTTTCTGATTATCTTCTCCAGTACTGCCGAGAACAGTTTAGGTGAGATAGGATCGCCTTGACGAACACCTCGCTCTATGGAGAATTCCTAGCCTGATTTTTCCAATCTGACTTGTGGTGTGCTTTTGGAGTATATATTCTTTAAGATTCTTATATATCTGTCCTGTATATTTTGATCTCGCAGAGCTTCTCAGATGCACCCGTGTTCCAGGGAGTCAAAAGCTTTATCATAGTCTACGAATCCCAAGAAGTAGATTTTATTATACTCGTTGTATTTTTGTAGAATTTGTCTTAGAACGTGGATGTGATCTATAGTTGAAAATTTACTTCGGAAACCTGCTTGTTCCCTTGGCTGGTTTTCGTCAAGTACTGTAGTAATTCTGGCCAAAATAATTTTTGAAAAGACTTTGTATATGTTGGACATTAAACTGATTGGGCGATAATTTCCAATTTCCGCTTTATCTCCTTTCTTGTGTAACAGTATGATCGTTGATTTTGTCCAGTCTTGTGGAATGATTTCGGTTTCTATAATTTCATTAAATAAGTCAGTTAATATTGGAGCAATTACTGGTTAAGTAGATTTGAGCAATTCATTGGTTATTTGATCGGACCCATATGTTTTATCTACTTTTTGTGTATTTATAGCTTTAGCAGTTTCTGCTTTTAATATTTTTGGTATAGGTTCACAATTTAATAGATAATGTTCTTCTGTAGCTGTTATCGGATTCTTGCTTTTATATAATTCTCTATAATAGTCTGTAGCCTCTTAAATTATCTCAGGTCTTTTTCTTGTATGTTTTTTATTCTTATTTTTTATTGTTAGCATCCATTCTTTTTTGTTATTTAATTCTTTGATAGCCCTTTTTTACTCCACCAGTTCTTTTTATATGTTTTTCTGATGTTTCCTGTCTTTTAAATTTTTTTATCTTTCCTAATGCTTACATTTATATTTTTACTGACTTCTGTTATCTTGTTTCTTTCTTGTCGGTTAACTTTGTTTGATTGTAATAGAGTTCTCCTGTCTTCAAATAGCTGTTGAGTTTCTATAGATATGTTTGTTTTTTGTTTTCTTTTCTAGTTTCTGTTTTAAGTACGTTTAAAATCTTTCCATATTTTTCTTCGGTAGATGTGGATTCTTCTCTGAATACTTTTACCAATGCTGTTAAGTTGTCTATAAGCATGTTGCTATTTGCATGCCCAGTACACATCAGGGCTAAACTATCATTTTGCCATTTTGACAGCTATTATTTCAGTTACTCCTTTAATCTCAATAATCCTATCAGATAGTTGCTTTTTAATAAGAAAACCCACTCCATAAAGTCCTGGTGTCTCACCTATGTGGTGTAGAAGAATGTAGTTTCCATAGACATTTACTGTTTATCTCCTTCTCTCGCTCCATATCAGGAGAGATAAGGATATCTCGCTCATTCCTTAATAGGAATTCCCATTTTAATTCTGATATAGCCATTTCAAGCTCTTGAAGTCTCTCCGGTGTCCTTAGTGGTCTTGTATTGAACGTTGCTATATGTATATCTGTGATTTTTCTATTTTTCCTTAGAGGGTCTTGGTCGTTTTCCCCCACGATGACCAGTCGGCTTGGGGGAGGGTTGTTTGTTGTTGTATATTTTAATTCATTATATGGTTTTTGTTTCCGTTCGCCGATAGCTAGTTGTTATTGTTCTTTTCCTGACAAGTGTATGGTGAGAGAATTAGAGCGACCTCTCATCAGATCAAATGCATCACTTCTGTTGTTCTTTGATGAAAATGAAGTTGTCTGTTGCTTTTTCAGTTGCGAGTTTGCATGTGGAGAGGCCGATGGTTCTCTTCTTCTTTTTTCGTTAGAAGTTGCATTTTCTTTGATTATAAGTTTGTCATACTTAAAATTGGCAATATTTCCTTTGTTTCGCTCTTCTTTTAGTTTTGGTAGTAAAGCCTTCCTATTCTCCTGAGTTTCTCTAGAGTAGTCCTCTGTAATATATAATATTTTCGATTTCTTCTTGTTTTTAAATATTTCACTCTTTTTCCATCCATTAATAAATGACAAGAGCGTCGGCCTCGGGTTTTTTTTTTTAATACTTTTACGTTAATGCTTGACTACATTCCACCTGAGGGAAATGTCCACAACGTAAGGAAGGATACCTGCCGTGCGTCGGGGCGTCCTGTGATGGAAGGGGGACGGAGGAATTAAGTCGTGTAATTCCAGCGCACACTCACCAAAATTTATCCTATAGAATACTGAGAGGCTAGCAATTCTACGCCTGTGTTCAAGGCTGTGGAGGTTGGTTCCCCTGTCTGAACGAAGCGTTTTGCTTCGTCTTTTTTAATTCGCACAGCGAAGGACTGGAACAGCTTGCCTGCGTCGGTTTTTCCGTCCGAATACAATGTGGGCGTCTTCAAGAGAAGAGTGAATAGGTTACTAAGTTACTGCGCTTTACCATCTAAGACTACATTTTCACTTTCCCTCAGATGGAATGTAGTCAAGCATTAACGTAAAAGTATTAAAAAAAAAAACCCGAGGCCGACGCTCTTGTCATTTATTAATGGATGGAAAAAGAGTGAAATATTTAAAAACAAGAAGAAATCGAAAATATTATATATTACAGAGGACTACTCTAGAGAAACTCAGGAGAATAGGAAGGCTTTACTACCAAAACTAAAAGAAGAGCGAAACAAAGGAAATATTGCCAATTTTAAGTATGACAAACTTATAATCAAAGAAAATGCAACTTCTAACGAAAAAAGAAGAAGAGAACCATCGGCCTCTCCACATGCAAACTCGCAACTGAAAAAGCAACAGACAACTTCATTTTCATCAAAGAACAACAGAAGTGATGCATTTGATCTGATGAGAGGTCGCTCTAATTCTCTCACCATACACTTGTCAGGAAAAGAACAATAACAACTAGCTATCGGCGAACGGAAACAAAAACCATATAATGAATTAAAATATACAACAACAAACAACCCTCCCCCAAGCCGACTGGTCATCGTGGGGGAAAACGACCAAGACCCTCTAAGGAAAAATAGAAAAATCACAGATATACATATAGCAACGTTCAATACAAGACCACTAAGGACACCGGAGAGACTTCAAGAGCTTGAAATGGCTATATCAGAATTAAAATGGGAATTCCTATTAAGGAATGAGCGAGATATCCTTATCTCTCCTGATATGGAGCGAGAGAAGGAGATAAACAGTAAATGTCTATGGAAACTACATTCTTCTACACCACATAGGTGAGACACCAGGACTTTATGGAGTGGGTTTTCTTATTAAAAAGCAACTATCTGATAGGATTATTGAGATTAAAGGAGTAACTGAAATAATAGCTGTCAAAATGGCAAAATGATAGTTTAGCCCTGATGTGTACTGGGCATGCAAATAGCAACATGCTTATAGACAACTTAACAGCATTGGTAAAAGTATTCAGAGAAGAATCCACATCTACCGAAGAAAAATATGGAAAGATTTTAAACGTACTTAAAACAGAAACTAGAAAAGAAAACAAAAAACAAACATATCTATAGAAACTCAACAGCTATTTGAAGACAGGAGAACTCTATTACAATCAAACAAAGTTAACCGACAAGAAAGAAACAAGATAACAGAAGTCAGTAAAAATATAAATGTAAGCATTAGGAAAGATAAAAAAATTTAAAAGACAGGAAACATCAGAAAAACATATAAAAAGAACTGGTGGAGTAAAAAAGGGCTATCAAAGAATTAAATAACAAAAAAGAATGGATGCTAACAATAAAAAATAAGAATAAAAAACATACAAGAAAAAGACCTGAGATAATTTAAGAGGCTACAGACTATTATAGAGAATTATATAAAAGCAAGAATCCGATAACAGCTACAGAAGAACATTATCTATTAAATTGTGAACCTATACCAAAAATAATAAAAGCAGAAACTGCTAAAGCTATAAATACACAAAAAGTAGATAAAACATATGGGTCCGATCAAATAACCAATGAATTGCTCAAATCTACTTAACCAGTAATTGCTCCAATATTAACTGACTTATTTAATGAAATTATAGAAACCGAAATCATTCCACAAGACTGGACAAAATCAACGATCATACTGTTACACAAGAAAGGAGATAAAGCGGAAATTGGAAATTATCGCCCAATCAGTTTAATGTCCAACATATACAAAGTCTTTTCAAAAATTATTTTGGCCAGAATTACTACAGTACTTGACGAAAACCAGCCAAGGGAACAAGCAGGTTTCCGAAGTAAATTTTCAACTATAGATCACATCCACGTTCTAAGACAAATTCTACAAAAATACAACGAGTATAATAAAATCTACTTCTTGGGATTCGTAGACTATGATAAAGCTTTTGACTCCCTGGAACACGGGTGCATCTGAGAAGCTCTGCGAGATCAAAATATACAGGACAGATATATAAGAATCTTAAAGAATATATACTCCAAAAGCACACCACAAGTCAGATTGGAAAAATCAGGCTAGGAATTCTCCATAGAGCGAGGTGTTCGTCAAGGCGATCCTATCTCACCTAAACTGTTCTCGGCAGTACTGGAGAAGATAATCAGAAACCTAGAATGGAAAGAACAAGGGCTGAATAAAAACGGTGAAAATCTAAGTCATCTACGTTTTGCAGACGATCTAATACTGTTCTCTGAATGTCCTAGAATATTAAAACAAATGCTGCAACAATTATCGGACCAGAGTGCAGTAGCAGGACTAACAATGAACATCCCGAAAACAAAAATTATGACTAATTCCTCAAAGACACAAAAAATCACAGTTGTTTCCTGTGATCCTTGCAGGAAATAGAATATGTAGGTAAATATATATACCTAGGACAGTTAATATCGCTTACGAAAACCATGCATAAGGATGTCGATAGAAGGATAGGAGGGTTGGCAGAAGTTCGACTCGATCGCTTTGGCAAGAGACCAGAAAGCTCGACTGCCAGTAGGTCTGACAGAGAGCTTTCCGCCATTCTTAGCGATTCGATCGCATTGATCCTTCCGTAATGCATTTTTATAGAACTTGGCAGCTTGGTTAAAGGCTTTCTTCTTTGAACGAACATCCAGAGCTTTGCGGCTTCGAGCATCAGCCTAAATGAGGTATGCCAAATGTTTGCGGTCTTCAGCACAATCACATTCGGCATTAAGCCATGGGCGAGCTTTGCCACCGATGGGTACGTCAGTAAAAGGAATGAAATACTCCATTGCCTGATGCACCACATTGGTTATAGCGCCCGCGCAACTCGACGGATCCAAAGAAGAGAAGCAGACCTGCCGCCAAGGATAAGATGCAAAAAAGTGACGCATCTCATCCCAATCTGCTGACTTGTATTTCCATACTCGCCTAACACCATGTGGTTCGAAAACTGGTGGGGGAATATATAAACACAGATTTCACCAGACAGTGATCGGAGGTTCCCAAGGGGGAGGTGACCTCAACACTATACCTGTCCGGATCAGTTGTCAGCAGAAGGTCCAGGAAATTGGCTGTATGGCCTACTACATCTGGTACCCTGGTTGCTTGCCTCACCAGCTGAAAGAGGTCGAAGGACAACGCAAAATTCCGCGCTTCTCTTCCAGCATGGTCGGTCTTCTGGTACGGGAACAGCCAGTCCTGATGACAGGCATTAAAGTCCTCCAGAAAGACGAGCTGCGCTGAAGGATACTGATGTACTGCCAAATCAGCAGCCTCACCGAGATGCTCAAATAATCTAGTTGTCTCCTGGTCACCGCTGTGCGAACGGTAAACACAGGAATACAGGATTTTTTCGTTTCCTGTGTCTTCTAAAACCCATAGGGAAGAAAAAGTGGGGTCTTCAAGGTGACGGAGACGCAGGATACAGAGGTCGTTTCGCGCGTACACACAGACCCCGGCACGCGAGCGAAAGTTGTGCTCTAACGAGTAGCCGAGATAATCCAGGTACGTAGTGCTCAAAGGATATTGTATCTGCGTCTCCGTCAAAAAGAGCAAGTGCGGTTGCTCTGTCTTTAGGTGGTGGTAGACAGGTTGGAGATTAGAGTGCACGCCCCTGATATTAGTGAGCTGCACTTTGAATGAGGAGGAGTGCAACCGCTGTGAAAACTTGTTCTTTTTATTAGACTTTTTCATTAAAAAAAAAAAAATAAAAGAGTGAATAGGATGAGAAATGGCAGTTGAACGAGGCGGTACGTATCGAACCAGACGTCAAAATTGGTGATATCATGCCACTGGGAGGCTAATCTGGAGACTGCGGGGACGCCCGAACCCCCCAGGGATTGCCACCGGGCCACCTCATATGGTCGCCAACCAGCACGATGGAGCCACCCTGGGATTTTTCGGAGCTGGCGGGGCAGCCTTTCGTGGGTGGCTGGTTTTACTTGGTTTGTGGTTTTTCCAATGCGGTATATTTTGTTGATGTCATTGTCTCAAAGTAATATCTAATTCTTCTTGGAATTTTCTTCGTATAATTAATAAGTTCTGTTGTAGATTTTTCACCCTCCTTCAATCCGTATATTACTATGTTGTTGCTTTTCTTGTCTCGTCCGAGATATTCTATTTTATTTTCCAACATTTCTGTATCTTTAAATTTCTATTTTCTTCTATTACTGGTTTTAATTTTTCATCCATTTTTTCCATTATAATATTGGTTATGGGCTCGGTTTGGTTTTGCATTTCAATTTTCATTTGATTGAATAAAAGTTGAAATTGATCATCCATGTTTGCGTGTAATGAAACGCAATAGTAGAGATTTCAATTATTCGTTGGCAACACTGTAAGCGTTCGTAGATCTTGACACTGATAGTGACAGTAAATGATGTTTGTCAGATCAGTAGTGACAACCTGAATGAGTAAAGTAAAATATGGCAGCTGACCTCCAAATTCTGTCAGATTTTCTGTCTTTGTATTATTGCCGGTAACAGTAATTACACAACGACAATTTCTTCAATCACTTTGTGATACCAAGTTAATCACTTAGAATGAATTCGTTTGTTAAAACTTTGGTTGTAAGTATTTTATTTGAGTTTTTGTTTCGGAGCGGCACTGTGTTGATGTTTATGTCACGACTACCGGAAACGGACGAATAAAATATTTTTGATATTCATAGCATCATATAAATGTTAAGGTTTACTATGTGCATTACATTACAATATATGAAAAAAAAAACAAATGATTTACGATTAGGCCGCGAAACTCAATATCATCATCTATAATAATGCGTCTTTTAAATTGTAAAACATACTTTAATTTGGTGTACTACTTTTCTAAATCATCCTCAACACAAACAAAAAATAAAATATTCAATGTCTTTACATTATCTATATATATATAAGCGATTTACCACTCACTGACTTATCACGAAACCTGTGAAACTATCTGTCCGATTAACTTAAACTTTTACATAGTTACTTCTTTTGTAAGGTACGTCTACTAAGTACGTATTGTACGGAATTCGTATCCCAACGGATTTCAACCTTTTGCATTCGCCAAGTTTTAAACCTGTAGGAGCTTTACTTCTAACGCGGGGGTAAGAGTTACTATAGCAACGGTTACCATAGCAACGGTTACGATGACAACGGATAATATGACATAGGTTACCTAGCATACGGATTTTTCGAACGCAAAAAAAAAAATGCATAGCATCCTAAGTTCACATCCAAATTAATAGTGTGCCCAGCGAAGCGGGAGGGAATAAGCTAAGCTTTCATAGACCAAACAACTTTCATATGTCCAGGCAAACACCGCCTTATATTATACCGCATACAAATTTTTAAATTGGTCAGGTAGTGTAGTATACAACCAGATCAGTTTCTTTACAAACAAGATATTATGTCTCCTTCAATGTTAATTCACATCATGTGTTTTATATTATAGATTTAAACAAGATATAGCTTAATCAATTGAAAAGATTAAGAGATAGCTGAATAATAATTTATCAGTATAAAATTGTGTAAATTGATAATTAATTTTAATGTTACAGCCTTATCCTTAAAATCCTTAACCGAAAGAAAAATGAATAAGATGTAGACATATGTAGTTGTGTATTCGAGCGATAATTCAATTATCAATCCGTAGAATCTGATTTAAGTGGTATAATATTATAAGAATATAAAGAACACAAAAACAAAAAATGTCTCTTCAGTTCTATTCTCAGTAATAAAAAAGTTGCTAAAAGAGAATAAAGTATGAAATCAAATTCTAGTACTATTCCTAAACAATATTAATAACTTATTAGTAAATTTGTATACCTTTATTAAAATAATAAGACACAGACACGATTTTAAAATATTTATAAAGAAGTTTTAATTTATGTAGTTAATTTAAAAAGGAACGATATCAACGCTTAAAATGTAATATGTTATTTTGTATGGTACTCGCTTGAGGTACTTACTTAACTCTTTTATAATCATATCTTTTTCCACCTTACAGTGTTGTATATAAGGCTTCAAATGGCTTGAAATGCTGAATCTATTATTTTGTTGTAATCTTTTAAGCACAACAACTCTATTTCACTGCAAGAAGTTACGATTTTATTTAACACTAACAGAAGGTCAAGTTGTTTTTTAATATTTCAGACGGGTGGAAGATTATTTCCGGTAAAATGTTAGAAGTTGGAAACTTTTATGGGACCATAATAGATTTTTTGGTTGATATTACTTGTAAAATTATATAAAATTTCCAGTCCGATTCCAGTACCAATCCGTAATTTTTTTTATGCTTCAATTCCGATTATTATCATATTATTATATTAATTGAAAGGTTGGTATTGAATTTAGAACTATTAATTTAATATCCTTATCTTTTATGTGACAAAGTAGCAAACGGGCAGAGGGATATTTATATGATAAGACATTTGCAAATATATATAAGTTGCAAATGCATACCTACCATGACAGAAAGTAGCAGTAGCTACTTACCCAACTTATCTAGTTTTAGTGACGCAATTATTAGATTATGTATAAGTATTATTAGGAAATAAAATTATAAAATTTTATAATTTTTATTTTTAACTATCTGAAAATATAAAATTCGTAATTCACAAATTATGAAAGTAAACTAACTGAATATGAAAGTAAACTAACAAACGTATAAAAGTTACGTGTCGGTTATTATCGAAAGTAAAGAAAATTAAAGCTTAATATTTACATAATATAACCACATATATTTTATTTAAGAAAAGTTTCAACAGATAATGTGTTTTTTGCAAATATTGGGTTGATTTTCTTTTCTCCGCGATTCTTTGATATTTCCACAGTAATTAAAATAAACAATTGACGAGTGTTGATGTTGTTTTTGTTTTATTTGTAAAAGTATCGTTGTAATAGTATTGGAGGTTTTTAATGGTATCACTTTATTGTCAAAATTGTTTAAAAAAATTATTATAGTCTTATCAGCCTGATCACAAACCTTATGGAATTATAACACGTTTTTTATATTGATGATACCATTTAGTAATGTCGATACTATCTTACCGACATTACTAAATTAGTTGAGACATATTTTCGTGAAAGAAATCAATAATATTTTTATCGTATAATTACAAATTGGAACCAGAAAACCAATAAATTTATTAAACCCTATTTTATCTAATTTTGTAACATATATATGATTGTTAACAATTTAAATATTAAAGAATTTTATAAAGTTTTTGATTAATGTGATATATATTTAACGTAATATTCTTTAGATTTTCTTAGATATTAAAGTCAGTTTGCGTCATAATATATTGTTACATAATAATATTATAGCATCGATCGAGTGCTCTTCAAGACCACTATAGTACAAGAAAAACGTTCAGTCGACTTGCAAGGCCACCCATTTCGCGTCCCACAACTCTTCAGAACTAGCGCGATAACCATACTTGTGAATAGAAAAGCCGAAACGCATCAACTGCATAGCCGCTGGCTTACAATTAACTTATTGTAGCTTTCTACCTTAAGTAAAAATACAATACGTATTACGACACACTGTCACTTACAATGTACGTTATTTTTTATAAATTTGCAAATGAAAAATTTAGAATCGTGATTAAGATTGATTACCCGCTGACGGGATGGTGTCCCAGACGTCTGAGGTTCAGGTCCTGATCTGCTTTATAAAGTTTTCACTGTTCTTACACTGTTTTATCCGAACAGTTTACACAATTACAATAAAGATTTAGTTAATATTTGTCTCAGTGGAATAAAAGTTAAACTTGTACAGAAACTTGAGTTTGTGCCTAGTTAAAACTGACGGCAATGATTCCACTTATTCCCATTGGAGCAAATATTGTTAGTAAACTTTACTTCGAGTAAATGAACTCGATAACCTTTGTATTTTTTTTTAATATTTTGGCGTAGACTAAAATTATTACAGTTTTACAAGATGTTTTTTTAAAGTTTTATGTACTTATGTAACGTTTTTTGAGACAATCAAATCTACTATTAAAAATTATTAAACCAATGTTCGACCGACTTTACAAAGTTTTTTAAATTTAATATCAATTTAATATCATCTTTAAAAGCTTACGATATTCTTAAAATTTATTTACTGCCTTATGAGATATTTCTTTTCTAAAATCATTTAAAACAGAATGTTATTATATATAAAAATATAAATAATATATTTTTGTCTTAGCAATAAAATTTAAAAAAAACGATAATCATTTGCACTACTAATTGAAATCTTACAATCACAAGCATGTCATTAAAATGTGTAATATTTGTAATCCACTCTTATATCAGGTAAATGTGTTGTCATCAATGTTTTTGTATCAATATCACCATTTCGAAAAAATTGTATAGAAAATTTCACAACTCAAACCCATAAAGTGCTGGTGAGGTTTACGAGACACCTCAATGGGTCAAGAGATTGATGAGTGTATTACACGTCACTGATAACTACCGCGTAAATTTATCATTCTATTACTATTTGACATCTTTTTACAATAAAAATTTAAACTAAATTAATGAGACGTGAAAATAATAAATAAATGTTTAAGGCAGTTCGTTAGAAGTTTAGTTTAAGCTGAAACATAATATTGAATTTACTTTATGTATCAAATTTCTTGCAGTAATCATTATATTAAATATTAGTATTTTTTATCAGCAGTAAAAAAATCTTCTAGCAGTAAAAGTAATTATTTCAAGAATAGTATTTAATTGTTCATTTATATTTTTCCGTAAATATTTTATAATATATTGTAAAGTCTATAATAAAAGAAATGTATCAATAAACAATTATCGATTAAAAAGCAGTAAAATAAAATATATTACACGACTTTGAATTGTGAAGTGATACCAGCCTTACAAAAGATAAGAGGCATTATTATCATTATCTGTCTTCATTGACAGCAACGACACATAAATTACGTTGCAAATGAACGATGTATCTTAAACTGTAGCGAGACTTGTGATGGATTTAGACATGTATACGAATGATAATAGATTTTAACTGTGTAAAGTACATTTTACATTATCACTTCTTATATACTTTACTTATATTAAGATATATATTTTACTTGTATTAAGAGTAATAAAATCTATCCATATTATCCTCTTTACAGAATTCTTCGTTTACTTTCAGGGTTATCTTGAATTCGAGTTATTCGTATTTTTGATGCAAATACTACCTAATTTTTTGTAATAAATTCATCTGACCATTTGATTTTTTATTGGTTGGTAAAGTTGTAAAATACTTTACCACATATTCTGGATTAAATAAAAAATAAACCTTTGAAAATGTAACAAAAACATTGAAAGGAAGTGGCAGACACCCATACCTTATTTAGGAAGAAACTTTCAAGAACATTCGGAGCTAGGAATACTCTGTCCTTAATTTGTTTATTTTTTAAATACAATTTCATGGAAAATTAAGTTTTTCTTGAGATAACTGTGAGAATGTTGACCTACCACCTCCACCACCACCACCACCACCTCACTAGGTGGACGTGTTAAATTTATCACATCATCCCTTTTATTTTAAATCTTTAAAATAAGTTGTATAATATTTCGTTTTATGTCCAATGAATGTCTATTCACTAATTCTTTCATAAAAAGTTATGAAGTAATTATTAAAATTATCTTTCCATCATAACATTATAATTACTAGGAGCGCGAACAAACCCTCAATTTCGACTCGCTGCGCTCGCGTCATCTCGAGTGCCTTTTGCGTATTGAGCGAAGCGAGGCCAGTGTAATGACTTATCGTTTCCCATTGATTTCAATGGGATATAATTTTTTGACGATTATTCGAACGATATTAAAAGAATAAAACTTAATTGAACACCATTTCTATGTGATTCCAATTTATTTGCTAATGCTTTATATTTGTGGTTAAACAAATTGACGACGACGGCAAATATGTTAACCAGCTTAAACATTCACTACGAGCGCGTTAGAAGCATAAACAAACGGAATTGTGTTAACTGATGACAAATATTTGATGAGATTTAAATGTTCTAATTATTAGAACCAAAATTCTGATTAAACCTCCAATCCAATCATGAACCCGACGTCTGTGACGATTTGGTAGTGGAAGAGATGACCCCGTCGGTCATCTCATCCGCTAATGACTCTAGCGTATTGCAACGATTATGATCTGCTTCTCGGAAGATAGTGCCTTTTAAAGGCTCTGGTTTGTTAGTTGGCGACGACGATGCCATGTCCGACCATGAGGTGATAGTGTATCGTAAGCGACCTATCTTTGAGGTCGACAAGTTCCTCAGCGAAGCGTCCGACAGCGATCTTGAGCTCGACGCGGACGCACTGCTGCAGTCTCGCAAGGAAGTGGGCTCACGCGGGCAAAAGCCGATTTGCGTGCTCTTACCCAAGAAGCTGATGAGGTTGCCTTCGAGACAGCGCACAGGCTTTTCGCAAAATGCCTAAGCCGCGTGAGGATACTCTCAGACCCGACCCAAAATAATTAGGGGTTGAAGAGCTGCGAGCCAGGGCAGGTCGTTGGGCCGCAGCAATTATTGAGGTCAGCCGAAAGTCCGGCCACCTCCAAGGAGGTATGGTGAAGGTTCTGAAAGACTCTTCAAGAGACCATTTAGAAGCTTAAAGCGATTAGTTTATCTAGTCTATAAAATTAAACATTTGAGTCATATAAGAAATAAAAAATACATTTATTAATGTATATATGTTTGGCGTAAATATTAAGAAACATTGCATCTTACATACTCTCTGTTATATACATTGCTTTGTGTTTGTAATAACACAAATATAAATAAAAAACTGGTAACAATGAAGACAACTGTAGAATTGATTATAAAGTAATAGACTTTAATATAAGTTAAAATATATTGAGTAATCAAGGATTTTATGAAGTTTTGCTGTTTAATTATTTTTTTTTCGCTTGTTCGTATCATACAATCCTCATAGCAACATAGATTCTAGTCCCAATTCTCGTTATTTTTGTCACTATGTATTATTATATATCCTTTTTTTATATACTGTTATATAAATATAATTTGTAGGTTATTCAAGAACAGCTTTTTTTTAAATAATTTTTCGTAAACAGGAAAAAAAAAACATACGTTATATACGAGTTCATATTATTTTTGTAACTATATTTTTATAATTTTGATAACATGTAAAATATGAAAAATAATACTCCGTTTACAAAATATAGAACTAGGTGTATATAATAGGAGTATATATATATATATATATATATATATATATATATATAATTAACACTTAAATACCATTAAAGATAATAATAATTGTCAATATGATAAACTGAGAAATATATTTATCAGAATAACAATAACACTTCTATAACAAATAACAGATAGTTTAACTATGCAGATATGTTTATTTATTTATTTATTTATGTGTATTTCACGTAACTCTCATATGAAGACCCTCTAAATCAAATTATATTAGTTACCATTCCTTTTATTGAATAATATTGCTGAATTTAGACATATATTATAAATATATAATATATGTCTAAATTCAGATAATATATATATATGTAATTGTATTGACTTACAACCTATTCGACTTCTTTTATAAACCAACTACGAAAAAGAACCTACACCAATATAATAAAGCTGATTTGAAACACAATAAAACTTTATAACATTATATATAAAAGTATAAGACATATAATTCTTTCTTTTACATTTTTAAAAGTAGCACTGAACAAAAATTTCGAAATTCCTTCTGTAGCCCAGGAGTGCAGAGTAGCTCGAAATAACTCGTTATATAATTGAAACATGATATCTAAGAATTAGGCTAAACAGGAAAAAAAAAACATACGTTATATACGAGTTCATATTATTTTTGTAACTATATTTTTATAATTTTGATAACATGTAAAATATGAAAAATAATACTCCGTTTACAAAATATAGAACTAGGTGTATATAATAGGAGTATATATATATATATATATATATATATATATATATAATTAACACTTAAATACCATTAAAGATAATAATAATTGTCAATATGATAAACTGAGAAATATATTTATCAGAATAACAATAACACTTCTATAACAAATAACAGATAGTTTAACTATGCAGATATGTTTATTTATTTATTTATTTATGTGTATTTCACGTAACTCTCATATGAAGACCCTCTAAATCAAATTATATTAGTTACCATTCCTTTTATTGAATAATATTGCTGAATTTAGACATATATTATAAATATATAATATATGTCTAAATTCAGATAATATATATATATGTAATTGTATTGACTTACAACCTATTCGACTTCTTTTATAAACCAACTACGAAAAAGAACCTACACCAATATAATAAAGCTGATTTGAAACACAATAAAACTTTATAACATTATATATAAAAGTATAAGACATATAATTCTTTCTTTTACATTTTTAAAAGTAGCACTGAACAAAAATTTCGAAATTCCTTCTGTAGCCCAGGAGTGCAGAGTAGCTCGAAATAACTCGTTATATAATTGAAACATGATATCTAAGAATTAGGCTTTCGACTAAAATACATCATTTCATTATTTTTGTCAAATAGAAGAAATAGGAAGTGATAAAATCATAAAATATCCATTGAACAAAATTTAATATATAACCTTAAGGGAATATATGTAATGTCACAGCCACTTAACGACTTCCGTTTTAAGGTTATATGTAAAATTCAAATTGTTAAGAAAACAAATCTATTAAAATTAAAAGAGCGATGACGTATTCGCAAATAAACATTCCAAATTTTTTATCAAAATATAATACCTCAAAAAACTAAATAAATTTTAGTAATTACAAAAATCTACCTGAATATAAAAGGTAAACTACTAAATCATAATAGAATGGAAATTGCTTGTTATAGTGGATGAATTCTTCAACCTTACTAAATACTACTACTACTATTAACTTCTGCCTGAAAAGCCTCAATATTTGAGAGTCTATTGAAAGTGTTAGTTAGCCTTTTTAATTTTTGTTTTATTTGTTTACAAATTTATCTTAATTAAATATTTTGAACAGGATACGTAATATACATTTTATCTTTGCCTAATTGTAAACGCAATATTATCGCTTGGTGAAAAGACTGCAATTTGTGCGTTACAATTTATTGTGTACATGTGTTACTTTTAATAATTTGAAGGTTTTTGTAGTATGCAAAAAAGAACATAAGTAAGAATATATATTTAGTACATCTAGTACAACATACAATAAATGTTAAATAAATTTATGAGTAAAAGATTTAAAAATTAAAATAATGGAACATCATGATCTCGCAATTGATATTTTAAAATAGAATCATATAATTTAATAGAAAAATTTGTTACGTAATGAATTGGTACAAAAGTAAATTCGTTTCATAAAGAAAACTTTAGTCAATCGGAAATTATTGGTTTGAATTATAGTTTCTGAACTGTTGGTATTGCCGGCGGCTGCACCTCAGTTAATCACTTCATATTTCTAAATGACCAAATTTAGTAAATAAATACAAGTTATACACTTTTTACAACAGTAAATTAATGAGACCATATTTTTTATTGTAGTTATACAGAAACAATTGTTTCCAAATAACCTTCTAAACAGTTCTGAAGCAATATTTTTTAGAACATTCGACATTCGACACGTTGTCACTTTAATGAAACCTGAGCTAAGTGTCAGCTAAGTTTTAATGGACAACTGCCAGCGCATCCCGCTCACGACGGATCCTTACCGACCGACGTAATCCTTAACTATTATTGTTCTAATTTAGCGTTGCTTGATTATTAACACTTTTTGATATTTAATACAGTTGTAATTTTGTGACTTAAAAATTGTTGTGTGATTAAATAATGTTCAGTTCATGTGGCACTTTTTGTTGGATTACCACATATTTGTAATATGGAGAACTCTGATATAACCCATCTTCATGCTATAAATTCGAAAATAATAACATTGAAAAAAAATCCGTGCCCGCAGGGGAACACGCGTGGGTAGACCTCGTGTGTAACTCATTTAAAATATAACTCACTACCTAAGAATAATACATGATGCCGTTGTTTACATCAAAAATTTTCAAGCAAAAAGTGGTTTTAATTTTTTTTCTCGGAAAAGGTATCTTTTTTGGAAATACTTTTGATACTTAAATTTAGAGTAAAAAATAACCTTTCTATTAAAAATAATTGCGAGGAGGGAATGTTAACCAGAAAAAAATTGCCGTGATTTACCTACCTAAAATTTACAAGCTAAAAGTGGTTTTAATTTTTTTTCTCGGAAACGGTACCTTTTACGGAAAAACTTTTGATACCTAAATTTAGAGTAAAAAATAACCTTTCTATTAAAAATACTTGTGATGCAAGAATGTTTACCAGAAAAAAGTTATGATTTTTTTTCCAAAAAAATTCGGTTTTTTTACCCCCACCCCTAAGTTATTGAAGTTAGGTTTTCGGTTTATCTACATTAGTTATAGGTATTTATTAAAGACATCATATAATATGAACGCGATTGATCTCCTTTGTATAGGGACAAAGTTATGGTCGAAAAACTAAAATCAGAAAAAGTGAGGCCCTAGCGCCCCCTGTGACCGGATTTCTCTGGTTAACGAACTTGACCTTCATTTTTGGATGTTTTATTTTTGTGTAAAGTTTGAAAGCGATCCGAGCGAAACTGCGGCCGCTATCGTGCTGACAAAAGTCGAATCTGGACGCACGCACGCATATATATATATATATATATATATATAAACTTTTTGACCAATGGTCATGTCGGACTCAGACGGTCATAAGAAGACCTCCTGTGAAGAAATTTTTCCAAAATTCGAAAGTAGGGGACAAATGAATGGGCAGACCGAATTCTTCGAGGTCTACCCAAAATAAGAAAAAGCACAAAAAATAATCGAAAAAATATCATAAACATTTCAATGATAACATACCAATAACAAACAATAAACTAAAAACACATTCAATTTCAGATTTGGTTAAATATTCAAGCAGATGCCTTTATGCATGAATGATATATTAGAAAAAGTGCGATATAATTACTCAACTTATAATAATAATATAAAATGCCGCAACCTGCTAATTAATGTTATTATAATTTTCATCCCTAATTATTTCATTAAAAGGAATTGTAAGGGCAAAATAGTCAAATTGAATTGTAAGAAGTGGGTTTCATTTTCAATTTGGACAAAACGTTCGTTGTCTCAGAGATTCCTTAACATAATTGCTGATACGATACACTATTACCGTAGATATTGTACATAGTTTCATGTTATCATACTCGTATATTGCTTGTGTTAATTCTGGTAATAATAATATAATAATATGACCTTGATACTTCGTCTTGTAAGTACTAGTATTTTTTTTAGTTATAAACAAGGTTCAATCTTTGACTCAATCCATTGCTTGTCATAATATCACGATAAATCTTAATTGTTAGAAACATCTGTCTCAAAGGCTTCTGACAGACGTTGGTTTATTTTGGTACTTTGTTAGTTTTGGGCACTAATTAGAGGGTAATAACAAGACGCCTAGCTCTATATATTTTAACATCAATTTAATTTATAATAAAAGACTTCAGATTAGTTAATAATAAAAGAAGAAACACGTGGCTATCAAGACGACCAGTCATCGCAAGCAGCATACGATCACGAGTATATTTGAGGGAGGTGAGCGATCCGGCCTCCAGTCTGTTTAAAGTCTAACATATGATTTTTCACTTAATAAAACATATCATATGGTAGATATTTTATGTTATGTCAAGGTTATAATTTTAAAGTATGTGTACTTTTCATATTAATGTTACTAGGCTCGTTAAATATGATTTTGTAAAATAATCCATTATAACTGGAGACTAAAATAATAATTGACGATATTTTATTATCCTATAATAGCTAATAAAACAGTAGGTAAATAATCTATATTGAAAGTCTTCTAGTTATTTAAAATTATATAATAATTGAAATCTTTAAACAAAATTACCTTAAAGTATCAAAATCAAAATATCAATAAACATCTATGAAAAGCCCTTTATGAAAGAGGTATATCCATATTTAAATAAAGTTTTATTTAATTAATGGTAAGAAGATTTTCATCGTATTTATTATGTACTAATACGTATTGTTTATGTAAAATAGGATCATATATTATCAAAACAATATTTTAAAGTTTAGAGATCATCTAATGGATGTATGTATGTCTTACAAAGTTCTCATATAATACTAATTGCCAGTGTCAACGTCAAGTACGTTTTTATTTTCTTGTTTTTATATGATAAATGATGCATATACATCTTGATAATTGGACTGGTTCTTATTGAGTAGGTATAGTACCCATGGAAATATGTAAAATGAGGATTTCTAATGCATCATGATTGATCTACTGTCAAAATGTTATGCTTGCCTGGTTTTTTGGCCAGCTCATATAAACTACAGTGAAACCTATACACTCATAAGATAGTATGAAATAATTCTATGATAGGCTAATTAGAACAAATTCAAGTATTTTTTATAACAGCTATATAGTCTACTATTTTTATTAAAACTTAATAATTAATGTATAATTTTGTTTTGGTACTTATAGCGGAATAAGTGAGCGCGGTAGCAGCTACAACGGTATAGCGTAGCGTATCTAAACTAGTATGAAATGAACTTAATTTTGAAAAAAAATCAACACAGCTATCTATAGCTATCAACTAATAGCAGTTATGTAATTATGTACCATAATCCTTAATATATTAATTTTGGCTTAGACTTATTTGCTGTAGAAATTATTGGTGATTGATACTGGCTGGCTTTCTCCTAAGAAAACTTGGATCCGATTTCCGATTCCGGCGTATTTTTTTGCAGGGTGTCACGGTTGACCTCAAAAGCGATCTCATAAGGTCCTACTACTGCTGTGAGGGTAAAGCTTGGGTTTTTAGCAAATCTTGTAATTGTAGTTTCACATAACCATGACCACTCTCTCTGTGGAAAAGTATCATCTATAAGGGATTCTAACACAAAAACGACGTAATAGATTTTAAAATATAAACAAGTTCGGAAATTTAATATTATAACATTGTTAAATTAATTGTATACTAAAACTTGATAAGACAAAAATCAGATGAACAAAAAATATATGTTTATTAAAATGAACAACTTTAAATATATTTTTTATCAAAAATAGTTTACGAGGATATTTGCATTCTATATAAATATTTTATACAGAAATTTACATGGAATGCTTCCTTGTGCTAGTAGCTACATTTCATACAGTGTAACTACAAGTTATAACCGGGACCAGAATTCCACCATTCTTTTTTATAGCAAATCTATTGAACAACCACGTCTGGCCCTATTCAGGTAACTTTTACTTTATTTAAATAATTTAAAGAACACATTAATAAAAATATCATCATCACTTAATTAAATAAATGACGTTGTAGATAAAATAACCTTATATTTTCTATAAAAAATTGTCTGAATTATTACGACAAACTGCTGCATATACCTGAGTTGTTATATAAATAGGTATGAAGAAACCATTAACACCATTGATATTCACATAAGAAAAACTAAAATAGCCCTAATGCACCATAAACTACGTGTAATTAACTAATATATTAAAATATTAGTGGCTAGAATTATATTACACAAACGAATTTTAGTGTTCTTGTAAGAAGTAACTTTAAGGATATAATCATTTGTTTATTTAAAAAATAAAGTTATATTTTTATTAAAATAAAAAGGGTGTAACAAAGAAAGTATAAAAAGAAACTTGAAAAGAGGAGGTAGCTAGAAAAGTTACTTAACTAATCTTATGTTCTAAAAAAAAATATGGATGTAATCTTTGTTCTTTTAATACAGTAGCCTGAAACCTTTTTCTATATTCATTTTATTCCGATACAGACGTAACTGAATCTCATTTAATCGTCAATTACAGAACTAATCTTAATATATAAAACACAAAGACACTCACTGACTCACTGACTCATTCATAGTTCTACAGCCCAAACCGTAATACCTAGAAAGCTGAAATTTCTACACAAGACTCCTGACATATTGAATAGGTGCAATAAGAAATAAGGATTTTGCAAACGTTTAAACCGTTTCAAAGTTACAGCTAAAAAACTGCAAAAAATATAACGCGCCTATTTGATACCTAATAGGTGGTGTGGAAATTCAAACAAAATGTTTGATCACTTTCGCCTTCCGTTGCGAAGCATGGGTAACCTGCTAGTGAAATATATATAATGTCCTATGAATATATGTCACATGAAGTATAATTTTAGGCAGTATTTTTATTAATAAATGGCAGTATGTTATGTACCTTAACTTATACTCAAAGAAGAAGTATTAATGAGTTGTAAATAGTAATTATATACCTATTAGCTGGCGCTGGAATATACTACAACACTATGTAAGCATGTAGTAAAATCTTAAAGTTAGTTAGTAAATTCCTTCCTTACTTCATAACCTCTTTAAACTTTATTCCTTATATTAATATAGAGATATAAATAGCTAAAAATGATGTAACTATTAATGACTTATAACAACTGTATGTTTATGTATACATGTTTCGTTAAGTTTAATGTTACGGTTTGTGAATTGTTTTTTTTTCTAATTATTAACATTCAAAATTTTAAGTACACACTTTTATGTTGTTGTGTATTCTTAGGTCTCCTACAAAATATATTACCTTTAGTGTTAATTCTGCTTATTGTACGTTTCTTGAACTATACATTTATAATAAACTTCAAAAGAAAGTAGGATAAGTTTATTAAGAAATCGACTATCGAATATATATATATAGAAATATATTTAAAGCTTATGTTAATGTCTTGGGTTTTACCGCATCAAGCACTAGGATACTGTCCCAAAAACGTTTTTGATTTATATTGTTTTTCTTTGAGTCATAAGCTGGATCCGCGGGCCCTAGCCAAACCTAAAAATTTAGCTAAACTTTAGCTAAAAGCGTAGATTGTCTAAACTGGTCTCAATTTAACCAGCTTATATTAAAACCAACCTCAAAATTTACAAGTCGTTACAAACAGAATAACAATTATTTTATACATAATTTTAATGTGAACACTAAATTTAAAAAAAATATCCATTCTCATTTGTTTTATTTGCAAAAGTTATATAAATAAAAAAAAGTTGTCAAATTTATAACGTTTGGTACGGAATGTTATTAAATTCTTTAAATAAATTATTTTATCATAAATTAAATAAGAAATAAGAATTAAACTATATTCAACGTGAAAAAACATTTAAGATCATGACCTGTCAAAATTTGTTCAACGGTTATGTTTGCTACGCTCCATATTTTTAATTTACTTACTAGTTGATGGTATAGCAAGTTATGTACATACGTTGTTCAAAGCATAGATTCCTGTTATGCCATGCTCTGAGAATTTTACTTGGCCTGCGTTTCAGCATACGTTTATCATTTTTCTTTATCTTTGAAATTTTAAAGCTCATTTTAAAACAGTATTACCGACGTTCATGCAACTTTATTTTGTACAAGAAATAACAAATATAACAAACAATTATTTATAATTGGTTAACCAAAACATTTACAAATAGAAATGAATAAACTATTTACCTAAAAATAATATTACAATCAACAATATACAGGGTAGTACATTTAAAAATTCAATTAAATATACGAACTAATGATATTCTCGTAATAGATCATTTAATTAATTAAGAGATGAAGCCACTTTGACATTAATTGTAGCAAAAGTTATATTATAATTTTAAGTTAATTTATTCAAGTTATTCTTGTACTTTTATTTATTAACACAAGCACTTGGAGGGAGCTGGTAAATTTATCATTGCTAAAAAGTAACACTCACTTCAATTACTAGAAGTAAATAATTTCATATATTAATAATAATTATTAAGCTAGTTTAACAGCTTTGCTTTCTACTATGAAAATGGTTTTAGGTTTAAACTTGTATTCAAAAGTAAAACATCTAAATGAATTCACATTTTATTTTACATTGCAATTCTAAGAGTGCACTACTTTTTTCAACAGATTTCAACTTTTTGCATTTCACCAAGTTTTAAACCTGTAGGAGCTATACACTTAACGCGGTTACCATAGCAACGGTCAAGATGACAACGGATACTATGACAACAGTTACCATAGCAACCTAAGCTTATATCCAAATGAATAGTGTACCCAGCGAAGCGGGCGGGAATCAACTAGTATATTAATATAAGTAGTAACTCTATAACAAATATCAGATAATTTATCAGCAATCTTACTAAAAAATATTATTTTACTTTTGAAACGATAACTACAACTACAATCGTAATTTAGAATTACTTTCGATCATTTACGATTAACATGACTTGATTATATATTTAAGTAATGCACAATGCTAGAAAATAAATTCCATAGAAACTTCTTCATACGACTGCCGAAAAAAACTTGAGTCTTCTATAGATACCTCCTATGAGGATGGTCACAAAGTGGAGTGAAATGAACCTCGTTTAGTTTCATCTTTAAAAGATACACGTTTGCGCGTTTATCATTAAAGAAAAACCTATCTTCGCCGCTTTTCGGTACACTTCTCCTAATGCCTCTCCAATTATCGGAATACTGGGCCTCGTCATTTCGAACTATCCATTTTATGGTCATTTGAAGAGTAAAGACAAGTTGGCTTTGGTGAAATTTGGAGTGATCTATATAATAAGGTAGTATTTCAAGCTTGGCCATAGAATGCATTATATAAAACGCAAGTTCGGCCACAAATGTACTTTTTTCATGTCTACATTATCATCACACAGTTCACTTCAAAACCAGCTTCTACCCTTTGACAGCGTACAATGGAGAGTCGTTCGCATTTTTGGAGACCCGGTGATATGTAAATGGTTGGACTCTTTGAGATTGCGTGGAGACGTGGCTACTTTGTGCGTCTTCTATCGCATCGCATTTACAATGGGGAAATGATTTGATGGGTGCGCCAAATTTTATCACCGCACAGCACGTCACCGCCTTCAATACCATCCATATCTCCTGGATGTCTTCTAGTC
This sequence comes from Melinaea menophilus ssp. n. AW-2005, assembly GCA_918358695.1. Taxonomy (NCBI): domain Eukaryota; kingdom Metazoa; phylum Arthropoda; class Insecta; order Lepidoptera; family Nymphalidae; genus Melinaea; species Melinaea menophilus. Next base: position 18,447,908 of record OU911048.1, read on the forward strand.
TACGGTTTTCCACTCCGCTAACGTGAAGTACGTTAAGGTCGTGGAATGAGCTTTCGTTGATGTTAGTTCCGGTTTGGTACTACATGGGTACTTTGAAAAAAGGCTGGCTTATTTGCCTTCCTCTTACATATATCAAAATAAAGTATTAAAACATTAGTTGTGTGCTGACTTCCTTAATTAATTTACTATATTCAATGTTTGTTAATAATTTGTATGACCCCAATTCGTTTCAGAATTGCACCGATAATTTTAAAACTTTTTAGTTTTTTGTAGCCAACGAGGCGAAACTAAAAAATTGCTGCCTCTGCTATCTACTTTTCCTATTCATTATAGCAATTTAAGAATCGTCAGTTTTTAAATTGCTAATTTAGATCTTTAGTTTTTTGTCGGTTTTAATGTAATTATGTAAAAGAATATCTACTATACATTTTTATATTATATATTTATGAAAAAACTTTTATATATATATATTTTTTAACAAATGAACATCTAAATCTTATTGTAATTTTAGTTATAATGTTAATATTCAATGGATAACTGAAAAATCTATATTTTTTTCAACTAATTTCTAGACTTAAATAATTAATGATTATTAAAGTTTTTAAATCATAATGCTTTATCAAAATTTTGAAATCTTAATTTCTTTTATAAATATTGAAATTATCTATTTGTACATAAAATAATTATGTTTTGTTTATTATATTTTCTTTGTTGTTTAAAACACTATATATTAAATTCTTGTAAGCAATTTAAATTAAAACAATAAACGCTATTTTCTCGATCTAATGAGGAGAGTTTTGACTTTGATTAATTGCAGGGATCGCCGTTTCTTATTATTACAAAGACTGAACGTACAGCCTCTTTGTTTATTTAGGTAATTGTGTGCCCGCTTCATCTTTCTTAGCCTGAGGCTGCAACTGTGCAATTTATTTCGTTTGGTAAAATACTGCGATATAAATAATTAATTCCACTCGACCAAGTTCCTTTATGTCATTAAATTAATATGTTACTTATTTTCCAAATACAAAATATATGATATATATATATTAACTTCAATCATATAATAATTATAAATATGACGAATTATAATATAAAATTATATATGATTAGATAAATATTTCGATTTACAAACACTAAAAAGTTAAAGTTGATTATGTGGAATATAGCCGGTAGACGCATAAAAACAAAATTTATTATTAAAATTTAATTAAATAAAATATTGCAATATTTTATTATATCTCAGCTATTGTCTACCGATTGATGTTAGATGAAGTGATATCTGTTACAATGATCGAATTACTATCTTAATATATAAAGCACAAAGACACTCACTCACTGACTCATTCATCACTCTACAGCCCAAACCGTAATACCTAGAAAGCTGAAATTTGGACACAAGACTCCTGACATATTGAATAGTTGCAATAAGAACGGATTTTGCAAAGGTCTAAACCGTTCCAAAGTTACAGTTAAAAAACTGCAAAAAATATAACGCGCCTGTTTGATATCTCCTAAGTGGTGTCGAAATTCAAACAAAATGTTTGATCACTTTCGCCGTCGTCGCGAAGCTCGGGTATAATATAAAAAACACAAAGACAGACACTGACTGACTCACTGACTCATTCATCGCTCTACAGCCGAAACCGTAATACCTAGAAAGCTGAAATTTGGACACAAGACTCCTTGGTGTAATAAGAAAGGATTTTGCAAAGGTCCAAACCGCTCCAAAGTTACAGCTAAAAAACTGCAAAGTTTACCCCCCGCTCCCTCTCTTCTCCAATTGCATTGCAGTAGAAACTAAAACTATTTGGCCAGTCACTATGTTTTTTCTCTATTCGCTGCGATGTGAGAAACAAGAGTGTACCTATAAAGCGATAGAAATGAAACTCCATAGTTATCAAACTCAAGGCTTTCTCGCACTGATTGCAAGTCATGGTGGATGTTGGAGGATAGAGCGTGTATGTGTGAAGGGTAGGGTCATGGGTTCAATACTCACGAAAGTCTGTTTTTTTTTGTTTATTCCCGTGGCGAAGCACAGGTAACCTGCTAGTTCATTATATACGAACAATAATCCCCGTTAATGAACATTATTTCTGTATGGTAATGGACAACATAATAGAATTCAGTAAGAAACTGAATAACGAGATTAAATGATCTATCGTTTAGTACTTCAATTAGATTTTTTTATTATTTATTTGTATTTTCTAAATATACATTAATAGTAAAATAATATTTTTTTAAAATATAAACAAAACCTAACAAATTTAAATTACGTATTAATATATAAATGTTTTTCTTGTCAAGTAAATACTAGTTTTTAAGTCAAAATTCAAAATACGTCTTCAAACTTTTCGTTCCTCTTCCGTTTTGCTCCTTATATTAAATGAAAAAGTAATAAAGCGTAATTAGAAAAAAAAAATACTTGTGGAGAAATGAGTAAGTTTATTATTGTTTCATACTTTCTCCGTGGAATGAAGTAACTTTTTTAAACATAACAATAGTTCTGTTTAGCTTAGTTTATTTTGTTTTATCCCAACTTTGATAAATATATCAAATTCTTTAATTTGTTTCATTTTATCTTACAATTTTAAGATGCATTATTAAAGTGAAAAAGAAATAAGATTTATTCATATACAGCATTGTTGTACATTTTACGTGTAAGAGAAAGTAGCCAATATTTTAAAATATTCACAAAAAATATATTAAATACACACAAAAAGAACATTAAATTCCTTAAATTTAATAAGTCATTCGAATTATATCTCTCATCATTAAATTACCTAACTTTCGTTTAATGAAATTTCCAATTAACTTATAGTCGTGAAAATAAGGCATAAAATGTTTTAAATGCGTCCTAACTTTGTGTTGCCCTTATCAGTAAAAGAAAACTCTTTTCCAGTGAAAGAAGATACGATTACGAAGGTCAAGTTGAAGTCGTTTTTGAATATTTTAGACGTGTGAGAGCTTGTTTCCGGTAGAAAGGTAAAATTTGGAAACATATCCAAATTCAGTAAAATTTAATGGTGATAATAATATTTACATTATTAGAAGTGTAGAAACATGTAACAAAAAATAAAATACCTACCAATTAGGATTACTGTATTATTATGATATAAATGTTATAATAGAGCTATTATTGAGTTATGTACTATAATTTATTATCTTTGCCTTAATATGTTTTTATTGATAGGTTGATAACCGCGCAAGGAAGCCATTTAATGATATAAAATATGTAAATACAATTAATTCTGTATGCATAACCACCGTTGAAAAGTGGGGAGCACTATGACTGGGATAGACACGAAAGATATTTGGGCTCAAATATTCATTGTACAAATTGAACTGGCCTCTGTGATGTAATCCGTATACAAGCTGCTGTTAAATGAGTAGGGTATGATTTTAATAAGTTTAATAAGTTTAATTTTGAAATAACTAAAACAAATTGTGTGATATTCGTAAATTATAAGAATATTGTGCCCAGTTCCTACTTCGAAACAAGTAAAAGTTACCAAAGTAAATAAAATCAAATCGTATTGATTTAAATACAAGAGAAGAAAAAAAAAAGAAAAATAGAAAAAAAGACACAACATTCAAGGTTTATGTTAATACAGGGTTCATTATTTTCATAAATCTTACACGATTATAAATAATTAATTCAAACAGTGTTCAGTTTTAATTTTATTATATTGTTGATGTTATATTTTTATTATGAATATAATAATTGTTTTGATTTTTAATACTATATGGTGACCTAAGATTTAAGAAATTATTTATTTAACCATTAATTATTATGTGCTATTAAAAATCTCCTATCATATCAAACTAGTTTTATATTGACAGATTATGAACTGGTATATGTAATAATGATACTACCCTAAAGGATTATTACGTATTTTTATTGAAGCTATAACTTAGTCCATACATTCTTACCGATATCAGTTAGGAAAATATTAGGCAACATCTGGTATTATATAATATTATAATTTTTATTAGTAGCAGTAACTAGTATTAGTGTTTCATTAAACTTAGATAAAAATTCTTTTAAAAACTCTAGAACCGATAGTTAGAAAAAAAAAGTTTAGTCAAGAAGCAAGACCACCCGCTTTCCACCATTCTTCATAGATGGATTCATACTTATTAAAGAACTGCCACTGCCACTGGTTTACTTTAAGTATTTAATTTACATATAATTTTAAAATTTCAAACACTTAGACTGGTCCTAAAAGTAGCAGGATCGATTCACACTCATGATGATGAATTCTCTATTTTATATTTATTTTAATAAAATTATTATAGTTGTAACTTACACTTGTTTTATTTATTTTTTCCAAACAACTATATTATGACCTATAAATGAATAAGGGTCTATGTATACATTTCTAATTACAGCAAAAGGAATATAATTTTATAATATAACATACTTAAATTTTATAATCATAATGAACAATAATGTAATAGTTTCTATATTACGAACGGTAAACATTTCTCGTTCTAAGTTTTATTTGTATGGGTGTATAATTTACAAGCAATAAATAAACTTTTACTGAAACGAGTTACAGAAACTTCACTAAGTTTTAGGTACTATTAACTAACTGACACCTATTTGTCCAAGGGAAATGTCAACTAAACTTGAATAGAAACTTTGCTTTGTGCCTACTTAAAGTTACTGCGAATGCTTCTTCTTATGCCCTTGGTTAATTATTGTTCATAAACTTTATTATACGTACATTTACATCTAAATCAAGGCTAAATGTATAAAACTAAGGGTATTTAACTCGATTTTCTCTATTTATTTAATAATCGTTCATGTTTAGAAGCTACTTTATATATTATCCAGAAATTTTAAGAAAAAACCACAGAGATTTTGTAAGGTACGTTCAAGTTACAATTCAAAAAGTTGTAAACAGTTTTTGTATGAATAAATACGGAACATCTGATTTATCAAAACACAAAACTTAAATAATTTTCAGCTGGCTCTCATACCGGTGATGATGTTAAGCCTTTGTATTTCAGTATAAATCTGGCTAACTAATAGCATAATATAACTTCATCCTCCATTATTAGTAATATTTAGGTTTTTTTAATGTGTCGGGTACTTAAGTAAATAGCTATATAATAAATATATATATATGTTAATGGTCCATTAAAGTTACAGACAAATATATAGACCTCTGTTGATTTAGTATATAATATTTCAATCTAGCTCCGTTCCATCTTGTACGTAACATATCATGCGTTCTCTCAATCCTTGTCTCAGATTTCAAATAAACAAGCTTTTGATTTATGATTGTTCTGTGTCAGTCATACGATAAACAATATACTTAATTGACTGACGTATTGACATACTGAGTAAAGCTTGATAGATGTTAACTGAAAGCAGGTTTAAAAGTTACTTCACTATACTGATTCATTCGTGTAATATATACCATATAAATAAAATTGGAGTGTCTGTTTCTAATTCCGAATTATAAGGAGTTACTTATGCTACTTTGGTTTTAAAAACATATTCCGTGCGAACAAAGTCATGGGCACTAGTTGATAAATATAATGAAGCTTAGTATTGCGTCTCGCTACAGTTATTTACAATAAGAATTAATTAAAACTGATAACTAATGATAATCACAAATTGTTAGTTTGAACGGTCAGTCACTGGAAAGTGAACTCTTAAGAACCAATATCATCACCCTATGCTCTTGTCCACGTAATTAAAAATGTTATTGCTGTCGGAACCACTATATTCTGTATTATAATCTACTTGTACGTTTGTACAAACACAAATTAATAGAAGTTTCTTAAAAATAAATAAGTAACTTTTTTTTCAATTTGGTATATTTATAATATCACCAATTCATTAAAAGTGATTTGGATAAAATATTAAATTTGCATAAAGCGCTTCAAATTCTGAAGAACATAGTGCACGACAGTGACAGTAGTATTTATTTTTTATACTAATATAATATATATTACAATTATTTTCATGTGGCATGCTACTTATTTTTTCCCTCTATTTTAATTATCCAAATGAATAGTAATGAACTATTTGGTTTATTATTTAACTTCTGTTCGTTGAATAAATTAATCAAACTGACCGTTTCTATTTAATAAAGCAATATATTAATACTTATTAATGGTCAGTCAGACAAGTAGAGCTTTTTTATAAGTATAGATATAGTTGTGAACTTATGTTCAGCAAAAAAGTAATTTTCATTCAAAGGCCGTATCTTCGCAATAAATTTTCTCAAAATACACCCTGAATTTTTAAAAGGAAGTAAATGTAAAGTTAAATTCCCATAAAAAGATATCCCGAGAAATCGCTGCGTATTTTTCAACTTTGTGCCGGTAATTTTCATTCGGTAATTTTGTTAGCGCGCTAAATATTACGGCTTTGGAGAATAAAGCTTTGTTTTCTGAAAAAAATATTTTTGTAATCCTTGATCATATTGTAAACATAGTAATGTTCTGCTCAAATACAAGCGAATATGGAGAAAATATAATTTTAGTCCCCACTAACGAGTACACCGACAAATAAACTAGATAAACACATTTTTTTAAAAAAATACATCGGAATTAGGAACAATAGAAAACAATATTCGAAATTGAGTTCGAATATTGTTTTCTATTGCTCTATAGAATATTTATATGTTTAGTATTAAAGGTGCTTGTCGATACATTGCGATACCAATTCTTAAAAACTCGTCTATTTCATCTTATTTTGATTCTCTTGAATTGATCTTCTTTCGGAATACTATCATGTCCGGTACATTTGAGTAACATATTGTTGAAAAATGTGCATTTGAATTCGAAAACATTTCTCGACACTACGGAATTGATCCAAGGTTCGAATAGATTTTTAGAAAGATTTATGCCTTTATATTTTTGTGGGAAGTTTCATAGTTGGAATTTAAATGGTGGATCCATTTAAATACAAACTATGAAACTTCATTTGTCATAATAATCTGTTGAATTTTTGGATGAATACACTATCACTTTATTATATATTAATTTACATTCTGAACAATAGTTTAATAAACGCTCATTTTCATTTGGTCTATTATACAAAAATTAGACAAATTTCTGTGTTAATTAGTCAATCACCTAATTAGACTTAAAGTTTCTAGTAAAACTAAGCAGTATAATAATTAGTAAAACAGGTCATATACCTAGTTAAAATTTAATAAAATTATACAAATTTATGTGGTTAATATTGTTCTTCAACATTATCATACTTCAATAATAATTTATTTATAAACTAATAAAATATTTTATTTATTTATTATATTTATGTAAAAAATCACAAATGCAAAAAAATACAGAAAACAATGGAGTACAAAGGATTACTTATCTGTTTTCGAGATCTCTCCCAGTTACCCTTTGGTGTGAGACAGGGTGTACAAGTCAGTCCGACGCACTTATACTGTATAGAAGTAGATGAGAAAAAAGAAGTGATATTGAAAATAGATAAATCTTTTGAAAGCACATGAACTATGTAATTATTAGAAAGAATATAATTTATGAAAAGACTTTATTTTCTATGAAACTATTAATTAATTAGTTTTTCATATTAATTTAGGTTTTTTTTCTTCGCTGCTATTTTATAATAGATAATATGTAATATTATATAAATGTAGCATATACTTTATATCAAGAATTATCTTTAGAAATAAAATTAATCTGACATTAAATTTTAAACAATAGTAAAAAATTGTATTTTAAATATTGACAACTTTGAGAGGCTATTAATTTAAAGACAGAAGATCTGAAATACTTAATCAGTTTACCATCGTGTTCCTCTCTACCGTGGAACAGCAGTTACATTTAATCTGCACGTGGAATTTCGTGCAAATTTAATGGAGCACTTTTTAATTTTATATTCTTTAAAATAAACAAAGTCATAAATTAATGACTTCAAACTTTAATCTTCAAACATAATATCGTGTATAAAAGCATTGTGTTATATTTTACTCCCGTTGTTATTATTTTCCTATCAATTTATTTGCTTGATGGGTTTTTTTTTACCCATTGTTCTCTGCAAAGCAGTGTTCGATCACTGCAGCTACAGTGTTGTGGTTTTCTTTTAATGGGATATACAGTATTAAATTAAGTAATAACTTAAATTTTATAAACTATATTGAATTAATCGATCCGTTCAACATTTTACAATAATACGTATATTGTTATATTCTGTAGAATTCGGGTAAAAATATATTTAATGTCGTTTAATTATCAGAAATCCTAATACGCATATGATAAAGTATCAAATATAAAAATTGTAATTGGAATAAGTTTCAAACTTAAAATATATACTGCCATAACGTAGTCAATTTTCAAATGAATAAATAACTTTCAAAATACTTCGAAACGAGGAGAAAAGAGATTATACTACATTTCAGGGTCAAATATCTCAAAAAACCTCGTTAAGATATAAGATACATCTCGTCAAGATAAGATTCTCAGATTCTTTTAAATGCACTAGGAATTAATGATACCTTAAATAATTATATACCGAATATTAAATATGCTTAGGGCATATAATAGGTTGTGTTATTTTACTTTCTTCAAAAAAGGATAATTAGCAAAAAAACATACTTTTGTTAAATAATGTGAATTATACAATTCAAAATATATATTAATGACAAAATATTGATATTGTTAAAGGTTTTGTAAGTAAAAAAAAATATAATATTATTTTACATGATGACTTCTTCATTTTAAAAAGAAAATAGTTGCAAATATAAAATATAATATAATTTTTAATAACAAAATAGTTTGTTAATAACGAATCCATTTACTACATCAACTAACAATGCTTGTTAAGCGGGATCAAAGCGTTCCTAATCATCTCCGCCGAGCGACGAGCTCGCTGTGCCACAGACGTAGTTTTTAAACTTCGCTAGATAGATAAATACAGTATTGAGATTACAGAACACTCGTAATTTTTCTTTTCTTAAAGTAAAATATAAAGTGGAAAGATCCGGGATTAAAATTGTAAATTCTTGGAAAATCAGTTATTCCTGGAACTATTGCCAAGTTAACATTGTTAGAATGACCATTCGGAAACTTTGAACTCAGATTCAGAAATGTACTTTTATCTTAAATACTAATATAATTTTAAACATATATGTTAGCCCCTTTATATAGCCATAATGAAATTAAATACAACGTTTATAAAATTTTAAAAATTTAATATCGGAGAAGAAGGTGATCACTCATTTCTTATTTCTCTCATCAGAAATTTTGATATACGGGATGAATATCATAAACATAAGAGTATAAATATATAAATATATATTTTTATATATAATTTTCCCTAATAATTTGTTGACTACACTTGACGACAAATATATGCCAAAACTAAACTATATATAACAAAGAGAAGTAGATTATAATAGCAGCAGTTGTTACAAGCAGTTCATATTAAAAAACTTTAGGATTTAGAGATGTAACTATGTAAAATGAGAGTACGCGATTATACGCGAGGGTGTTTAATTTAATTGTTTTAAGTGATTTGTATAATATTTTATATAATTTACATAAAATATATGTCTGGAAAATGCAAATGCAATTACATTATCTACAAGATATACGATACGATAAGATTATATTTATAATGTTGTGGAACGCATAGAACTAGTAGTGAATGTATTTGTACTTTAGTTTGTTTGAGCATTGCATCCGATTGATCTTCGCCACAATTATTTTGTTCGTGAACTTATACTATTATAAGATGCTAAAGCAAACAGACAAACAGTACAAGTACTTTGTAAAATAACAATATTGTGTTAATATTAAAGACAAAATATATTTATAGGTCATTAAGTTAATGTTTTAACAGCAGTATGAATTTCGACCACAAGTTAATTACTTACTTGATTATCAGTATGTATTATAAATTTGAAATACTTATATTTTTATAGTACATTTTAGTAAATAGATACTTTTATAAACAATAGAAAAAAGTCAATTACATAATACATAGATGTGTATTTATTAAAAATAGTTAAGAAATTATATATTATATTATATATATTATATATTAATTTAACAATGAAAGTATGAGTATTCCTTTAAAATATGTTTTTTTTCTTTAAAACTTCTGTACTTCTATTTTATATAAGACTCCTTTTAAAACAATTTACTTACTGATATTAATGAAATATAGTAAACATAACAAGTCCTGTACCATTAAGAACGTTAATTAAATGCACCTTTGGCATAAGTTATTGGCTCACTAATTATGACCATAATTGTTGATTATATATATAATCTTTTTACTACCACTACAGTTAGATATATTCTGATATCAGTAAATGTACGTTAATATGTAATCGGGCACACTCAAGGTAAGTCAAGCGAACAATAATAAATCACCGTATCATATTGTTGACCCTCGTCATAGAGAACAGTTCGTTCGTCGCCATTTGTCTTATCCGCCCGCATTAGTCAGCAAAAAAAGATTTTTCGTGATAAAATGTCATTTTTAGTGATAACCGAAACATTATTATATATAATATGTAAAAATAACAATATAAACAGTATATTTTTATTACTTACAACTAATTTGATTCAGCCGGATATTTTTATAAGTGGTGCTAAATCACGACGTATATATTTAAATCACTGAAATTTTTGATATAATGACAAAACTTAAAAAAATATAAAATAAGACATAAACTAAATAAAATATGCTTATCGTATCACTATAAAGTATAATTCTATTCGAATCTTTTTGCAACATTAACTTCAAGAGTTGATCTATTAACTTGTAAGCGATCTTACATAAGTCGAATGTAAGATAACATATTATCTATAGAGAAAGTCTGATATCATGGAACTTAATGACAAAATATTATGTAATAATAGATTATTATTTATAAATGTATCATTAAAATTTAATAACTTGATTATTCTAAGAAAGGAAGGTCCAAAGTAATTAAGAATTGAATAATACAAAATAATTTATTTCTTTATTTGTTTGAGGATATACTTTATGATTTGAAATCAAAAGGGTGAATAAATTTTCTTTTACCGTTGATTTATTTCGTCTAAACTTGGAACATTTGTTGTTTTATTTTAACCGCAGCGAAATAGCGATCTCTCCATTCCTATTGTCTAATAAATTGAAGCATTACAGTTATTGCTTCAATTTAGAGTAACGTATGTTATTTGCAATAGTTTTCGGAATGGCTAAATAAATTATAAACTAAGTACGTATTAGGAAAACACTCTTATGTTATTGAAGGAATGTTAAGGATTAAAATATTAAAGATAACATCATTTTATATTATTTAAACATTAAACTACGTTTATTCTATTTAGTATCCCAGAATGAACGTCATTAGTGTACTGGATATTTAAGTGGTTCGTTAGAAAAGAAAATATATAAGAACACTACTAACATGTATACATATATAGTCTATTCGTTTATTATTATTGAAACAGTATATTTTTATAATAATAATATAATAAAGACGAAAAGATTTCTTTATATTTTTAAGAAATGCCTCTATTTATTGTTTTTGTTGCAAAAATATTAAGAAAACTTTTCGTTCTATTCTCCTTAACATAAGAACTTTTTAAAAAGCCTTGTTAAAGACCATAACTGAAATATAATTGTAGTAACCTTACCGAAGTAATATTAATAATATATTTATTAATAAATTTGTATACCTTGCATAAAGAATAAACCCCTACATTTTAAAACATTTAAAAAGAAATCAAGTGAAGAGAAATGACAATAAACGCTTAAAATGGAATATGTTATTTTGTATGATACGCGCCTGAGGTAGTTCTTTTACTCTTTTATAATCATATCTTCTACCACGACCTTACAACTATGCATATATAAAGTACAAAATGGTTTAAAATGCAGCATCCATTACTTTGTTGTATTTTTTTGTATAAATATTTTTTTTCGCTGCAAAGAGGTTACGTTTTCATTTGGCATAAACACAAATCGGAGTCGGTTTTTAATATTTCAGACGTGTAAGCTTTTGTTCATCTTGTTACTGGTAAAAAGTAGTAAATTGGGAAATTATCTTGGACTGCTATAGATTTTATTGTTGATATTACAGTTACTACTTGTGAAATATTTACTTATAAAAAAAATTAACAGACCCTCCGATTATAATTCATACTTACTTATATTATATTTAATGATTGTTTTTTTTTTTATTTCAAAGTAACTTTGTTCCTTATTTGCTTAATAAAATGTATTATTTTTTTGCAAGACTTTTGACCAATCTAAAGCTGATTTGATTGCATTATATTAAAACTTTGATTGCATGCGAACGCCTTATATTTTTTAACTAAAATGAGAAGAATGAGAGAAGCAGCAATTAATTTGTTTTTATGTAAATATTGAGCTAATTATCCTATTTTTCGCGATTTTTTTATATTTCCATATTAGGCAGTCTCTATTTTCCTTGGACGTTCATAAGTCGAGTGGGCCGGATGGCATTTCTCCATTGGTGCTACGAACGTGTGCCCCTGAGTTGACTCCAGTGCTAACGCGTCTATTTCGGTACTCCTACCTTAAAGGCGTAGTCCCGGTCACATGGAAGCGTGCCCTTGTCCATCCGATCCCTAAAAAAGGTAATAGCTCGGACCCAGCTAACTACAGACCTATCGCCATTACCTCTCTGCTCTCCAAAGTAATGGAGAGCATTATCAATAAACAGCTCCTAACCTACCTCGAGGATCACCAGTTGGTCAATGACCGGCAATATGGCTTTCGCCATGGTCGATCGGCTGGTGATCTTCTGTTGTATCTTACACACCGTTGGGCAGCTGTTATTGAAAGCAAGGGAGAGGGTCTGGCAGTTAGTCTGGATATGGCGAAAGCCTTCGATCGTGTATGGCACAACGGGCTTCTTTCGAAGCTACCTTCCTATGGGCTTCCCGAGAGTTTATGCAAGTGGATCATCAGCTTCCTCACTGGGCGGAGCATACAGGTCGTTCTCGATGGTTTTTGCTCGGACCCCAAGCCCGTGAACGCTGGTGTACCCCAAGGCTGCGTGCTATCCCCAACTCTGTTCCTCCTGCACATCAATGATATGTTGGATATCTCCAACATACATTGTTATGCGGATGACAGTACTGGGGATGCGGTATATTCCGGCCGTGCAGGTCTCACTCGGGAAAACGTCGACGAGTGCCGAAAGAAACTTGTGTCTTCAATAGAGACCTCCCTGGGGATGGTCTCTGAGTGGGGTGAACTGAACCACGTTCAGTTCAATCCCCTAAAGACACAGGTTTGCGCGTTTACCACTAAGAAAACCCCATTTGTCCTATCACCGCTCTTCGAGAGCACTCCCCTCATTGCCTCGCCAAGTATCAGAATACTGGGTCTCGACATTTCGAGCGACTGTCAGTTTCGTGGTCATCTGGAGAGCAAGGCCAAGTTGGCCTCGATGAAATTGGGAGTGATCAATAGAGCGAGGCAGTACTTCAAACCTGGCTAAAGACTTGCGCTCTATAAGGCGCAGGTCCGGCCACACATGGAGTACTGTTCTCATCTCTGGTCCGGATCACCCCAATATCAGCTTCTACCATTTGACCGCGTACAACGGAGAGCCGTTCGAATTGTCGGGGACCCGGTGTTCTGCAAACAGCTGGACTCTTTGGCATTGCGTAGAGACGTGGCTTCTTTGTGCGTCTTCTACCGCATTTACAACGGGGAGTGTTCCGAAGAACTATTCGATCTGATGCCTGCCGCCGAATTTCATCACCGCACAGCGCGCCATCGCCTCCAATACCATCCTTACCACCTGGATGCGTGGCGATCCTCCACTGTGCGGTTCTCAAGGACATTTTTTCCACGTACCACTCGAATGTGGAACGAACTCCCTTCGGCGGTATTTCCAGATCGGTACGACATGGGTACCTTCAAAAAAGGCGTTTATTCCTACCTACAAGGCCGGCAACACTCTTGTAAATCCTCGGATGTTGCAAGAGTTCATGGGCGGCGGTGATCACGTCCATCCGTGACCCGCCAGCTCGTTTGCCCTCCTCTTACATAAAAAAAAAAAAAAAAAAAAATTGCATAAACAATTATGACAAAGAGTGTTGAGGTTGTGTTTATTTTATATAAGTATTGTTATAATAGTATTGTAAATTTATATAGGTTCAGGTTTGTAGCATAACGACGTTAATAGTCTCACTTTATGGGATAAAGCTATATTCAAAATTATTTAATAGTTACACTATATATATCTATCTATGATTATTTTATCTCAATAAAAGCAGCCGAGTTCTAAATTTTTAACATATAATCTATATTGATAATGTTATACAATTTAGTCGATACGATTAACTACATTACATAATTATTGTTATTGTATTATTATAAACTGCAGTAAAAAACGGAGTCAGTACTACTATATCTTATTTTGTAAAGTGCATATAATCCTTTCATTTTATAATATTATAAAGTTCTTGAAAGAGGTGCTCAATAAATTCAAAATTACATTATTTAGCGTCTCTTAGATACTTAAGTCGATCTCCATTATGATGTAACGATAATAATATTATGCATCGGTTGACTGCAGTCCAAGATAACACTACGCCGGGAGAGAGAGTAAAAAGAAACGACGTTCAGTTGAGGTGCAAGGCCACTCATTTCCCGTTCCATGACTCTTTAGAGCTATCGCGGTAACCATGTTTGTAAATAAAAAGCCGAAAAGCATCAACCGCATAGCCGCTGGCTTACAATTAATTTAGCTTCATTTCTTGAGATAGTATTATAAAAATATAAAAGCTCTTTGCTCACTTACAACATAGATTATTAAAAAAAAAATCAAATGAAGAATTCGGAGTCGAACTTACGACCTCTTCTCCAGAAGTCGGAGGTTTTAGTCCTGCTCTTGTTCAAGTTGTTTTCGTTCTATATTTATTTTTATAAATCATAATACTATCTTAACTGCTATATATATTGTGATAACATTTATTCATATAAGTATTTTATGAAATAGCATTTATTATGTATACCTAACATATCTATGTATAAATACCTAATAGGGCAAACATATAATAGTTTATATATTAAATAGTAATAAAATGAAATATAACACATAATATAGATGATTAACATTTCTACAAACCACAGATTAAATTGCATTCCTTAGCGTGTATAATAAAACTTTCAAAAACAGCAAATATGCTTTTACCCAAACAGCTTACAGAAAATTAAGAAAGTTATAGTTAATACTTTTCAAAGGGGTGTAGCAATATTACTTAAATAGTAAAGAAACTTGATTTTCGTCTAGTTAAAAGTTAGTTTGTTACTCGGTAAAGCAATTTCGATTTTTTATGTTTTTAACGTAGTGATACTTCATTGAATTATTTAAGCACAAAATTAAAGCATTAGTTATTAAATTAAAACCACATTGAAATGGTACACAATTAAATTATTTTCTTCTTACCAACTTGCTTATAAATATCATATTAAGATACTAATAATATATTGTAGCAATGGATACCGGAGTAGGTGAAGTGCTTTTAATATATTTATTTGTCATATGTGGTGTGGTACACAGACAAGCTTACTTCAATAAACTACTAGAGTGTTTGTGTGTGTGAAACAGAAAATATTTGTCTTATTTCTTTCAAACCTTCGTAATTTATTTTTAATCTAACGTTATGATTTAAAAATTATATCAATGAATACAATAGAACAAACTTTTAAAGAGAGAATTATTGAATAGAGTCTGTTTGAAATTGATATTAAAGATTATTATATATTCGATATAAACTAAAAGGAATGACGGTCTTATATAAGATAAAATTATTACACTTTCACTCAACATCCTCACACTTATACTACGGTACTTGTGACAATTAAATTTTCGGGTAATTTTATTCAGTTGGAGTTATTTATTCAGATAGATACATTTTACAGAATTATCTAAATGTATCCAAGTATTTTTTTCCGGGTATACTTAAAGGTTGTTTCCTAATAAATGTATTATTGCCTCCCTTGATAATTTATATTTTTTTGTTTTTGTTTTTTATTTGAGTTTTTTTAACGAATGAAGAAAACAATCCTTATCCCACGCAACCAATCAATAAAAAAATATTATCTTGTTACTAAAAAATTTTTTTTTGTAGTATTTCATTAAAAAAATTCACGATCAAGATAATTTAGAGTTATTTAGTATCTCTTATAAACTTTTTTAAATTATCCGTTTTCATCGTATCCGTTGTTATGGTAACCGTTGCTATAGTAACTCTTACCCCCTGCGTTAAGTGTATAGCTACTACAGCTTTAAAACTTGGCGAAATTCAAAAAGTTGAAATCCGTTAATATAGGAACTCCGTAAAATCCGTTCTTAGTGGTACCTCTACGTCACAAAAGAAGTAACTATGTAAAATTTCAAGTTAATCGGACAGATAGTTTTGAAGATAGTGATGAGTCAGTGAGTGGTAAATCGCTTATATGTATAGATAATTTATGGTATCTTATTTGTTGCAATAACTTTTCCTGACCGGAGGAAATTTTGGATGCAACTTTGATTTGAGGAAAATTTGATGAATTTAGTGTGAAGGACTAACTTTTCATAAAAAACATTGACGCATAGTAAAACGTATAGTATTTAATACAAATATTTTCTGTAATGATTTTATTATCCATAGATTTTATTATTTTTTATATAAATAAAATAAATATCATATATACAATCAAAGGACTATAAATTTCCTACAATACAGTACAAAAGAGGTGACAATGAAAAATGTACTTGTAGTTAAAATCTATTGCCATTCGTAAACATGTCTAAATCCATCTTTATTCAAGACAAGTCTCGCTACAGTTTAAGATACATCGTTCATTTGCAATGTAATTTATGTGTCGTTGTTGTCAATGAAGACAGATAATGCCTATTATCTTTTGTAAGGCTTTTATAATTATACAAGATGTGTGTGATATTTTATTATGTTGTTAATTAATTGGTGGTTTGTAGAATAATTACTTTTATTATAGAATTCATAATATATATTAAAAATATTTAAAAAACATAAATGAATAATTAAATAAAAAAAAACAAAATTGTAATTAAATAAATTTCTTCTCTGTCTTCAATGAATATTTTGGAGGCGGATTTTGTCGCGCCATTTATTTATTTGCTAAATTATTTTCACTGCTCTGAGATTTTATGATTCTTGAAAGAATTTATAGTAAATTATTAAATATTTATAGAAACACTTAAACATGTATCTATTATTTACATATCCTACATCTTCTTGTTTAAATTACAATTTGTATTGTAAATAGATTGCCAGATAGTGATAGAATAATAAATTCACGCGGTAGTTATCAGTGACGTGTAATTTACTCATCAATCTCTTGTCACACTGAGGCGTCTAGTAAACTTTATTAGCACTTTATGGGTTTTAGCGTGAAATTTCCCGTACATTTTTCTAGAAATGGTGACTTTTAGATATATTGAAACAGAAACTGTGCTTTTATTAAAAATTCCATAGAACCAAATTAATATATTTAGTTTTTAATTATTTGTAAAGTACATTAATACAGTTTATGTTCCAGTTTTATCACGAGAAGGAGTAATTAGATAATTAAACTACAACTACTACTAGTGTGTACTAGTGAAACTACATTCATATATTTTGATTAGATGAAAAAACATAAATTTACATTAAAAAAATCAAGTTTTTTTAGAACTTTTATAAAAGTTATTATTTGAAGA
Organism: Melinaea menophilus ssp. n. AW-2005; assembly: GCA_918358695.1. Classification (NCBI taxonomy): domain Eukaryota; kingdom Metazoa; phylum Arthropoda; class Insecta; order Lepidoptera; family Nymphalidae; genus Melinaea; species Melinaea menophilus. The sequence continues at coordinate 18,465,607 of OU911048.1, forward strand.
TACCTAAATGGAACTGAAATTATAAGTAGTTATGTCATTATCACTGAAAGCAAGCAAAGAAAGAAAGGATATTACCATATTTTTTATGTTTTAATGTTTATTATTTTTATAATACTATCAGTTTCGTTTGTAATTACTTTAACCAAAACACTTGCCAAATATTTTTTAGATCTATTTGAATTTGTTCGTATCATTTTAGAGATAGAATTTTTAAACTTCATAGTTTCCAGCCGACGTAACGTAACGTAATTGCAACATACATTCATTATAACAATTTACAGAATTTTTATTGTTTATTTAGGTTTTTTAACATAATGTAATATTATGTAGTTTCAAATTATATTGTCTATTTCTTTGAATATTAATATTATAATATTTTTTTTAATGTAATGCTTTTCTAAATAAAAAAGGCAATTACATAGTAACAGGTAACTCATTATTATTACCCCTTTGCTGATTATTTTATAAAAATATCAAATCCAGAGTTAAATCTTAGAGCAAACGTCTTAAAATAATCTTAAACACATTTTCTCTGATCTAAAATATTATATAGATTGTAAAAACGTTTATGTTTTCATTAATAATTTTATTTTACATACAAAGTTTGAATAAAAATTACTGAGAACAAGAAAAATTATAACATGACAACTTCTGTGTAAAAATTTGTGGACTTCCTTTAACTGTTCATATTTTCTTATTGTTACAAAGATTATGCATGTACTGCTTCTTTGTTTTTTGTGAGTAATGTACCAACGATCTTCCTTAGCCTGAGGTTTAAGCGGTGATATTAATTTCATATCTCTGAGAACCGTCAGAATATTGCTGGTTTAAGAAAATGCTAAATTTTAATTTAAATAACATTCCTTTTTTATGCGTTATATGTCGTCTACAATCATCCTATACCTGATAGATAATTTAGTTTTCTGAGAATTTACTTCTAGTGTGTGTGTGTGTTTTCAATAACATTTTGGTCACAGGTTTGTATTTCAATAACATTTTTCATAATAAAAACCTTAATAATTACCATATTTAACCTAATAACCCGGATAATAAACAATAAGAACAGCTTGGATATAATTTGCAACCTAACTTTGCAAGGGTCGATGGAAACTTGTACAAATAAGTCAGAAGTTTAGCTAAGTCGGGTAACTTCTGAATACTGGCTAAATAGATAGCCAAACACGTGTCTAAACTGATAAGAAAACACTAAACAAATTTGCACGGTTTGACAATATAACTTGTTCCATAGAATAGGTGGGGAACAAGAAATGTTAGATTTAAGGCGTTAATCTTTCTGCTCATCAGGAGTTCCGTATTAACAAATACACTTATCTTAGGTGGACTAACGCTTAACGCAGATCACCATGCTGAATATGATATTACGGAAGTAACTTAAATTATATGTTGTTGCCTCACAAAATGTGTATCCTTCGTCCTGACAATTATTAGAGCAATTCTTATTTAATTACAATAATTTATTTCAATTATGCTATGTAAGGACAGGTAACATTTAGATATTCCATATTATTTAAAAGTAATATAACAGAGAAAGGAATTAGAAATTGACGCTTTATTCATTGTTGTATATACCTACTAAAAGTACACTACACTTACCATCTACTTGATACTAAAACCAACAAAATATAAATCAAACAACTATATTTGTACGATAGCTTACAGATTCTTAACATTTATTTTCAATTTTAATTTGTGTTATTCATAATAATTTAAGTTATTAACAAATTAGCGGCAACAAACGCCATGATTTATTCGTCATTTAATCAGTTAGTTAATCGTCACGAATATCATCTTATTATTAACGGCGAGTTCTGTATCCCTATAATCTATGGAGTTAATTTGGGTAGACCTCGAAGAATTCGGTCTGCCCATTCAGGTGTACCCGACTTTCGAATTTTGGAAAAAAAATTCACAGGAGTTCTTCTTATGACCCCCTGAGTCCGAAATGACCATTGGTCAAAAAGTTTTTTTTTTTTTTTTTTTTTTCATATTGCTATCTTTTCTCTCGAAGCCAATAAATGCTTAATAATTCATTATTATATTTCTTATCAGTAGAACTTTTAATAAATAAAACTGCATACCTTAATAGTCTTTGTTAAAGTTGATACTATCTTAGAAAAATAGTTCCAACATTGCAAGAATAAATAATCATATATTATGAAGTACGAAAAGTTTATTAGCACTGCCGCCTTTTGAAACCCATTTTTCAATTTTTAGCATAACATGCGTTCAAATATAATATAAATTGAAAATATAAAATTCTTGTTCTGTCTTCACAAGGAGCATATTGAAATAAATTATTTTTTATATAAATAATATAAACAAGCTAAGTTATCTTCTTGTGTTCACATAAAATGACAGTTTGAATAATAAAAGAAGGAATCATAAAAAAACAAATAAACTTAAAGAAATATCAGATATCAAAATACTCGTCAACTTTTACAATAAATCAAAACTTTCAGACCTAATTGATTGTTATCTCAGAAACAGACCGTTTCCTCTCAACGTTTAATTATCTTGGTGATTATTGTAATAGTCCTTAATGACTATAACTTGATATGTAATATTACAAGCAGTGTTCTAGTTTGTAATAATTTGTTATCGGCCATATTGTTTAATGACAGCGATTTGTGTAATGCTTATATAAATGTGATATAAGCATTTGTACATATTATTATATACGATTGATATATATAAATTAATATAAAATTAAAAATATCAACTTCAATTTATCGTTTTATCATAGATGAGCTGAAGTTAATGCAAATTTCAAAACAACAGCTTATTTTGAAGCAAACTATAAAAAATACTTGTATGATATGATAAAAAAGGGAGAAAAACAATATAATATACATGTTATTTAAATGAAATAGTATATATATATATACACGTGTTTTTATTAAATTTCACTTTTTTATTCCACTGCATTCCACTGTTAACAACAAAAACAGTATAAATATAAAAAATCACATCACTCACCTCCTACATTCTCTAAGTTTTATTTTTAACACATCATTTGCTTTTCTCATAATTGTTTATTTCTTATTTCTTTCATATTAATTATTTATCTAAAGAACGTAATAATAGTACGTAAAAATATAATGAATTTAAAATTATTTTGATGTTCATAACATCATGTAAATGTTAATGTTTACTCTGTGCGTACCTACAATAAATGAAAAAGAAAAAATAATAATATTAGTCCAAATATAGTAATATTATTTTTGCATATACCAACAACATATATTTTTGCATATAACATTTTATAAGTTACGAGTATATACTTTGATACTTTGAATATTTCTCAGTCTACGAAGGTTTCGTTAATCTCATTATAATATTATGATCACCCTAAATAAAGTATGTTAAATATTTTTTTAATTAGTTTAGTAGTTGTCTAAATAATCGTCAATAAAAACATATAAAAAAAATATAATACATTTTATTATATAATTTCATATTTGTTTTTTCTGTTATTATTAACTAATTGTAATCTGGTATCACACAGCTAGGCTTACATATATAAAATTCACCTCAGGATTTCATAGAACACGTTAGTTAGATTTTTATTAATATTCAATGAGCAAGGAAGAGGGTCTGGCAGTTAGTCTGGATATGGCAAAAGCCTTCGATCGTGTATGGCACAAGGGGCTTCTTTCGAAGCTACCTTCCTATGGGCTTCCCGAGAGTTTATGCAAGTGGATCACCAGCTTCCTCACTGGGCGGAGCATACAGGTCGTTCTCGACGGTTTTTGCTCGGACCCCAAGCCCGTGAACGCAGGTGTACCCCAAGGCTGCGTGCTATTCCCAACTCTGTTCCTCCTGCACATCAATGATATGTTGGATATTTCCAACATACATTGTTATGCGGATGACAGCACTGGGGATGCGGTATATTCCGGTCGTGCAGGTCTCTCTCGGGAAAACGTCGATGAGTTCCGAAAGAAACTTGTGTCTTCAATAGAGACCTCCCTGGGGATGGTCTCTGAGTGGGGTGAACTGAACCATGTTCAGTTCAATCCCCTAAAGACACAGGTTTGCGCGTTTACCACTAATAAAACCCCATTTGTCGTATCACCGCTCTTCGAGAGCACTCCTCTTATTGCCTCGCCAAGTAACAGAATACTGGGTCTTGATATTTCGAGCGACTGTCAGTTTCGTGGTCATCTGGAGAGCAAGGCCAAGTTGGCCTCGATTAAATTGGGAGTGATCAATAGAGCGAGGCAGTATTTCCAACCTGGCCAAAGACTTGCGCTATATAAGGCACAGATCCGGCCACACATGGAGTACTGTTCTCATCTCTGGTCCGGATCACCCCAATATCAGCTTCAACCATTTGACCGCGTACAACGGAGAGCCGTTCGGATTGTCGGAGACCCAGTACTCTGCGAACGGCTGGACTCTTTGGCATTGCGTAGAGACGTGGCTACTTTGTGCGTCTTCTACCGCATTTACAACGGGGAGTGTTCCGAAGAACTATTCGATCTGATGCCTACCGCCGAATTTCACTACCGCACAGCTCGCCATCGCCTCCTTTATCATCCATTCCACCTGAACGCGTGGCGACCTTCAACTGTGCGGTTTTCAAGAACTTTTTTCCCACGTACCACTCAAATGTGGAACGAACTTCCTTCGGCGGTATTTCCAGATCGATACGACAGGGGTACCTTCAAAAAAGGCATATATTCCTTTCTCCAAGGCCGGCAGCGCTCTTGTGAATCCTCGGATGTTGCAAGAGTTTATGGGCGGCGGTGACCACATACCAGCGGTGACCCGCAAGCTCGTTTGCCCTCCTCTAACATAATATATATATATTTATTAATAATCAATAAGTCATGGACAATAATTAACGAAATATCAAAATCTTCTTATCCTCATCCCAATTTCAGATCTAGTATCCATTCCATGAGAATGTGGCATCCATAGTATCCCGGCCAGGCATAAAACCGAATAAGTTCCCAGAGACATCACTCTCTCTCTCACTCCCGCATCCTTTCTCTATCAATTTCTCTTAGACTGTTATAGTATGTGCTTTATCCTGCAATAATTGTAGCAATCTTTTACATCTCGCTTATTCACATTCATTCCATTCACATTCTTTCATTTTTAGCAAATACTATTTTATTTTAGGTGGGGGTCGTAAAACATATTTCTACGCACTAGATGTTTAATTTCCTTGATGAGAAGTCAATGCCGTAAGACTACACGTTTCGCCCGGCAGTGTCTTAGAGCCGTCTCCAGCAAGAACTCACCATCATCATTGCATTGGCCGAAAATCTAACCTCTATGTACTCTTTCCTAATTATCATTCATACATCTCACATGGCCAATAAAATCAGCCTCCCTCCCCAATTTATCTGCTCATTGTCGGTAATATGCATCTTTACAGAATCAAAATCTTCCCAAAACTTTTCTTTTATCCTATCATCAATCCCAGTTAAAGAGCATATATACTTAATATATTAAGGATTAAACCCTCAAAAATCATTTTCACATCAATGATTCTATCACTCACAAGAGGGTGATGGAGTGAAGAATCACTCCAGTGATCCAATCTTTTAATTTATCATCAATCACAAATCTGATATCATTCCTTTTTCTATCATTCCTGCAATTATAAAACTTATATCCTTCACCAATCTCTGTCACTTTCGATCCCTTCCATTTTGTTTCCTGCAAACATGATACATTTATTCAAATTCTCTCCAAAACCTCCGTCTTACATATTTTTATTTGCGTGGTACCGGTTCGGGTAGGTGCAACAACCCTAATCTACCTCCCACAGAGAGAGAAAAATGTGGTTAATGAATTAGTTAAAGTAATAAATTTATTTGTCACTTAGATAGACAAACCTTGTTTTAACATGCAACATTTATACATTTTTTTATATCAAAACATATAAGAAATAAGAGTGATAAAGTAAGAGCTATTTCGTTTGTGCGCGACATAGAATAGGACCAATCCTACCAGAGACCAAAAGTGGATATAATCCTAAACTATTTATCTGAAAAGTGACGGTCATCTCACTAACATACCCAGGGATTTCCATGCGATTCTTGATTTTGGAAAACTTTTTACGAATCTCTTGTTAGACCTATTGAACCGAATAATAAAATGAATGATGTCGATATAAATATAAACATTTTTAATATAATAATTAAAGGAATAAATACGTTGGTTAAACTAATATATGAGCAATTTCTTAGTAGAATTGGTAAATGTTTATTAAACTACAAAATGTAGGTAAGGTATTATATGACGATGCACGAATTATAGTCAAACCTAATAACACGAATGTATAAAAATAACATTATACCTACTAGTAACATACAACCAAAAATATTTCCTTCGCATATTTATTTCAGTAGATAAGACAAATAAAGTTGCAAAATTGTTGTACAAAAGTGTCTTTTATGACAAGGGTCAGCAATGTGATACACAGGAATTTCTTGTTTTTGGCTGATCCGTGTTGTCTTAATTCCAGATTATGGTTTAAGGTACGTTCTGTTATTTATTAAATATAATTTTTATTTAGAATAAAAATAATTTAATTTATTATATCTTTTATATTTTAATAAATTTAATAATGTATCATAATATAATCTGATGTATTAAATACTACCAAATAAGCTATTGATAGCGAAAGCGAAAGAAAGCTATTTATGAATAACTACATTCGACTACGAAAATTATCATTTTTTTTATTTTAAAATGTAAGTAGGTTTTCACTAATTCCGCTCATGTGTAGTAATTTTTAACGTTGAGTACAGTTTAATTTTTAATTATAAGATATCTTTTTGAACAAATAATAATATAATCACAATACTATTTTTTGTAGACTAAATTTATAATGTAACATACTTTATTCATGTTTAATGGCCTGAATATGTTTAATGTGTCGACAATATAGCATTGAATTGGTTTCTGAGAGACTTAAGAAAAGAGAATACGTATCTTAATCAGTATTTCAGCGAACACTGTATTTCGTAAGACTGTAATTATCTAATAAACTATATATGATGAATTTCATGAGTGTTTTCTTTTTAAATAAATTTAATTTTCTAAAACAAGGTTAAGTATATTTTAAAAAATAATAAAAGTTCTGCTAACTACCAACTTTGTAAGTTCTAGGCACTCTCCGATATTACTCTTGAGAACTACTAGTATGATTTCTTCTCTCGTTATACATGGGGAATAGGACCATCGAGATTTAGATCAACCTTTATTGATAATATTTCCAAATATTTTTGTTGACAAGAACTATTAAGTTTAAAATTACTCCATCCTTAAAATCGTCCCATGAGACTGGAGGCTGGTAGCAACAATAGCCCGCCTGCTAGTTTTAAGCAATAGATAATAAATACTACAATGGAAAATACATATTAATTGTATTTCTTAAGTTATACCTTTTTTCATTTTTAATTCTTATGTTTTTTATGATAAAAGTCGGACATCTGTGTTCTGTGAACTTTGTTAGTTTATATTCCAATATCTCATACAAATATAAAAGGCTGTGACAAGTATACAATATATATAACTTAATTAACCAGGTTTCTTTCAGTTTAACGTTAATCAAATTTTCTATTTTCTTTACTCACAGCCCTGGTCATAAATAGATTTGTGAGAAGGGTTTCAGATTTCATTTTGCACACTATTAAATTACAAAAACGTAATGTCCTTTTAATATACAATATCTTTTGCTCCGTCGCATGCAATCTGTCTAATTAATAAAAATAATTTTTTTTAAACTATTTGTATTCTTTATGAGAAATCATTTCAAATAATATCTGTTTTTCGTAGTATATAATATTAATGTTGCTTATTACAAAGGCCTGATATCAGATGTCACACATTCTATGCGATTTTTGTAACTCACTAGCCATTCTATTTTTCTTTTTCAATTTCATCGTTCGTAGTTTTGCTAAACATATTACGATTGAATCTTCGGGTATCTTTGACTAATGACTATGACGCTATATAATTTGTTTTTTTTTTTTTTACCTAAGAGTTAACTTAAATTATTGCAAATTATATAAAATTCTTGAAATCTTAATCAAGTAAGTGATAAGATAAGACTATGATTAGAATGTAAAATTTCATATTATCTTATAATTAGAGAAAGTTTAATTTAATGTAACTTAAAGAATATATATATATATATATATATAATATTATTATTATATAACATTCAAACATGATTAATAAATATAACGACAATACTTGTATTTAGAATAATGAATGTAGTTTACAAAATTAAAAATTTCCAAATTTGTCGAAGGAAATATTGAGTATGTAACAGCGGGATACTGTATTCTTTGAATTATTTAAATTTTGATGTCGAGTCGTTTTTTTGCTTAGGTGAAAAATTTAAAAATAGCGGATTTCTGATCCGTACCACAAAAACGAACTTTGCGGCAGCTAGCGGGCTGAAATTTCGTCTCAGTATTTTTTACTGAAATCTCAGGTGTTTTTTTGTTATTTCAAAATCCAAAATGGCGGCCATAGCGAATTATCAAAAATTTTAAAGGTGAATAACTCCGTTGTTATTCGGTGGAGCCAAATTTCGTTCGGTATTTATGTACCTACATACATACATAGGTATACTTATCCCTTTTTGGCAAAGGCACTTAAAACATTGTCTCATCCCCTGACGTACTGAGGTCTTCTGTTCACAGAACGACTAGTATAACTTTAAATTATTTAAATATTTTAATCAATAATTTTCTGTTAGAGCGCTATTTCAAATATAAATAGTATTATAACATTAAAATAAACTCGATAAAAAAATCAGGAAATGCTTTTTACATTCTATTCTAATTAAAATACAATACTAATAGAAATACTAAGATACTAAATACAAAAACCAAAAATACTAAAAATAGAATACACATGAAATAAAATTTAAGTATTTTTCCTACATACTAGTATTGTGTACTGATTTATAAATAAACTTGTATAACGTGTATAAAGTAAAAAGATACCGACGTATTAAAATATTTACGAGGAAATCAAGTGAAGAGAAACGACATCAATCGAAATGTAATATGTTGTTTTGTGTGATATACGCCTGTGTTAGCTGTGAATATAAGGTACAAAATGGTTTAAAATGCAGCATTCAACATGTTTTTTTTTTTTTAATTAATTCTTTACCACTACAAGAAGTTACGATTTCAATTGTCATAAATTATAGGACAGTTCCGAGTCTTTTTTTAAATATTTTAATGGTGTGAAAGCTTTTACCGGCAAAAATGTATAAGTTAGAACCTTATGTTGGACCACAATAGATTTTAGTGTTGATATTACATTTACTAACTAGTAAAAGCGTAGAATTGAGGTATAAAATAACAGTCCGATTTTATATCACAATGATCATAATTATGCTCATCTATACTATAATACTTCTCTACGGTTATTTGGTTATATGGGCACGCTCCTATTGCTACAGTAGGATCCAGATCCAAACAGGAATGATTAAAACATTATATACATTTTTATACAAATATTACTTTAGTAAATACAATGTTGTAACAATAACATCTTTTGGATTTTTTTGTGTTTAATTAAAAATACAACTACAGTTGGCGAAGCTCTTAAACGTTTCTAGATCTTGTCCGTTTGTAGAACGGGCCATTAGACTAGTATTATTATATTTGTTGAATGGTTGTTATTGTATTAAGTTTTATCTCTTTTTCTTTCTTTTATGTTAGAGGAGGAGGACGACGCAAAAGAGCTTGTAGGTCGCTGATGTTATGTGATCACCGCCGTCCATGAAATCTTGCAACATTTGAGGATTCACAAGAGGGTTGCCGGCGTAAGAGGCAGGAGTATAAGCCTCTTTTGAAGATACCCATATCGTGCCGACCTGGAATTACGCCAAAGGAAGTTCGTTCCAAATTCGAGTGGTGCGAGGAAGAAAGGTACGAATGGTATTGAAGACGATGACGTACTATGCGGTGATGAAATTCGGCGACAGGCATCAGATCGAATAGCTCTTTGAAACACTCCCCGTTGTAAAAGCGATAGAAGATGCATAGAAAAGTCATGTTTCTGCACAATACCAATGAGTACAAGTAAATTTATTTTGATAGTGTGATATACTTTAATCTCAACTATATTATTGACATTACTTAATTAGGTGAGACATATAATCCATAACATTGATATTTATTATTCTATTATTATAAATTGCAACCAGATAAACAGTAATTAATATTCTGTCAGTTTTTAACATGTATATCGTTATATTTTTATTTTATTGATATTGAAAGAGTTGCTTTTAGCAATAACTATTCAAGGTAACAAACATGCTTTAGCCTTTATTAGATATTTAAGCCAACTTATGTCATATAAAATTTAGATAGCGATCTAATGTTTTTAATACAGCACCAAACCTGGGAGAGTAGACAAAAAAGAAACGACGTTCAGGCGAGGAGCAAGACCACCCATTTCAAGTTCCGCGACACTAAAGAGCTAGCGTGGTAACCAAGCTTCTGAAGCAAAAATCTAAAAAGCATCAACCGCATCGCCGCTGGCTTACAATTAATTTAGCTTCGTACCTTGAGATAATAAAAATAAAATAGATAGTAAAAATAAATGTTCTAGACTATGGTCTAGAACATTCTATAATCTTCCTACAATAGACTATTCCGACTGTAATCAACTTTTCAAATTAAATTTACAGTTGCAGTGTAGTGTTTAAAATTAAAAAAAAACTCTTCAGCTTTATACATGTACCATGTAGTTGGTTAAAATCATATAATATAACGCGGTTAGTATTTTTTATTTTGCGACCTTTAACAGACTGGGATCAAGGACGATGTACCCGCAGTCACAGGTTCGAGTATTGCTCTTGTTCGTGAAGTTTATCTTTTACATTAAATCTTAAAAAAATCATAACATAAATTACTTATTAAATAACTAAAAACAATTTAATAACCTTTTTCCAAAGGCATATAATATGAACTAAAAATTAGTATATATAAATACCTAACTTATCTGTTTGTAAACATCTAATAGATTAAAATATAAAATAAATTAAATTTATTGATAACTTTTTAGTTTAGATTAAATGGAGGATTAACACTTCCACAAATCACCGAGAATGAGTCGTATTTCTAAGCGTCTATAATAAAACTTTCAAAAACAGCAAATACACTTTTACCAGGCGATTTACACAAACTTAACAAAGTTTTAGTTAAAATTTGTCCAAGTGGAATAGCAGTTAAAGTTGTACAGAAGCTTTAGTTTGTGCCTAGTTAAAACTACCGCCAATTATTTTACTTGTTCCAAGTTGAGCAATTATTGTTAGTAAACTTTACTTTCGGTTAGAGAAATCGATAACAACGATACTCTTCAACGATCTTATTGCCTGGAGTGATATTAAGTTGAATAAAGTTATTTATTTAAGATAATGTATAGTTTTATATAAACAAATGCTTTTACACAAACAAATCTAATGTTAAAATTATTAAATCAAAGGTTAGCTTAAATTGATTTTATTTATTTAATTTATAATCCTTAAAAGCTCAATTTTTTTTTTTTTATAAGAAATATAAATCAGAATGTCATATAATATATTAATATATATATATATATAAATATATATATATATATATATATATATATATAATATATATATATATAAGAAATATAAATCAGAATGTCATATAATAAATCTAATAAATCAATATATTCTGTTGCATTTTTTTATATTATTTTATATCTAGCAAATAATTAGTCAAGTAAGTCAAGTCAAACAAATCTCTCCACTCATCAGCTTCCCAGCAGCGAACACATTACTAAACCTGATGACTTATTGATATAAAGAGTGAAGCTTGATAGATGTTATAGTGAATTTCTCCGACGTAGAATAGTTACAGCATTATACTGAGTCATTCATCTAAAGGGTCAGTGTAATGTTTAAATTGGTTTTCAATTTAATACATTTCTACATAATGCATTTCTACATAGACAGTCACAAAACATTACCCTATACGCACTTAGTTACAATTATTACAAAAAAAAAAGTAATTGTGTAAATTAAGTGAAAATGAGATGGCTTACATAGATTTAAAAAACTTAATAAAAAAAGTTTGTTAACTTTTGTAATTACTTTCATTATACCTAATACTTATATATTCTAATTAGTCACATTGTTACATAAATACTCTCTAGTGCCAGAAAAATAATTCTAAAAAAAACCGTCATGTTTATTTACCCTTTGCCATTTTGTCACCATGATTAGTAATGCCGGCGGAGATCGGTACTATCTTTCGTATGACTCGATGACGGTCCTAGCAAAAAGATTTAATGTTTTTTTTGTGTAAGGAAATACTTATATTTATATTTTTTTACTTTTATTCATTAGAATAGTTAGTATTCCGACTTTTTATTCGATAAGGATCCATAGATAATATTAATGTTTAACTCTAAATATAAACAGTTACACAATATGTGTATAATTTATGTTAATGTTTATTTGAGACAACAAAAGTTGAAAAAAAATATCCCAAAATCTAAAGATTTTAATATTAATTCCACAAATGTAAGACATTTTGAACTTTCATTATTTGAATTTTTTTATAAATTATATTCTAGATACTGGATATAGACAGACAAATAGGTTTAAACTGTTTAAAATATATATTTGGAATCTACAGTTTTTAAGAAACCTTTTTTAATATACACTTTGAAAGTATAGATTTTCGTCTCCGTATTGTGCTTATTTTCTTATAAAAATAATTTTATAGTAATAATAATAATATACAATTATATTTATTTAATTATAATTATAGTCTCAGCGATAAGTTTTCTTGAAACACAACCTGACTTTTTAAAACTAAGACATTTTAATGTTAAATTCCGATATAAAGAAATCCTTAAAACAAACTATCAAGAAGTGAGAGAACCAAACCGTAATTATGAAATAAACAAGATATTTCAAATATTGCTTAATATTGAGAATATTATCATAGAGTTTGAAATGAAGAAGAATACGTTTAAGTTTATCAATATATTATTATTAGTATGGTTATTCTAGTCTTATTATTGTCCAGGCTTACATAAATTTTAAGATAACGAACTTTGCACTGCATTTCCGTGCAAAGTTCGTTATGTGACATTTACATTGTTGACAATATGTTTTATTATTCGTATTATTTAAACAATAAAAGTTATAATACCTGACAAAAATTAAATTAGGTAATCAGTGCTTCTTCTAAAGGAAGCAGCAATAAATTTAGACCAACCACTCTTAGACGTTTTTGGTTAAATTAAATATTATAATTTTATAACATTATTAGAAAGATATATTTGAAATCTGGTTAATGAATTACTTAAAAGTTTAGTCAATGTTTTAACTATCATAGTGAATAATGCAGCATTTTTATATACATATTTTATCTACAACAACAGATAAAATACTTATATAAAAAACATACTTGCGTAGATACAAGCACAAAATTTTTCGTGTCGGATAAGTTTATATATATTATATCATATTTTATATTTCTAAATGAAATAAATCTAACATTTAATTTGAAACAGTTAATAAAAGAAGTAAAACAAATAGCGTGTATCTGAAATACTTAAATAGTTTACTATTGTGTTCCTCGGTAGAGGGAAACTTTACTTGTAGAAATCATTGAAGCAATATTTCACATAGAGAGATCGTAAAGATTTAGAAAAAGTACCATTAAACCTTGTAAAATAGCATTCTATAAACCCATATAATATAGTCATAAGATTTAGTTACTAAAATTGAAAAAACTATTGCAGGTGAAAATTGGTAATAATCGTAACATCCCACATCACAAATTCATCACTTGTCTTAATCTTAACTTAATCATACATTTGTCTAAATGTTATATTATATAATGATAATATAAAGAAATTAGACAAATTTTTAACGTATTTTAAAAATCAATATGAAGATTATGAAATTTAATGTTTGTTAAATTCTGAGGTATATTTTAGTTTTTCGTTATAATTCTAAAACTGAAAAGTAAAAAATACCAATATAAAAGTGCTATGTTGCATTTTCTTCCTTTTCCTGTCATTGTTTTCCTATCAATTCATCTTCTGAACGGTTTTATTTTTCTCCATTTTTCCTCTGCAAGCCGGTGTTGGAACACTTCAGCTACTATTCTGTGATTTTATTATTGAAAGAATGTACATAAAATGGTAAGAAAAGTTTTATAAAATGATTTTGATTTTGCGTCGTTGGTGTTATTTATGATTAGAATGTCATTATTAAATGTATCTATATAATATATACACGATTAGGTTTTAAATATTGTAGCATCAACGAAGTCATTGTGATTTATTTCTTCTACGATTAGTTTAATTATGAGTTTGTTATATTTCAGTATATCTTTGAATCCCAAAAAAAGACAGTTTTAATTTTTGGTACAATATACAAATATTTGTTTTATTTATTTATTATGTTTATTGTAACTTAGTAATAACTAACTATTACCTTGCCATTTTAGTTATACTATATGATAGAAATGTTAATTACTACCATCCGAATACTCTGTAATATTAAAATTTAAAAAAAAAAATGGTATAAATCGTAAAGGTTAAACGGGGGGTGAAATTAATATTGAAAATTTATTTTAAAAAAAGGTTATGCAATATTATATTTATTAGGAAATGGAGAGATGTTTGTTAAAGGTCCCATTTTTTTATATTTTATAATGCATTTTTTTTTCTTTTTTTTTTTTGTGTGTCTGCTCTTAGCCCTACTGGCCATGACAGCGTCACCGGTGGAATGGACGGGTGCAGAGACCCGCCCTTGAAAAAGGGGGGCCTGAAGGGCCCCAGGGGAACGCGCGTCCTGAGGACGCCTCCTGTGAGGCTCGGACCACGGCTCAGGACGCCGTTAGGTGGGAAGCGAGGGTTGGATGTGGGTTAGGATTTAACACTAACGTCCTCCGACGGCAGAACGCCGGAGCAACGTGCTTGGATGGGGGCCTCGTCTTCGCCGGCGAAGACGCTGTGTGTGTGTGTATGTATAATATTTATGTTCGCTTTGCCGCTTTTACGTAGCGTTCCCTAACGTAATCGCGTCGTCCGGATTGAAAAGTAAAATTTTATAATGCAAGCTGATGGTGTAAATAGCAAATAATTTCTGGTATCATTCTTTACTTACTTCTGTAGGATATATTACAGTAACTAATAAGCCCAATAAGAAAGTTAACATAATCGATTTAAATATCTATTAAAACATAACTAACAACTAATTATAACTTAATTTTCATAACTTGAGCTAATAATCTGGAACATTTGAACCGTTTCTTATTTACCCAATACTATAGTATAGCTATTCAATCATTTATATAAATCTAAATACTTCACGTAATAGAAAGTGTCCCACTAATACTTTTAAAGTGCTGCCAAGGTTTACGAGACACCTCAATGGGACGAGAGATTAATAATCGTCTGATTACACGACGTCGAAAATTGCTATCGGGATTTATTTTACAATTTATTAAATAACAATTGTTTTTCCAAAATGAAATTTTTGACAATAAGATTGCCTCAAATATATTATTAAGATACTAAAATTATTGTAATTTATTTTTTTAATATACCAATGTCTCAGAATCTTCGCTCTAACCCAGGGGTTTGGCTTTCACAGCTTGATTATACTTCTATATGGAAATCCCTTAAGGCACAAAAGTAAATAAACATTTTAATATTCTAAATAAACTATTTTTTTTTTCTACCTAATTATAAGTTACATTTTTTAAACCCTGTATGGGTTCGAAAAATATAACAAAGTAGACGAACTAGACAAAGAAAAATCATAAACAGACAATCTTTTTCATTACTTCTGTCGCTTCCGAAAAAGTTTAAAAATGTTTTCGAAATCATTATTAAGTATTATTTATTCGTAACATTTTATTATAACTTTTTATTTATAAATCGTACGATTCAAAGCTTTCAAAAAACTTGTATATCATTTATTTTTCTCATACGCTAAACTTGTTATAAACTTTAACAAAGCCAAGCAAATTACCTTTCAAATTCTAACAATTTATGAATTTCCAATATCGTATATCGTATAAGGTATAGTCTGCGATCACTGTAGATATTAAAAATATTTAAGAAACATATAGCTACTTAAAGGTCGTATAGTATAGACACAACGTGCTCTCATATCCTTTCCTCTAAATACATATAGATTTTAAAAGAATATATGAAATGGGATTGTGTGTGTGACTTAAAAGACTTATATTATCTTTAAACTCACTTTTTAAGTTGATATGTATAATGTTAGTAGATATTTCATCTTACGGCTATTAGCATTATTGTTATTATTATTTATTTTATAATTCTAAAAACATTGTAATTAATATGTAAAGACTGATTTACAAATTTAAATTTGATTAAATTGTTTAATACCGCCATTCTGATACTATTATGACATCGCACTATTACATGTATATTTTTCGTATAATATTATCAGTATCGAAGCTAGTTATTATATATTGCATTAATTATAATAATCGCTAAAGCAATTAAGTTTGTCTGTACTCAAAATTAAGGAGCTTATAATTAGTTGCACCGCACTATATTGACATACCACATTGATATGATTGGTCAATAAACGTGACTAGTGTTATCATTAATTCTTATATATTATTATTCTTTTAATTATCATTAATTTTTAATATTATAAAAATAAAATGTTATATATATTTTTTAATTTACTCGTATTTAGTTGAACGTTATTTCTGCTGCTGCTGCTGCTGCTGTTTTCATTGCTGCACAGATTTATCACGAAGCATTATTAAGCTGTCAATGCACCACATGGTATTAAAATCTTTATTTTTGGAAACGCTGATGAACTGCTAGCAAATTTATAAATGAGAGTAACCCGTTGCTGTTATCAAAGAAAGATTTTGGAAAGCATCGTGTGATTTAAAGAAACATATAAAAGTCTACCTTCCTTGGTGATACCAATCAAGCAGATGTACTGACAACCAGAAACAGGTTTCATTCTGCATTCTACGATAACCACGATAACTACGATAATATCGTTTCGATAATCGTATCGGGCTTAACACAAAATATTATATTTTTATTTATCTCTTCCGACGTGACATCAAATGTGTGTATCTCGAAAAACAAAACAGTTCGTTAGAATGAATAGAATTATAATGTTATCGTAAGTAATTAATTTCCTATTTATTTATTTATGTTGTATTTATATGCTAGGAAAAGGAGATATATTTCTTGAGATTATCTTTATTATTGCACGGTAAAAAAATATATATTTAACTTTAGTATATTCAGTAAAGTAATTAATGATTTTCTTTTTAAGAAATAAGGTAGTATTAAATGGCTATAAAATGAAATACGACGATTTTATTTTTATAAAATCAATAAGTTTTCACAGAAATAATACAAAACCAGCCAATTCTTTTTCGACGTCTTTAATATGTCACATTCTTTACTATATCAGTCATTTACGTCTAATTCTTTATTCTGTAATAATATACGACGCTTAAAAAATTTGGCTTTGCAAATATAACAAGGCTTTGCTAGAACTTGTTATGCTTTGCTTTATATTTTTTATTAAATCATTTCCCGAACTAATTGTTGACTGTTGTCTCTCATTCTACTGTGTTGTAAAATTTGGAACGTGCAATAAGTATGCCCTACTGTATGAGGAGTGGTATTGTTCTAAATTTTAAGGATAATAAAATATACATGCACCAATTTCATCCTTTTGGTTCGTAGATTACAAAAGAACAGAAAGTTTCACATGTTTGTTTATACTACTGACAAACTTTCTACAAAAACTCAGTTGGTCAAAAATCAATTCAACCGATCTTCACACTTGGAAAATTGATAATCGTTTAATGTACCAAAATCTTTACAACTTTTATCAATTTTGGTAAAGCAATTTTGTAACACCATTAAACAAACAAACAAAAAACTTTAGTTTTACAATACTACTATAATAAATAATTGTTGTTTGGTTTTGGGTTGTCAAATTTTCATGTATGTTATGTTTTTTTTTTATTTTGACGCATCAGTTATATAATAATTATAAGTTATAAAAAGTAAAGCAACTTGTTTCTCATGTTGCAGAATAGGCTTTGAGTCGAATGTTGACGGAAACTTCACCAATTTTTAACTTATTCAACTAGTTAGTAAATTGATTTCAGCCAACTATACAAACTTTCCGCTCAAGTAAAACAAAACTTTTATTTAATTTATCGCTAATTGATAAACCTCTCCCACAACGAGTGTTAGTAGTTATTATTATTTTGTTAAAAAAATGGAACAGGAGAGCAATTTTAACTCGTTTTCCTTTAAAATTTAATTTTACGTCCTTTATTTCATAAATTTTTTATCCATAACTTGTATTTGTCTTAAAAATATGAGTATGTATTCATATTTTTAAGACAAATACAAGTATTGTATGTCCACACTGCTTCTGCACCTCATTTAAATTACAAAAATATGTTAAAATTCTTTTATTATTGCAATTTTAAAATTGAGTATATGTTAGTAGGTTTCTACCCAATACTCCATGATTAATCCTAGTCGATGTTGAGCCGTAAGGTTCACTAGTGAGATGTTTGTATAAGTTTTTACTTTGATTCTTATATTGGTTTATTTGGAATGTATTTATAACTTTATAATTGTTGTCTTTATTTTATTAAATATCATTTAGAAATATTGTAACTATACATTGTTTTACGAAGTAAAGAAACTAAATTGCTTGTGGTTTATATTACATATAAAATAGTTGAAGTATATTTAAGGATACGTAGGAAAGGACAAGAGAAAAATACTTTTATTACCAGTTTCACAGTAAATTAAATATCATAAAGTAAAATATAATTTTGAGCCAGTTAAAAGATACTTGAAAGAGATATCAATACTAGAATACACGTTCTAAGCATATGTGTAATAGATTAAAATAATTTTCTATAAATGTTTTATCAACAACAATAACTGCAAATACCACCAGTTCTGCTTCTCCTGATCGAAGCTAAATTTTCGCTTCACTATTCGTGTTATACAAGTTAGTTCAACCGAGATAGTTGCACCATTTATTAAAAAGTCTAAAAAAGTAGCTGTATCTATGTTTTGTTCAGCGAGTGAGAGAACCGGATTCTAAACCCTTCCTCCATTTTCTTGATACATCTCCTAATAGTAGGAGTATATCTTCCATCTTTCTTCATTGTTGAAAATTCAAAACGCATTAGCAAATATTTTATGTTTCAAATGACTACGGGCGACAGAAACATAACAACCGGTGAATCATCCAATGCATTATTTATTGTATTTATACATTTATAACTTTTAAACTTTGAATCTATACCAGTTATCACTGATAAAAACCAAATTTGTTTTTTCTCTTCGATAATAGAAAAGAAAAAAAACTAACTTCTTTACTTTATTCCATATATTTGTTAATAATAGAGGAAACATAAAAAAACATTTATATCAAAATAAATATTGGTTACATTTTGTTTTCGAATCCCTTTCACATGATTGAAGTTTGTCAGTTCATTAAATCCATTATTGTGATGTGTATAAACAAACATGTGGAACTTTTTGTTCTTTTGTAATTGACGAACCGAAACGGTGAAATTGGTGGATGCTGTGTTTTTGTATTTTGTTTCTTTCAATTTCCAATTTAGCAACAATTTGTTTTTTTTTTTTTAATTCAGATGTATTTTTTCAAGTTTTTCTTTTCTCACAAGAAAAACTTGAAAAAATATTATATTGACACTAACACGGTATTGTCTAACTTTACACTCACCTTATGCCTTAAAGCTCTTTTATTTGTATATATAATCTAATTTCTATTAGGATAATTAAATAAAATATCATACTTCACGGTTAAAAAGTTTTTAAAATTATTTAATATAATGCCGATTAAATTAAATTCGCAAAAGTTTTTTTAAATTGTTTATCCCGAAAATTCAGAACAATACTACTCCTGAGTACTTATACAGGAGGGCGTACCTATCCCAGGTTCTAAATTATGCAACACTAAACAAAGAGAGACAATAGTCAATAATTAGTTTATTAAATTAGTTATTAAACATTCTACATCAGAAAGAGTTTTCATACATTATCTTCTAAATATTAATTTATTATTTAAATGCAAGAAATATGGTTATACTCAAAAGGTGTAAGAAAATTATGAAAATTACATACATTTTATGTATATTTTCTTACGAATTACATTGACTTTTTTTTGTACATATTTATTATATACATATTTTTTTTTCTAAATATTTATTATATATTAACTCGGTGAAAAATCATTGTCGTAAGTGGTTACAGTACCGTTTATAAGCACCTCGCATCAGCACTTGTTCCATTTACTTTTATAAATACTAATTATTGAATACTGGTAGTACTCTACACACTTGGAAAATTGATAATCGTTTAATTTTAAAAGTAAATATTTTACTTTCTATATCATATGCTGAATACGTGTTTATGGGTACGCAGAGTATAAGCATGTAATTGTACAGTGTATTTTAAGAAATTGAGGAGCTCGGATTTTAATCTATACTAAGCACAGAAAACTTTTGTTTGTAGTTATAACTAATGCTCTAATTTATTAAGTTTTTAAAGAATGGAAAATTTAAGTTATTTCATTCGAAAGGAAAGAAATGGAGGATGTAGATGATTATAATGTTCAGAGCTGGTCTTATGATATACCTATATTCGTGCTAGAATTAAGGTATATCAATTCACTATATTTTTGTTATACTTTACATATAGGCATAATACCCTGAAAGAGCAACCCCTTTTTATTTCTCTTAAACCATAAATGAATTTATTTAATAAATTTTTAATGAAATCCGTGAGTAAATTCCGTGTCATATATATATCTAAGCTTATACCTAATAAATTTACATCATGAATAAGTAAAACGTTATTATTACTAAAATTAAACGTAAAATGCATTGCTTACTTTTATGTAAATAAATTAATATTGACTTTTAACATTTTTCTATTTATATTATTTATACAATTGCATAACATAACACAAAAAATACTATTCTTAAACACAAAATGTACGTGAACAAACGAATTCGTATTTTTCAATCTAAGTTTATTTTGAAGCCTATCGTAAACTGCTAGGTATGACATAATAGTTTAAGTTATATTTTAGGGCTATTTATTACGGTCGTTAAAAGATAGGACAAGCACTTCGACTTACCAAATTCTTTTCAAATAGCTGGTATTACCAGTAGTTAGTTAAGATAAACGACTGGTGATTGATTATAACATAGCTTCGATAGACCTTGAAATATTGAATTAACATTTGAAACAACAAATCTATAACAAATGTATTAAAATTTCTTCGAAATATGTTTAATATTAATATCTTAATCATTATTTTCTCATACCATATCTAGATTTTTTATATTCTTTCGGGAAAACTTAACTTATTTTCTTGTAACAAATGCGTGCTTGTTTGTTGAAGAAAACGTAAAGTGTACATCTTTTAATAATTCATAAAACTAAATCACTCTTTGTAAAAGTATTTTATATAAATAAGATCACAGCTTATAAAAATATTTCTTAAGTAAAATATTAACATTTAGAGAACAATTGATTTAGTAATTGTATAGTCAAAGCACAGTATGCTTTGAAATAGTTATCTTCTTGCCCATATCCCACTTTCGGAGTCGGCGCAGTATGTTTTTTGCTTCCATACTCTCCTGTAACTTGTTATCTCTGTACACATTCCCTTCTTCTCCACATCGTCTTTCACGCAATCTATCTTTCTTTTCTTCGGCCATCCTCTACCTGTTCATCCCTCTACTACCATACCACCAATAGCATTGAATATATATGTTAAAATAATATTTGGTAATATATGTTAATAAAAATATGAAGATTTTAAATATGTATTTTTTATATGTTGTTAGATTTTCTATATGTTAATAAAAATATGAAGATTTTAAATCAAAATATCAAACAATGTAACTTTAATGATTAGGTATCTACTTTAGATAGACAAGATAGACAACTACCATCTGTAAGCGTTGTATTTTGTCATCATTAAGAGATAAACTTCTTTTGATTAAATAATCCTGTGAAATTTGAGTGTATTATTAAAAATTAAGATAACAGCTTGTATTTGCAAGTAAACGATTGTAAGTATATTTCTATTCACTAGTTCATGTAAGGAGAAACCTTGTACCATTTATTCCGAATGATCCTTCGAGTCTCTTTCAATGGATAGTCCAGTATTGATTTATAGATACTTAAAATTGAGTTCGTTAAAAATATGCTGTCGTAATTCGACAGCATATTTTTATATTGTTGTGAATAAATGGTACCAACTCTTCTGTTTGTAATCGTTTGTTTTACATGACGACATTGTCTGTTACAAACAAGAAAAAGTTTTTGTTATATATTTATATATATCATATATTTTATATAATACTAACTGTTGCACCAGACTCCGGTTACATTTCGATATACTCAGACACTTCTTTGGAATGCTATCGATTTTTCATACGCCGAGTCCATATCAGTTTTCAACATTTTCTTGAGTAAAGACATCAATATATTACGGGCGGCCCTAAAAAAAATATGTTAAAATAAGATAAATTGTTATACTGACAATATATACAAGACATAAAGAGTAAATGAAATTTAATGTTACATGTCTTACAAATTAATGCTTTATATAAACATACGTTACTAATACAAGTACTAAAATAATGAAATAACTAAGTTTTAGAGTAGGAGCAGCTGCTGCAGCAGAGCTCAACGAACAGCGTGGTGTTGACTTTGAGATGTCTCCAGTATTATTACAAGGATTATAATTAATTTGGATATAATAATTTATTAGTCCTTGTAACGATTTAAGATAATATTGTTCCATAAAGTATAAAACATCTTTAAAGGGTGTCTTTAATAATGTTTTCAAAGTATATAAATATTAAGCGATATGTAAAAAAGCGTACAATTAGTTTACAATTTTTTTTCAAATGTTGTAAATTGTTAACCAAAAATTTATTTTTTTTATATATTTTTTTTTAAGTTTAAGATTACTTAAACTTAAAAAATAAATTGTAATTATACAATTTATTATATTCTTCGTGTGCCCTGTAAAATATTTTTTGCTAGTTGGTCAAATATCTTTTTATTAGTATGTCATTGTTATGTTAATGTTTTAAATAAATTATAATACCTAGGACATATACTTTCTTTATTATTGATTCATTATATCAGTAGGGAGAAAATTTATTTTATTAGTGATGAATAGTTGTCCTACCAGAATTATTTTATTATAACTTACGAGAATAATGTGACAAATATTTAAGTCAAAATATATAAAAACAAGGCTTACTAGGGAATACCATTTATTACGTTCTAAAAAGTGTGAGAACGATATTTTCGTAAACATATGCATTATAGACATTAATTTTTAATAAATAAATTTTCTTCATATAATATCAAGACAAGACCGCAAAAGCATTTTGATTCTTCAGTGTCATCATTAACTTACTTAATCTCTAAAATCCTATTAAACCACAAACATTAAGAATTCACGAGTTATTTACTCCACGAACGAATCTCAGTTCAGAGAGAGGCCTC
Source organism: Melinaea menophilus ssp. n. AW-2005 (assembly GCA_918358695.1). Classification (NCBI taxonomy): domain Eukaryota; kingdom Metazoa; phylum Arthropoda; class Insecta; order Lepidoptera; family Nymphalidae; genus Melinaea; species Melinaea menophilus. The sequence continues at coordinate 18,489,229 of OU911048.1, forward strand.
GACGAAAATATTTAATGATTCTGCTTAATTTATTCTTAACTCAACCAAATGAAGATTTTTAGACTGATCTTTTACTATTAAATGAGCAATTCTTATAATATAATTAAAATAATTGGTTTCACGGCAGTTTTAAGTTTTACATGAGTAGTACAGTTCAAGGATTTTGGGAATTTCTTACTCATGATTAAATTTTATTATAAACTATTACAAGTTTATGCTTTTAAAATTAAAGTAATTTCTTATATATAAATGAATAATAATATTATACATTTGATAAACTTCTACATTATATAATTATACAATACATTTAGAATTGACAATTCGTATATAAAATGTTATATTTAAAATAGTAAAGATATTGCAGCTTAAAATAAATAATGTGGATACATTTTTCTTGTACACATTTCAACTCATAGAATATAAGGCTAAAATTACTCTGTGAACACAACACAATACGTGTGATCTTTAACAATGGTTATTTTAAAAACAGCTTTTAGCGAGAGTAAACACCCAGACACCACACCTTACGTGGGCGAGCTTTCTTAATACTTCGTTTAGTAACTTTATGAAAGCAATATCTTTAATAACTTCATATAATTTATTTCAACAATGATATTATATGTTATAATTAATATTGATTTAACAATATTATAATTAAATTTGAATTTAACGTAATATATTTGAGTAGAGTACTGTTTTATACTGTAGAACATATTCTGTAACAAAGCGCTGAAATATAATGTAAAATATTTAAATAAATTTTATTACTATTTATAATATAACATATTTACACATTTAAATAACCTCAGAAATCAGGTTAACATAATTTGTATTTATAGTGTACTCTGTCTCTACCAAAATGTCTACAAACATATCCTGGGTTGACTAAATGCAATTTTAGGCGTTCTTGTCCCTTTGGTCAGTGACATTAGGTGTAAAATCTGAGTATATTATACATATTTATTTTGGTTTGTACCCATTACATTTAGTAAGCCATACATAAGTACTTGCACTGATTATGTTGGTCTTTTTGGTATAATAGTTAATGACCATGCCTACATAGATTCATTCATAATTCTTTGTTGTTCCATAGATTATCGTTTCGAATGTGAATTTAATTAGCTATGTTAGTTTATGAAAACCACCCACTCACGACCTAAACAATATTGATATTCTTATCCGAAAACAAGAAAAATATATAAACCTTCAAAATAAGTAAATATACATAACAATGACAATACATATGTGTCAGGTATTTTTCTAATGAGTTTTTTTTCCTAATGATTTCCCAATGGTTCACTATTTATTCATTATTTCTTTATCTATTCAATACATCATACACTAACAACTGTTCCTTCTTTTATAACATACTATGTAGATTTTAAGTACTTGGTTTTATTATAATTCATGTCCTCACAATGGCTTCTCATGACTTATACGTTTTCGTGTTTGCATTTCTTTGTCATAGACGTAGAGGTGTTATGGATTCTGTTAATGTGTTTTTATATAAGAAACGAAACATATTTTATCTTTTCTCTCAAATAAAACATTAACTTATTGATTCGTTTAGATCAAATAAACTAATACTTGCTAATGTACCCTATTTATCATAAATACTTAGTTTGGGAAGAAACCAACCTCTAGTTTGGTTCATTTGCTTAATGGACAGCCTGTTTCTTAACCAAAGATTTTAAATTAACCTAATTTTAACCCACAACAAACATACTATATTATAATTTACAAGTCATATTATAATAATATAGATTACTGTTATTAGATATATTTGTACAAATAACAAGAATTATAAGTATTTCTAATGTGATAATTTTATTTTTGTTAAGAAATAAATCTTTAAGGTATTTTAAATCAACGTGATGACGTTTGAAGATCTTTCTATTACACGAATAATACCTACACAATTTACAGTAATCCAAATATTTGAAGCTTAAAAGGACCATCCTCTCTCCTGACACAGGAATTCACAGAAATCAAGCCAAAAACGATATTTGTCATAGGTTATGTATAATAGTGGTGAGATTTTCCAAGAATATAATATTTATATAAGATAGCTGAAGTAAATTTTTGCAATTGCATATCTCTCATACTTTTAAATCTGAATCTAGACACAAACGTCTATTAAGAATTTATACTGAAGAGAATTTATACTCAAGAGAGATATTCGTTTCACTGAGGTAGATGTATAACTGAGAGTTTGTCATAGTTGTAATCGCGTCAGAGTTCAACTCTTTCAATGAATTTAAACCGAATGTATAGTCAGTTTTATAAATAGGTCCTAAAACAAATTGTGTTATAACATAACTTCTGATTTTCGATTAATCTACACAATTTCAAGAGGTTGATATAATAAAAGGTTTATTATTTACGTTAAAACATTGTTTAGATTACCACACAATTATACTACACACAGATAATAATATACTAATAACTATAATAATATACTAATTACAGATAATAACATACATTTCAGGCATCATACATATTTTTATTGCTTATTTTTTATTTCACGTCAAAATAAAAACCACTTCGAAAATATAAGGTTTAATAACTCTTTTGTATGTAATAAGAGTACAAAGAACTGGAGCTTCAAAATATTAATATGTGCTTACATTTATCTAACATAATCTTATTTTAATTCCTGTATTATAACTTCGAATTTGTAAATTGTTGAATATCTATATTCTATTAGTAGAAATTAAAATTTATTGTTGAAACTTAAACTTAACTTAATTTAACTTTGATTCAAGATTAAACTACATTTGTGTTACACAGAAAACTTTGTATATTTATCTTTATTGATAATGTTCCCATTTCCTTATGCAGCCACTGAAACACGAATCTTAGCCTTCGGTAACGATATCCACGGGCCACTACTACTTACCATCTAGTAGACTATTACATTACAGGTTGACTTTTCAACTATCTGATAAGTTGTTATCGACGTTAAATTTTTCATATTTTGACAGCTCATTTATACATTCTTTTTTTTTATACATAAGCAAAGATCTATGTGCTTTAAATATTAAATATTAAATTACAGCATAAGTGCAAACGTAAAAGCTGTCATGAAAATATAACAATCTACAAACAATTGCGTAATCTCTGCAATAGAATGAATGCTTACAGTTGACGTATAATTTATCCTATCTCACAGGTCGAACTGACAATAGGAAATTACCGAGGGTACCATTTTATCGACCCTTGTCATTAAGACATTGTCGGTGATGCCTTTTGGAATTATTTAATTTAATTACATATGTTATTTAACGATACTTATCTCTTATTTATTTTATATTTTGTTACAATATATATACATATACATATATATATATAGCATTAGCGATGTTATGATTACTTATTTATTTATTTTATTCATGTACCTCATTATTACATATATACTTAAAATTATAAATTATGTACATAGGATAGCTTATCTCTTACAAGAGGTCTCTTATAGGGGTTATAGTGTTGACATTACAGTTTACTAGTAAAAATATACGATTGAGGTAAAAAATAATTAACAGTCTTTTTGAATATAGTCATATTATTATTTATTGAATGGTTATAATTGTTTATAGTATTATTCAATATTATCCTTATGTTTTATGTGACAGCAAACGAACAGACAGCCTATTTGATTGTTTTTATGTAAGTTTCATGCTTCTAACTTTAAAGGACAGAAAGAAAGTACTATACTTAAAAAGATTGGTATTCTCATGTATGAATAGTTCAAGTTTGTATTGTGTTGAATTCAAATTGTGACATTAATAACTATTATTTTACATTATTTTTGTTTTCATTACACTAATGTATAAGAATATTTTTATGATTTTGATTCTTATTTGCTTAATAACATATGTTGTTCTAATTGCGATTGTTATTTTGTGTTTTTTAAGACTTAAAATACTTTATACCATTATAAAGTTGTGATTTAACTGTATTAATTTTCAAGTCTTATTCCAAATCAATACATTTCGATATTTTTAGCTCATGCTACACAACTGAATTCAACTTTTCTACTAGTTCGAAAGAACTAAGAATAACATAGGTTCTGTTCACAAATCACGAGAGTAGTATCTCCATTGTGCCCTAGTTCCGACTTCGAAGCGAGTAAAGTTACGTAGTATTTATCGAAGTAAATGAAATTGAACCATATTGCTCACACAATAAAGACAGTTATTATATTTCTTAACAATAATGTGGGATGCAACAGACAATGTATGCTTATGTAAATATTGGGTTGATTATCTTACTTTTCTCCGCGGCTCTTTGATATTTCCATAATATTAAAAATCAACAATTATGACAAAGAATATTGAGGCTGTTTAAATTTTATATGTGAACTAGCTTTTTGATGCGGTTCCGCTTGCGTTGCGTAAATTTCTTTCTTTAAACTCGGGACTTCTTATTTGATGGATCGACAAGGAAGAATAACATTTTTTTGGTGGCGAACAATTTTTAATCTAAAGATATTATATATCTTCTAAAATATTTATGTCATTAAAAAATGAAGCTAACAAATAATTTTTTTTAATAATGCTTAATACTGAACAGAAGAAAACAGCCTTGAAAATAACGTAATATTTTTATTAAAATTTTGAACATTAAATCAGTTAAACATATGAGATTGAGACGTGCTATCGCATTTTTTTATAGTATTTCTGTAGATCTACAATTCTTCTGGATTACGCAGCGCACGCGAGTAAACCAGACGATATTTTTTACAATCGGGTGACTTCTTTAACAGTAATCGTTATACTTCAGTCAATTTACATAAAACCGTAATGTACTATTTACTTAAACCCCCCTAATGAACTGAATTACCTTTAAGTAAAAACAGTACAACAATTACTGTATCAAAAAAAATAGTTTTTTAGGAATTAAATTACATACAGATAAACAGCTTTAAGAACTTTCTTTTCTATATATAGAAGTATTGTATTAGAAGTTCAAGTTTGATATGTAAATACGTATGCTATGCATATTGTCAAAATTATTTTTAAAATTGCTTTACAGCATATATGTATTATAACATTAGATTATTACATCTTGAATGCAAATTAGTTCTGAATTCCAATATATGTACGTAGACTTCAGATTGTTGATGTGATGCTATTTAGTCGACACGATTATTGAAATTATTTTATTAGGTGAGACAAACGATTATATGTGAATAATCGACTTCACAACATATGTATTGATAATAATATTATGGCATCGATCGAGTACTGTTCAAGTTTACATTAGCACTGGGCAAGTGAGAAAAAAGAAACGACGTTCAGTCGAGGCGAGGCCACCCATTCCCTGTCGCGCGACACTTAAAAGCTAGCGCGGTGCTCATACTTATGAAGCAAAAAGCTAAAAAACATCAACCGCATCGCCGCTGGCTTACAATTAATTTAGCTTCATTCTTTGTGATTGTAAAAATAAAATACTGTGTTACTTCATGCTGTTTCTTAGAATATAAATATTTTTTAAATGAAAAATTGATAATTGAACCTACAGCTTCTAACCTGGTGACTGACAGGTGTTCTAAAAGCGGCAGGTTCGAGTCCTGCCCTTGGTCATAAAATTTTCGTTTTATATTAATTCTTAAAGAAATCATAACATTAATTAAGTTTATATAAACAACTACATATATTTTAATAATATTTTTGATTATGCGTATTCTATGAAATAGAAATTATTATATATTAATACCTTACATATATATATATATATAAATATATCTGTATAAATATCTACATGTATCTTTCTGTATATGTATACCTAGTATAACTGAAATTATAACAATTTTTATATATTAATTACAAATAAAATTGAGTAAAATAAATAAAATAGACTGTTAACACCGGATATTTATGGAATAAACCGCACAGACTGAGTCGTATTGCTAAGCATGTAAAATAAAACTCTCAATAACATCAAATAAACTTTTCTCCAGTTTACACAAACTTAATAAAACTTGGTTAATATTTGTCCAAGTGGAATAGCAGCTAAAGTTGGACAAACATTTTAGTTTGTGCCTAGTTAAAACTACCGCCAATTATTTTACTTATTCCCATTTCAGCAATGATTATTAGTACTTCACTTCGGGTTAATGAAATCCTTAACCACTGTATTTTATAAAAATATATTTTCGTAGACTAATCTTAAATTAATATTTTATTATATTCACGATAATATATATCTTAGTAATAAAAATATGACATGCTTTTGGACAACCAAATCTCGTTGCTACCACTAAAATTGTTAATTAGATTGCTGATTTTAATCAATTCTTTTAATTAATTCTATAATATAACATTCTTCAAAAACTCACTTTATTTAGATATTAGATTTCTGAAATATGATATAAAAATAATATTTTGAGTTGAAGAAAACAGTTCTTTGTAGAACTATGGAACTTCTACTCTTAGTCAGGACAAAAATTATATTAATTACCGTTTTAAGTAAAACGGCATTAAGTATGACGATGTAAACAAGGCTCTCTCTAGAATAGTGCATTGCCTGTTGCATAATAGTAAGAAGACTAAACTTCTTAGATTTTCTACTTCTAATATGAAACAGGTGCAAATTAATGTACTTTTAAATGAGGAAGCGATGGAAGGGGTATCCACAGTTTTTTAGGAATCACTGTTGATGGTAAGCTACAATGGGGCCCTCATATAGCTGGATTGGCTAGTAAACTTAGCTCTGCCGCATACGCTGTTAAAAAAATTATATTCCTAACTGATGAGACTACTGCTAAGTTAGTGTATTATAGTTATTTTCATAGCATAATGTCTTAAGGTATCTTACTGTGGGGTAGTGCTACTGATATAAATACCATTTTCGTTATACAAAAAAGAGCTGTCCGTGCAATTTACAACCTGGGCCCTAGAGATTCTTTAAGAGATAAGTTTAAGCAAATTAATGTACTTACGGTCGCCAGTCAGTATATTTTTGAAAATCTTAAATATGTACATAAAAATACTGACAATTTTATTAAGCACAGTGATATACACACTATAAATACCAGGAACAAACACAAGCTCGCGCTACCTGTTACTCGACTTAAAATGAGTGAGTGAGTGAGTAAATCTTTCATGGGGCAATGTACATGTTTTACAACAATGTCCCAGCAAACGTTCAAGTATTACCTTTAACAAATTTAAGAGAATAACTAAGGAACGTTTGTGTGCAAAAGGATACTACAACGTATCTGAATACTTAGAGGATAATGTACCGTGGGTATGAAGCGATCGCTGCCAGGGTGCTTCAAGATTATTTATTTAGTATTGTGTAATGTATTAATGTTATTTAGAATTTAAGAAAAAAAAAAACAAATCATGACAATCCCGCTGAGTTTCTGTCGCCAGCTCTTCTCAGATCTGTGGAAATAATTTTCCGAACTGGTGGTAGCTTTGACAATGAAAAAATGTTTTGTATGAAACTTATTTTCAATAAAAACTTTTGATTTGATTTGATTTGGTTGATTAGCAAATTCTTACATTACAAATATGTCTTTTAATAGAATGCTATTATTATTAACAATATCTTGTTGTTTTACTTAAAATAAATAAATACGTAAATAGCTGTACAATATACATCTGGAAAAATATCTTTCTATTAGGAAATAAATAATTCGATTTATATCCTTGATCTCTCACCTCGTCATCTCGGTACCCTCCCTTCTTCTCCATATCGTCTTTCACGTAATCCATCCATCTTTTTTTGGGCCGTCCTCTACCTGTCCAACCCTCCACTACCATACTCAGAACTTTTTTTGTCACATGCCTTCCATCTCTCCTCATACCACGGCAAACGGCTACCTCTAATTTTTTCTGTCACTGGCGCTACTTCCAAGCTTCCTCTAATATACTCATTTCTTATTTTATCCTTTCTTTTCACACCACACAGCCATTTTAACATTCGCATCTCTGTTACATGCAAACGCTTTTCATCCTTCTCCATCATCGTCCAATACTCAAATCTAGAAATAACGACAGATATAATGCTGGTTTTATAGATTTGTCCCTTTAGTTTAAGGGAAATTCGGGCATCACAGACTTATCGCTACTTTATCCATCTCGTGTTAATTTTGTGCTTTACGTCACGGTCAATATTGCCATTGCTTTGGATGAGAGAATCAAGGTAGCGAAAGTCCGAGCAGACTGGTAATAGTACTCCATCCAACAAAATAGGAACGGAACCGGAGACCCCGCCGATATCGCAGAATATGTGCTTTGTTTTGGTTCTGATTATTCTCTGGTCAACACTCACGTTTTTGTTGCCATTTTTCTAGTTTTCTCTGTACCTCAAGTTCATTCTCGCGGAAAGAAACAATGTCATCAGCACATAGCATGCACCAGAGTGCCTTTTCCTGTATGTCCAATGTAAGAACATCCACTGTCAACTCAGGTATACCCTTCTCTTTCAAAGCCCACCCCATCACATTACGGGGAACCCGGTCTTATGCCTTTTCGAGATCAACGAACACCATGTTGCAGGTTCTTGTCTGCTCATCTGTACTTCTCACACAATTGGCGGAGAGCGAATACAGTATCTGTCGTACCCCGACCAGGCATAAAACCGAACTGGTTCTCCGAGATATCACTCTCGTCTCGCATACTTTTCTCTATCACTTTCTCCCACACTTTCATAGTATGTACATGAGCTTTATAACACTATAACTGTTGCAGTTTTGTACATCACCCTTATTTTTATAAATGGGCATTGGTCACTACTGCACCATTAATCAGGGATCACTTCTTTATGCAACAACTTATTAAATAACAAAGCCAGCCACTTATATCCATAACCATTTAACACCTTCCATACCTACCTTCACTGGTATTGCAGCCAGACCTACAGATTCTTTACACTTAGCACTGCCACTTTTACTTCGTCATAGGTCACTTCTATCACTAATCCTTTATTTACCGGCTGGTTTTTCAAAACTCCACTCCAATTATTTTCATCATTCATCAATGTTTCAAAAAATACAATCCATCTCTCTTTTATGTCCTTATCTCCCATCAACACTTTTCCAGTATCATCTTTTATGCATTTTACATGTATGACCTCTCTAGAATTCTACTCCCTATACTTTGTTATACGGTACAATTCCTTTTGACATTTAGGAAACTCTAGCAACCTATATAACTCTTCTTACGCCTCAGCTCTAGCAATAGCTACAGTTACTTTCGCTCTCTTCTTATATATTTTATATAGCATTTTCATCTCCTCTTTCATACCTTCATTATCAGGCGATACTTTCTGTCATTGTTTAAAGGCATCTTTGTTCTCTTTTAGACACTTTTGCACATCTCCCTTCCCCCACCGCGATTCTTTACTTATTATACCTTTTTCTTTCGTTTCGACTAACTGAAGAACTGTGGCATAGAGGAGTATACACACTTAATACATTAAGGATTTGACCTTCAAAAATAATTTCAACAGCGTTGATTCTATCACTCACCCTCTTCACCCCCGTCGCACACTCTTTTAATTTCTCATCAAGCATAATTCCAACACCATTCCTTTTTCTGTCATTCCCGCAATAAAAAAAAACAATTTCTCTCGCTTTTGATCCCTTCTGTGTCGTCTCCTGCAAACGTGTTACGTTTATTCGTCTTCTCTTCAACACATCCGCAATTTCTCGTCCTCTTCCAGTCATCGTACCAACATTTCAACTTCTGAACCTCAGTCTTACATCCCTTTGTCTCCGAGCTAGTTTCTTGCGCGACACCGGTATCACCATAGTGCAAAAAAAATGGCTTTGTTTTACTCCCGGCCGCCTGCCTGACGCCAACCCTTCTTGGGAATGTTTAATTTGTTAAAATTATAATTTTAATAACGGTTATTACGTAATACTTTTATAATAGTTGTACGGAAATATACATAATAAATTAATATTTATATCAACAGTAATTAATAAATTACAAGTGACAAAGTGTTTAAATATCTTGATAACTAAGGATTTAACATTTAGAAGGAAACTTTGGTACATGGTCTACATATGTATATAGGTATTTGACAAAAATAATAATTGCCTGCTTATTTATAGACCACAATATCAAATGTTATTTACATATCTATAGCTAATGGTTAGGAAATTAAATATCATAATAAAATTATATTATTTTTTTCCTTAAGTCTATTAATAATTGTGATTGTAATTTAAATTTTATTGTCTTCTTTCTTCTCTAACACATCTGGACTGTGTTGTTTTATACCTTAACGCATGCTAAATTTCATCATCTTTAATTCCTTCATATTTATTTTGTTATGAGACTTGTGGTGCCATTTATGGGCGTTTACTAGCATTTTTGTTGATCGGTCTATGGAAGCGTGTTAGGATTTTAAGATTTTAACGACAGGATAATATTTCTTCGTCCAGGTACTTCACTATCAATATACAATATCAATATACTATCAATATATATATAGATTTGCAGCAATTTATAATACATTTAAGGATTTAATTTAGCTTACGTATGAGGTATGGTAAACCGAATAAATCAATGAGTACTGTTATACCCATGCCATGTAGGCTGAATAGCTGATAGTTACTTTGACATCAGCACTATCTAATATATTAATATAACAGGATGATCATTTTAATATTAAGAAGCTCAGTCTCTTTCGAATCTTAGTACGAGTTGGTCATAATTCTATTTCTTTTACTATTTCATTTTTCTATATCATTTTACTATTTCTAACAAATGTATTGAGAGTTTTCTTTTATAATAAACTATTATTTCTAGTGTTAATTAAAATTTCTTTTTTAAAAACCTCCTACGAAACTCTCGTATAACATTTTGGTGGCAGCGGTGGGATACGAAAATCCCTATATACCCGAATACGTCTTCGAGAACTCAGTGTTGTGAAATAAAGTGTATTCAACATTGTCAGAGAACTTAATCCCGACTCCAGTGAATTATACAAAGAGGCCATTGGCGAAAACAGAAAATAAATCAAGACATCTGCACAGCATCATCACAAGAGATCATCATGTTCTTCACTACGTTTGTTTGGTTCATCTATCATCTGTGAGTGACTTTTCTTTAAACATAAGCTAAACTCAGAGTCTCGTCAGTAAATTAATTAATTCATTTTCTAAATATTTCTAAGCCTTTTTAAGCATTCAATTTCTTAAGTGTACATGTACAATTCATAGAAGCGATAAGAACATTCATGAGATAAGGTTGTATATCATAGAGGTGGCTTCTGTGGATTATTTTATCATTTCAAATTAATTATATTTTATTATAATGACTTCAAAGGAAGAAAATTCTAGTGTCTCTAGGACTGCCTCGTCGCGTCATGAAACAGATGAAAAGGTAGAGTTGAATGTTTTATTAAAATTTATAAAAATCTTTGATGGGACGAGAGAAAAATTAAATCCTTTTATTTCCAATTGCCAAAATGCTTATAACTTGGCTACAAAAGCACAAAAACCAATTTTATTCAAATATATACTGAGTCAATTGGAAGGGCGCGCTGAATCTATATGTAATATTAAAGAATTTGAATCATTCGATCAGTTTATTGATTTTATTAAACAACAATTCGGGAAAAGAAAACACTACGCACATCTACTGTCAGAATTGCAGGAATGCAGACAAAGTTCAATAGAGACAGTAAATCAATTTGCTTTACGGATAGAAACATGCTTGTCTAAACTCCTTACTGAAATTAATATTTCAATACCAACGAAACGAAAGACAGAACTTACAGGCCGTATAGCAGCCATGGAGGATCTCGCCCTCCATACCTTCTTGATTGGTTTGCATCCTCGATTTTCACAAATCGTGAGATGTCGTGATCCTGACTCACTCAACTCTGCTGTAAGTTTTGCAGTAGCAGAGGAAAAAATTCTTTTAAGCATCAATAAAAGAGCTATTCAATCAACCCAAAGTAATACTGAAAGACCTAGATTTTCACTCCGTAGAGATTTCCAATCCAGACAAAATCAAACTTCTGGCTCACATTATAATCGCGCAGATAATAATAATTTGACGTGCCGCTATTGTAAGAACGTAGGACATACAATAGAATATTGTCGCAAACGACAATACAATAATAACAGAAATCAATCTAATGCCTCAAATTCTCAAAACCCTCAAAAGAGTCCTAATAATGGTACAACTCAAAACTCATCACGCAGAGTTTTCAATATTATTAATGAGGATATCGGAATTGATGAAACCGATAATTTAAACGTCTAAAATTTCCCGTTAAGTATCGCCCGGGAAATTATTCAAGTAAACAAAAAGTCGATACCAATACACCCACTGTATCCGCTGTATCCGCTGTATCCACTGGTTCCGCTGTTTAGGCTGTCAAATAGATTACTCCAAAGGAATTTTGCAAATACAAAAGGACCAAGTTAAACTCAATTTCGCTGAACCCGTGTATACTATTCCTCCTAGATCTGAAGAAGTTATCGAATGTACAGTATGTAATCCAGAAATATTGGAAGGCACTATAATAGATCAGCATATTTCTAAATCTATATTAGTCGCAAATTGTATCGTAAAAGTCAAAGAAAATAAAAGAATAAATATTACCGTGGTAAATATCTCTGAAGAACCGGTTACAGTTCATTCTAATCTTAACCTTATTCTAGAACCATTTGAGACTCCATCTATTCTATCTCCTTCTATGCATTCCACACCATTACCATTATTCCATGTCTCGTCTAGAACTAACGAAGTCATCGAACAGTTGAGAATTTCTCATCTTAATTCAGAAGAGAGACAAGCTCTCTTACGCATATGTTCCAACTACTCGGACATATTCCATTTACCTAATGACCAACTTACCTTTACAACTGCAACTGAACATAAAATCAGAACTACATCAGATATACCTATTCAAACTAAAACTTATAGATTTCCAGAATGTCATAAGCGAGAGGTTGAATCACAAATGAACAAAATGTTAGAACAAAACATTATCATACCCTCCAATTCACCATGGTCCTCACCCATATGGGTTGTACCTAAAAAACGAGATGCCTCAGGGCAACAAAAATGGCGTGTAGTAATTGATTACCGTAAACTCAACGACATAACCATAGGTGAAACTTATCCAATTCCTCAAATAACTGAAATTTTAGATCAACTAGGGAAAAGTCAATACTTCACCACATTAGACCTCGCTTCCGGATTCCATCAAATACCAATTTCAGAGGAAGATGCTCCAAAAACTGCTTTTTCCATTCCACAAGGTCATTACCAATTCACTAAAATGCCGTTTGGACTAAAGAATGCACCATCAACTTTCCAAAAATTAATGAACACCTGTCTCTCAGGTCTCCAAGGATCTCGTTGTTTCGTCTACTTGGATGACATTGTCGTTTATTCTCCTGATTTACAAAGTCACATTCACAATTTAACTTCAGTTTTTGAGAGATTAAGAGCATATAATTTAAAGTTACAATCCGATAAATGCGAGTTCCTGCGTAAAGAAGTTGCCTACTTGGGCCATATAATAAATAGCGATGGCGTAAAACCAAACCCAGAGAAAATTAAAGTAATTACTGAATTTCCTATACCTAAATGCCCGAAAGATATCAAATCCTTCCTCGGACTCGTCTCCTACTACAGGAGATTTATTCCTGATTTCTCTAAAACCGCAAAACCCTTAACAGCACTATTAAAGTGTCAGTTTCGTGGTCATCTGGAGAGCAAGGCCAAGTTGGCCTCGAAGAAATTGGGAGTGATTAATAGAGCGAGGCAGTATTTCAAACCTGGCCAAAGACTTGCGCTCTATAAGGCGCAGGTCCGGCCACACATGGAGTACTGTTCTCATCTCTGGTCTGGATCACCCCAATATCAGCTTCTACCATTTGACCGCGTACAACGGAGAGCCGCTCGGATTGTCGGGGACCCGGTGCTCTGCGAACGGCTGGACTCTTTGGCATTGCGTAGAGACGTGGCTTCTTTGTGCGTCTTCTACCGCATTTACAACGGGGAGTGTTCCGAAGAACTATTCGATCTGATGCCTGCCGCCGAATTTCATCACCGCACAGCGCGCCATCGACTTCTTTACCATCCCTACCACCTGGATGCGTGGCGATCTTCCACTGTGCGGTTCTCAAGGACCTTTTTTCCACGTTCCACTCGCTTGTGGAACGAACTCCCTTCGGCGGTATTTCCAGATCGGTACGACATGGGTACCTTCAAAAAAGGCGTCTACTTCTACCTACAAGGCCGGCAACACTCTTGTAAATCCTCGGATGTTGCAAGAGTTCATGGGCGGCGGTGATCACAAGTCATCTGTGACCCGCCAGCTCGTTTGCCCTCCTCTTCCATAAAAAAAAAAAAAAAAAAAAAAAAAAAAAGTACCCTTTTGCTGGAAAAATGAACAACAACTTGCTTTCGAAACGCTTCAAAATAAACTCATCACCTCCCCTGTCCTCGTTTACCCTGATTTTTCACAACCTTTCATACTCACATGCGATGCGTCTAATTTCGCAGTCTCAGCAATACTATCTCAAGGTCAAATAGGGAAAGACCGCCCTATCGCTTATGCCTCGCGCACACTCAATAAAGCCGAGTGCAATTATAGCATAACAGAAAAGGAATGTTTAGCTATCGTATTCGGAACTAAAGTCTTCAGACCTTATCTTTATGGAAATAAATTTACGATTGTCACTGACCACAAACCGTTGCAGTGGTTATTCAACTGTAAAGATCCAGGGTCCAGATTAGTACGGTGGCGTTTAAAATTAGAAGAATTCGAGTATACTATAATTCATAAAAAGGGTAAAATTAACACAAACGCTGATACTCTTTCTCGTTACCCTGTAAACCCAGTAGAGACATCTCCTATAACCCTACCTCCAGAACTATTAGACGACTTCGAAAATCTCGTAGAGGACCCCCTTTTGGAACCTCCAGCGCAAATACCATCTCCTCCAAATTTCCAGGGTACAAGAAATCAATCAAATCCTTTATCATTACAAAATCCATTGCTAAATCCAGAGCTAAATCCTAATACAACTCCTGAACTCATTGATTTAGGACCACTTAACCTTAGTCCTAATACTGATAATTTGGATATAAACTTAGATACCCCCTTTGAACAAGATACGCGTTTAGATAATGATATATACAACGGGGACTACTCCACATTTTTAAAATCACTTAATAATAAAAATCATGTCTTTAGTACAATTTTAAGAGAGCATAACGAAAGTCTTTTAAAATCTCCACATAAGGTCATTATAGTCCCTACTTCAATTGATTTAGATGAATCGAATCCTTATGTCGATGAAATATTAGCAAATATCAATAATGTTGAACTTTTATTAAACTCAGAAAAGGAACTTTTCCAATTCCTTAAAGTTAATTATCTAGATAAAACCCTTTATTTTATATTTACTAAGGTTCATCACTTTGATGAAACCTCATACTCCGATATATACAATACACTAAAATCAATAAGAGATGAATTACTTAAAATACAAACAGCAGATATTGCCATTTCCGATTTCAAGAATCCGTTTGATAAACATTCTTATACTAGACTCTACAATATTCTCACATATATATTCCATAATACAAAGATAACTATTCACATACATCTCAATAAAATTATTTATCCATCATTAAGTGAAATACCTAAAATTTTACGTGAAAACCACGATATCCCCATAGCCGGTCATTTAGGAAGTACCAGAATGTTTAGTAGAATCAAAGAACAATTTTATTGGAAAGGAATGAGAAGAGAAATTGAAGACTATGTAAAGAAATGTAAACAATGCCAAGAAAATAAGGCATTAAGAAAAGTAAATAGGGCTCCTATGGAAATAACTACCACTTCTACCGCTCCGTTTCAACGAATCGCGTTGGATATAGTCGGTCCACTTCCCGAATCTGGCTCTGCAAAATTAAAATATATTCTAACGCTCCAGGACGATTTAACAAAATATTCAGTTGCTTACCCAATACGCAGCACCACTGCTGAAGAAACCAGCGAGTGTCTCATTCATTTCATTTCTCTTTTTGGTGTTCCGAAAACCATATTAACTGATCAACGCACAAATTTTACTTCCGACCTTTTCAAAAGTACGTGTAAATTCCTTAAAATCAAACAACTTTGGTCGTCTCCTTATCATCCCCAAACTCAAGGTGCCTTAGAGCGTAATCATTCTACCTTAAAAGAATATCTAAAATCTTTCATCAATGACGATCAAGATAATTGGTCAACTTATGTGTATACATCAATTCTTACATATAACACAACTATCCATACGACTACTAAATTCTCACCTTATGAATTAGTGTTTGGTTATAAACCATTTATTCCGAACACCATATACGAAGATAATTCCGCTACAACTTATACAGATTATATAAAAAAATTACATCATAAATTAACATACTCCAGGCAAAAAGCATTAGAAAATATCGTGAAATCCAAAGAATCCTCTAAATCTTATTATGATTCCCATACTAAAACTCCTCCAAAGTACAAAGCCGGAGATTTTGTGTATTTAAAAAACCATCTTCGACTCAGAAAAGCATTGTCTCCTATATGGAAAGGACCATATAAAATTATAAAGGTCCATAATAATCACACAGCTACACTATTAATCAACAGAAGACATGTTACTCACCATTTTGATCAATTTAAACCCGCTGAAATCTCATAAGTACTTCTTGTAACATAAATTTGTTCTAGTTTTATTTCTCCTTTATTAGAATAAGTTAAAAGTTTAAATTTAAAATGTAATACCTATATTCATCTAATTAATTCTATTTCAGTGTATCGATTAATGCACAGCCAGACCTTGTTCAACCGATAACTTCTAGCGCCGGAATTTACTTCGATAGTATCGGTAAAATTAGACTTATTAAAGGAAAATTAAATGTTTTAAGTCTTGTAGACATATCTTATATTGACCCGCATCTGCTTAATCTTAACAATACTATTGAAAATCTTAGACATATATGTAAGGAAACAGAAAATTATCAGTGTATACTTAATCTATCTCCCTTTTCTGTCAGGTTTAATGATATATTACGAGAATATGAATCAATTTCTCATTTAATTGCTAAGCGTAGTAAACGCTCTGCGTGATTTGCCGGAGTTGGTACCGTATTTAAAAACATTTTTGGCACTCTCGATGAAAATGACGCATTTAGATACGATTCTGCTTTTAATTCCATTCAAGAAGATGAGAAAAAACTAGCAAGTTTGATAAAAGATAATACATTAATAAGTAACGTCGCACTGGAATCATTTAAGAAAGTAATAGATAATATTAAAAGTAATGAGAACATTCTAAATCAGACCTTAAATAACGTTTTAATTGAAATAAATAATATTACTACATTTTTGAATGGATCTTTAATTGATATGAAAGTCGACTCCATACTTATCAACTTAGAGAGCTCTTTGCTTACATTGTCGTTCCAATTAGAAGACCTTATTAATGCTATTATTCTATGTAGTCAAAACATCATGCACCCAAACATCTTATCGCCAATTCAACTTTACCGAGAACTCGTAGATAACAGCAGGCACCTGCCTCGAGACACTGAGATTCCTTTAACAATAACTCTAAATAATATTAATTCAATTATAAGTATTTCTAATGTAGTTTGTTATTACTTTAATTATAAAATTGTGTTTGTTTTACAAGTACCTCTAGTATCTCGTGACGAATTTCAATTGTATCATAATTTACCATTACCAATTCCACATGATGTTAAAAACCCCAATACTTTTAGTTTTATTATACCTTCTAGTTCATATACTGCTATTTCTAAGGATAAAATTAGTTTTTGTAATTTGGATAGTTTAAATAAATGTAAGGCGATAAACTCTGAGTTCTTGCTTTGTGAGATATCTACAGTGCTATTAACAAATGGACACCCAACGTGTGAAAGTGAATTATTAACGAAATCAATAAGTGCTCTTCCTAAACAGTGCAACACGAAAACAATAATTGGTGAATTAGACATATGGAAACCTTTAATCAATAATCGTTGGATTTTTGTACAGACAAAACCAAGTAAAGTTTCCATCGATTGTGTCACTTCTGAACTTTCGGAAATAAATGTATCTGGTACAGGTATTCTACAAATGTCAGAGCAGTGCACAGCATATACTAAGAATGTAAAACTCCTGTCATCTGGCAGTATGATTAATATCTCGCTACCTACCCCTAAGTTAGATTTTAATATTATTAATGACTCGTGTTGTAATTCAATAAATCCTAATGTACTTAATTTTAACCAATCTTTTATAAAATTACGAAATATCGAATTAACAGATTTACCTAAAATAAATAACAATGTAAAATTGCTCCCTGACCTGGACAAGATAATTGCAAGTAAACCTATATTACAGAAGTATGAAACTCATTATTTAGCTTTAAGTACATTTTTCTTTGTTATTATAACTTGTTTTATTATATACAAATTATATAAGTGTCTTAGTAATAATAATATATCGTCTCTATTTTGTGTAAAACCTACCCGTACCGAAGATCCAATAGAGCTACAAGATTCACATGAAACAGACATTCCTATGCCTAGACTTAGAGGAATGGTTTAAATTTTATAACTTTCTGAAATTCCATTTTCACCATGAATTTCAGTCTTACGCGGGGGGTTGTTATACCCATGCCATGTAGGCTGAATAGCTGATAGTTACTTTGACATCAGCACTATCTAATATATTAATATAACAGGATGATCATTTTAATATTAAGAAGCTCAGTCTCTTTCGAATCTTAGTACGAGTTGGTCATAATTCTATTTCTTTTACTATTTCATTTTTCTATATCATTTTACTATTTCTAACAAATGTATTGAGAGTTTTCTTTTATAATAAACTATTATTTCTAGTGTTAATTAAAATTTCTTTTTTAAAAACCTCCTACGAAACTCTCGTATAACAGTACCATTGTTATTTTTATATTCTTATATATTTTGTAAGTCAATTAGTCAAGCAATCAATTTACTCCACTCATCTGTATCCGAGCAGTGAACAAATTACTAAACCGGCAGATGTATTGACATACCGAGGGAAGCTTGATAAATATTTTAGAAAATTTCTCCGACTTAGAAAAGCAACTGAATTATGTCTCATTCATCTAATTGGTCAGTATAATATTTAAACAGGTTTTAAATTCAATTCATTTCTACATACACAGTCATAAAATAAAAGAACCTTCTACTATGCTATATACTCATAAAGTAAGAGAAAAACTAATAGTTTAATTTAAGTGTTGAATAAAAAAGTTTGTTAAATTTTGTAATTACTTTCATTATAAACACGAATACTTATATATTGTAATCATTTATTATTAAACAATTACTCTCTATGTGCCAGTATGGGGCCGTTCAATTATTACGTAAGCACTATGGGGGGGCGGGGGGGTCTTTGCTTTGCTTATTTTGGATGACATGGGGGGTAGGGGAGTCTAGATGATGATTACGTCATCGGTAGTTATTTTCTTTTTTACACGAATGGCAACCCACACATTGTCTTTGCTAGAAAACGAAAAGCATTTTCGGGGATTCCCGCAAGTAATACATACATTTAGTGAACAGTGCGCGGTAATTCCCCTACTCGCTTTAGAACCGAGTAAGGGAATTACCGCGCGCTGTTCACTTGTCTAAATTTCCTCTATCAGTGTATTGTTTCGTTTGGCTGCTATAGCGAGTAGACGTATTGTAAGCATAGTAAAGCAAGTTAATATTTGTGTTACCATTCATTCCATTATCCAAAGTTTAATGTTTAAATAAGATGTCATTTCAAATAGACAAATCCAAGTTATACCAAAAATTGTTTGAAAGTTTTAAAAAATCTCATACAAGTACGAAAGTACAAAATGTACAAAAGTTAGTTAAAGAAGTGTGGCGAAATTATAAATTACAAGCAAAATCCGACAAGGAACTAGATATTATTGTATCTAAGAGAATCGAAGAAGAATTGCAAGCAGCGACTAAGAGTAAATCCAATTTACTATATTTTTTTTCTAAGGTGAGTGACGAAATCATTTTAGGTACCTATGAGTACCTACTAGAAATATTAGAAATCGCCAAAAAGTTTCTCTTTGCTAATTAGAAAATATTATGGCCTATCTTAAAGTATAGAGGTAATATTCATTATATAGATTTATTTCTTATAATTGATTCCGTCAATTGGTCACAAAATACAGGATGTCTGTTTTATACATATATATATATATATATATATATATATACCTACAGAAAACTATACTCTATTCAAATAGGTATTTAACAGAATGTAAACAATCTTTATATGTCTTTTTATTGAAATATGTGGTTTAAAATTGTAAACTCTGTAAAATCTGTTGTGATTCATTTAAAAACTCAACCAATATTAAAAAATTTGCTTTTCTGTAAGTACATAAAGGTGCGTACAAACATCGTGAGGCGTGCGCCGCGAATGGTTCGCACGTATACATGTGCCGTAGCATGCCTCAGGTTGATGTATGCGAGACGAACCATTCGCGGCGCAAGCCTCGCGATGTCTGTACGCACTTTTACAGATATCTGATTTTATAATTGCATATTTCAATAAAAAGACATATCAAGATTGTTTATATTCTTGTAAATACCTACTTGAATAGACTATAACACCCTGTATTTTGTGACCGGAACGACTTGCTCGTTTAAAGATATTAGATTTAAAGCCATAGGGTTTTGTATTTACCATATTTATTGCCATACTTTGTATTTATGTAGCTTAATAAGAGAATCTTTAGCAGAACCCATAGAAAGTTTTTATTTTTAGGCAACCTGTAAACCTGCAGAAAAAACACAAATTACACAGCCAGCTTCAAATATTAAAAAACAGGAAGAAGATAAAATAAAAACCGGTAATGAATCACAACAGCAATGCGAAATTAATAAAAATACAGATAAACAGAGACCAAAACCTTCTCAGGAAGCTATGAAAAATAAGATTGCTCTACTCGAAAAAAATTTGAATGCTTTGTATTCTGCCAGAGATACTATGTCAAGCCGTGCTGAAGTTGATAAACAGATCATTAAGTTGCGCGAGGAAATAAAAACAGCAAAACAGTTTTTAAACAGGAAGGTTCAAAACGCAGTTGCCCTGGTATGAAAAGAAAGTTAGAAGATATTTGTCATGAAAATCCAGAAATGAAAAAAAGACTATCTCTGAGGGATTCAGTGGGAAGTCCTAATCTTGAAAGCAATCAACCTTTACTATTGAAAACAATCGCGGATATAGCTTTATTTGGGAGTGCAGCAGATGATAGAAGACGAACGGAATCAATTCGCAGCGTAAAAACTCTTGATGAACTCACACAAGAATTACGTAAAATGGGATTTGACATTAGTCGCAGTGGGACATATCTTCGTTTGATTCCCAGAAAATCTAATTCTGCAGAGGGACGAAGACATGTATCGACAGTCCCTGTTAAGCTCATTCGGGCTCAAACTGATCACCACAAGAGCCACTTAGATAGCAAGTTCGCTGAAACATCAATCCATTATTTAGAGAACATAGCATCCATACTAGGACCAGATCAAGTATTTTTCATATCTCAAGATGATAAAGCTCGAGTCCCTATTGGCGTAACTGCGGCAAATAAACAAGCACCTCTTCTAATGCACATGGAATATAGAATCAAATTGCCTGATCACGATTGGGTAATCGCTGAGCGTCATAAATTAATACCATCTGTTTATGCTGGTATCAAAATCACTTCCAATATGCTAGGACAACCGCAAGCCGTTGGATATTCTGGACCAACATACATCGCTATTCGAAGTGGAAAGCATAGTTCATCTACTGCTAATACTCACGCTCAGGATTTCGAGACGCTACTCGAACTTGAAGAGTTTTGACCATTAGCTAAAACTGACCATGGACTAGTAAAACCAGTGGTAATCATGACGGTTGATGGAGGGCCAGATGAAAATCCGCGTTATCAAAAAGTCATAGGGTTTGCTATACAACACTTTAAGCGACATGATCTCGATGCATTGTTTTTAGCTACCAATGCTCCCGGAAGAAGTGCGTATAACAGAGTAGAGCGCAGAATGACTCCTCTTAGTCGGGAACTGGCTGGTTTAATATTGCCTCATGACCATTTTGGGTCTCATTTGGATGAACGTGGCGTTACAATTGATGAACATTTAGAAAGATCTAATTTCGAATTTGCAGGAAAAGTATTAGCTGAAGTATGGAGTTCAATGGAAATGAATATGTTGGGGCAGGTGAACAAGATCTTCCTGATTTTCCAGACATTAAATGGTATTCAGAACATGTGCGTGAAAGCCAATACTTGCTCCAAATTGTAAAATGTAGAAATACAGAATGCTGTCGTCCAAGAAGTGGACTATTTAGATTACTAGACAACAGGTTTCTTCCACCACCTTTAAAAGTAAAACAAACAGTTGATGACTTGGTTTTAGATGAAAGAGGGCAATTTCTTAATCTTCCAGTCAATTTAGCTCTACGCTTAAGTGCTTCACTCAAAGATTTCCTGCAAATGCCATACGATTATTTTTGTCCGACGGTACAATTGAGGCTATCAAGTCGAACATGCAAAACGTGTGGTCTTTATCATGCTTCCGTCAAGTCACTAAATCGTCACATCGAAAAGATCCATAAGAAAGTAAACGCGCACACTGATAGGAAAGTTAGACCTGTAAGAGTCGCTGCTCGTCGTGCTAATGAACTGATGTGCATTATTCAAAATTTAGAGCACCATGATGTTGAATGGCTCGATGAGAATGACGTAGACATTCCAAAATCGGATGAAAGCGAGCAGACTCACAACACTGAGCAGCAATCGAAGCAATCCAATGTCATCGAAAACTTAGAATCATGGATTCGGGTTTCATGGACTGAAGACTGTTAATTTGAATTTAATATATGTACCAAAAATTTAAAATAAGTTTGTTATGTTAGTAAGATATAATATTTTTGTCCTTTACTCTATGTTGAATACCGTTTCAGTAAAATATAATCTCTATCCTAAATCTATTTTCTTATTTTTCAAATTATAATTATAACATTATAAAATTAAAAATACAATACATTAATTGACAAATGTTTACGTAAGCATGGGGGGAGGGGGTAAGAGCTTTGCTTACTTTTGCTGACAAGGGGGATGGGGGGGTAAATAATTGCAATAAATCTGCTTACGTAATACTTGAACGGCCCCTATTCTAATAAACCGTCACCGCCATTTTGTCACCGCGAAATAGTAGCGCCTGTTGTATATGTTTTATAATATAGAAACTTTTAATTGACTTTGTATTATTTTTTACTTTTCCGACTTTTTCTTCGATAAGGATTTATAGTTAATAGCAGATATTATATACGCAATATGTATTTAAATTATTTACATATTTATTTAAGGTAACAACTGTTGCATATTTTTTTTATCAACAACAGTTGAAAGAAAAGTCACGAATTCTAAAGATTTCAGTATCAATTACACAAATATAAGACATTTTTAAGTTTTAAGTTTAAGAATATGGACAGATAAATAGACTTAAACTGTTAGATATATGTATTCGGAATTTACAGGTTTTAAGGAACATAAACGTACTTTTTATTCACTTTGAAAATATAGATTTTTGTCTCTGTTGTTTAAATATAATTAAAGTTTCTATTTGTTTTTTTTTCAAATTAACAGCATTTTACTAAATGCATATGAAAGTTTATACAGAACTTACATAAAAAACGATTTGTAACATCTTGCTCTGTCCGCCTGTTTGGTCTGGCTAATCTCTGACGCGACTAGACCGATTATAACAGGACTTTCACTGGCGGATAGCTGATGTTATAAACAGTAACTAAGGGTTATATATTAAAAAAAAACATACTAAGCACCAATAAAGTCGAGGGCACAACTAGTTATAAATATAAATTAAATTAACCTTACGTTCAGCTAAAAAATAATTTTAAGTGAGTTAAGCAAGAGTATAGTATCTTAGCGATAAATTTTCTTCAAACAAACGCTGACTTTTTAAAACTAAAAAGTTGTGACAATAAATTCCGATAAAAACTCATCCATGATTGTTTTGTACGAGTATTTTTCAAATCTGTGACATTTACGACACTATTTTATTGACAGTTTCGATACGACACTGAAGATTATTCATAAAAAGTTTGTAATAAATGTTAATATTCTTTCAAAAGGCTTAGTAGAGAAAGGATTAAACCATGATCATGATGATGATCGTGATTATTATAAGTATTGCTTATATTCACATAATCGTCATAAACTCAGTAGTGGATTTTCCTTTCTTCGATACTATTGTATATATTTATGATACATAAGGAATTTCACGATAATGATTCTTGCATTGACGATGCCGAAGATCTATAACTGTTGCTAAACATCACTTTCCCAATACTGCTTAACGAACGAACTATTGAATAAATACTATTGAGATAATTAAGATGCTTAAGGGGAGACCCCTTCAGCATCTTAATTATCTCAATAGTAACAACTTATTTGACACAACCACCTTTGCTATAAAGAAGAATACAAAATATATTTATTATATTGAGAAAAAAAAGAAATAATATAGCTAGAATCATATGATTGTTTATTTAGATCAATTGTTTTATAAAAAAACACATGAGTTGAGAGAAAGAGAAAACAGTATTTAAGATTCATGTCAAATATTATTTATTCAGCTTGTGTTGATAGTTTAGTATTAATTATAAAATATTATAGTTTCTTGATGATAGATTACGATACTATTTCAAATAAACTCGTATATTTTACCTTGCGTTGATTCGTTTTGAATTGGTTTTCATTCATAAAACTGTCGTATCCGTTATATTTGAGTAACACATTGTAGAAAGATGTGCATCTGAATTCCATAACATTTCTCGACGCCTCGGAGTCGATATAGAATACGATTGGATTTGTAGAAAGATTTACACCTTTATATTTTCCTGCACATTTCTTTTAGGCGTTATAAAACTAGAGAACAGTTTTTTTTATATTATTTTAAGTTATATTTTGAAGCAATATAATTTAAAGTTATGTATCATCATGGGACATTCATATTGTTGTGAATATTTTTATGATTATGCTTATTTTGAAATCTGTATTTTAAAAAAAAGTTTTAATAACAAAAGAATTAAATTAGATAATCAGTCCTTCTAAAAAAGCAGCAATTAAAACAATATTTATTTATTTATTTAACTTCACGTCATATCCCTTGCAGGGTAGCCAGAGAAGACGGAGCGCCAAACGCTACGGTCACTGCATACCTCTTTCGCCTCGGCCACAGACATCAACCTCTTCATACATGCCCTCCGGGGCATTAAAATAAAATCTTGTAATAATTAAATGAATTTGATTATCGATGAATTTGGTATGGAGTGGAATCTGAATAAAAAAACATAAAAAATCCGTGCCCGCAGGGGGACACGCGTGGGTAGACCTCGTGTGTAACTCGTTTAAAATATAACTCACTACCTAAGAATAACACATGATGCCGTTGTTTACATCCAAAATTTTCAAGCAAAAAGCGGTTTTTATTTTTTTTCTCGGAAAAGGTATCTTTTTTGGAAATACTATTATACTTAAATTTAGAGTAAAAAAATAACCTTTCTATTAAAAATATTTGCGAGGAGGGAATGTTTACCAGAAAAAAGTTGCCGTGGTTTTACCTGCTTTAAATTTTGCTTTCAAGCTCAAAGTGGTTTTTATTTTTTTTCTCGGAAACGGTACATTTTACGGAAAAACTTTTGGTACCTAAATTTAGAGTAAAAAATTACCTTTCCATTAAAAATACTTGTGATGTAAGAATGTTTACCAGAAAAAAGTAATGAATTTTTTTCCAAAAAATTTCGGTTTTTTTACCCCCACCCCTAAGTTATTGCAGTTAGGTTTTCGGTTTATTTACATTAGTTATAGGTATTCATCAAAGACATCCTATAACATGAACGCGATTGATCTACTTTGTATAGGGAAAAAGTTATGGTCGAAAAACTGAAATCAGAAAAAGTGAGGCCCTAGCGCCCCCTGTGACCGGATTTCTCTGGTTAACGAACTTGACCTTCATTTTTGGATGGTTGATTTTTGTGCAAAGTTTGAAAGCGATCTGAGTGAAACTGCGGCCGCTATCGTGCTGACAAAAGTCGAATCTGGACGCACACACGCTTATATATATATATATATATATATATATGTATGTATATATATATATATATATAAACATTTTGACCAATGGTCATTTCGGACTCAGGGGGTCATAAGAAGACCTCCTGTGAAGAAATTTTTCCAAAATTCGAAAGTCGGGTACAAATGAATGGGCAAACCGAATTTTTCGAGGTCTACCCAAAAGATCATATGTGAAAGCGAGGTCTAAGGATTTTTAACAAAAGATGACAATTTTTTGAGCTGCTTTAATTCTTAAATGACTACATTAAATAAATATAATCTTTTATAATATTGCCTTTTTTATTGTAACATATAAAAAAATGGTACTATTATCTATATACTATATTTTTTAAGTATGTGTAGATTTAAATGCCACGAGAAGAACTTGATGGTTCTGCTAACTGATCTGACTTGTTGTTTCTCATATAGTAGACATAACATGTTTATAAATAAATTATAAATTCAAATATAAATTATGTTTTTTAGTAATATATTTTCAGGAATACATTGGTTAGTATTTTTGCTTATCTTATTTCTTACTTACTTATTTCGCTTATCGCTAAAACCACTGAAGTAATTTGGATCAGTATTAGTACAGTTATATAGCGACTAACGGAGAATGAAGTTCGTATGGAAAACTTTTAATTGATACGCTTAATGATATTTCGTCTTTTAATATGAAATGAAGACTCACATATCACAGTTGATTCACGACTCACATTTTGTAAATAAGAGTTTTTGATTAAGCTCTCTTAAAAATAAAATATTTTGTAATGCAACTAAGTGATAAGTAAGTGGCAGACAAATAATGTGGCTACAATCATTATTGTGATACAATTAATAGACAAACAAAACAATCCTTTAAAACATTGATTACTTTTATCTTTATGGAGATAAGGATATTTTCATAACTTGCACTAATAATCTAGAACGTTTTAACAGTTTCTTGTCTACGGAATATTAAAATCTTACCATTCATTAATTCAAATCTAAATAATTCACTGTTCTAAGACAGTAAAGAGAAAATATTCCACTAACACTTATAAAGTGCTGCCAAGGTTTACGAGACACCTTAACGGGATAAGAGATTAATGATCGTCTGATTACACCGAAAATTTATATATGGGTTTATTACGACATTTATTAAATATTAATGATTTTGAATTGTTTTTTGTCAAATCAAACTTTTGACGATAAGATTGCCTTAGATATATATTTTTTTTAACGTTATTATATATTATTTTTTCTATCATTATCATTTATTCTAACTTTTTGTATACAAGGCGTATACGTATATATGTCATAAAATCCAAGGCTTTCAAATTATACATTCTGTCATTCATTCGCTAAGCTTGTTTCTAACTTGACTTTCGAATTGTGACAAGATAATTATTTTCTACACAATATTTCTTATTAGATTACCAATAATATCTGTAACATATATTTAATTACGATATTTCTTTTTTATTTAACATTTATGTACATACAACAAGTATATAATAAAGACAATTAAAAAATTCGTACAAAAGCACTGCTTATTCCAAAATGAAATTTCTTCCAGCAGACCTGTGTAAGGATAGTATACAATAAGAGACGGTAAGTGTGCGGACGTCGTAAAAAATAAAAGAAAATCATTGAAAAATATAAGTATATAAAATAAAATGATTTATATAATATTCATAAATAAAACTGGGAAAAAATAAATAAATATATGTTGAAAATAATTACATCTACATGGAAAGATATTCTGACCCGGTTCTTAAACATTGAAACATATTTAAAATTTATAAAATAGCTTTCGAAAACTTGTGCAGGTGTACAATTTCCTGCGAAGTTACTATCGCAATTAAAATCGTAACAAAATTGTTTTAAAATTACAATGAAAGGCAGGGACAAATGTCTATGGTCATTAAGATAAAAAAAAAAAACTTTTTATGGGCAAAATTCTTTATTATTCATCAACATAATCTCCTTCAAGTGTAATACAATCATTCCAACGCTTCTCATTTTGTCTTTTGACTCAAAATGATTTGTCTTTTGACTCAAAATGAGCCTCAGTAGCAGCGATCACCTCCTCATTCGAGCCAAATCATTTTTCCTGGAGCATCTTTTTGCGATCCGCACAAAAGCCAGTAGTCGCTGGGGGCCAGATCCGGCAAGTACGGAGGATGGGGAAGCAGTTGGAAGCCTAATTCGTTGAATTTGGTCATCGTTTTGATTGACTTGTGGCATGGTGCGTTGTCTTGATGAAAGATGACTTTCTTCTTCTTCATGTGTGGGCGTTTTTTCGCTATTTCAGCCTTCAAACGATCCAATAACGCCATGTAGTTATCGCTATTGATGGTTTTTCCTTCTTGGAGGTAGTCAATGAAATATTATACCATTCGCATCCCAGAATCCGGACGCCATCACTTTGCCGGCCGACTGTTGTGTTTTTGGACGCTTCGAGCGGCTTTCACCGGTCGTACGCCATTCATGTTTAGTCCACTCTCACATATCGACGCAAAAAATCCTGTTTATAACGAGCAAACAGTGCCAAACAGCTCTCCGAATCATTGATATGTTGTTGCTTTTATTTCATTGTGAGCAAACGTATATGTTCACCATCTTAGCTATCTCGCGTACTTTCATTTTGCGGTCACCCATCACGATTTTCAATACTTGCTTGGTGTTTTCGGGAGTTACTACCTCATTCGGCCGACCCGAACGTTCCGCATCATTTGTATCAGCACGACCGCGTTTGAAGTCGACGAGGTTGTTTTCGACGGAGTAGAGTCCGGATAACGTTTTTCAAGCTATTGCTGAGCTTGAACAGTGTTTTTTCCCATTAGAAAACAATGTTTTATCAACACACGAAACTTATTTTGGTCCATTTTTTCACGATTGCAAAGGTAGCGTCACTTTAACACTAAACCTACCAAGTACCGGTCAAATTGACCGTTCTTAAATTTTTGTAAAACTTACACATTTTTAAACGTTATAATATCATTATCAAACTACATGACAATTCTTAGAATATGCATATAATATTTTCTTCACTCTTTACTTTTAGTTATTTCCATTGTTACCTGCGTTATATAACTTTTAATTACCGGTCAATTTGACGGCGTGCGGTAGGAACAGGAATACAAGAATTGTCGGTAGGTTTAGTGTTAAACACTGTAGCTTTCTTGGTTATGTTTCAAATTACATCCAATTTTGACACATCTTATCTGAAGGTTGGTACTTCTGAACCTTGGTATATAAATGGCATTATTAGCGCCATCTCTACGCAAGTCTCGGAACTTATTGAACGATGTGCTAATTAGGAAATGAGTTTCATAAATTTACTTCTTGAACCGGAAAAGAGTGAGAATAAATCTTAAATAAGAATAAATCGTTAGTTATCTACAGTCAAGCAGATGGGCTAATAAATAGAAAAGTTTTCTTCTACATTCTGCGATAATAAATATCGATTCGATAATCGTAACTAGTTTAATACATCAAATATTATATTTTTATTTACCTTTTCCGACGTGATAGCAAACGACGTTAAAAACAAACCGATTCGATGGAATAAACAGGATTATAATGTTGTCGTACGTGATAAATTTCCCATTTATTTATGTATCTTTATATACCAACAAAGCAAAAGAAACTCCTTCCTTTTTATGGTTAATTTTGTTTTAAATAATTGAATCATATATATATGTATATGGTAATAAATAAAACTATATTTAAGTTTGGTTTATGTAAAGTAACTCACGGCTTTTTGTTTCAATACATACGGTCAAATTAAATGGATGCAAATTCAAATCGCTGTCGTAGGCATAATCCACACAAGTACAGTAAAATACTTGAGATAATAATTAACGAATAAAAAATGTTTCAACATTATTATAACCCGATGATTTTTCTACTTTGAACAAGGGATGTCATACAATTGTTTGTTTTCAATTAAAAATCAGAATGTGTGAAAATTTCTAGGCAATAATTCTAATATGAAAATATTTTTCTGTAACAATGTTGATCTGTTATTAATATTATGCCATCTTTTATGTTTTATTAAAACTAAATGTGACTTTTATTTTTTTTTAAATTTTCCGCTATGTTCGTTCGTATAGATAGTTGTTTAAGCTCAAATATTTATTATTATTTATTTTGCATAATTGAATCACATACCAATTATGTATGTTTATAAAAATAATTTCCTGAATTAATTATTGACTATTTTCTCTCATTGTATTGTGTTATTATATTTGGAACGAGGGATCGGTACGCCCTACTGTATGAGTACTCTGAAGTGGCATTGTTCTAAATTTTAGGGATAATGTAATGTAATGAATGTAAAAACTTTTGCAATTTACTTTTATGCCGATTTTTGATTATATTACATAATTTTATAAATATATATCGTCAATTACCATATTTTTTTTATTATTCCTAATACAAATTAGTGTATATAGCGTTATGAGAACATGTATTATTATTTATCAACAAATATATTGATAAAAAATTGTGTGGTCGTGGGATCCCTGTCGGGATTGAAGTTCCTTATGTTTTTTCTTCAACTCTAAATACAACATTTCCACGTATTTGTATAACCATATGTTGATGAAAATAGACAGGGACACAGAAAGAGAGAGAGAGAGAAAGGGAGAAAGTTATATACGTAAGTACATACACACATTACAGTATACGGCATTTCGTTAAATGATGATTTCCACTAAAACTAACTACTTGATAAACCGCGTTAAGGAATTTCGTTCCAAAAAGCTATCAAGTATTTAAGTATTGAGTGTAAAGTTAAACAATACCGTGTTGACATCAATTTTATATGTAGTAACAAGAAAAGACTTGAAAATATAAATTTATTATTTGTGTCATGTATTATTTTATTCAAAATTGTGGTTACATCACGTATCCACAGAAAAAAGACAATCCACATAGTTCATGCACCAATTTAATCATGTCAGTTCGTCGATTACAAAAGAACAAAAAATTCTACATGTTTGTTTATATTACAATAATGGATTTAATGAACTGACAAACTTCAATCATGTGAAAAGGATTCGAAAAAAGAATGATAATAATTTTCATTTTGATATAAATATTTATTCAGTTTTCATTTTATTTATCAAAATAAATATATATGTTTTATGTTTTAAGCACACGTTAGTCACAGACTAACAGACAAACAAATAGATTTTATATTTTTCATCGCAGTCGTTTATTTAAGAAATATATGTAATAAATGTCACAGGTGTGTTTTTTTGATTGATCACAAGCAAGAGAAAATTAGTTTTGTTTTTATGGCACTGGTTGGACGTTACACCTAACTGTACATGGTGCAGTCGCCCATGACTATCTGAAAAAATAGACTTGATAATGCGTTTTGAACCATTAGCATTGAGGAAGGATAGAGAATATGCTCCTTCTATTAAAGATATGTCAGGAATGCGGAGGAAAGGGTTGGCATCCGGTTCTCTTGCGATTACTCAAGCTTAGCTATGGCTGCATTACTCAGATCTTATGTTAGAGGAAATCACTATCTGGGTTAAACCAGCCAGTATGAGAGACACAATGAAGCGAAAATTTCACTTAGATCGGATGGAGTAGAGCAAATAGTATCTGCACAGTTTATGTTGTTGATAATGCTGTAATCTGTTACTCTTTGACACAGTACATGTGATTCATTATCAGGATCTGTCTGGAATATAGTAACTATCAGTTACATATTATGATCTACCGATTAATAAAATAATTATATATGGATAATAGGCAGATGAAAATTGTTTTCAATTTAGTACTTGGTATAAACATTTAAAAATTAACATTTGTGTAGGCGTGTGCAGTAAAATTGGAATAATTTAATAAAGAATATAAAAGTGTGTATCTGTTTTTCTTTCTGACTCTTACATTAGTTTTGCAATAACCTTAAATTTCTTTTTCATTCATACTAAATCTAAATCACAAATAATATAATAAAAATATCTCCTCAAAGTAGGTATAATAACAGACTCTCCGCAAGTAAATTTAAACTTAGCTTTTATAAAACCAGTCCCTGATATTAATTATTGACGCTCTCATGAGCTTTGGAGTCTCGGAGTCTCTCGTTATAAAAGCAATTTTATGTCACAAGAATTAACACGCAATAAAAAAGTGTAACTTTAAATACAATATAAGTTTTAAAGGAGATTTTTAAAATTCTCTACTTAAAAATGATCATTATTGTTTTCATTTTAACGTCAATAACTATTATTGATAAAAAATTTAAGTATAAATTCCTATAATGGAATCAATATCTTATATATTTCAGTCTATAAGTGGATAGTTAAGGTGAAGTAAATAAACTCTGACAGATTCGATATAAAATTAGACAGCGAGATTTACTGATTGGTTTAATTTATTTATATTAATTAATATACGTTTTTTCAAAATTTCCTCAATTTTATCCTTAAAGTACTATATTAAAAAATACTTTTTTGTAAATTTTTAATAAAAGTATACGTTACTTATATACACTATGTTATTTGATTTATTGTGAATCTTCTCGTAAAACAATTTTTCACTCGTTTTCTGCTACATGTCTTTTAATAGTAATGGACCTATTCTACTCTCACCTATTAAATAAATCAAAAGTAATTGAGTTTCCTCACATTAATCTATAAAACAATACAGTACAATACAGTATTTCCAAATTACGTTTTATAAAAGTCAGTCCCCTTTTCCTTTTAGCACTCCACCTACAGTGAAGGAAATTAGTTTTATTTCTCAATAAAAAGAGTTTTGAATACATCTTATTCGAAGGTTATTTATATAGGTGGGAAGTTTTATTTCTACAGTCAAAGAAAACAAATCTACCTATAGTATCTAAGAAAATGTTGCACAATATTATTTTTTATTATAGATATTACTAAGATTTTCCGATACAGTAAAGCAATAACTGTGATACCACTGCTGCATTTTATATATGTAGTTAAAAATACCTTTCATATTTCCTATAATTTAAAAAGAAAATAAAACGATCACGTACAATGAAAATAGAATAGATCATTTTCACAAAATTTAGTTATTGTCCGGTTCTTTGAGGGTTTAAAATTGACCTTTTAATGAAATTAAGACTACCTTCTACTAATATGAAGTTTATGTGGTATGTCTGATTTTCTTTTTGTTTATGTTAGAGGAGGGCAAACGAGCTTGCGGGTCACCGTTGATGTGTGATCAACGCCGCCCATGAACTCTTGCAACATCCGAGGATTCACAAGAGCGTTGCTGGCCTTGGAGATAGGAATATATGCCTTTTTTGAAGTCACCCATGTCGTATCGATGTGGAAATACCGCCGAAGGAAGTTCGTGCCACATTCGAGTGGAACGCAGGAAAAAAGTCCTTGAAAACCGCATAGTGGAAGATCGCCACGCATTCAGGTGGTATGGATGGTAAAGGACGCGATGGCGAGCTGTGCGGTGATGAAATTCAACGGTAGGCGTCAGATCGAATAGTTCGTCGGAACAATCCCCGTTGTAAATGCGGTAGAAGACACACATAGAAGCCACGTCTCTACGCAATGCCAAAGAGTCCAGCCGTCCGCAAAGCACCGGTTCCCCGACAATCCGAACGGCTCTCCGTTGTACGCGCTCAAATGGTAGAAGCTGATATTGGGGTGATCCGCACTAGAGATGAGAACAGTACTCCACGTGTGGCCGGACCTGCGCCTTATAGAGCGCAAGTCTTTGGCCAGGTTTGAAATATATAAATAATATATATAATATCCTAATTTCATTGCGGCTAACTTGGCCTTGCTCTCCAGATGACCACGAAACTGACCATCGCTCGAAATGTCGACACCCAGTATTCTGATACTTGGCGAGGCAATAAGAGGAGCGATACGACAGATACGAGCGATACCGAAGAGCGGTGATACGACAAATGGGGTTTTCTTACTGGTAAATGCGCAAACCTGTGTCTTCAGGGGATTCAACTGAACGTGGTTCAGTTCACCCCACTCAGAGGGAGGTCTCTATTGAAGACAAAAGTTCGTTTCGGCACTCATCGATGTTTATATATTATTATTATATTTTACAGAAATCACAGTAAAAATATGTAAACAAAAATTGATGCAGTAAGTAAATTTTTGCTTCGTTCGAAGTTTAAATTAGTAGATTTTATAATCGTTATGATTTTTTTTTTTATTATAACATTTATAAGGATTTCTAATCAAATTGTTAAGATAACGATTATTATATATCAAATTTAGTATTAAGTATATGATAAAGTAACGATAAAATGACGATAGTGACATTTTATTTATTTATTAACGTTTATAATGGTATATATGTATATGTTGTTATATATGTAAAGTAACTCAATAAAATGTGTCAAATATATAAATCTAAAAAAAGTAATATATCTAATATATATGAATAACGCCAGCAGGGTGTGCAAGAAAGCAAGATCTTATTTTTTATATATAAAATTTTCAACACCTTTTGTTTTAACATACTTTACTTAATAACAGTATTTATTTATATATATTTTTTTACATTTTACATATATTTCGTCTATATATTAAAGTTGCATGGATTCTAGCTCAAATTCATATCACACGGTTGATGAAAATAGTTCCTTTGAAAGTTTGGATAACGAATTTGCTTCTTTAAATTAGTTATTATCAAACGAGTTAGAATCATTCCGAAATAACTTAAATGTCTGTCACATTAACACTCAAAGCATTCCTGCGCACCATTTTGATCTCCTCAATACGTTCAATCTCAACAGTGTCCACGCTATTCTTGTCTCCGAATTTGGGCTCAAACCATCTCTTACTTCTACTTCATTCTCTCTCCCCGGCTTTACCCTGATCAGAAATGATCGTATTGGTAAAGCTGGTGATGGTGTTTGCATTTATCTTCGTAATCACATTCTCTTCAGAATGTTATATTAATCGCCTTCCGTTGTTTATGCTGTCCGGAATACTTATTTCTCGAAGTAAATATTGGGATAAAAATAGTCATTGGAGTTGTTTATTCACCTCCGAACATTATTTACTTCTCGACAATTGAGTCAATCTTTGAAGAATTACTTTCCTATAGTTCACATCTTGTAATCATGGGTGACTTTAATACCTGCTTGCTCAAATAAAACTCCAGATCAAATCGTTTGCATCACCTAGTGGAGTCCCTTAAATTAGAAATTTTAAATCATAGTCCAACACACCATACTACCACCTCATCAAGTCTTTTAGACCTTATAATCTGCTCAGATACTAAACATATATGTAAGTTTGGCCAGTTACAAGCTCCAGGTTTTTCACACCATGATTTAATATTTATTTCTTACAGGGCAAAAGTGCCTAAAAACAAAACCAAATACCTGATGCTTAGAAACTTTTACAATATTGATAAACCCACTATTATTTCAGACGCTTCTATAGTTAATTGGACAACAATAGAAGATTTAGGAACCATCGACGAAAAGGTTACTTTTTTTAACTACCAAATTTTAACTCTTTTTAATCAGGACGCCCCTCTTCGTAAAGTAAAAATGAGTCATCGCTCTGCACCATGGTTCAATAACGAAGTGGAAAAAAGCTATGGCAAAGAGGGACCATGCTTTTCGTCGATTCAAAACTGACCGCACCGAATTGTACTGGACTGTATATAAAACCGCCAGGAACCGGTGTAATCAACTAAGTCGTAAACGCCGCTATATCCACGAAAAAACTTCTGCATCTGCGTCAGAAACTTTATAATTTCTTAAAAGTCTGGGTATTGACAAATCTCAAAATCTTTTAAATTGCTCTTTTCCTAACTTTAATAATCCCAATCAACATTTTTCTTCCGTCACTGTACTTGATCCCAAAATTAAAACTTTCAGTTATCCATTGTTTGCCTAATCCCGACATTCCAATTTTTTACTTCTCACCTGTCAACAAGACCGAAGTAAGGAAATATTTATTATCTATTACATCTAAGGCTACCGGTTGTGGCGGAATCAATCGTATAATGATAATGTTCATTATAGACACTGTCATATATCCTACCACCTACCTCATAAACTTCTTATCCTCTGCTACTTATCTTAATTTATGACGTAAGGCTCTTATTCTCTCACTTCCAAAGGTTTTCAACCCTTCTTTACCAACCCACTATCGTCCTATTTCAATA
The DNA here is from genome assembly GCA_918358695.1 of Melinaea menophilus ssp. n. AW-2005. Taxonomy (NCBI): domain Eukaryota; kingdom Metazoa; phylum Arthropoda; class Insecta; order Lepidoptera; family Nymphalidae; genus Melinaea; species Melinaea menophilus. The sequence goes on from OU911048.1 coordinate 18,525,539, forward strand.
CTCCCATATTTATCTAAAGTTATCGAATCTGTCGTAAAATCCCAAGTTTTCCAATTTCTTAGTAAATACAATCTCTTTGACCCGTTGCAATCAGGTTTCCGCATTAGGCATAGTACCACTACCGCTTTAATGAGTGTTAGTCTAAGACATTAGACATGTGAATGGTCACATCAATCAACACAAGAATGGTCTTGTGCTGATTGATTTCAGTAACGCATTTAATGCTGTAGATTATTTATTTATTTATTTATTAAAACCTCATTGCACAAACGAAATGGTACAATTGGCGGCCTTAATGCTATCTAGGCATTATCTACCAGTCAACCAAAAATATTAACAGAAAAAATAAAAACAATGAGGGTAACAAGTAAACAAAAGAAATGAATGAAAGAAAATCACTTATAAATGAAATAAACTATACTATACTAAAATAATAATATACTATACTATACTGGAATAAAGAATAATAAATACGACATAATTATCTTATTGCTATAAAATAAACTAAATACATAAGTGTAAATAAATACAGATACTCAAATTTAATAGTCAGGTAGTAGATGAACAATAAATATTCACTGCGTTCTCTCATGAAGATATTCGCAAATGCGCTTCTTAAATATTTGTCGGTTAGGGGCACGACGAAGTGTATCAGGAAGGCTATTCCAAAGTTTATTGGCGTGTACTGTGAAGGAATTAGACATAAAACCAGTATGGTGCGAAGGGATACATAAATTTAAGTTCGATGATGAACGGAGATGAAAGTTATGAGTTGTCCTCAGTAGTTGAAATTTGGACTTCAAGAACAGAGGAGAGGATGAATCATTTAAAATAGAAAATAACTGACAGAGAGTTCTTGAAATTCTTCTTTTACGGATGGGAAGCCAGTCCAGCTTAGAACGGTATTCAGATATGTGATCATATTTACGTAAGTTAAAAATAAAGCGAATGCAATTATTGACGAGACGGTCCAATTTATTTAGATATGCTTCAGAGGTATTAGAGTAACATACATCAGCGTAGTCAATAAGGGACTGCACCAACAGGGTTTTGGTTCGAATGGGTAAAATGTTTTTGTGCCGATAAAGTGAATGTAACGAGTATGTAACTTTTCGACATAGCTCAGTTATATGGACACTCCAACTGAGCGTACTATCGATATGAAGACCGAGATTTTTTACGGACTGCGTGAGTGGTATTCTAACAGAATTATAAGACACTGGTGTAATGCAATGTAGTCTATCTTGTTAAGACCATGTATACTATATGCCGATAATCATCGCTTGACACTTTTGTGGGTTAACATTAATTCCAAAGTTCTTACACCAATCATGGATCCGAAGCAAGTCCATGTTAACACAATCAATAGCGGAGTTAATAGAGTCAGGTGTGGCATGAGCATAAATTTGTAGATCATCGGCATACAAATGGTAAGAGGAAGAGAGGTTAAAAGTAATAAAATTTATGAACACAGAAAAAAGAAGCGGGGAGAGAATACCACGTTGCAGGACACCACATATCAAGATGCACCATTCTGACAAAATTTTGTCAATGCAAACGGCCTGCTGGCAATCCCGAAGGTAAGAGGAGAATCAGTTTAGTTCCTTGGAAGAAATATTAAGATGCCTTAAAAGAGCCAGCAGTATGTCATGATTAACTGCATTAAAAGCGTTAGAAAAATCAATTAAAACTAAAACAGTTAATTGAGAATGCTCCATCACTTCTCGGACATCTTTAGTCACTTTGAGAAGAGCTGTGGAAGTGCTGTGACCAGGACGAAAGCCAGACTGAAAACTACTTAAAAGATTGTTCTTTAAAATGTAGTCAGAAAATTGTTATATTATGACCTCTTACTTTAGTTGATTATGACCTCTTACTTTAGTTGATGTCCCAGTGTAATGCTTCGGCCTCTGTTAACAAGTGGTTTTCCTCTTATTTTCGAGGACGCAAGCAGGTAATTCGCACTGATGAGGGCCTTTCTGATTGGTGCAAGGTAGTTGCTGGCGTTTCTCAAAACGGTATTTTGTCTCCTTTACAGTTTTCTATTTTTATCAACTCCATCACTTCTAATTTTAACTGTAAATATCATCTCTACGCTGACGAGTTACAGATGTATATATATATTGGAGTAAATTCGATCGCATCTGCAATATCCTCACTTAACTCCTCTCTGGACAGCCTATCACTTTGGTCTAAAAATTATGGTATCAATCCTAGTAAATGTCATGCAATCACGATAGGTAGCACACGCTTACTGGCACAGATTGACCTTAATTCCTTACCAAATGTTATTTATAATAATAGTATAATACCGTTCACTTCTAGAGTCAACAATTTAGGAATATTTTTAGATAATTCTCTTAGTTGGAATGTCCATGTCAGAGAGCTGTCACGAAAGTTTTATAAAACACTTCACCCCTTATTACGGCTCCCGTTCTCCCCTTTAAAACGAAATTACAGGTAGTGAACTTATTGTTACTGCCTATTCTCGATTATGCAGATGTAGCACACATTTGGACACCAAAGAAGATCTACTTAATAAGCTTGAACATTTACTTAATACTTGTACTCGTTTCATTTTCGGCCTGCGTAAGTTCAATCATGTTTTAAACTTTAGATCCAAATTAAATTGGTTACCAATTCGCTCTCGTAGGAATGTCAGAATCCTGTGACTACTATATTTTTTTTTGTTTAATCTTTCCACTCCTTCATATCTTAAATGCAAATTCTCTTTCTTATCTGATTCACATTACAGATCACTCCGCAGATCTTTTAGCAATTAATTGCTCAATACTCCTCCTCGTCGAACTGGTTTTGTGTCCAACTCGTTTGCTGTAACTGCAGTTCGACTCTGGAATGAATTACCTGATTCTCTTAAAAAAGCCCGTTCTCGAGAGACCTTCAAAAGTCAGATGAAAGATTTTTATTTAGCCAAAAAATAACACATCTAATCATATAAAAATAAATATGAATATATAACTTATATCATGTATTGCATTATGTTTCCATATTAATATTATTACCACTTATTATTTATATTTTATTTTTGTTTCTTTTACACGCCTACGGACGTCTTTTCTTTCACATCCTTAGGTTGGCTAGTAGAGAATGCCTATTAGCATTAAGCCCGCCTTTTGTACACTATTTTATATTGTGCATTAAAGAATTCAATAAATAAATAAATCTTATGAATAGCCTTCTTCACTTCAAATTTCGGTAGTGGGACAGTTGATTCATTGTTATATATGCAGTAGTCGATTATTAAAATTTATATTCACAATATTACCATCTGAATACCAAAGTTTAAGTATGAAGTCCGCGGATGTCATTTTGTGTGTGTTTATTAATTAGATTAATAATAGAAAAATAAAATTCAATATGTAGAATAACACTTTATAACTTTATCAACTTTCTTTTTTTTGTTTTAAAATAGAATTGTATCAGTCTCTAGCGTGTGTCATTTTTATTGGCGATTTTAATCCGCTGTCTGTTTGATTTTGAAACATTTCATGATGAATGTATCGGGTTTTACAGCTCTTCGTTTATTTTAAGAGATTGACGACTCGATAGCAATGATTTTTTATTGGTGCTATTTCGTGATATTTTATATGTCATAAATAAATTTAGAACATCACTTATACAGTTAATTTAACTAAAGTCACCAATGAAGTCACATAATGTTTCGGGATGTGAAAAAAAGATTGACAGACTATCACATTTTTGTTATAATACGATTTATTACTAAACTAACTAACGTCTGTTACCCAGAATGCTCAGGCATAGGTCGTGGGTACAATTCACATACGGGATATAGACACAATAGAATACTATGTCTACACGTGATAAAAAGATAACTCTTTATAAAAGAAGCTGCTTTTAAATGTTAAAAGAAAAGTAAATATTTCTTAAAGTAAATGAAATCAAATCGTAAGCAATTCTAATTACAAACGCGAATTTTAACTTGCGCCGACATTCTTAAAATCTTAGCAGAGTATTACATATATTCGTCAGTTAGTGAAATAAAGTATACATTTTGCATTGCATTTCATCAGACTTATTAACTTGTAATGTACGAAAATAACTGTGGTAATTAATATAAACTTCTAACATTTCTCACGTTATAAAACTTGACTTTGACAGAATTCTAAAAAACAATCGAACGGAATACTAAAAATATTTATTTTTACTTGAAAAAAAAATGTAAATTAATCTCATAATTATTACTATTTCTTTTTTAATTGACGTATGATACTCCATGTAATATGGTTTATTCTTTCGATATTACTAATTAAGTAAGGATAAAAGCTAATTAATAATACTAAATTCTATTCAATTTCTATAGATCGGTAAAAAAAGAAACCGAGTTATGGTTTTTCAGAATTCAAGGTTATTATTTTTTTTTAATAGAAAGCATAAAGGCTACATCCTTGTAATAATACCCATTAATACTTTTCTTAATGTATGAATTTAATTTTAACTTTAAGAATTATTAAGTTCGAGTTTACAATAACTTATAGACGACATTTCTCTTTTTTTTTCGTTATAATAATACTTACCGCTAACGCTCGTTCGTGGAGAACTTTATCAATTAGCGATAAATTAAATAAAAGTTTTGTTTTACTTGAGCGAAAAGTTTCCATGGTTGTGCTGAAATCAAAATAGTATCGCTTTAAATAAGTTGGATACCGGCGAAGTTACAGTCAACATTCGACACAAAATCTATTCTATAATATGAGAAACAAATTGCTTGCTTTTGATTGCTTTTATTACTATTATTATTATTTCAAGAAAATAGAGCAATAAAATCATCTTTACATAATAACAAACCGAAAAAAATTTAAGACGTCATTATAAAAAATATTAAACTTCCCTAAAATTTTACATCCCAATAGTTCTATTTAAAGTTATAGTTTATTTAATGACGACGAGTAACGGTTAATTTTTCCTCATATGTATTATCTTTTATTTCAATGAAAAAATAAACTATTGAAATTTGGTATAGGTGCAATTACTCAGAATAATTGTTTCACGTATTGTTATTTACAAATTAACATACATTTTTATTTTATTTACTCTCTGTATTGATTTTTTTATATCAAATATTCTAAAATTCTTATAAAATCTCAATCGGTGCAAAGTCATCGTCGTAAGTGGTTACTTTGCCGTTTGTAAGCAGCTCTTGTTGCTTACTGTGTGAGTACAGAATATTGAATACAAACCCATCTTCACACCTGGAAACATTTTTATTTCAAATATTTAATATTTTATTTTTTAAATTATAGCTTAAACTCATTTAGTTGGTTATGATAAAATTTGCCCTCTTCCTTCTATTATATTTATAAGTGGAGTATTAGTTCATTTTTATTGAATATACAATTTAGGTAGAAATTGGTAATTTATGAGTAACCTTACTTACTCATAAATTACCAATTTCTACCTAAATTGTATATTCAATAAAAACTTACTTTAATTAAAAACAAAAAAATAATTATTTAAAATTATTAGTTAAGAAAAGACAAAAATGTATCAAATTATTTCAATAACAATATAAGTTACCAATTGAGCGATGTATCAGAAAATGTTTCCATACGTTGCTATTCCATATTTTGAAAGCAGTCAAAGTCATGGTAAAATTATTACATACATACCATTCCTTTACTAACTTATTACCTAACAATATCATGTTAACTTTTTATTCTACACATAATTTAATATCGACTTGTACCATTTTGTTATTGATATTATTAATATTTAAATACTAGCAGACCCGGTCACGCGTTGCTGTGACTATTGTTTTTGATATATTACATTGTAATAAACTATTTAAGGGGTAACGTTCAGAGTACTCCTGTCATGAAAATCATAATGTTTTCTTACAGTCAATATTAAGCAAAAATAGAAACGAAATTATTTTTTAAATTTAATCCAAATTTATAACACTATTTGTAAATTACAAAGTTTTTAGTAAATAACTTGGAACACTTAACTTACGAATGAGGTAGGTAGGGTAGATACATCACTCGTAATTATTCAATCCAGTCAACAGATACCGCCATCTTTTAGAATTGTTAGGAGCTAACTGCAAAATAATAACCAAATAAAATAATATTGCGACTATGAATTGAGTTGAAAATTATTATATATCTTTTAAGTTAGGTCAAACTGTACGTGGTGTGTAAATTTATTAAAATCGGTTAAGTAGTTTAGGAGTCCATCGCGGACAAACAACGTGACACGTGATTTATACATATTAAGATTTCTGGTGGACCTTTTTTATCATTTAATATGATAAATAAATCGTAAAATTATCCTTTTTTTAACATGTTACATTATCATTTTAATAAGATGAAATAAAGAATAATGAAATAAAACGTATATAAGTATTTTCAGTAATCGTATTAATAACAAAAATCTGTTTTATTTTTATTGTAGTGCTTTATGATACACAATGTTTTTTGTTTGATTACCTGGAATACAAACAAATCTGATGGTTTTCCAACATGGGAACAGGCAACATACAATTGACACCTGGGACTTATTTATGGTCATAGCAAAAGCAAGCCGCACTGGAAACTGTCAGTCGGAATCATTGCGATGCGTGGTATCAACACGTCTTCTCCTTTATACTTTCCTTTCAGTATAGTTGCTTCTATCACGTTGTTCAATAATTTTTTTATCGCTCTCCGTGTGCCGTTGCAAAGACGTGATTGGTTGATATTTCTCAACATGATAACTAACGATAATTAAAGGTTTAATTGAAGATTGTGAGGTGGCAATCCTGGTAAATCCAGCGAATTTAAAAATTCAGGCGGATAGTTGACGACATCATCTTGGTTAGTAGCCGAATCAACTGATATATCCTTAATTCGTCTGTAATTTGTTCTTGAATTTTGAAATTTAATTCATTTACATCTATGTTTTTTGCAGCCAATATAGCCCTTTCGCTCAACCAATCATGGTTTCTGTAATTTTGAGCAACATCTGGAAACGCCTTTTGAATAAGTTCATCTTTTGATCTAGTTAACTGACAAAAAACTTTGAGGAAAGTTAAGCAAGCAGTCAAGGTGTCTATAGGAAATTTGCCATTACCAATGTCAATGAGTTGTTTAGAGAATATGTTTCCAGAATGGTCATTTTGCAACTTGACACGCATATTCTTGCTTAAATGTAATACCTTCACATGCTTCCACAAATTGGAGGACTTTAAATATGCATTAAGTTCATCAGCTGGCGTTGATCGTAGAATCACTGGCAATATTTGACGAAAATCTCCTGCTAATAAAATCATTGCACCACCAAATGGGTTATGATTGCTCCGTAGATCTTGTAAGGTTCTATCTAAAGCCTCAAAAGATTTTTTATGTGCCATCGTGCATTCATCCCAAACAATCAATTCACATTGCTGCAAAACCTTTGCCATTGCAGAGTTCTTCGAAATGTTGCAGGTTGTGGTTTCGTTGCTTTGCATGTGTAATGGCAATTTTAGAGCTGAATGAGCTGTTCTACCACTTTCAAGCAAAGTTGATGCGATTCCCCACGAAGCGAGTGCAAGTGCAATTTTATTTTGTGAGCGAATTGTTACTATTATCAATGAAATCAAAAAAGTTTTTCCTGTACCACGAGGTGCATCTAAGAAGTAAATCCCTCCTCTTTTATCATTTATTACTTTCATAAGTGTATCAAATACATACTTCTGTTGTTCTTTTAATAGTGGAAGGTTTGTTTGAATTAATTCTTTCAAAGTGTTGAGATCATACAGTTTTTCTCGGTGCAACTCTTGGTTAAAAGCATCATGCATTGGACGATTGGGCGCGGCCAGGCCTAATTGAAATAATAGTTTGTTTGACATCATCAAGCACATGTCCCCAATTGAAATCAATACTTCATTGTAAATTTCTTCGCTTATTTGTATATTTGGATTTCCCCTTCTAATCCGTATTTGGTACAAAATATCATCACACATATTATCTTTGTATTTGATCCACAAATCCTTTGGATTTGATGGGAAGCATGTAGATATGATTATAGAAAACAATGTTCGTATTTGATGAGCTTGTGATGATATTACAGCATCATTGAGAGTTTGATCCCAATGAGCATTTTTCTAGCAATCGCAAACGTTGGCAAGCTTTTTTGTATGATCCACACAAATCACCATCAACATTTCGTACATGTTGGAATGATGTTGGGCCACGTACATTGTCTAATAGCAGTCGTGAATAAAAACTTTCATCATTGCTTTGATGTACTGAATAAATTCGACCAATCGCATCGGTAGAATATACATCTGGGTATCCTGAAACTGGTTTTCCTTGATTCCGTGGTATTTTGGCATTTCAGAATATAACAATGTTTGAGCAAATTCATCGTTTTGGCATGTCAAAAAAAAACTGGTTAATGTAATAGATGGTGGCTGTACAGCTCTTTGTACTGCGTTCTGTGCTGTAAAATATACTCTTTGTCCATTTTCTAAATGCACAGCTAAATGAACAACAGTAGGGTGTCTCTCATGAATAGGAAAAGAAAATATTCGCCAAACTGCTTCATTACTACTAACATTAGCGACCCATTTGGTATTGGGTAACTTCATCATTGGAATTCTCTGTTCTGTTCTGAAGATTCAACGTTGATGTGCGGTTTGAAGGTCTTTGATAAAATGGGTGAATATGGAACAATCCAGCGATTATCTATTTCAATATCTTGTTGATTTAATTTGACAATTGTTGATCTTCCATTTTCTGCTGTCGATCGGCGACGATACAAAGGATAACCGTCAATACCAGTGATTGTTTCAGATATTAATGTCCGTGGATATCGTTTTGAACATTTACCATCCACCATACATGGTAAATTTTGATTAAGAGTTCCACAGGGACCATGTACCATGTTTTTGATAACTACCTCATGCAATCCAGGATCTACTTCTACATTAGGAATTTTAGCTGATATTACTGCATCAAATTCATTTGACTTTATCTTGTCAACTAACCAAATCAAAATATGTGCATGTGGCAATACGTTTCTGCCACTCCACAGAATGCATCCAGCGGCGTATCTCTCCAAACACATAATGTTTCACAATGAAATCCATTAAAGATTTCAACTTTTGTATAAAGACTCTGGCTGTGTCTATTTCTATCCAGTGTGGATTGCATGTAAATGTGATGAACAAATCTGCTGTACCATAATGACGAACATATGACATGGCATTTTGAGCATATTCATGCATATGTCGAGGGCTTACGATGTATGTTGCTGGAAGAATAGTTATTCGACTAAGATTATGTGCGTTACCATCAGTATTAATCGCATCTCGAAGGTGAATATACTCTTCAGATCTGAGTTTTGTCTGATTCAACCTGATGAATGTTAATCTCTCCGTTTCAATTTTAACATACATGTCTACAACATACTTGTGATATAATCGCCGACGTTTGAGTCTGTGACTGTCTTCATTTTCACGAATCATTAGGCGGTAGGAATAATACTTCATTGAACTGACTTTTTTGTTGGTTTTAGAACCTGAAAATAGATTTTTGTTTTCATAATATTGAAAATTAAAAAAAAATAATGTAGTGACTGATAATATTATATCTCCTTGCTAAACTAATATTTTTTATTACCTGTAATGGGATTTATCATCTTGTTTGAGAAATCATAGCCATCTTCACCTTGCCAAAATATAATGGGATATTGCAATGCGTCATATGAGCGGTGTGTTTCCTTTATACGTTGTAATTGATCATTCCGACGATGTAAAACAATATCACGGGATTCCAAGTTTTCTCCAACTACAACGATGGCAACTTCATCAATAGTTGGTGCATTAAAACGTCTTGCATGTTGGCCAACAGGTGTTTTATCAGCTCTGATTACAATTTTGTGATTATCAGATGGCATCAGATCCAGTTTTAAACAACATAATCAATTGATTGTACTCATGAAATAAAGTTTGTTATTGTTCTACAATAGACCTCTTTACTGAATTGTTATTTGAATAACGCATATCAATATCTTGTGGTGAATTGCCAATGAAATAAATTTGCAGGAATTTGTAATTGCTATCTGACACTGGTAACAGTGAAACTGCGCTATGATATAGTTGGCCTTGTATCTGTAAATTAAAAAAAAATGATTTTTGTCAAATATAAATAATATTTGTTCGTAAAAAGTATATCTGTCTCCTAATTTGAATCCCCAATTTATAATTGATATGCTTAGGTATGTCAACATGTAATAATTAGTTGTAACTAATATCCATCATCAAATTGTGTTTCAAAATAATAAAAGTATTGCTAATACTGAATCATCAAATAATATTATGACTAAGTAATATATTTCTTGGGGATTAAGGAACTGAAGGTTAATGACACATCTTTACTTAATTAACAGGAAATTTTGTTCACTAAAATAATAATGACTAACTGCTATAATACCTACCTTAAAATTTGGCATGAAATTTTCCCGAACTACGTTTGTTGCCCCAAATGACGTCATTTGAAAGCAATTGTTATAATGTAGGATATTTAACAAAAAGTGTATGGAATCTGGTTCTATTCCTGAAACCAATGAGTACAATGGCTCTGGTGGTAGATGTAATGGTATCAATTTCACTTCCCATTTGAAAGCAGCTCGATTCAAACTTTCGGGATTATTGGTTGAATCTCTCGCTCTCGCTTCCCGCGTTCGTGATATACGAATTCTTTCACGTTTTTTTCGGTCGTCACGTTCTTGTGCAGTATCATAAGATCGGTAATTAGTTTGGTTTGTAGCATTTCGGGTTCTTCTACCTAAATTACTTCGTCTTATAGGAGGCATATCGAATATACTCACCTAAATTATGTCACATGCAATAATTATTAATCACAGGTATTAAAACACTTTGCACAAAACACGATATAAAACAATCAAAATTAATTATTAAATATTATAAACGCTGGTTAAAAAATCTAGCTACGCTCAAAAGCATATTATTCAAAATTACGATAAAATTTTATTTTGCAAGCGAATGTAAATTTATTTCTATTCAGTAGTTCGTGTGAGGAGAAACCTTTTATCATTTATTTCAAATGGTCCTTCGAGTCTCTTTCAATGAATTCTCCAGTATTGATTTATAGACACTTACAAATGAGTTCGTCCATTCGAGAACATATTTTTACATTGTTATGCGAAAACGGTATCAACTCTTCGATTCATAATAGTTTTGTTTTACACGTCGACCCTTTACGTTATCAATAAGAGAGGTTGTTTATTTGATATACTTTATATTTTAAAAATAACTTTAATTTTATTTGATATAATACTAAGTGTCATCCCAGACTCCGGTTGCATTGATAGCCATGTTTTTATCATATTTTGTTCAATTTTAATTACTAAAATATACACAAGAATAACGTTTCATGGAAACCATCTAAATTGAAATAATGAAATAATGTAAGTAACATGTTGAAGGTTTTATCTTCAAGTCTTTTATTTATAATTATATTGCTGTTATTGTTGCTGTGTGGATTCTTTCTAAATATATATAATTATATATATATATTTAGAAAGAATCCACACAGCAACAGCAACAACGGTCAACGTTAACAACAGTAAAAGTTAACAACGGATGACAGTCAACAACGGTAACAGTTCAACAAATCAACGGAAAAACAAAACAGAAAAACAAATAAGTATTACGAATCGTACACGCGTCAAACAGTGATAACAGTCAAAGCTCGGCTAAATACTTACACATTTCACTGTTTAGATAGTCGGTAACCTTGGGCGTACCACGCCGCCTCTACATTCTTTGAGAGACAGAGAAAAAAGAACTTATAACAATAGTTTTATACCTGCTCGTCGTATTTGGTCCCTTACTTTACGTAGCTGATACATACTTTGAATCTTAATTTTACTCAACAAGCCGAGAAGTATATAGTAAGTATAGTATTATAGCATTTTTATGTCGTTGTAATAAGTAATAAATGGAGAACTTTTTTAATGCATACTTCCTCCAGAATCAGAATCAGTGGTTTTTTTTTTTAAATCATTGTGAAAGTTGAACTTAGATGTCAAGCTTAAACTTATTTTTTCACTTTATGAGCTCTACATCAGTTGGGTAGTTTAGATTGTATCTAATTTTGCTTTTCATGGCTTAAGCATGCATTCGAGACTAAAATTACATAAAAACATCCGGTCTAAAATGAACTTTAGAAAGGTTATTTAAGTGATTAGGTACAATTTCGGGGAAAAACTAAAAATTTACAAAAAAAATCTTTAAAAAAAATAGGAGGTCAGGGATTTTTTTTGGCCAACTTGTATTCTCTAAATAGGTACCTGAACACGCTCACTTCGTTTGTCGGACCCTCTACAAAACACCCTGTATATATAGTTGTCAGTAATTTACTTTTATAAAATATTAACAACAGAAACAGAACTAAAATAACAAAGCAGGAGTTTACTTAATGATAAAATATTTATTCAAACTTTATACGTATGTAAGTTAGCTTTAGTTAAATATTAACAAACATTAATAAAATTTAGCTTTTTAAAAAAGGCTTTTAGAATATGATGTTACTATTGATATTATATAGCTGTTTCAGCAATGTAATATCAAAATACCAGCGGCTAACAATAATGATATATTACGATATCTCTGCGTTTATTCACTTCTTGTTAAATCTTTTAATTAAGAAACATATCAAAGACAGTTAAGACAGTAAATAAAATACAACAATTATTGGAAAATATCATCATAAAATACTTTTAGCGTGAATGAAAATAATATAAGTGTAAGTAGATAATAAATGATATTTTCTCAATTTACATAAAATAAATAAAAAATGATGAGTTTTCCGCTTTTTTACCATTACTTCGTTTTTTTAGAACCGTAAGCATACAATAGTTGCGTAATGGTGTTATGTATGTGATTCATTCCGATTCACTCACACGCTTCTTTGTAATGGCCTCCGATTTTTCATACGCCGAGTCCATATCCTTTTCCACATTTTCTTGGATAAAGACGTCAAGATTTTATGGACATTGTATAAGCCTCTAGATAAAATATATAATAAATCAAGATGAAATATTATACTGATAGTACATACATTTAATACAAGATGTGTAATGTAGTTGTATGTCGTAAAAATTAATGTTTTATAGACCCATTCGCAACATATTATATTATATAAATTATAATTATATAAATTATATGCTAAATAACTTGTCTTTGTAACTATTTGAAGAAACAAGTTGTACTTAAATATAAAACATCATTAAAGAGTGTTTGTCCTTAGCTTCATATTCAATGTCGATTTTTTTTGTAAGTTTATTGAATTTCACTTTACTAGTGTCTTGTTTTTATCATCATTGCTTTAACTTAGATATGATTTACATTTTATAATTTTTTCTTGTTGAATTCTTTGGTGGTAAATTTTCTTTTATTAGTAATGAATAGCTGATCTATCAAAATTATGTTATAACTTAATAGAAAAATGTCGAAAACATTTCAGTCAAAATATTATTAGATTAAAGAAATGAAAAGAAATGGGGACACAAATAGAAAACAAGTCAAAGAGGAAATGTAGAAAACTGAAGAAAAAACTTAACATTTGTGGTAAAAAAAACCTTAAAAGAAATTGTAGATTATATTTAAGTCCATAAATTTTTACTATTTTTACTTTTACTATTAAATATTGAATTCTCATAATCAATTATGTAAGTAACTAGTTTCTCGAAAGTACTAAAAGTTTTACATTAATGGCAAACTAAGGATTTTAAGAATTGGTTGTTCGTCATTAAATTTAGCTTAAATATGTTTAAATTTTATTTACATATATCATAATTTTTTATCATAATTTTTTATCCATGTATTGATTTTTATTTCACAGATAATATCTATTGCAAACATAATAAAGTTTAGTTGGTTAGTTAGTTTTAGTTTTGTCTAACAATAAATGAATACAAATATTATACATTTCATTAACTGCTAATTACTAGCCTAATAGCACTTTACAATAATCAAAACAAATCAACACATTTTACTAGCCTAATGGCACTTTACAATAATCAAAACCAATCAACACATTTTTCAGAGTTATTCAAACTTGATGTCTCAGATTTTCTTGATTTTTGGTATGCAGCAATATACCATAGACTTGAGAAAAAATGCCAAATTTCAGTTGCGTATCACAATTATTTTCGAAGTTATGAATTTTTAAAAAATATATTTTTTATCAAAAAATGGCATGTTTTGGCACCTTTAGTTGCCTGTAGGCTGGCAACCTGTGATGATACAAACCTGAGAGTGGTTTTATTTTAAAGCTATTGAAATGGGCTTTAATATGATATGTCACAAAATAGGGGTTACAATTTAAAAATAAAATTTAAATTTAAAGTTAAATTTTAAAATTTAAATTTCTCAAAAAGTGGCAATTTTAAAAATTTCAAAAAATTACCAAATATAGTTTGAAATGTCTAAAAACATATAGCAAAATTTTATCATGAGATCTCAATGGGTTTATGAGATACAGGGCTCCAGATATACATCTGTTTTGTAAATACTGTACCAAACCTAGTAAAATTTTATTTTTAATTTTATAATTTTGCTATGCAATGTGTATGACCGAAAAATGTATGAATATCTTACAACAATTAAATTCTTGATTTTTGATATGTGATAAGACAAACATAATTGAAATACTAATTTGTTAAACACCTTAAATTTACTCAGGTAATATTAGCTTTTTAATGATGTTTATTTTATGCTTTTCTTTCTTAAAATAAATGTAAAAATAATAGCCAGAGCTTGTTTCATTCAGTGAAAAATATTCATAATTTTCTGAAACTGTACCAGTTCTGGTAATTTTTTTTTTCACAAAATATATATACATATATACGAGGGGAGGTCCAAAAGTTCGTGGAATGGAGCGGATGGAGCAGGGATAGGGGCGCTCGCTTGGTGTCATACGAATCGGAGACTCATTATTAGTATAAATACCGAGTTTCAACCTTAAAAGTAGTCTAATAATAAGCACCTCTCCCCGATTTAAGGTTCAGAGGAAAACAGTAACGCGTTGATAATTTATGTAAAACTATAAAGTGACAATAAAGTTCAAAATTAAGTGGACATATAAATAACACAGGCACACAAAAAAAAAAAAAACGTCATGAACCAGAGGGGAGACCCCATTATTCTTAGGTTTTTGGGATCGCTGAAACCGAATATGACAATAAAAACTAATTTTAAATGCCAGTTTTCCCGCTAGCACCCCCTTACTACCTCTTAAGGGGTGAAAATTGAAATTTATGTATAAAATCAAGATAGATGTGTATTTCTACGTTTTTTGGGATGCTGAAACCGAAAATGATAATTAGAAATAAATTTATGACCACTATCACCCCCTACCACCCCTTAGGGGGGGTGAAAATTTAAATTTTTCTATAAAGTCAAGATAGATGTGTATTTCTACGTTTTTTGGGATGCTGAAACCGAAAATGATAACTAAAAATAAATTCATGACCACTATCTCCCCCTACCATCCCTTACAGGGGGTGAAAATTTCAATTTTTCTATAAAATCAAGACAGATGTATATTTCTACGTTTTTTGGGCTGCTGGAACCAAAAATGATAACTAAAAATAAATTCATGACCACTATTACCCACTTACCACCCCTTACAGGGGGTGAAAATTTAAATTTTTCTATAAAATCACGATAGATGTGTATTTCTACGTTTTTTAGGATGCTGGAACCGAAAATGACAACCAAAAGTGAATTTGATACCTCTTTTACCCAATACCACCCCCTAACCATCCCTAATGGGGGGTTTCAATTTTGTATAAAATCAAGATGTATAAAGAAATTTTAACGATTTACAGTAAGTGACATGTTTATCAAACTAGTTTGAGGTTACTCTCTCTCTCGCTCTTATATTAGAAATTCAAATGCTTTATCGATCAGAAGTATCTGATATATATTCATGATTTAATTCTACTCTAATCCTGATGAAACCTTGCATCTTGCTCCTCACTGTAGTCTCCTAAATTGTCAGGAAAATAGTCCCTTCTATTTTGGAGGCATAGAATTAGGTTCAGCATCTTTTAGTCTCCTAAATTTTCAGGAAAATAGTAACAATTCTATTTCGGAGGCATAGAATTAGGTTCAGCATCTTTTAAGCGTTTTACAACACTGCCGGATGGATAACAGTATAAGTAGTATTAAATAGAAAGTGAAAAAAAAAAACAAAAAGCGAAAAAACTTGTGAAGAATAGGACAAAAATCATGATTCAGTCTTAAGGGTTGGTGAGGGGTTTTAATGGGTGATAGAGGTCTTAAATTTTATTTTTAGTAATCATTTTCGGTTCCAGCATCCTAAAAAACGTAGAAATACACATCTATCTTGATTTTATAGAAAAATTTAAATTTTCACCCCCTGTAAGGGGTGGTAAGTGGGTAATAGTGGTCATGAATTTATTTTTAGTTATCATTTTCGGTTCCAGCAGCCCAAAAAACGTAGAAATATACATCTGTCTTGATTTTATAGAAAAATTGAAATTTTCACCCCCTGTAAGGGATGGTAGGGGGAGATAGTGGTCATGAATTTATTTTTAGTTATCATTTTCGGTTTCAGCATCCCAAAAAACGTAGAAATACACATCTATCTTGACTTTATAGAAAAATTTAAATTTTCACCCCCCCTAAGGGGTGGTAGGGGGTGATAGTGGTCATAAATTTATTTCTAATTATCATTTTCGGTTTCAGCATCCCAAAAAACGTAGAAATACACATCTATCTTGATTTTATACATAAATTTCAATTTTCACCCCTTAAGAGGTAGTAAGGGGGTGCTAGCGGGAAAACTGGCATTTAAAATTAGTTTTTATTGTCATATTCGGTTTCAGCGATCCCAAAAACCTAAGAATAATGGGGTCTCCCCTCTGGTTCATGACGTTTTTTTTTTTTTGTGTGCCTGTGTAATTAATAGTGAGGAAATTTCCAAAGTGGATTTTTTTTTTTTTTTTTTTTTTTTTTTATTTATTTTTTTGTTTTTCTCTGCTGTTAGCCCTACTGGCCATGACAGCGTCACCGGTGGCCAAAGTGGAATATAAACTATAGTGTCGACGAGTCATCGGTGATCCTTCTCTTTGTTTTGCAGACATACAGACACAAAGGAACATCTGACGGTGTACATTTGTAGCCTCCAAATGGATATTGTTCTGACTTATAATATTGTGATGCTCAAAACAGGTATAACAATATATGTATAATATTAATATTAGGTGGATATATATATATATCTTTTTGTAAAGTATTACTAATATAAAATCTGTTACACAATTGCGCATAACATGGACACCGTCTTAGAATTTTATGTGGAAAATCCTTGTCCTTATCGCTTTAAAGTTAAAAACTTAACATTCTGAATATAAGATTTTGCAAACTACCCTAAAATTGAGAAAGTTTAGATGAAATTAACCTATACTCAATTTATTTTGTTAATAAACTTTAAAGAGTAATACTAAACAGTTCCTCATGACCTATTTATTACGTTCTAAAGCTTTTTGTCTTGTTTTCTTTATGTAAGACGAAGAAGTCGCAGAGTAGTTCAAATAATATTGCCTATGTTTCATGTTTAAATCTTTACATAATCTGTTACTTGATGTTTTAGTTTAATGTTATTAATATAAAATAATAAAAAGTAACGCCGTTGCATGTGGTGTAATGGCTTCAATATTTAAATAAAATAATATTTAATAATATTAAAATGTTATTTCAAAATATTTTAATTTTGATTTAAATAACCCTCGTTTTCTTTATGTTGTTTATAGTAAAGTTATTATATCAAAAGTTTCTAAAACACTATATTTTCGCAATATATTTGTGTTTTAATTGTTTGTTCAAGTTGTTAGCAAAGCTACATATTGTTCGAGGACAAAAATAAAGTTCAATTTCTCTTATTCTTATCATTCTCTAAAATAAACTAAGCTCTAATTGGGTTGGTAGACTATTTCGTAACCAAAGACTATTAAATAAACAAATTTTACAAACACACTGTATATTACTTACAAAATGTATAGAAATAATAAATTAACACTGTTATTGATTACTCAATTATTTTCATTTGAACAAATAACACTAATAACAAATATTCCAATAAAATATATGTAAATGTCATAAATATTTATTTTATGTATACGAAGTAAATCTTTAATACTTTAGATCCACATAGTAACGTTTAAATCTTGTTCGTTATATTTCCTGGATAATAAATACACAATTTAAACTAACCCAAGTAATGTGAAGCTTATAACGTCCATCCTTTCTCTGTCACAGGTATTCACAGAAATCAAGACAAAATGATGTCACAGATTATGAATTATAAAGATGATAATGCCTATGAAACTATGATTTCTAAAAACATATAATAATATACAGATCATATAATTGATCGGACAGATACATTTTTATTGCCTAAAATAATTTATTTCTCACACTTCCGATAAACGACTGAAAATAGGTGAAATCTAATAATATTTTAATTTTAAATTCAAGGGTAATAATGTCATAACAACTCTAATATTATGGTCTTTCTAAATTTAGATAATTTAACTGGAATTGTATTGCATATTATAAGATTAAAACCAGTCAATATGCAAATACCCAGAATATTTCCCGAACGAACTTTGACGAAATTATAAATGTTAATAAAAAAACAATTGATTTTTAGGTAAAATAATAATTATTTATTGAAGAAAAGAAAATGTTAAATACGTGTTTATTTATAATTACTATAAAGTAAAAAAAGTGAGATTAATTATAATACAAAATAGAAATATAATTAAATATGAAAATAAACTAAACCAGAAAATTAAAAGCAGCGCCATCTCTCGACAGTAATGAAAAATTTTCCTGTCCACAGACATCCATCCGAGAAAAGTGAAAACAATATAGAACGAACAAAGTTCGTCCGTTAAAATAATCATGCAAGATAATTAGTAAAAAAGATAGAATAATGTGTAAGAATTTATTAACGCTTGTTTTGTAAGCGCCAGCTTGAACAATATAATACATTATCTAAAACTTCAAATTCAAATTAGTAATATCAGCTTAATGTTACCTAAACTAATCTTAGTTTAATTAGTTAGAATTTATCAATTATTGAATATCTATATTCTCTTAGTAGAAACTTGTTCAAAGTTAAACTATTAGCTAAGTTTAAGACAACAGATCTTAATAAACCAGTTTATAGATCCTAAACTTAACTGAATAATATTAATATATACTGGATGATCAATAAAATTTGATTTAAAGGTGCAAAGTGGTAGAGTGTGACCATAGTAATTTATAGGATATGTTACGTAGTGCTATCTTCTCACAGAAAATTGACAAAACACATAACTCAAGACTATATTGCACACAGTTGAAGTCCTATGATACTCCTCCTAGATTAATTTAATCTTCCTCTATTAATTTTGTTTGTCTTTCCTTGTAAATCCACTATAACACGAAACTTACTTCTTACCGTCTTCTACGTACTTCTTACCGTCCGTCCGTCGACTTTTCAATTATCAAATAAGTGGTTATTGACGACTAACTTTTTATTTTGATAGTTAATTTACAGAAAACACGATCAAAATTATACTATAAAATCGTAGCTAAAAATATTACAAGCTCACTGTTTTTTTTAAAAAATTGATGTACGTTTTTTCAATTATTAAATCTCTTAATTATTTTTTTTCTTAAATGCACTTATGAAAAATAAAATATTAAAATAATACCGCTTGCTCGTGTTCTTAAAGCACGGACGTTGCAAATATTTGATCTGTTTAACAAACTTGCTCTCACCGTTCATTTTTTTTTTTTAATTAGGGTATAGGTATATAAATAACAACCGTATTGCAATTTCTTTTGAGTTTGCTTGAGATTTTGAATCTTTACTTTAGATATCCAGATATACAAATAATATTTTTACTAAAGCAATAACAATTTTTTTGTTTCTTTTTTACTTTTCTGTTTTTGATCAATGTTGTTTTGTTTTTTGCATTTTTAATTTATTTCAGCAAGATTATTTACTATAGTAGTCTGACTGAAATATTTTAAGCAGCTTAAATCTGAAATTATTACTAAGTCACTTCCGTTTCTGACGCTTACAGTCGAGGTCGGACTAACAATAAGGAATTAGGGAGGGTATCACTTTGTTGACCCTTGTCATTAAAATATTGTCTGTATTTAACGGTGTTTAAGATACATATCTGTTATATTTTGTCATTTTTTTAACATACTATTTTAACTCTCAGGTTGAAAATTATTTTTTTTGAAACACATTATTAATGTAATATTATAATAAAACTTAACTGGTTTGAAATGTGATATTATTTTATTTTTATATATCTTTATTAAAGATAATATTATTACGGTCTATTAATGATGGTAATAATGTTAATACGCTGTAAAGAAACAGAAACTTATGAACAAATATTGATTATCAGGATGTACTTTTTTGATTTTTTACTTTACATTTTAATTGTTATTTACAAAGAAAATGATAAAAGACCATACAGTTTCTAATATTAATACCATTATTCTTATAAAAGCATGTATATCTGGCATATCATTAAGTACTGTTTGTTAACAAATATCTCAAAGAAATAACGTCATGATGTGTATATGGTGTATCAAAATATTAATATTTTATAATTACTTTGTCAACCTTTTATGAAGCTTTCAAAATATATAAATATTAATAAATAAAGTCATAAATTGAGAACGTTGAAAACGTTTATTTTAATGAAAATATAAAATAAAAATCTGACATTTGATCTTTTAAATAAATTGTAGGTGATGCTAATATTAATAGTATTATTTATATTTCGATTTTAGGGTCACAATTTCCATGTCTACTCTGCTTCTAACTTTAGCTTCTTGGCATGCTTTTACGCCGCATTATATATATACATACTGAGTATGAAAATAGTTTTAATGGAAGAGGTTTAAAGTTTAGAACTACAGCTTATCTTGTTGCTTGCTGCGGTAATTATAGTGACGTTTTTTATATGATTATTTTGTAATAAATTTCAGATTCATTTTAATAATACTTGCAATCAAAAATAACATTAAATAAATAAAAGCTCCTGCAGAAAAGAAATATTGTAACATATTTTTGCCATCAAAATAATGTACAGAAATGGTATGGATATTAACAATATATTTTTATTTTTAAGACAAATACTACATGTATCAATTATTGATTAATATTTAACGAAACAACAGGACGTAAAATTAACTTTTAAATGAAACGAAACTTTTAAGTGAAACGAAACTAGGCTTTTTAAATACTAATAAAATAGTTTTGAATACATCATATGCGTCGGTAATTTATTTGAGATAATATTAATATTTGAGATAAATAACCACAATTTTTAATAAAAATCGTTTCTAAAAAATCTCCATGCCATCAAAATCCATTTAAGTTTATCAATGGTACTCTAAAAATTACAATAAGCAATAAATATATTTTCCATCACAGGCGGATTACTTAGCGTTTTCGGTAATAAGAAAGATATTTTAAAACAGCTTATATTTTTGGAATTATGATAAATGTATATTATCTTGGGATGCATTTTATTTCTTTGTTCACTAAGTTCACCAATTCTATGTTGTATTTTAATTAATTTAAATAAATTTCCCCAAATTGCTAAAGTTACAGTAGTTTGATATAGAAATAATATCACCTTGGCTAAAATCTAACCTTTGACTTACAAATCATTAATACATTTCTGAGACACCGTTACAACTTTTTAAGAAAAATAAATAAAATAATAATATAAAATGATCTAAGGAAATGTTGCAAAATATTATGCGTGACAAATAATACTGGGTTTTTTTCAAGAAATATTATAGCGAAATTTTTAAAATAAATGCTGATTTTTATTTAAAAACTTTTATAACGTATATAATTTAAGAAGAGAAACATAAAGCGATCACGTACTGCGAAAAGATATTGTTCAAGACTGAAACAAATTGTTATTGGCTCGGTCAGACACATTTTACAAGGATTGATAAATAATGATAGATTAAAAACAATTATGTATAATTCATTTACAATATATATCTTTCAACTTTTCGATGCAAGAAGTGGAGCAATGTAGCCATAACACTGAAGTTAAAACCTACATTTTAAATTGAATTATATTTTTATTGCCCTTTTATTTACAATCCGTTTTCCACTTTCCTTGATTGTTTTAACACACCATGAATTTTCAATTAATCAATAAACCTCGTCTAAATGTTGTAATCCGATCACGTACCATCAAAAGAAAACTAAAATGACGTTTGAAAAATGGTAAAGCTGAGTATTAATATAATAGTAGCTGAGTAATAAAATAACGAAGTAAAATTTTGTTCAAAAATATTTCATTACTGTAATCGCATTAATTTATTTTATAAATAGGGCTTACTGTTAAGTAAAAACGACGAAGGCCACCTTCCTTACTTAGTTTGAGTCTTCAGTGATATAATTTTTTTTCACTCAGAATGGAACTTTATTAACATTTTCATTTCATTAACATTTCTTTTTTATTAACCTGATCTTATCTTTAATGATAAAAATGAAAAATAAATGGTGCATAATTAATAATAAATAATACATATTTTAACATGTTATTTTTTAGTAAATGTTATTTTTAATTAATGTGTATTTATTAAAAGTAAATGAATACGAAAATAATATTTGTGTATGAAATCGAAGAGTGCATTTATAAGGTATATTTATATTATTTTTTTTAGTATAGTGTAGTATATTTCATCTATAAGTGATTTCCTTTCATTAATTTTTTTTGTTTTTATTTTTTCTGTTAATATTGTTGGTTGACTGGTAGATAATGCCTAGAAAGCATTAAGTCCGCCAATTGTACCATTTTTTGTGCAATGAAGTTTTAATAAATAAATAAATAAATTTTTCAAAGAAAAATATATTTCAAATTGTATAACACTATATTTTGTTTTTTTTTTAATTTTAAAATAGAATAGCATCAAACTGTTCCATTCTCTAGCGTGTGTCATTTTTATTTTTGATTTTAATCCTCTGTCTGTTAGATTTTGAAACTTTTCATGATGAACGTATCGTTTTTCAAAGCTCTTTGTTTATTTTAAAAGGTTTGATTGGGAACTCGATAACAATGATTTTTAGAATTGCTACAGTTATATTGTAGTGACTTTCATATTTCGCGATATTTTATACCGATAAATATAAGTTATATAATAATACAGTTAATTTCACCAGTCACCGATGAAGTCGCATGATGTATCGACATGTAAACTGCTCGTGACTGTGTTTAGTCACCCTGTTAGTAATCTGTAGTTAGTCATCACTTAACTTTCGTGAAACTTAACATCTCAAACAATATCCCAAAGAACAGTTTAGGGAAATAAAAATTTATTATAGTAATATTCTAAATGTAGAATATTTGGTTTGTTTGTTAAACGGCGTTATGAACGTGTTCCTAAAAGTGATAAAAGTTGTAAATATTTTACTTTATTCAATACATTAATATGACACAATCGTCTACATTAAAACTAATAAATCTTTAACTAATGTTTAAGTTATCTGTTTTTTATCGAATATCGAATATATTTGTTTTTTTTTTTATAAAAAAATAACAATTTTCCATTATTACATACATTCTACTAATTCTACATTCTACAATTTACGACGAGTTTCGGTACGTTTTTCTCCTCTTTATCGATGACAGATTTTTATAATCGTATTGTAATTACATAATTAATGTATTTTATTTTTTAGACAGGCAACTGACATTTTCACATTTTACACTTTTTTCTTCTTTTAATTCTAATAACAATATCAAAGTGATCAGGCCTCATTCTATTAAACATATATATAAGAAATATAAGCTACTCGTACCTTAGTATTTGTAAGAACATTTATGGCTTACCATGACGTTATTAGTTTAAACTCTATTAGAACTATAATTAAGAAATAATGTAGTATTTAGGGGAGTAATCATATACCTTATGATTGTAATATAGGAGCCAAGGAATGAAAGAAATAGTCATAGTATATTAATTCCCAATTGTTCTATCCCGAACATATGATTTATATAAGATATCCATAGTCCCTAAAACCACGACACTCTTGTCACACACTTCCAATTGTTTTTAAGTTTCTTTTAATTAATTTAAATTTGTTCTAAGCTTCATATTATGTGGAATATCTTTCAAATTCAAATTAAAAATATCTTTATTCAAGTAGGCATTTACACGCACTTTTGTATCGTCAATTACTACAATACAAAAGTGTTAGTTAGTTAGATAGATATATTTTTAGTTTTTGTTGTTATTATTAACGCTTGAAAATTAATTATTAGTAACTATGACATATTCTTTCTTGTTGTGGATTCCTTATATTGGTAGGGAGAACATTTTCTTTTATTAGTGATGCTGTGGTAGCGAATCTATTATAGTTATTTTATATTAACTAAACGGTATAGCGTTAAAAATATTTAATACAATATATTATTATGTTAAAAAGATGGCGACGTACAAATAGCAAACGAAGCTAAGGAAGGAACATAAACTGATATGTGAGGACGGTATTTTATTAAATATTTATTTAGTATACATATTTTTTTTACAAAACAGACTAACATATTTAATTATTATATGACTATAATAAGTATAATATTAAAATAACATACAAATTTAAAGAAAAGCATAATGATTGATGTAAAATACATACTTATAAGTAATTCTATATATTTAAATAAATAAATGTACCTTGACATAATATCAACAACAACACAAGACGGTAGAAGTACAGTTACTTTGATTCTTCAGTGTTATCGTTAAATTATTTTCATTTAATCCTCTGAGAGCTTATTAAATCCCGAATATTAAGAATTCATGAGTTATTTACGCGACGAACGAATCCCAGTTCAGGGAGAGACCTCAAGGAAAATATTTAATGATTCTGCTTAATTAACTCTTAACTGAAACCAATAAAACTTTTTAGATTGACTTTTTACTATTAAATTGGGATTTTTTAAATTTAATATATAAGTAATTGGTTTGATCTAATATAATTAATAATGATCCAACTCTTTGTAAACAATGTAATTGAATTTCAATTTAACGTAAATTTGTAGTGTACACTATCTGAAACTGAATGTCTACACAATCACATCTTGACTCCACAAAATATGGAATATGTAGGCGCTTTTGTTAATCTCAGACAGCGATATTAGCTGTAAAATCATAGTGTATTATATTAAGTATAAATTATTTATGATTATATCACCGGTAACAAACCTGTGTACAAGGACAGAGTACTATAATTACACTAACACAAGCATTTAGTATGGTCTGTTGGTCTAACATGTTGGTCAGTGGCCATGACTTGTGATCTTAGTATTTTTTTTCAAATTATTGTAATGTGTATGCAATAAATATCAATTAAAAATTATATTTTTTTGTTTTTTTTTATATGCTTTTAATTTTGCTAGTATTAAATAATTATTCCATTTTACACATTAATACCAATAGTTTAATAATTTTCATTACAATAACGATATATTACATATTTTTAGAAACGCCATTAAACCAGGAATATTTTAAAGTGGTTGATCACTGTTGCTTTCATTTTTTTTCTTACACCAGAACATCAAAAATATTTCTTCAGAAATTTTACAAAAAAAATAGTTTACCATTATTTTTTGAAAAAAAATACTAAGTTAGCTATGTTCTTTGATAGTTTTTCACTGACCCGTGTCAGTGAAAAATAAATATTTAAGTATAAAAATAATTATGATATTAACTGATTTGACCTCGTTACGAGTAAAAATATGAAATCAGCAAAAAAAAAATATGTTTTTTTAAAGCTAAATTTTTCTAGCAGTGTAAGTCCTATTTTTTTTTTTTTAAATTTTGCGCTTGCCTTTAGTTCTACTATTAGCTTTTCAGAGGTTATCCATTATTTCCTGGACACCCTGTATAATGTAAATAACAATTATTGTAAACTTGTTATATGTTAAAACAGTGAATATTCAAACTAATCTTATAATAGGCGCCTTTCCTCCATTCAAGGTTTACAGAAATAGAGTAACAGTTTAATAATATATTTAAAACTATAATGTGAAAATAAAGTTCAAAATCAAGTAGAATACTAACGATGGTGTTTCGACGACTCATCGGTGCTCTTGCTCTTTGTGTTGTAGCTGTACAGACACAAAGGAACAAAGGGTATATTGCTACACTCCTTAGTTTTAAATGTATATAACTCTTACATATGATATTGCGATACTCAAGATATATATAATAATATTAATATTACATAAATATTAAAACCCAAACTTCTTAAGAACTATTATTTTATTATATTATTTTGTAATGAATTACAAAAATAAAATGTGTTATCTGTTACATACATAATTGCACGTTTTAAAGCCACCGTCTTAGTTTTTGTGATTTTTTTTTTATTTTAAAGGACGTTCTCCACATGAGACTGCAAGTTACCGCTAATATTGAGAAAGTTATGATAAAAGATAAATGTTGTATTATAAATTTATTTTATTAATAAACTTAGAAGAGAAATATAAAATAGTTCCGGATGGCGTAATTACATATTAAAGACTTTGTTTGAGGAATTGTATACGTTTGTTGTTTAAATCTTTACACAATTTATTAAAATATTTTAATTACCTATTCAAATAACTTTTGTTTAATTTTTATAATTTATAACTTATACTTTATATCATATGTCGTAAGTTATTACGAAAAATTATAAACAAAGCTGTGTAAAAGCTGTCTGAATAAAAAGTTAAACTTTTTAAATCTTATTCTCTAAACGAAACCAAATACTAGTTTGGTTCATTTGCATCACCAATGACCAACCTGTTTCATAAGCGAATACTTAAGTCATTCTGATTTTACAAACACACTGATGTACAGTGATAGATCAGTATATAATACAGTAAGTGATCTTCGCAAATCATGATAAAGAATTAGATTCAAATTCAAAATATTTTTATTCAAGTAGGCATTTACACGCACTTTTGAATCGTCAATTATGACAATACAAAAAAAGGTTAGTGTAGTCAGTCCGTCTGTAAGTAAGCTACCACCGGCTCGGAATGCTGCTCTGTTGAGAAGAGCCGGAAGAAATATTGAAACTTTTATTAAGCAACATTATTATTATATATAATGTCATAGATTATATTATAATGTCATATTTTTTTTTGTTTCGAAATCTTATATTAAAAATATATTAACTGCATATTATATACTAACCCAAATATTATGAAACTTATAAATTTATATTCCTTCTCCTGACACAGATTATATATTATAACTATGAGAATCTCAACGAATAAAAGATTTTTGTATCTAATAATATTATTAAAATAAGATAGCTGAAGTTGTATTTTGCAATTCTACATGTCTAACATTTGTAGTACTGCGAGTTTAGTTTCTATCTTGTAATGTCATACCCAAGAGAAATATTCGCTTCACAGAAGTAGATAAGACTGAGAGATTTTCATAGTTGTAATTCTAACAGAGTTCAACTCTTTCAAAGAAAAACAAATGTATAGTCATTTTAAATATTCAGGTCGTACTATAAATGGTGTTATATCGTAACTTCTGATTTTAAATCAATCCATTGATATACTAAACTGCAGTTTATCATTTCCGTTAATGTATGATTTAGATAAATACATAATAATATACAGATCAAATAATTGACTGGAAAAATCCACTTTTATTGCCTTAAATAATCTAATTAACTTCTACAGTTGGGTCATGTCATGTCAGAGAAAATAAGAATATTACTTGACTTATAAGTTCGGGGGTAATAATATCATAAAAGTAATTATATTGTTACGGTATTGGATAATGTAAGATAAAATATTACACATGAAAGACTTAACCTTGAGAATTTATTAACGCTAATCTTATAAGCGCTAGTTGGAAGAGTAGACTAAATAATTTGTAACTTCAAAATTAAAAATGTTAATACGAGCTTACTTTTGTCTAAAATTATTTTAATTTTATTTAATATTATAACTTCGAATTTATTGAAATTTGTCCTTATAAATTATTGGTTACAATCGTGTTAACGAATCTGACCCTTTGGTAACGATATCCATGAGACCCTACTATTCCATTACATTAACTTTTTATCTTGACAGTTAATATAAAGAACAACTGTAATAATTACACAGCAAAAACTCACCTCAAATATTAGATTTTTTTAAACATAAATATGATGTGCTTTTTAATTATTAAATCTCTTTATTTTATTTTCTCTAACATACACATATTTAAAATAAAATATTAAAATAATATCGCTTGCTCGTGTTCTTAAAGCACGGACGTTGCAAATATTTGATCTGTTTAACAAACTTGCTCTCACCGTTCATTTATTTATTTTAAAATTACGGTATGTGTATATGAATAAGAACGGTACGGAAATTTCTATTAAGCTCGCTTAACATTTTTAATCTTTGCTATAGATACCCGGAAATATAAACAATGTTTACACTAATGATTGTTTTGCTACTTTTTTACTGTTGTGTTTTAGATGAATGATAATTTGCTCTTTGCATTAATTTATTTAAACAAGACTTGTTACTATATAAATCTGAGCATAAAATATTTGGAGCGGTTTAAATATGAAATTATTACTAAGTCACTTTCGTTACTGACGCTTACAATCCGGGTATAATTTATCCTGTAATCTGACACACAGACAGGTTGGACTGACAATAAGAAATATAGATATCACGTCGTTGGCCCTTGTCATTAAGGCATTGTCTGTAAGGCCATTTGGAATTTGTTTTATTGAATTTGTTATTTACCGTTATTTAAAGATACATATTTATTATATTTTGTAATATTATTTTACCTTTCGGGCGGAAAAAGAATCACAAAACGAAGTATTTCGTAAATATTCAATAGATACAATAGCATTGAAAACACTTTTAACATTTATATTTTTTAAGTGCCTCTTTATTTTACTTCAATTTATATTATTGTTAGATAATGTTATAAATTTAACAATTTCCTTTGCACACAAATATAAATTCGTATTCAATAATATATGGACTCAAGTCAGAACCACACTAGGATTTATTTAATAACGGAGTAAGTGTCTCGTAAATACACTATTACTACTGCTGCATATATTAAAGCTACAGTGATATTGTAGTAGTCAGCCATAAGCTACTCCTAGTTTCATGGCACAAAAAACATTATTGATTTATTGGAGCATTTAAAAGCTAGGATGAACTAGTAAGTAGATTTTTTATTCATTAGACAGCTACTTAAATTATGTTACGTAGTCCAATGTTATTAATATTATACCTGTTAATAACATCATTATCAATGTAAAACTAATGATAAAATACTGGTACTATATCATATTAATACAATATCATAATGAAACATAACTCTCTTGAAATATAACATACCCTCTTAGTAGAAAATATTAATAAGGCCTATTAATAAGGGTAATCATTTTAAGACACTATGAAGAAAAAAATTTATGAATAAACATCATTGATTATCTGGTTCACCTTTATGATTTTTTACATACTATTTTTATGGTTATTTACATAGAAGATTATAAATTACTATAATTTTCTAATATTAATATCATTACCCTTTTACAAACACGGATATATGGTATACCATTAGGTATTGTTTGTTAACAAATATATCAAAGAAATAACGTCATGATGTATAATGGTGTATCAAAATATTTGAGCGAAGCGAGTGCAGAGAGCGGAGCGCTCTACTGTAGACTTTTTCACATTCTTTTGAAAATTATGAAATTTTGGAATTAAAAAGAGACACATTAGGTGATGGTTTTAGAAAAAAAATGTTATGTCGTTGAGGAATAATCCTTAAAAAACTGATATCCGACATTATCCACAACAATGAGTCATTACACTGAGATCGCTTCGCTCAATATATAAACGGCACTCGAGATTTCGCCAGAGCAGCGAGTCGAAATTGAGGATCTGTTGCCGCCCCTAGTATTTTATATTTACTTTGTCAAGCTTTTACGAAACTTTCAAATTTTATAAATATTATTATACAAAACATTATAGTTATATCGAACGTTGAAAAGGTTCAACTTAATTAAAATGTAAAATATGTATGTTTCATCATTTCATAATACATGTTTCGTAATACGTAACTTTTATTTAAATTTTGATTTTACGATTACAATATTAACTACTGAGATCAAATCACGATAAACATTTCCTTTACACCGTTTTTTTTACATTCATACTAAACACGGAAGGTGTTTTAAGGGAAAAAGTTTAAACCTTAGGTGTTTAAAGCTTACTCGGCTGGTGCTATTGCGATAATTTTGTTTGTGCTGGAAATGGTTATTATGTAAGAATTTTCGGAAATTATATTATTATATAAGATAAAATTAAATGCCAAATTACATTATATACATTGATGAATTCAAATTGACAAACTTATTGACTGTTAGCTAATGTAAATTACATACTCGTATCTCCGACTAACTGCTGAATGGCAAGGTGTACATACAATAAAATTTATGAATATTATTTTTTAATAATTGAACAAGTTAAAAAAGTTTAACGTCTCTTTAAATAGAAAATTTTATTTAAAACTGCTTTTATAATTCTTATTAAAACTTATAACTACTCGTAGGTGACACTTCAGAGTTGGCCCCTTCGTCCTATGAACAAGTTCTTAACAAGCTTATCTAACAATTATAGTTACATTATAATAAAAAACAGTATTTTTTAGATTATACACACAAAAAAAAATCGGAGAAATTGAATATTGAAGCTACTTTTGTTAATTGTATTTACAATAAATTTTATAAAAAATCGTTACTTACATTATATACATGTTACATATAAAAGAAAATTAAAAAAATATGGTATTTATTTTGTTATGTTGAAAATAACCATGTTTTTTCTATATAATAATCAAATGTGTATATTATTTTTTTATAATAAAATATTCGTGTTATTTGCTTTCTTTCTTAAACTTAGAAATATAACATACAAAATGAACTTACATAATAAAAGAATAATATATTTATGATAGACTTTAAGATATTGAAGCTTAATCTCATCTTCATAATAATAATGGATAAGTTAATTCAATAATAAATAGAAAGTACAAACGATTGGTCTACAACTTATTAAACATTTACTATGTAATATGCAGTATCAAGTTCGTTAACAACTTCAACGAACTTTTGTTCTTGTTACAAAAGTTTTATGTAATTACACATTTGTTCAGACTTGTTGTAATTTAGTTAGTGGATTAAAGATTAAGTTATATTCGTACATGCATTGCTTCGACCTTTTATATTATGTGACTTGAAATTCTAATTAAAACTAGTAAATGGGGACAGATTTTTTTCATATTAGTTTTATTTATTGCGTATATATATAAATTTATATTTTTTATATTAATGTTTTTGTAAGGCTTAAAGAACGTAACAAAATAAATATGAGTATAATAATTCTAAATTCGACAATACTAGCAATGAAACAATAACGTGTTTGTGGTGAGTAATGCGTACGTAATTATTATTAATTATTTTCCAGTCTATATACAATTTTAATTCAAACAACATTTATTAAGCGGTTTTTCTCTTAATTTTTAATTTATAAATAATGAAGAAAATTAATTGTAATTAAAATTAATTTATTGAAACACATACATATAAATACAATTAAATCTATTTTTAATTCCAAATGAACATACAAATAACCCTTTTTATTTATCGGTCTGTTTGTTCCGTCTAATATATGAAACGGCTTTGCCGACTTTGAAAAGACTTTTATTAGCAGATAGCCGATGTTATTAAGAGTAAATTAGGCTACTTTTATTAAAAAATATTTCGCTCTAACGAAATCGTGCTCAGCTCAGAGCTCAGCTGCTGATTTAATACATCAGTATAATCAAAAATGCAAATTTTATATCGTTAAGATAAACTTTTGTTTTAACAGCGTAATTACTACGAGTCTTGAATGCAGTTGTTCTCATATTGTCTGTATTCAATATATCATAATCAAAATGTTAAAAAATATATACTTTTTAAATTATCTCAAGCATATAAAATATTTTGACAACATAAACTTCTATATAGTTTTTCGAAGACAATATAATTTCAATAACTTTTAAAAGAGCAGAATAAAAATCTTAATCAGTGATAAAATATTTATTCCGATAATTCCTTGCAAAAAGAATGTTTTTCTAGTTAAGATGAAACAAAAAATAATTAATTTAAAGAATATAGACCAATTAATGACTTCACAAACTGCAGATTACATAATAAAATAAAGTTACGTACCTTATCTCATTTAAATAGATAATCTAAAGTTATTTATTGCTCTCAAAAGAGAACATTGGTATTAACTTAATTAAATAGGAATATAAAAATAATTTCATCTACATTAATAAAGTAGTCAGTTCAATGTTATATTGGATCCCGGATCCGTCGATACAAAATATTTTATTAGTTCCATCAAATTTACGAGAATATTAATGTTAAATTACTTATTATTACTATGTTGTGCGTTTATACATCATTTTAGAATTACATGTTGCCTGATATGATATCGACTGTCCTCTAACCTCTATTCACAGCAATAATCTATAATATATAATAACAACTTTTAGAACATATTTCATTGTTTTTGACTACATAACAATCTTTTTATTTATTTACTTATAAATTACGTCTACGTTTTAAATATATTAAGAAATTGTTTCATTTAATTTAACTTACACAAAAATGTCTATCTTGTCAACCTTTAAGCAAAGTATTTCGGGATTTAAATAAACAGATACTTTTTAGAAATTTTCTGGTACAACATAGTTGACTATATTATTTTTTTAAATACGATTCCATACACTACTTTATTTTTGTATTTCAAACTATATATAGAAGTATTTTAGGTGTGTTTTGTAACTTAAAATATTAAAGAATATAAAATAAAAGATTCAAAAAGAATCAAACTTATCGTCAATTAAAATCGTCATTTCAGCCAGGTTCGTGCAAATAAAATATTTGATTTTATGATTTATTGAGCTTTACCTTACATAATGAATCTTCTGGCGCGAGGGTAACAGTGTTTGTCTTGATTCGATAGGTGACACGGGTTCGCACTTCACTTGTGACATTGATGTTCGTATGATGAATACTAATATTAATTCACATCCACAGAAGGAAATATCTTGAGAGACTTGCATAGTACCTGAGATAAAATTTAAGAAAAGACGGGTAGCTTCATAATTTTCCATTACAATAATTGAAAAAGATAATCTTTTCAGAAATAAGTCATTTGTAGACTGGTATATGGTCTTATAAGATATGATGTATGGTTCGAATCTTATACGAAAGTTCATTGTTTGATTCGCATTTTTGCTCCAAGTATATTTGTTTTCAGTTATTTTAAGTTAAGTAATCCCTCATCAAATCACACACTATTTTCATAGGAGTATTTTATATCTAATTGGTCTCTTTTCTTATGTTGCACATTACTTTTACCCGTCAATAACCGATATCAAACATAAACTGTAAAAATGAGAATTTTAGTGGGCAAGGCAAGAGCAAGGGCATTTTCATATTATGCTTAGTGCATAAAATATGTAAAATAGGCTGAAGACACTTCTGTAGCATTTCAAACTTTATGGACGGTTACTAAACTTTAAAAGTTTATACGATGATACCCTCTTAGGAACGAAATATCAATGAGACCTTTTCGCGTTGATTGCTAGTTAATAGCTAATTAAGAATTATAAAACAATACCAAATACAAAGTTTTTAACTAGTAAAAAAACTTGCATAAAGTAAAATATATTATTATTCAAGATGACGATTTGACAAATATGTTTGAATGACTAGATATATATCAAGAACTCTGCACTAAGTAACCTTATGACACTATGGGATTTATAAATGTACCACAACAGACTTCTGAATATCAAAGAGGAGAAGAATAAACTTTGCGTCATTTCCACAACTAGAATTAAGACTTGTCCAGCACACCGGGTTATGTATGGGCCAATACTTTTATGTAAACATCGTATCGTTATGTATAGAAATATTTATTGTGTAATGGTAAATAAATAACCAAAGATAAATATAAACTATTGGGAAACATTACAACAATTTTATTTCGATCTCTCGCAGAAATTTCAATATTTGTTGTGAAAGTAAGTTTAATTCTCAACTTCCATATTTTCAGGAAATGGTTGTAAAAATTCTGTATTCTTTATAATTAGCTGGTCTGTTTTCGTCACACTTGCTAAATAATGCAATAAATTTTTTCTTCAAAATAATAATATTACAATACAATATCTAAACAGTTCTTATAAACAGAAACAACAATTCTTTATAAATAAAAATAATATTATTAAATAAATTTGAATTGTTCGTCGTAATATTACAATAACAAAAACGGGTCTGATAATATATACAGTAATCTTTTAATGTGTACATACTGTTCAGTTATTAACGGTGGAACCGATCTACGACAAAACTTTATTGACATTGCATATTGTTACTTTCTGTCTCTTAGAAATGGTTTATATAATAATATAAAAAAATTTTTTTCCTAATTTTTTTTCTAAATGCTTTTATATTAAGCCGTTATTATACCACACATTAAACTGTATTATTATGTACCATAAAATACTTTTGAAAATAAAGTTGTGGTATTAACATTAATCTTATTTGATGAAAAACATCATTTTAATTTCAATATTTTATTAAGCCAAGTAATGACATAAAGTATATTTAAGTATATTTAAGCAATAATATTTAAACCATTATATTATTAATTCAAAATATCCTTTATATGCCTTAAACTAAACTATTTTCCATTTCTAATTTTTCTCTACGCTGCGTTAATCAACTTGTTAAAGCTAAAAATTGCAAAGTATTTTACACTGAATAAACCAGTGGCATGTCATTCAATTAAGACCTTTCTAACTAATAAGTTACAGTCTTTTTTGGTATTAATATTTTAAACTTGTAGACTTGTAGTTGGTAATATTACGTGACTCAGATGTGGAACGGACGGAGATATATATTTCTTGATATTCTTTGTAAGTAATTTAGTAAGTGCTGTATTATTATTAGGTCTACAACTTTGCTCCCGCCGTTTTTTTGTATCGGTCTTATAATAAATAAACTGTTAATGTAGAATAATATAATAGTTGGAATTTATTCTTATTTTAGTTCTAAAATATGTTATTAAGAGCAATGATGGTATTTGTATGTGTAGATGTAATGCAATGTAATAATTTTAATTTTATAAATTACTTGGTGGAATTATAGAGTTCATAGCGTGTAGCATGCATGGAATTGTTTGAGCTTAACAGTTTACATGGACCGTGCATGGAAAGAAAGTTATGTAGTAAATGTCATTAGAATATTTTACTATACGAGCTTGTAAATTTTTGAACACAGCGTTGTGGCGTTGGAATCTACGATATTTATAATATTTTATAGGAAATAGTGACTAATTTTACGGGCTGAAATCATCAGGATAGTACTATTAGCCCATGCTGATGAAAAATGTAATTAAAATTTTTATTATAACATAAACATAAATTTTATTATAATTATCGACAAAATTCATACAATAGTCAGAGCGCCGGCAACTCAAATACCAAGCCTTTCCCTCAGAGTTCTAGTCTCTAAATATCCATGGGCACAGATATCACTTACAATCATGGTGGCCGGTTACTTGCCACTCCGTACTCTAAAAATGTTTTTATGAGTCTATTAGAAACGCATTTTAACGACGTTTCTATTAAATGTAATATTTAATGGAAGTGCCTTTAAATGATAATATAATATAATGTTTTGGTATTTAATCCAGAGAAATACAAACTTTCAATTTTATCCAAGTATCTCAGGTCTTAAACCCAACTAACACTTTAATTATAAAATGTGAAGCCTTTGTAATAGACGGGAATGCGCAATTACCCTTCCACGTGTCCTCCTCACATCAAACACCGGAGATTAATGATCCGAGGAGATTGTGTTCTCTCAACTTGACATATCTAACATATTTTATAGTAGACACCACCATACAATAATTATACATGTGGAAACAAAACATTTTTATAAAATACTATTTCAGCCCTTTCTGAATAGTTCGCAATTTTATTATATATTTTTTAAGTTACCTGAATCTAAGAGTTTACAATATAATAATAGGTTATAAATAATTTCATACTTTAATTGACAAAATTAGTATTTAAGAAATCGTTTAGGATGGTCGGCTTCTTGCTTGCCTAATTGTAAAGGTATATGAATGATATATAATTTTGTTAATTTACATAACTAAATTTACTTATATATATTAATAATTTTCTTCTTAGCAAAGTTATTATTATTTATTATTTCCTTCTTTAATACTTAATATTATGTGTTAAGACAGGGCGTGTCATTAGTTTATAATAAAATAAAATACCATACTTCAGATAAAATTGTTTTAAAAGAAAAACCTTACTTCAAAAGAAGACTTTTTATAACATATTTAAAGTATTTATAAATATTATACAATTTTATGTATGGAATATTTTAACATTATTTATTTACTAAAGCTGTGAAATAATAATACTCAAAGGATTTATTCATTTCGCTTTTAAAAAAGTTATACATTTTATATAAATATTCTATTTCTGCTTTTATAACAAATATTGTTTTTGTTTAACTCAGTTCAGTTTTCATTAGTGTGTGTGCGTGTGCAGTTAAATTGGGCTACTTCACACATGGATGAGTAATTGTGTTGGTTAATTGATTAATATTTCTAAGCATAAAAGTTTTCTTAAAAATTGTTCAGTAAACTGCAGCTACGTTTATGCATATTTTTACCAAATTTTAATTCTAGTGGTGCATTTACCCTTCACATTATTCTCCAGATAGTAAATGTTTTTAATAATAAAACATTGGATAACACTCAACCCTGAACAATGAGTTGTTAATGTGACACTCAAGACTGAGTTGTTTATGAATTAGGTTCATTAGATTTTTTTATGTCAGAGGAGGGCTAACGAACGTGTGTGATAAAAGGTGTTCATGACCGCCCAAAAACTCTTACAACATCCTGGGAATTACAAGATTACGGGATTGAACCTGCGATATCTGTTTCTCTCCGTCACTAACAATTGGGCTAACGAGTTTCGGCCTGATATCTCCTTTATTGCTATATACAAATATATGTTTCTATATTTTTATTTAAAATTTAAATCAATAGAGGCACTTCTATATCATTTAATAAAACACATTACATTTCATGAAAAATACATTTTAAATTTTACGCAAGTTCGGAGACGTATAATATGAATTTAAGAAATATAATTCTCAAAAGGATTATTGTCGGGTAGAAGAGTATAAACCAGAAGCTGTGGATAGGTTAAGGAGATATTGTGGCCGATTATAACAAGACTATATTTATGTAACTATAAAATATTCATTCAAAATCTGACTCTGCCATAGATCTGTTTTTCATATCGCCAATATTGAGAATATTAAAATCAAGTCCTGTTTTGTAACTACGAGTAATAAAAGATTAGTCAAATAAGAAGATATATGTAATCTTTATTTATAAAAAGAACGTAATTTAAACTTTTATTTTAGTAGTCTGCATAATAAAAATTAGGAATTATATTTGATATAACATTTTGTCATAATAAAAATGACTAAGCTTATTTGATTAATTTTCATTTTAATAATGTTTTTATATAATTTTGGGAAGTTGCCATTAGTAGAATCAGAAAATTAATATCCAAACAGTTGTGTATACTTAGTTAATCATGGTTAAAAAGATAAAAGAGATGAGTCTTTTTATTAATGTTATAAAACCTAGTATATTATATCAACTCAACCCTGTGGTTAAAATATTTGATAAAAAAGTAACTTCACCTAGTTTTGATTAGGTACATATATTCTTTGTAAATACTATTTTGAAAATTTAGTGACTATTTTAAACAACCCAAAAATTTTTTATACTTTATATTGATTAAATGTCTATAAGTGATAAAGTTGATAAATAAGATTGAAATATTTTATGTGTAAAATAATCTTTAACCAAAATATGTAGTTGCACATATATTTTTATAATTTTTTAGTTTTCCAAGTACTATTCTACATTTCCAAGTTTTGTATTCGCGACATCACTCAACTTGATACAGTGAGCGAATTATAATTTGGAGTAACATATTAGTAACATATCATTCAACTAGATGCTTTATTACTTTAAATTTAGAGTATTATTAAAATTTGTATCTTTGTAACAGTTAATATTACATTCCTTGGAGGTGAAATGATCTCTTTATGTTGGGAAATGTTTCCATTCTTATACTCATATTAATAAAAAATGTTATTTACTTCGATTCCAAAGAAATATTATCCTTATCAACAAGCACTGTGTTTATATTATATTTAAATTTAAATATGAAATATGACCCCAGAGAGAGTAATATTAAATCCTTAAGTCAGCTTCAAACATTTTATTACTTCCATAAAAGCAATATTTTGAGCTAAGGTGAATATTAATATGGAAAAAGTGATAAATACAGAAAAAAATATATTATTTCTTCTAACATTTCTAATATCGTATCAAAAAAGTATACAAAGTTAAATGTCTATTATATGGATACTTCTTCGTGCCCTATTTAGGGCTATTGGAATTCTTATTAAGATTGTAACTGTCGATATCTTTAATGTCTGCACTTTCAAGGTTAAACTATTGAATATAAGATATTTTGGACCTTTAAGAAAAGTGTAGTTTTAACCGCGAGAAAGTTTCATGTACCATAGGGAATCCTCCGGCAATCAAATTTCAAGTTACTGGTCTCATTATTTAAACTGAAATCAATTCAGATTAACCGAAATTAAGTATGATTATGCGGGTGATAAAGATTTGGCTTTTAAATTCTGGTTAACAAACTTCAGTTCAGTCCCAATGGATTAATTTCTGAATGGAGTTTGCTGATTACTAAATAACATTTATATTATTGGGATTACTATGCGACAACCATATGCTTGTTGAATTCTTACTACATATACTAAACTAATATATATATATATATATATATATTTTTCAATGCTTGTGTACGTAATTCATGGTAATAAAGTAATTAATTCTATTACTTATTAATCATAACGGGAATTTTGGTCACAGTTTCTAAAATCTAAACGATAATTATGTATGAAAGAGGCAAATAGCAGAAAAGGAAACAATTTATTCAACACTTATTGCATTCCGAGTGGCTTAATCAATCATTTAATAATCTGAATAATTAATTATCAATAAGATATAATATAATATCATGTAATCTGTACTAATGTTATAAAAGTGATGTGATTGTTTCTTCCTTTTTTTGTACAGTAATCTCTGGATTTTCAAGTCAGATTTGATTAATTTACTTCTAAAATAATAACTCGTTAATTGAGAAATGCAATTCCATTACATTATGACTACTACTATTGTAATATACAATTTTATGCAAAAATGGCAAGAATGCAAAAAACAAAACATTCTAAAATAAAAATAATTGCATTAAAATACTTTTATTTGTGCAGCATTTGTGTCGCTATAAATTAAATATACAATTCAATATTTAGAACTCAATTTATGAATACAATAGATAAAATGCCATCTAGAATTAGCGGTGGGTCAGTTGAGGAACAACTCAAATACTCATATACATCCAATAATACAAGATCCTTGATAATATAATTTCTTAAATTAAATTCCTAGGCGCTACTGACAATGGACGCTTATACTTTAAATATAAAATTACAGAATAATTGTAAGAAACGGAAATAATTGATTATCTTTTTACTCCATTTCCAAAATAACTAGTTATAAATTCATATACATTCTCTATGATACACCTCAAAATTACACTAGGATTTAGTTAATAATGGAGTGAACACCTCTTAAATAACAGTACTTAGTATTGATATTGATAAGACTCAATGGAAAATGTTTGTCCTATTGCTTTAAAATTTATTTATAGATGTTCATCTGTTGGTCTTATTATAAATTAATGATAATAACAATCAATCTCTTAAAAACATTATTAATATAAAAGACTTTTTTGAAACATATATTTTTTCATATTCTGAAAAAAATATATATTTCCATTTAATTCTTTTAATATCCATTTAAATGTTTGCCAATCCTATAAGTTTCACTGACCATTTTGAAAGGTTTCGGGAGTGAAGTTGAATTCAAAATCAAATAAATGTTCCATATTATTATGGGAGTGAAATTGAATTCAAAATCAAATAAATGTTCAATATCATATTATAATTTAAGTTTAACATACATAAAATGTTTTTAGATTATGTGCACTGATAAGTAAAATTCTAGTATCAGTTTTAGGGCAAATAATTGTTGTTATATTAGTAAAAATAATAATGAATTAAGAAATTTATTATCTAAGGAGTCCACGATAGCAAGCTGCCTAGTAAAAAACGGCCATGCAGTCCTTTCTTTAGTCTTTGACAAATAAGTCGAACGATGAAAGAGAGGAAATTGATGACGCGTTTAAAAGTGGAGTGATCACTAACAGGTAACTCGTTCGACGATGCCGTCACGACCATGTTTATGTCCTCCATGTATAAGCCCATTTAGACAATCAAGTTCCTTAAATAGAAATATTGCTCGGTTATTCTTAAATACATTTTCACAAATCCGACAGTTAGTAGATTACTCAGATTAACATTAATCGAGACTTGTCCAACAAAAGTCCTTTAGATTCGAGTTCTTATCTGGTTGGGTGGAAAGCCCTTCAGATATGAATTCTGGTCTAGTTCGGCAGAATGACCTTCAGACAAAATCTAATTACATTTGTTCTGGCTGGTATAGCCTTTCCAATCTCCCAATATTTCTCTCTTTTTTATTTTTTTTAATAAACTGGTCAATTTGACCCTTCAGCCATACTTCCTGGTCTAGTCATGTAGACCCTACAATTAATCCACTCCTTTCCTTTTTTCCTCTTCCTTTTTTTATCAGGGAAGAACCATTCGAATTTAAGGATTACATTCACAATTTGACGTCTGACTGACGTAAAACGTCTCTTCTTCCTTGTAGAAATACAAATCAGGCGTTATCGTCATACTAAACAACTCTGGTATTGATCGTCACCCACTGAAACAGAAGAGACCAGTACATTATCTAGTAGTAAAGATAATTGCTTAATTAATTATTAAGAAAAAATATTACAATTATGGTAGGAGTTTCCATTTACTTTTATAATGATTTCTTATTGGATAATAATTTAAAATACTATATTCCTTTTATTTGAGTTAT
Source organism: Melinaea menophilus ssp. n. AW-2005 (assembly GCA_918358695.1). Taxonomy (NCBI): domain Eukaryota; kingdom Metazoa; phylum Arthropoda; class Insecta; order Lepidoptera; family Nymphalidae; genus Melinaea; species Melinaea menophilus. The sequence continues at coordinate 18,566,879 of OU911048.1, forward strand.
ATTAGTTAATATGATAATAAATATACGACATATATGACTGAGCAGACAACTTATTAAATATTTAGGCATCTTATCTTAATACTATATTCTTTAACAACTTTAACGACCTCTTGATCCTATTACCAAAGTTTTATGTAATTACACTTTCATTCGGACTAGTAAGTTTTATAGTGATTTTATATATAATTCAGAGGGTGAACAATGGTCATCAGAAACGAAACTGGATGTGGGTCCCAGTGTCAGCTGCGTATACTTTTGTTTCCGCAACATCATGTTTTGTTGTTATTATATTTTTTTTATAATTTTTATGAAGTAATATAAGTTTTGATATCTACAGTAAAAAGTTTTAATTTAAAAAAAATGAAATACGCAATCACAAATACAAAATTCATATCGTTAAGATGATCTGTTGTTTTCATATCGTAATTACTACGAACCTCAATTGCAGTCGTTATTCTATTGTTTGTATTTTTCACATTATAAAAGTTAAAATAATTAATTGCAAGTGAGTCAACATATCATAATGAAACTTGTTTTTAAAAGAATAGTATTAATGGTTTTATTTCTTTATAATAATTTATAGTATGGTCAATGGTCAACTATAAATGTAATTACTTTTAACAGAAAGTAAGTATTACAAGTATTTTATTTTCCTAATCAGTTATTCTGATAAATAGTTTTCATATTGAATATCATTGAATTGTTTTTTTTTTTTGTAATTTGTCAAAAGAACACATAATAATTAATGATTTGTCAAACTGCAAAGCTCAACACAAAAGACGTGATTTCATCATACGAGTATGTTGGTGACAGAACAATAACCTTGTCGCATTTATTTTCTTCGAAAGGAAACAATTAGAAAGAAATATGGAGGGGTGTTTGCTGATTATTTATGTTTGTAATTGTCTTTTGAAATAAATAGAAATGTTTTTTAGAGACTAATTCTTACAATATTAACAAATTAGCATATATACAGTAATCTTTAATTGTATCTACACTATAAAAATTATAATTCAATATAATTCAAAACGATGTCCCGTTATTCCACAAAAGTTAGATCTGCCAGTGAACCTATCGGTAGAACGAAAACGCTTTGTCTTCGGTTCGTTAGCTTCCACCCCGTCCGAACGCGGCTTAAGAATCTCTTTAGCCGCGTTCGGAGGTGTATCTACACCTCCCATGATTCGAAACAATTGAGAGCGAGTAGTGATATTATGTGCAATCAATTCGCGTCTTATCAAACCCTCTTTCTGACAAAGCACCGAAATAACAAATCCAATCACCACTTCTTCAGGCATGACAGTCGTATGAATTCGTTCGATTAAGTTCCATAAACGAAGAGTAGCTTCCGAAGCTGTTTCCTTAACTCCTATTTGGAAACGCAGTATCTCGTCAAAGTAATCCTGCAGAAGCTTTGGTTTTGAGAATTTAGCCAACAGTGTCTGCTTGACAACGCTCCAGGACATTTCATTTAGGTTAAGCTTGGTTATACAAGTAGCCGCTCGCCCTTTTAAAGAAGTAGTAAAGGCCATGAGCATAGACTTGCTTGCCCTTCTAAGCGCTTATTTTGAACGATCCCTTCGGTAATATTACACCAACCATCTATGTCACAGTCTGGTTCGTCTGGATTAAAAGGCAAAAAATGCGTTGCCTGGTTAGTACTCACATTTGGCGTTTGCTGAGCTGCGAGAACACGAGATAAAAGCATTTCCATGTTACTTTAAATGATAATATAATATAATGTTTTGGTATTTAATCCAGAGAAATACAAACTTTCAATTTTATCCAAGTATCTCAGGTCTTAAACCCAACTAACACTTTAATTATAAAATGTGAAGCCTTTGTAATAGACGGGAATGCGCAATTACCCTTCCACGTGTCCTCCTCACATCAAACACCGGAGATTAATGATCCGAGGAGATTGTGTTCTCTCAACTTGACATATCTAACATATTTTATAGTAGACACCACCATACAATAATTATACATGTGGAAACAAAACATTTTTATAAAATACTATTTCAGCCCTTTCTGAATAGTTCGCAATTTTATTATATATTTTTTAAGTTACCTGAATCTAAGAGTTTACAATATAATAATAGGTTATAAATAATTTCATACTTTAATTGACAAAATTAGTATTTAAGAAATCGTTTAGGATGGTCGGCTTCTTGCTTGCCTAATTGTAAAGGTATATGAATGATATATAATTTTGTTAATTTACATAACTAAATTTACTTATATATATTAATAATTTTCTTCTTAGCAAAGTTATTATTATTTATTATTTCCTTCTTTAATACTTAATATTATGTGTTAAGACAGGGCGTGTCATTAGTTTATAATAAAATAAAATACCATACTTCAGATAAAATTGTTTTAAAAGAAAAACCTTACTTCAAAAGAAGACTTTTTATAACATATTTAAAGTATTTATAAATATTATACAATTTTATGTATGGAATATTTTAACATTATTTATTTACTAAAGCTGTGAAATAATAATACTCAAAGGATTTATTCATTTCGCTTTTAAAAAAGTTATACATTTTATATAAATATTCTATTTCTGCTTTTATAACAAATATTGTTTTTGTTTAACTCAGTTCAGTTTTCATTAGTGTGTGTGCGTGTGCAGTTAAATTGGGCTACTTCACACATGGATGAGTAATTGTGTTGGTTAATTGATTAATATTTCTAAGCATAAAAGTTTTCTTAAAAATTGTTCAGTAAACTGCAGCTACGTTTATGCATATTTTTACCAAATTTTAATTCTAGTGGTGCATTTACCCTTCACATTATTCTCCAGATAGTAAATGTTTTTAATAATAAAACATTGGATAACACTCAACCCTGAACAATGAGTTGTTAATGTGACACTCAAGACTGAGTTGTTTATGAATTAGGTTCATTAGATTTTTTTATGTCAGAGGAGGGCTAACGAACGTGTGTGATAAAAGGTGTTCATGACCGCCCAAAAACTCTTACAACATCCTGGGAATTACAAGATTACGGGATTGAACCTGCGATATCTGTTTCTCTCCGTCACTAACAATTGGGCTAACGAGTTTCGGCCTGATATCTCCTTTATTGCTATATACAAATATATGTTTCTATATTTTTATTTAAAATTTAAATCAATAGAGGCACTTCTATATCATTTAATAAAACACATTACATTTCATGAAAAATACATTTTAAATTTTACGCAAGTTCGGAGACGTATAATATGAATTTAAGAAATATAATTCTCAAAAGGATTATTGTCGGGTAGAAGAGTATAAACCAGAAGCTGTGGATAGGTTAAGGAGATATTGTGGCCGATTATAACAAGACTATATTTATGTAACTATAAAATATTCATTCAAAATCTGACTCTGCCATAGATCTGTTTTTCATATCGCCAATATTGAGAATATTAAAATCAAGTCCTGTTTTGTAACTACGAGTAATAAAAGATTAGTCAAATAAGAAGATATATGTAATCTTTATTTATAAAAAGAACGTAATTTAAACTTTTATTTTAGTAGTCTGCATAATAAAAATTAGGAATTATATTTGATATAACATTTTGTCATAATAAAAATGACTAAGCTTATTTGATTAATTTTCATTTTAATAATGTTTTTATATAATTTTGGGAAGTTGCCATTAGTAGAATCAGAAAATTAATATCCAAACAGTTGTGTATACTTAGTTAATCATGGTTAAAAAGATAAAAGAGATGAGTCTTTTTATTAATGTTATAAAACCTAGTATATTATATCAACTCAACCCTGTGGTTAAAATATTTGATAAAAAAGTAACTTCACCTAGTTTTGATTAGGTACATATATTCTTTGTAAATACTATTTTGAAAATTTAGTGACTATTTTAAACAACCCAAAAATTTTTTATACTTTATATTGATTAAATGTCTATAAGTGATAAAGTTGATAAATAAGATTGAAATATTTTATGTGTAAAATAATCTTTAACCAAAATATGTAGTTGCACATATATTTTTATAATTTTTTAGTTTTCCAAGTACTATTCTACATTTCCAAGTTTTGTATTCGCGACATCACTCAACTTGATACAGTGAGCGAATTATAATTTGGAGTAACATATTAGTAACATATCATTCAACTAGATGCTTTATTACTTTAAATTTAGAGTATTATTAAAATTTGTATCTTTGTAACAGTTAATATTACATTCCTTGGAGGTGAAATGATCTCTTTATGTTGGGAAATGTTTCCATTCTTATACTCATATTAATAAAAAATGTTATTTACTTCGATTCCAAAGAAATATTATCCTTATCAACAAGCACTGTGTTTATATTATATTTAAATTTAAATATGAAATATGACCCCAGAGAGAGTAATATTAAATCCTTAAGTCAGCTTCAAACATTTTATTACTTCCATAAAAGCAATATTTTGAGCTAAGGTGAATATTAATATGGAAAAAGTGATAAATACAGAAAAAAATATATTATTTCTTCTAACATTTCTAATATCGTATCAAAAAAGTATACAAAGTTAAATGTCTATTATATGGATACTTCTTCGTGCCCTATTTAGGGCTATTGGAATTCTTATTAAGATTGTAACTGTCGATATCTTTAATGTCTGCACTTTCAAGGTTAAACTATTGAATATAAGATATTTTGGACCTTTAAGAAAAGTGTAGTTTTAACCGCGAGAAAGTTTCATGTACCATAGGGAATCCTCCGGCAATCAAATTTCAAGTTACTGGTCTCATTATTTAAACTGAAATCAATTCAGATTAACCGAAATTAAGTATGATTATGCGGGTGATAAAGATTTGGCTTTTAAATTCTGGTTAACAAACTTCAGTTCAGTCCCAATGGATTAATTTCTGAATGGAGTTTGCTGATTACTAAATAACATTTATATTATTGGGATTACTATGCGACAACCATATGCTTGTTGAATTCTTACTACATATACTAAACTAATATATATATATATATATATATATTTTTCAATGCTTGTGTACGTAATTCATGGTAATAAAGTAATTAATTCTATTACTTATTAATCATAACGGGAATTTTGGTCACAGTTTCTAAAATCTAAACGATAATTATGTATGAAAGAGGCAAATAGCAGAAAAGGAAACAATTTATTCAACACTTATTGCATTCCGAGTGGCTTAATCAATCATTTAATAATCTGAATAATTAATTATCAATAAGATATAATATAATATCATGTAATCTGTACTAATGTTATAAAAGTGATGTGATTGTTTCTTCCTTTTTTTGTACAGTAATCTCTGGATTTTCAAGTCAGATTTGATTAATTTACTTCTAAAATAATAACTCGTTAATTGAGAAATGCAATTCCATTACATTATGACTACTACTATTGTAATATACAATTTTATGCAAAAATGGCAAGAATGCAAAAAACAAAACATTCTAAAATAAAAATAATTGCATTAAAATACTTTTATTTGTGCAGCATTTGTGTCGCTATAAATTAAATATACAATTCAATATTTAGAACTCAATTTATGAATACAATAGATAAAATGCCATCTAGAATTAGCGGTGGGTCAGTTGAGGAACAACTCAAATACTCATATACATCCAATAATACAAGATCCTTGATAATATAATTTCTTAAATTAAATTCCTAGGCGCTACTGACAATGGACGCTTATACTTTAAATATAAAATTACAGAATAATTGTAAGAAACGGAAATAATTGATTATCTTTTTACTCCATTTCCAAAATAACTAGTTATAAATTCATATACATTCTCTATGATACACCTCAAAATTACACTAGGATTTAGTTAATAATGGAGTGAACACCTCTTAAATAACAGTACTTAGTATTGATATTGATAAGACTCAATGGAAAATGTTTGTCCTATTGCTTTAAAATTTATTTATAGATGTTCATCTGTTGGTCTTATTATAAATTAATGATAATAACAATCAATCTCTTAAAAACATTATTAATATAAAAGACTTTTTTGAAACATATATTTTTTCATATTCTGAAAAAAATATATATTTCCATTTAATTCTTTTAATATCCATTTACATGTTTACCAATCCTATAAGTTTCACTGACCATTTTGAAAGGTTTCGGGAGTGAAGTTGAATTCAAAATCAAATAAATGTTCCATATTATTATGGGAGTGAAATTGAATTCAAAATCAAATAAATGTTCAATATCATATTATAATTTAAGTTTAACATACATAAAATGTTTTTAGATTATGTGCACTGATAAGTAAAATTCTAGTATCAGTTTTAGGGCAAATAATTGTTGTTATATTAGTAAAAATAATAATGAATTAAGAAATTTATTATCTAAGGAGTCCACGATAGCAAGCTGCCTAGTAAAAAACGGCCATGCAGTCCTTTCTTTAGTCTTTGACAAATAAGTCGAACGATGAAAGAGAGGAAATTGATGACGCGTTTAAAAGTGGAGTGATCACTAACAGGTAACTCGTTCGACGATGCCGTCACGACCATGTTTATGTCCTCCATGTATAAGCCCATTTAGACAATCAAGTTCCTTAAATAGAAATATTGCTCGGTTATTCTTAAATACATTTTCACAAATCCGACAGTTAGTAGATTACTCAGATTAACATTAATCGAGACTTGTCCAACAAAAGTCCTTTAGATTCGAGTTCTTATCTGGTTGGGTGGAAAGCCCTTCAGATATGAATTCTGGTCTAGTTCGGCAGAATGACCTTCAGATAAAATCTAATTACATTTGTTCTGGCTGGTATAGCCTTTCCAATCTCCCAATATTTCTCTCTTTTTTATTTTTTTTAATAAACTGGTCAATTTGACCCTTCAGCCATACTTCCTGGTCTAGTCATGTAGACCCTACAATTAATCCACTCCTTTCCTTTTTTCCTCTTCCTTTTTTTATCAGGGAAGAACCATTCGAATTTAAGGATTACATTCACAATTTGACGTCTGACTGACGTAAAACGTCTCTTCTTCCTTGTAGAAATACAAATCAGGCGTTATCGTCATACTAAACAACTCTGGTATTGATCGTCACCCACTGAAACAGAAGAGACCAGTACATTATCTAGTAGTAAAGATAATTGCTTAATTAATTATTAAGAAAAAATATTACAATTATGGTAGGAGTTTCCATTTACTTTTATAATGATTTCTTATTGGATAATAATTTAAAATACTATATTCCTTTTATTTGAGTTATATTAGTTAATATGATAATAAATATACGACATATATGACTGAGCAGACAACTTATTAAATATTTAGGCATCTTATCTTAATACTATATTCTTTAACAACTTTAACGACCTCTTGATCCTATTACCAAAGTTTTATGTAATTACACTTTCATTCGGACTAGTAAGTTTTATAGTGATTTTATATATAATTCAGAGGGTGAACAATGGTCATCAGAAACGAAACTGGATGTGGGTCCCAGTGTCAGCTGCGTATACTTTTGTTTCCGCAACATCATGTTTTGTTGTTATTATATTTTTTTTATAATTTTTATGAAGTAATATAAGTTTTGATATCTACAGTAAAAAGTTTTAATTTAAAAAAAATGAAATACGCAATCACAAATACAAAATTCATATCGTTAAGATGATCTGTTGTTTTCATATCGTAATTACTACGAACCTCAATTGCAGTCGTTATTCTATTGTTTGTATTTTTCACATTATAAAAGTTAAAATAATTAATTGCAAGTGAGTCAACATATCATAATGAAACTTGTTTTTAAAAGAATAGTATTAATGGTTTTATTTCTTTATAATAATTTATAGTATGGTCAATGGTCAACTATAAATGTAATTACTTTTAACAGAAAGTAAGTATTACAAGTATTTTATTTTCCTAATCAGTTATTCTGATAAATAGTTTTCATATTGAATATCATTGAATTGTTTTTTTTTTTTGTAATTTGTCAAAAGAACACATAATAATTAATGATTTGTCAAACTGCAAAGCTCAACACAAAAGACGTGATTTCATCATACGAGTATGTTGGTGACAGAACAATAACCTTGTCGCATTTATTTTCTTCGAAAGGAAACAATTAGAAAGAAATATGGAGGGGTGTTTGCTGATTATTTATGTTTGTAATTGTCTTTTGAAATAAATAGAAATGTTTTTTAGAGACTAATTCTTACAATATTAACAAATTAGCATATATACAGTAATCTTTAATTGTATCTACACTATAAAAATTATAATTCAATATAATTCAAAACGATGTCCCGTTATTCCACAAAAGTTAGATCTGCCAGTGAACCTATCGGTAGAACGAAAACGCTTTGTCTTCGGTTCGTTAGCTTCCACCCCGTCCGAACGCGGCTTAAGAATCTCTTTAGCCGCGTTCGGAGGTGTATCTACACCTCCCATGATTCGAAACAATTGAGAGCGAGTAGTGATATTATGTGCAATCAATTCGCGTCTTATCAAACCCTCTTTCTGACAAAGCACCGAAATAACAAATCCAATCACCACTTCTTCAGGCATGACAGTCGTATGAATTCGTTCGATTAAGTTCCATAAACGAAGAGTAGCTTCCGAAGCTGTTTCCTTAACTCCTATTTGGAAACGCAGTATCTCGTCAAAGTAATCCTGCAGAAGCTTTGGTTTTGAGAATTTAGCCAACAGTGTCTGCTTGACAACGCTCCAGGACATTTCATTTAGGTTAAGCTTGGTTATACAAGTAGCCGCTCGCCCTTTTAAAGAAGTAGTAAAGGCCATGAGCATAGACTTGCTTGCCCTTCTAAGCGCTTATTTTGAACGATCCCTTCGGTAATATTACACCAACCATCTATGTCACAGTCTGGTTCGTCTGGATTAAAAGGCAAAAAATGCGTTGCCTGGTTAGTACTCACATTTGGCGTTTGCTGAGCTGCGAGAACACGAGATAAAAGCATTTCCATGTTACTTTATAACTTTTCTGTATCCGATTTCGTTGTCTCTCGCTCAATTCTAGCACCATCCGATCCCACTTCTGATAAAGAGGCAGGACAGCCTTCCTCAGTACTCACCTTGTATGCCACGTGCAGGTGATTAGGTATAGATAGAGAAATCACAAGTCTTTGTTCCACTCACAGTTATTTAATACGTACAATGTTTAAATCAAGAGATATATAGCGAAATAATTAATACTAGGTTTAAGGAACACATGGTTATCTTAATTAGAATACTAAATCGTATGATTATTGAGATTCAAAGCGATTCGTCACAAGCGTAGTGCGCAGGCGCCGTCTCGAAACCCAATTGTCAAGATGGCTGCCTTCACTACCATCGACAATGACGCTTCGCTAGGCTGACAGCTAAAAGTTAACCTGACGTATGACATTAACGGATGCGCCGTCAAATATAAATCTTAGACAAAGTTTCAAGACATTCACTAATTTCATACTACAATGTTTAAGCAAAGTTAAGAAGTTGAGATAGTAAGAAGTGCTTTCAAATAATGTATATCTAAAGAGAACGTAATAAACATGCATCATGACATATATGATATTCTTATAAACCTGTGAAAAAATAATAAAACATATTTAAAGATAAATTAAAGTGGCTTCTACCAGGCATCCAAATTATGCTTTATCTACGCTAAAATCAGCTATTTTTAAAAATACTAAGTTTTTTAAATTCAATCTTAGAAAAAGAACTTTTTATCCTATTACTTTTATAAGCTCAAGGTTTACAAGATACATAATTTTCACATAAAATTAATGAACAGATTTAGATGAAACTGTACAGTAATATGGTCTGTACATCACAATAACAACTAGGATTCAATTCATAATTGTTTTATTTACCAAAATAAGCGTCAAATTAATCTAAAAGATTCTGATATCTAAGACTAACATCAAAATGCACTACATAAGCTGAGATATTGTAGTTTCATAAAGATAATGTTTATGCGATCTCTTTTAGTGAAATCATTAAGTAGTAAATAGCGTGAGATTTGGAAAAAAATATTTCCACGTTTTATTAACAATATTTTTTTTTTGTATTTTTTATCCACTAGTTATTATAACATGAATATGTTAAGATGTCACTTGGCAGTAAGTGATGAATAACATCTTTGACTTCTTGTGAATAACAATCTTTTGATCTATTAACAAGGTACTCAGTGATCAAAATGAGGAACTTTCCAGGACACCATGCCGAAAAAGCTTTACGCTGATTTGTTCTTCTTTTCTTATTCATTCTTTATTTCATTTACGGCAAAATTTCCATTATTGTATAATAATCTAACCTTACTTTATGCAGCACTTAGCTAAGTGCTGTATAAAGTAAGGTTCATATATGAATAAATTATAAATAATATTCGATCGTTTCATCAATAAGGAATAAATTTATTTATTTTGGTCTTACATTTGCTGTGTTTCTTAAAGTCTATAATTCGACTAAAGATTAAAATAATGAATTAATAATTATTATATGTCTTCTAAACAACATAACAAGGTAAGCGGGTGAAAGTTGATCAAAGTGAAGTCGCAATACAAATATTTAAAAACTCTTTCCCAACAAAATATGATTTTACTGTAACCTCATAGTAAAATAGGTCAATCGTTATAGTGTGTTAATACTTTGAAGTATTTATAACTCTATAATTATATATATTACACCGTTCGGATGTGGGCATAATTATAAAATATTGACTGTAAACGTATTGTAGTACTGTATTGTATTCGAAAATTAGTATTTTACTATGTTTAATTTTTGATCTATTTGTCTGTGTGTATATTTTTCTATAACTTGAAATGAAGCCTTTGAGCCTTGTTTAAAATTTGTATATGCTAAAGTAATGTGATAGTGCAGATTTAAAGCTATATAATAGATCTTTTCACCCTACAGCGTTTTGTATAGATAAAATTTTAATTAGATATTCAGTGTTTCTATAGAGTGTCCAGGGCTATCGAGCACATTGCGGGTGAGATGAGAGGAGAAAATATAAATACGTCGTTCAAGTCACGGGAGACGTTGCAAATTAACAACCAATGCCGGAGCGCAGCTGTGGCAAAGGATAGTATGTATATATATAGATATATATATTATATACAATTGTGATCAGTTTCATAATCAGGTAATCAAATTTAAAATACCATTTTTTACCTTTATCAATTCATATTGAGGCACCCTGTTCTATAATATACATATTTAAATATACTTTAGACATTAGAAAAATCAACGACCAACTTACTTCAAAGAACATGGTAACCAAAATAAAATTAGAACTTATCACGTCTCACAAGTTTGGTTTATTACCATCTAATTATATTAGTTAATAAAGAATTCATAAAACAAAATTTATATGTAGATTAACCACGTAATCTCTACCTTTCTTGTTCCTAAGGAATTTTAGTAAAGTAGATATTTATAATTTATTCCACCCTACCTAAATAGAGCCAGAAATGTTAGTATCATATATTTTTTTTACTTTTATAAACTTTAATAATACTAAATAGTCATAGAAATTTTATAAAACAAACATTTAACTGTTAAAAGGAACAATATATTTTGAGTAAATCATTTATTGATATTCACTTTAGCTTCGGATGATCAAACGAATGCTTTTATTCAAGTAATAATATTTGAAGTGACTTCAAGATTTAATATTACACTCCATTTGGGTATTTTTTAAATCAGATGAACTGAAAAGTATACCAATATTATAGTCGAGTGATTTATAAGTTGATCGATATAACTAATAAGTAAAACTAATCATAGTGATAGAATAAGTAAATATAATAATTACCATGCAATGCAATGGTATGCTATATAGCATTATATAGCAGTCATTGTAAGGAGTAGAGTAAAATATTGAAATTAAAGAAATAACTTTTTTACAGTAATATACGACAGGAATAAATATTTCTCAGAGATAAATAAATAAGGTCCATTTTACAAATTTCAAAGTAGTATATTATATAACTAATTTATTTACTTAAAAAAAACTCTACTTTGAATTTTTATTTATTTACTTATATTTATTTAGCTTCACGCTATATCCCTTGCGGGGTAGCCAGAGACGACGGAGCGCCAAACGCTACGGTCCCTTCATACCTCTTTCGCCTCGGCCACAGACATCAACCTCTTCATACATGCCCTACGTAACCTTCCTCCATTATCATAGATACAGTGTTTTCGAAGGTCACTCAAGCCCTCCCCCTTTCTCTTTTACCGCTCACTTTTCCTGTATAAATCTTTTTTACCATTATTTCATCAATCATTCGTTCGACGTGCCCAAACCACCTGAGCACGTTCTTATTTATTCTCACCGTGACATCTTCAATAGTACCTGCCATTCTGTGGATCTCTTCAGTGCGGATTCGGTCAGCTAGACTGACTCCGCATATTCTGCGAAGAGATCGCATCTCCACAGCATACATTTTTCTTACATTCTTCTTCTGTGTTACCCACGTTTGGCTGCCGCATAACAGCGTCAGTAGAAAAACCGCATTGTGTACAGACAAACGTGCAGCTATACTGACGTTTCGCCGTCTCAACAATACAGCCAAAGCACCGTTGACTCTGTTACCGGCAGCAATACGCCTTTCCACATCCATTTCGTATCTTCCGTCTCTGCTAAACATACTTCCCAAATATACCACTTCATTCACTTGTTCTATTATATTATTATTCATGTTGATCTTACATTCTGTTCTTTCTTCATTTCTTTCAAATATCAGAACCTTCGTCTTATTTGCATTCAGGTTTAGACCATTATTTTCACACCCATCTTTCAGAGTGGTGACCAATGCCTGCAGATCGCATTCTGATGATGCAATGAGCACTGCATCATCTGCGTATAGCAAGCAATTGACTTTAAGGTCACCTACTTTCACTCCCATGTCACTGTCTTTCACGCCTTGGAGACAACTATCCAAATACAAATAAAACAACCAAGCTGACATAGCGTACCCTTGCTTAACACCCGATTGGATGTCAAACCAGGGCGACATACCAGCTCCCACTCGCACACAGGCTGGGTGATCTCGGTAAAGAGACTTTACCGCCTGTAGCAAGGGTCCGTTCACATTGTATCGGGGCAGTATCTCCCATAACTTCTTTCTCACAACCCTGTCAAACGCCTTTTCCAAATCCACAAGAGCACAGAAAACCTTTTGGTTTAGGGCCAAAAACTTTTCCGTGATCATGCGGAGGGAAAAGATCTGATCTATACACCCTCTTCCAGGTCTAAAACCTCCTTGTGCCTCCCACAACATCCTTTCAGATCTCTCTTGCATTCTTCTCGCTAAAATTTTAGCATAAACTTTACCGCCCAAGCTAATCAAACTGATGGCCCTATAGCTTGCACAGTCTATCTGTGAACCTTTGCCTTTATACAAAGGTACGATGACTGCACTTCGCCAATCGTCTGGGACCTCCCCAGATTTCCAGCATAAATTGCATAAAAACCAGAAAAAGTCCCAGACGCGTGGCCCACCATATTTGATCATCTCGACAGTAACTTCATCTGCTCCCGCAGCCTTACCACATTTCAGAATTCTCATTTAATGTTTATGTTTAAAAATCTTTTAATATTTATAATTTTCATAAGAACTTATTAATTTCAGACAAAAATTTATATATTATAGTAATTATTTTACAAAGAGTGCAACAGTTGGCTACAATTATATATAAAATTTGTAGGACATAAAATCAAAACGAATAGGGATTAATTTCTCAGCAAATACAAGGCACAAGAATGAATCGAAATATGAATAAAATAAGCTCATTTTAAGAATAATAAAGTAAGAGATACACACATCTATTAAGGAATTAAGGAGATGAGACAAAGTTATAAACTAAACCAGATAAGCAAAATAATAATTAATGAACATTGAAAACAATAAATACATTTTCAAAAAGATATAAAAATATATTACAAGGAAAGACTCATTAGCCATACGTGATATGAAAATGAAATTATATTCATAAAAATTTATAATAAATCCAAAACCTTTTTCAGATATACTCGTAAATCCTGAAAAATATATATTTTATCAAATGTAACTTTTGTATTGAATAAAAATTAAAACGGAGACTGTGTACAAAAAAGAGCAGTTGTTATTTAATCGCAGACACGTGCAGTTAATGTTTTATTTTATAAATTATTAATTAGATACAATTATGATTGGCGACGGTCAATTTAAAATTTTTATATTATTAAGAGGCTCATTAATTTTAATAAATGCATAGGAATATTTATTTTTATTACCTATTTAACCCCACATAATTTAGGTATAGTCATAATTCGTCACGTTATCTTCTTAAGCTATACTCGTCTCCCTTATAAGTATTATATTTTAGGTGAAATGAGTTATAGTATCAGTAATAGTTTTTTCAGTCAAGGATAGTATCCTAGAACTGGAACTAGAAATATTCATCTACACTTGCGAAAATTTTATATAAAAACCTTTATTATTTGATAAGTGTTTGATCACCTTATTGAGCTTATTTAATATCTTATTTCAATATTTATTTTTAATTTAACTGGAAATAAAAAAGTATTTACTGTGCCCACGGTAATGTAACTTTTACACGAAAGTTCAGTGAAATACTTTATGAATCTTATTTTATCTTATTTTATTCGTTTCAATTTCCTGAAATAGAAGATATTTTAAAACTGTATTAAATCAAATCTGCTTAAGGTAACATAAAATATAAAAGATTTTACGTAAACTGACAGTACTGATGTGATTACTTTAAATCAAGTTTATATTAAGTTAAAGATTAAGTTATAATTACGTACCAAATTATACGATAATATATATAAATTAGATAAAAAAATAAACTTCTATACAGTATAAAATACGTTAATGACATGAAAGGAAAATATCGAAACCATTAAATCTGTCAACCAATATTTTTATTCATTTGATTGTAGTAGATTGCAATTAATATTAAATCGCCACCTCTCGAGATATTATTTACACGTTAATTTACTGGTCAATGTATTAACTCGTGTTTATGGAATGAGGAAAATAAAGAAGTTGGCCTATCATAAACCACTCTCCTTTTATTTGGTGACGATTTAGTAACTTTATATGTGTTGAGATAAAACTGTCGTAATGCCTCAACAATGGATCACACGCTCCACTTGTTTATTGGCTATATATTATCTACTAATAAACATCTTATTATTAATTTTTGTTTGTAAATTTCATTATTAGAAGGATTATTAATATAAAAAGATCAATAGATTGAATGTGGACCATATCTAAGTATTCATAAAATGTGTATAAACATTGCAGCGTATGAAATTAGAACAGTCTAAAGTGTATAAATAATTTATAAATACCATAAGTTATAAGATAAATCTCTCCATAGTTAATAACTACATAATTTTTTTGAGTTGCAAGATTTTTTGTACACAGTGACGTTATTTTTTTATATGAAATGAATTAAGACACACCATTTTGGAGCTTTATTTAATTTTTTAATGTAATAAAACTATCACATTATAAGGCTTCTCTCTGAAATGTATCATAAATGTAAACTAATCGAATTATTACTGAGTAATATAATATATTTTAAGAACGGTCAGTTTTTATATTCTAAATGTAAAGGGCGTCATTTAAGTGAAGCTGAATATAAGAGAGTTAAGCATATTACTGAAACAATATGAAATAAAAAATGTTTTTAAGAGTAAATACGAGTAAAAGCAAAACACACAAACAATATAATGTATTTAAAGTTATAAATTAAATTCTTTATTATATTCGTATCACATTAAATATAATCAAAAATTCCTTTTTTTTGTCTTATAGCAGGTAAAATAAAAGCTACAACATATAAATTGCCTTTAACAAATATGATAAGAGAGTTTTAAGGAAGACATTTTATATCCAATATATGTTAAAAACATTACTATATTACAATTTTTAAGTAGACTCTATTTTTCTGCTTACATATATACAAAGTTGTTAGAGATAGTTTAAAAATAAGCTGAAACGGAGAAAGTTTCGAAAAGTATGAAGTTTACACTTTATCAAAAGGAAGCAATATGTATACTAAAAGCGGTTGAAAAGTTTTTGTGAGTTTTGTTAACCTCAACAAATACACTTCTGAAGATAAAGCTGATTTTTGTTGAATCACACTCATAAGACGAGCTCCTCAAATAAATGATGACATCAAATCAGCAGGTAAAGAAATTAATAATAATATTAATAAATTATATATCAAACACGAGAAAACTAATAGTTGAACATATTAATATGACTGATTGACGTCTACAAGCTTGTAGAAGCCACTTTAATATTTCTTGAGATACGTTTTATAATATTATTTGATAGTTTACAAAGAAATCTTGATGAATTTTATAAACAAGAGCATGAACTTCATAACTAAGTGCTTAACAAATACTGAAGGTACATTGACAACATTGTCAATATTGAAATAACATATAATTAAATTGTAATATTTAAAATGTAAGGTGGAGGTAAATTAATTCAATAGGGCTTAAGTGCTTTAGGGGTTTTAAAACTTTCTTATTTATCTTAAAGTAATTAAAAAAAAAAAAACTTTTTTAGGGATACTCTTTTTATTGAACACTAGCCGCAATCAAACGCAGTTTAGATTACAATTTTAGTCATCATTTTGCTGTCTGACCATATTCCGTATACGCAATAATGGATAGCACGAAATCGGTTTACAAGTTATGTATATTTACAAAACTTTTAAAAAGTTAGTCTGGAAGTTTTCGAAGTTTAGAAACTTTAAAAAATATAATGGTGTTTAGGGCAAGATAAGGTCGAAAAAATATTTTTGCCTTCCATTTTTATAAGCTTAATAAGCAAAATGAATAACTAATTTTTTAAGGATACGTGGTTATTTTACAGCTTACTTATATTAATATTTTCAAATATTGACGAGGATGAAATTAAGTAAACAGTCTATTTTTTCATAAAATACTTCAACATAAAGTGAGCAGGTCGACATAAAGTGTTTTTTATGTTTCACTGTCTTCTATATTTTTAGACTTTCGTAATTTAGTTTACCTAAATAATAATTCAAACCAGTATACATTAGTGTGTGTGATACCAGTTACAATACTGAGTTGTCTCCTGTATTGATACGTCTGTATCAGCTCTCTTTGAAGACTGGAATAGTGCCGAAATTTTGGAAGTTTGCTAACGTGCAACCAAATTGCTATTCTCTCAGTATTCTACAGGACACATTCTGGTAGGTGTGCGCAGGAATTACACGATTTAATTCCTTCGTCCCCCTTCCATCACAGGAGGTTCCGACGCACGGCAAATATTCATCCTTACATTATGGACATTCCCCTTGTCCGAACGAAGCACTTAGCTTCGTCTTTTTTAGTTCGTACAGCGAAGGACTGGAACAACTTGCCTGCGTCGGTATTTCCGTCAAAATACAATGTGGGTGTCTTCAAGAGAAGAGTGAATAGGTTGCTATACAAATACATATATTTATAGAGTTCTGAACTTGAGTAAAATGAGTGTTTTTGTTATTGTAATTGCATTATATATACTCAATCATAGAACAGAAGCTATATTCATTTGAAGAATACTTCACTTCAGGTATTTTCATAGTTTTAGAATTTTCATCAATAAAGTTAATTAGGTGTTAAATGTTCTATTCCAGTTATTTTGCAAAAATTGTCAATTTGATTGAAACTGTACATTTGAATCTATTTAAGGTTATTACTGGAAGTCTGAACGATAAAAACATTTGAAGGTTGAAGGTAAAGTGTTTTATGTGTTTCCCTCTTCGCCATATTTGAGGGTGGGGGGCTACCCGGACCCACTCCTAAAGAAGCGGTTTAATGCAGCCAGTAGATTTAGGATTCGAAAGCCCGCCGCCGTGTACACATCTCTCTTGAGTACTCAACTGGCTCGAATCAGTGCAGAAGGTATTTAAAAATGATAATAACACGCCCATCTATATTAAGAAAACTATTTCAAGACATCTACGTCGATTATTTTGGGAAAAATACAGGTCAAAAATTGTAAAATACTTATTAAAAAGATGAAAACGTCAAAAAGATACATCAAATTCGATCGGAAAAAGATATTATAAATATCACTTTCAAACGGTTCTAGTATTCAACACTGCTGCACAAGGTTCTCTCTTCTGACACTACTCTTCACGTTGCACTCATCCTGTTTACCTTCTTATACGGCCGGAACTTCAGGGTGAGAGTGGGATGCGTCCTTTCGCGCAATTATCCCATGACATCAGGGGTGACCCCCAACCAGGCAGCAAAATAAACAGTCAGCTGGTCCAACTCGGCCAGCGCGTCCAATAGTTCAAACAAATGGCCTGTATAGGAGTCGTTTTAGATCGCTGACTAACCACGACGGGGCAAGTTCGGAAAGCCGCCAGAATAACTACAATGGCGCTGCATCTTCTGCGTTCCATTTTCATTCTCCTCCGTACGAAACTATCCCTATACAAGACGTACGTTAGGCCACATCTAACCTACCCACTCCGCCGTTGTACTCCCTAGCAAGCGTAGGCAAGTGTACTCTACTTTGGTCAACTTTGGTTTGATTACCTATTATGGTATGATCATTATTTAATTAGTTGAATGATAAACTTTACTGAAGATATTTATTCTTTATCGGGAAAACAATTGCAAATTACTTATAAATTATGCATATTCAAACCTAAATTTATGTAACACTAAGCTATACTAATACTAATGGATGTTTAAGCTGTCATGAACAGAATAAATAGTAGTGAAGACGTCGAATTAACATACAGTTATCTGACTCGACATCCAAGACGCACGTTTTGTAAATAGCAACTAGGAGAAGTAGAAAGATTTGAAAAAAATATATACTTAAAACTCTTCACCAGCAGAAGGCTGTGCCAAATTATGGCTGTAAGGCATGTTGCCCAAAAATGTTGCTATTGGTTATCCAGGAAGTGTTTCATTATAATAACTGAGTGGGCGGACATGTTATTATGGTAAATAAAAAGATTATTAATATTCACAAGCCGCAAATTGTAGCTAGACATCAATATCTATCTACTAAGTGGCCTCGTTTTGGTTTCATAATATAATCTTTTAATAAAAAGTGAAAATATTTTTTCAAAGGTAAAAAAATAAAAATAAATAAATAAATCCCCTCAGTAAAATAAAAATAAATTCAACATGTTATATTCCGCGTATGTAATTCAGTCTAATGTTGCTCTCAAATAACGGGGAGGACAGACACATTTCATAAATATCAAATGGAAATTAAACATTTTTTTTTTAATAAGCTGTGCATTTTATTCGTTCTTTGTTTTGTACGTTTATTACTGTATATTAATATTCTCGTCAAATTGAAATTTCAAGTGCTCAAATTAATGCTTCCATGAAATCAATAAAACTGAGGGATGCAATATAGCTTGGGATTCAACTGGCAAGTTTTTCAGTGAAGATATAATGAATTACGAGTATGCTGTGGGCTATGTTGATGGTATATGACGATTGGTTAATATTTTAGAAATTTGTCTATAAATAATATTTATATTCATTTCAAAAGACAATTACCAATATATATAATCAGCAAAGGTATCTCTTTATTTCTTTTTAATTGTTTCCTTTCGAAGAAAATAAATGCAACAAGGTTATTGTTCTGTCATCAACATATGACGAAACCACGTCTTTTGTGTTATGTGTTCTTTTGTCAAAATTACAATATAAAATAAAACAATTTATTGATACTCACTAGAGATATAAAATCAATTTATCAGAATAACTGATTACGAAAATGAAATATTTATAATACTTAATTTCTTTTAAAATAATGTATATTATGGGTAGTATTTTTTACCATATCATTAATGTGTTCAAGAGAAGTAAAACCATTATTAATATTCATTTGAACAACAAATTTGATTATGACATGTTGGCTGATATGCAGTTTAAATTATTATAATCTTTACAATGTGAAAAATACACACTATAAGAATGAAACTGTATTTATGACTCTTAATAGTTACAATATTAAAACAAAAGATTCTCTTTACGATATGAATTTTATATCTGTGATGCCTTTATTGTTTAATTAAAATATATTTTACTGTCGATAAAAATAGCTTCGTTTCTGATGACAGATCGCTATAAATGATTTGAGGCGTCAGTTCAATATATAATTTAAAAGGCCAAATACATTTGTAATTACATAAAAGTTTGATAACAGGAGCAAAGGTTCTTAAAGTCGTTAAAAAACTTGGTATTGTATACAACATTTACATAAGACCAGCAGATGACGTGATTAATGTTAGGTAGGTATGTGAACTAATACCTGTAGTTATATTGAAAACGGAATATAAATCACTTGTAAAATGTATTATAAGACCTAACAAAAAAAAAAAACATTTTCATGTAAAAAATATTTCAAAGCACATTTTATTTTTGCATTCCCCAATTAAATAAAGCTGACATAAAGTTTCAGAAACAAAAAGAAACAATCTGAACGTTTTGAAAATGAAGAGATCATTCTACGTCTTAGCAATATAACGTTAACCGTTACTAAGTTACAAATTTAATCCCCACATACCAAAGAATACTCTAATTGTACAGTTATAATGCCGCTTGTGGAATGATATGTTACTAAATTATACTCCAAATAATAATCCACCGGCTGTGTCAAGGTGAATAACGTCCCGCGTATAAAACTTGGAATTGTGAAATGTTGTTGCAAAGTAAAAAATATAATAAACACAATAATTTTAACTACATATTTTGATTGAAAATTCTATTTTACATGTCATATTTATATATATATATATATATATATATATATTATAATAAATATTGCTATATTTATTATTAAAAGATCTTTATCATATTATAAAAAAAAAGTATAATAAAAAATATTCATTAAACTAATCACTTAATTTTCACAAGTTCTTACGCAGGAAAAATGTAAAAGTAGTAATTACAAAAAAATGCATGGGTAAATTTAGAATTACATAAGATTTAATTTTATTAACATATAATCTTTATTCTTTCGTTGATTCATTTTATCAATTAAAAAATTTATGAAGATTGAAAAAATAAATATATTATCTAGAAAATGGAAAATGAAATTCTCATCAGTAATATATGTGATATGAAAATCGAATCCTGTGAATAAAAAAAAAATATTTTTAAATAATATTTATGTATATATAACTATACATAAATATTATATATATATAAATATATATATACTGACTAAAATAAGTTTCAACATTACCTAACAGACTTGGTTTGTTTTAATCTAAGGATTGTGAAGTTTAATAATATGATACGATAATTCTTAGAGGAAATTATAACCAATAACTCATTTTTCGTACATTATCATACTTTTTCGAGTAGTATAATTTTGCAAGTGTTTTCAACTTCAAAACATAGACGTCTACAAAATCACATAATATGATGACGAGTAAAGAAAAATAATGATTTTATTATAACATATTTGTGAAATATGAAGGTAGAATTTGAGTTTATTTCACTAAGTCAACCTATAAATTACATAAGATCAGTTTGAAAGTGCGAAGGCATTGAAACACTACAAATTTATCACTAACTGCGTTTGTTTTGATAACGCTGTTAGCAGTACTGTTCATTTTAATGCATCGCTCTGTATAGGTGTTGTTGTTAACTATTTAAATTCTATAATCATATCATGTTGGATACTCCGTCTCCATGTACGTACTTGATAATTGGCTCCATTATAGTATGCAAACAGTCTGAAGCATCAAGTTTAATTTAGATCACATAGTATTGCACCACTACAAGGAGTTCTACTAATATGGTTAATAGCAGAATAAGTAAGATAATGATAATAAAACAATGCTTAAGCGTAAGTTTATTTTTTATTTAGTAGTTTACCTGGAGATTATCAAAATAATATGTTCAAAAGATCATCTGTTCAAATAATATATTATAATCTTAAATATATTACTCATCTCCGAATAAAAGAGGCAACAGTTAATCATAATCTATCCTGAGATCTCACCCATTATTTTAAAGTAAATATTCTTACGTTTTCATTTAAGTTTATTTACAATTGTTATATAAGGCAAAAATTGTTTTATTGTGTTTATTACATATTCGTAAGATATTCGAATTCTCTATTGGAAAGCAAATTGTAACAAATAGTTTATCAAAATAAAACGAAGATACTAACGTGACCACAAATTTTATAACTTGGAATATAAAGATTACAGTCTTATTCTTTTACTAATATATTTTTTATTGTAAAAGACTATACAGCAAGAGCAATAACTATACTTTATTCGCAGTCTTTGAGACCATATGATATATTTGCATAAATAAGGTCCAGTTATAATTCGCCACATTATTTTATTTTATTTTTTTAAGTTAACAACAGCTCTTCTCATCTACCTATTCTACTCGGCAAAAATCCTTTTGAGATATTATATATTTCTTCCTATAAATTATAAATCATACTATACTTATAAACAAATAAAAAATGTATAAATGATTTATTTTAAATAACATACAAGTATTTTCGTCTCTACCTACTTAAATTTTTATATGCCAATAAAAACGACTATATTATAAATATGGCAATGCACGATAGCTCGATTGGTAGTGACGAAGACAAAAATTCAGATCCCAACGTCAGTTCTCAACGTCTTTATTAACGCTTTCTTTTAAAATGTATATATATATTGAAAATGAATGATCAAATATTTCAAAAGGCTTATTTCATCGTATTTTTTGTCTTCGATTTATTAGAAATATTTAAAAATTGAGACACAGCCTTGTTATGTTACATAAGATATTAAAATTTCTCTTACATACCTTGTGTTGTTGATATTCAATATATTGTAGACTGATGTAGCTTCGAAATATCTACTTAAAATTATAAAATTTAATATTTAATAAAAATTTATATTGCATATAATTTATTATAATATATAATAATTATTATTAATTATAATTTATTAATTATATATAATTTAATATATAATAATAATAATAATAATTTATATAATAACTAAAGATAGTATGGTTATACGATGTATAGGAACAGAATCAAAGAAATTCTAATGTGATAATAAATAAAATTGAATTAATTTTCAAATTTTTTTATGGTACCTTACTTATTCATACTCTCTTTACAGCATATAAATAAAAGACGTTGAGTTGAAAATGCGTTAAATCACGATAATGATATGAAAATATCGATTTTTTATCTATTTACTTAATCTCAACTAAAGATGATTTAATAGTATATATACGGCGTTACCTTTCCAAGAGATGTCATTTAATACGTTATTTTATTGTCTAGTGTGACATATCGTGTTCAGGGAATAAGGAAAACTTCAGCCTATAAATTACTTCCCTTCCATTTTGTTAAACGATTTAACAACTTTTTATCTGTTCAGATAAAACTTGTGATGTATTAATAATGTATCATTCGCTTTACTTGTTGTTGTCACAATGAATATTAACTGCTTATATTGTTTTTTGATTATATATAAAAAAATGTCTTAATATTAATTCTTTAGGTATATAATATTTTTTGTATGAAAAAAAAAAACAATACTAATTTATATAATTTATACTAAAAATACCGGTAATCATAGAATGGTCAATATTTATAGAAATTGCGTTGCTTGAAATATTCACTGGTTTTAGATGATAAAATTTCAAACGTTTATTATATACAGTAACAATTAATTTATCATACTAAATTTTATATGATTTCATTTAGTTTTCTCATATTTCTGAAATACAAGTGAAATACTCAATAAAGTAAATGTATGTTAAGCGCGTTATTTCACGGTATCTTTTATTTAATATATGAAAAACGTAATCATGTTTCTTAAAAAGTATTCATTTACAATTTACTCTCACATTCTTCCTTCTCTAGCAAATACCATTTCTTTCCGTTTTTCATCCATACATCTAAACTATTCCTTTGAAATATTGACGCAGATAGCAACATGACATGACCTGTTGCCCGAGAATAATAATTATAAATACTTAACTGATAATAAAATATGGGGGATATTGTTTCTTTGAAATCTTGCACCTAAGAGGGATTCATAGTATAAATTTATAAACCTTTTTTAAATAAAATTATACAGTTTCGTCCATAAATTCTTGAAACACTTAAGGAGTGGTTTCAGCCTATTTTACATATTTTATGCACTAAGCGTTATATGAAACTTACCCACTAAAATTCACATTTTTTTAAATTTACTTTCATATAATTTTTAATAGACCAAAGTGACATGAGGCTAGATACTAAAACAGAACAAGGAAAGTAAAGAAAAACGCTTTTGTTTTGATGAGGGATTACAAACTTAAAATAGCGAAAAGATCCCTTTAAGCCGACCAAACATACGGACCGGTCCGGACCGGACGGATCGCTGATCAACTGCATACAATATTCCCCTTAAATGGACGATTTTTCCTTTTAGTGGACGCGAACTAGTTTTAGTATTCATCATACGAACGTCAATGTCGTCGTTGGAGTGTGAACTCGTGTACCCGTCGAATCAAAGACAAAAACTTTTACTTTCGCACCAGAAGATCCTTTATATAAAGGTGACAACAAATCTTGAAACCAATAATATTAAATTTTACATGAACCTGGGTCCGTATAGTGACGACTACAACAAGTGGTGGGTTTGACTCTTGCTGATACTTTCATCAAATGATCACTGATCAAATCATATTTCAAATTTGAACGAAATGCGCAACAGTTAAAAATTATGGGTCCTAAAACTTCTAACAATCAATCCATTATAAAATAATTATTAAGAACTTCTACACTTCACTTTTAAATATTCATTGAGCAAGCCGAGCTCTACTGGAGACTTTTTCACATTCTTTGTCACGAATAGGCTGGAAAACTACTAGACGGAAAATCATGTAATTTTGCAATCAAAAAGACACACATTAGGAGATGGTTTAAAAAAATAAATAAAAATATGTGGAAATATCGTTGTGGTATAATCATCAAAAAACTGATATCCCATTGAAGTCAATAGAAATGCAGAGCGACTGTCAGCCTAATCTGAAATCTCCCACAATACCAACATTGTCTACAACGATGAGTCATTACACTGGGCTCGCTTCGCTCAATATACAAACGGCACCCGAGATTTCGAGATTTTGCGAGCGCAGCGAGTCTAATTAAGGATCTATTTTATAAGACTAGTAGACTATTGTCTACTACAGTAGATCTACATTTTCTCTTATTGTGTTTATAATATAAAATAAGATTTTTTTAAATATTAGTAAGAATAATTGCAATATAAAAAAAAGATCTATGTTAGTATTGTTAACTTATAGTTTAACCCTGTGGTGAGAGTCAGGTTCAGGTACATGTTTTGCTTATATAATTTAGACCAGTCATTTTATCTCCTTAAGCAAAACAGCTTTGGGTTTACACTTATCTACCCAAAAATATTTTATGAAAATTATATTTTAGTGATATGAATTATTAATAACACAGGCACACAAAAAAAAAAAAACGTCATGAACCAGAGGGGAGACCCCATTATTCCTAGGTTTTTGGGATCGCTGAAACCGAATATGATAATAAAAACTAATTTTAAATGCCAGTTTTCCCGCTAGCACCCCCTTACTACCTCTTAAGGGGTGAAAATTGAAATTGTTGTAAAAAATCAAGATAGATGTGTCTTTCTACGTTTTTCGGGATGCTGAAACCGAAAATGATAACTAAAAATAAATTCATGACCACTATCACCCCCTACCATCCCTTACAGGGGGTGAAAATTTCATTTTTTTCTATAAAATCAAGACAGATGTGTATTTCTACGTTTTTTGGTATAATGAAACCGAAAATGATAACTAAAAATAAATTCATGACCACTATCTCCCCCTACCATCCCTTACAGGGGGTGAAAATTTAAATTTTTCTATAAAATCAAGATAGATGTGTATTTCTACGTTTTTTGGGATGCTGGAACCGAAAATGATAACTAAAAATAAATTCATGACCACTATTACCCCCTTACCACCCCTTACAGGGGGTGAAAATTTAAATTTTTCTATAAAATCAAGATAGATGTGTATTTCTACGTTTTTTAGGATGCTGGAACCGAAAATGACAACCAAAAGTGAATTTGATACCTCTTTTATTCAATACCACCCCCTAACCATCCCTAATGGGGGTGTTTCAATTTTGTATACAATCAAGATGTATGAAGAAATTTTAACGATTTACAGTAAGTGACATGTTTATCAAACTAGTTTGAGGTTACTCTCTCTCTCGCTCTTATATTAGAAATTCAAATGCTTTATCGATCAGAAGTATCTGATATTTATTTATTTATTTATTTATTAAAACTTCATTGCACAAAAAAATGGTACAATTGGCGGACTTAATGCAATCTAGGCATTATCTACCAGTCAACCAACAATGTTAGCAGAAAAAATAAAAACAATGAGGGTAACAAGTAAACATGAAAAAATTAATAAAAGAAAATCACATATACATGAAATAAACTATACTATACTAAAATAATAACATACTACAACTAAAAGAAAGAATAATAAATACAACATAATTATCTTATTGCTATAAAATAAACTAAATACGAAAGTGTAAATACGTACAAAGACCCAAATTTAAGAGTCAGGTAGTAAATGAAGAATAAATATTCACTGCGTTCTCTCATGAAGATATTCACAAATGCGCTTCTTAAATATTTGTCGGTTGGGAGCACGACGAAGTGTATCAGGAAGGCTATTCCACAGTTTAATGGCGTGTACCGTGAAGGAATATATATTCATGATTTTATTCTACTCTAATCCTGATGGAACCTTGCATCTTGCTCCTCACTGTAGTCTCCTAAATTGTCAGGAAAATAGTCCCTTCTATTTTGGAGGCATGGAATTAGGTTCAGCATCTTTTAGTCTCCTAAATTTTAAGGAAAATAGTAACAATTCTATTTCGGAGGCGTAGAATTAGGTTCAGCATCTTTTAAGCGTTTTACAACACTGCCGGATGGATAACAGTATAAGTAGTATTAAATAGAAAGCAAAAAAAAAACAAAAAGTGAAAAAACTTGTGAAGAATAGGACAAAAATCATGATTCAGTCTTAAGGGTTGGTGAGGGGTGTTAATGAGTGATAGAGGTCTTAAATTTTATTTTTAGTAATCATTTTCGGTTCCAGCATTCTAAAAAACGTAGAAATACACATCTATCTTGATTTTATAGAAAAATTTAAATTTTCACCCCCTGTAAGGGGTGGTAAGGGGGTAATAGTGGTCATGAATTTATTTTTAGTTATCATTTTCGGTTCCAGCATCCCAAAAAACGTAGAAATACACATCTATCTTGATTTTATAGAAAAATTTAAATTTTCACCCCCTGTAAGGGATGGTAGGGGGAGATAGTGGTCATGAATTTATTTTCAGTTATCATTTTCGGTTTCAGCATCCCAAAAAACGTAGAAATACACATCTATCTTGACTTTATAGAAAAATTTAAATTTTCACCCCCCGTAAGGGGTGATAGGGGGTGATAGTGGTCATGAATTTATTTTAAATTATCATTTTCGGTTTCAGCATTCCAAAAAACGTAGAAATAGACATCTATTTTGATTTTATACAAAAAATTCAATTTTCACCCCTTAAGAGGTAGTAGGGGGGTGCTAGCGGGAAAACTGGCATTTAAAATTAGTTTTTATTGTCATATTCGGTTTCAGCGATCCCAAAAACCTACGAATAATGGGGTCTCCCCTCTGGTTCATGACTTTTTTTTTTTTTTGTGTGCCTGTGTAATCCTACAACACTTCCACCTATACTTTCCTTGGACTGGAAAAAATTTCTAAATTGTATAGAAGTAGGTATGTTCACCTATACTTACGCAAATCATCATCTCATCATCTTCCTGCCCTTATCCCAATTTTGCGGTAGGAGCAGTGTGTTTTTTCCTTCCATACTCTCCTGTTACTCGTTATCTCAGTATACACTCCCTTCTTCTCCATATCGTCGTTCACCCAATCCATTCATCTTTTCTTCGGCCGTCCTCTACCTGTCCATCCCTCCACTACCATACCCAGCACTCTTTTGGTCACATGCTTTTCATCTCACCTCATAACATACCCCTACCATCACAGACGGCAACCTCTATTTTTTTCTGTCACTGGTGCTACTCCCATGCTTCCCCTAATATACTCATTTCTTATTCTATCCCTTCTTGTTACCCCACACATCCACCTTAACATTCGCACCTCCGTTACACGCAAACGCTTTTCATCCTTCACTTTCATCGCCCAGCACTTAGATCCATAAATAATAACAGGTCTAATCATGTTTTTATAGATTTTCCCCATTAGTTTGAGGGGGATTCAGGCATCACAGATTGTCCTTGTGACTTGTCGCCATTTCATCCATCACGTGTTAATTCTGTGTTTTACGTTCCGGTCAATAATGCTTCATCATTCATCATGTCCATCGCTTTGTATCAGAGAACCGAGCCGAGCCGAGCCAGCCCAAACCGTAATACCTAGAAAGTTGACATTTGGACACAAGACTCCTGATATATTGAATAAGTGCAATAAGAAAGGATTTTGCAAAGGTCCAAACCGTTCCAAAGTTACAGCTAAAAAACTGCAAAATTTACCCCCCGCTCCCTATCTTCTCCCATTGCATTACAAATTATTTGGCCTCTCACTATGTTTATTCGTAGGATTAGGGTTCCGTAACTCACATACAGTTTGTGACTATTTGTAATTATTTTCAATTTAACCACATACAATTTGTGATTATATGTGATTATTTTCAAATTACCCACATATAGTTTAAGATTATTTGTGATTATTTTACTATTTACCCACAAACATTTGGTCATTATTTGTGATTATTTTCTATTTACCCACATACAGTTTGTGATTATTTGTGATTATTTTCTATTTACCCACATTGTTTGTGATTATTTGTGATTATTTTCTATTTATCTACGTACAGTATGTGATTATTTTCAATTTACCCACATAGAGTTTGTGATTCTTTGTTATTATTTTCCCAGCAAAGCGGGCGGGAATCAGCTAGTAATAAATATAACAATCTTAGGTGATGTAAATTATAATATAAATCCTGCAAATGATTCAACAACTTAAGTTCCACATATTTCGATCCAATAAAAACTCTTGAACGCTATAATAAGATTTATTTAATAATAAACTTTTGATTTTAGATTTAAAACCAAGAAAAGGAATGTCTAAGATATCTTGTGGAACTTTATTTTATTATTATTAATATCTTATTAAATACTATGAAAATAACTAAAATAAACAAGTCGAGCCGAATTAACATCCGTTAATTGTCTAACTTTCAGGTCAACTCTCTTCAGTTTTTGTTACCATTTCTTCAATTTACTCTGCACCTCAAATCCATTTTCGAATCCGAAAATAACAATGTCATAAGCGAATAGCATGCACCAGGGTGCTTCTTCTGTATGTCAAATGTCAGCTGCATTGCAATGTATGCTGCGTTATCAACAAGAAGAGGTAGGGACTTAAAGCCGATCCTTGATGCAAATCTACTGCCACATTGAGCTTGTCGGTGTTTCCAATAGTTGACCGGACTTGTTTACTAGATTGACTGTAAATTGCACGAACCAACTCCACATACTTCCAAGATATAGCCTTCTCTTCCAAAGCCCACTACATCACATTACGGGGAACCCGGTCGTACGCCTTCTCGAGATCAACGAACACCATGTGCAAGCACTTGTGTACTCGTCTTTACTACTAACTTAACTGACGGATAGCAAACACAGCATCTATCGTACCCCGACCAGGTATAAAATTGAATTGGTTCTCCGAGATATCACTCTCGTCTCGCATCGTTTTCTCTATCACTTTCTCCTACACTTTCATAGTATGTTCCAAACATCAGTCTTACATCCCTTTGTTTCCGGGCTAGCTTCTCGCGTGGCACCGGTATTACCATACTGCTTTAAAGATTTGGCTTTGTTTTATCAACCCTCCTTGGGAACGTTTAATTTCTTAGAATTGTAATGCTTATCTATAGACCACAATATCAAACGTTATTTACAAACATATAATGTTTAGGAAATTTAAATGTCATATAAAATTTTTCCTGAAGTCTATTAATAATTGTAATTTGAATTTAAATTTTAATGTCTTCTTTCCTCTCTTTCATATCTGGACTGTGTTTTATATCTTGCTGCATGCTAAATTTAATATTCTTTAATTCCTCCATATTTTATTTTGCTATGAGACTCGTAGTGTCACTAGATGCTAATCTGCGGGCGTTTCTTAGCGTTTTTATTAATCGGTCTATTGGTGCGTGTAAGGTGTTGTCACTAATTGACGATACCACCACCTAAAAACCTCACTGTGACCACCGACGGCATGTAAGAAGGAGGCCTGGGAAACTCTTATAGAATGCCCTCTAGATAACCCTAGCACAGCGTCAGAACAGACCCTAGAAAGTCAGTAACCCCCCCCCCCCCCCCCCCTCCCTCCCGAGACCCTCATACGTTTCCGCAGTCACAGTCAGACACGCTTGATGAATGGTGAAAAAGATATTTATTTCACAGTTCTGGAAGATTATTTGTGTAATCCTTTTATATTATTTTTCTTATTTTAAATAACGAGTCATTACATACTAATTATCTTAAACACTGTCTTTCTTAATAATTTATTATCTAAAATAAACGCGATTTTTCTACTATTCCACCAAGTTTTTCCTAAGTTTTGCAGATTTTGAAATTGTTCGAGATTGTCAACAGCAGCTGATTCAGCAAAAGTTTTTGAAAGTATCAAGTTCACACTTTATTAAGAGGAGCAACATGTATATAAAAACGGTTGTAATAGTTTAGAAAAGTTAGTATATTTTTTACGAATTGTTACGATAGGAGATAGGAAGAGAAGTCCGACCCCGACGACAAACGGTTAGGGAACGCAATTTAAAAGCGGTAGAGCACACAAACATAGCACACACACACATACACACACAGAATCTTCGCCGGTAAGGACGAGGACCCCACCCAAACGAACCTCACAGGAGGTGCCTTTAAGCCGCGCATTCTGCTGTGCTCCTTCAGGCTTCCTTTTCAAGGATAGGTCTCCGCTTACGCCCACTCTACCGGTGATGCTGTCAATTCTACTAAGGCTAACAGCAGAAACAATACAAAAAAAAAAAAAATTGTGCAGTTTCCAATAGCAACCGTCAGACGCTCAAAACGGCTTTAAATTATAAGTATGCACATTTCTTAACTATAATTTAAACGAGGGTGCTTGCTATCCTTTTTGGTATGACGAACAAGGCACACGTAATGATCGTTTAACGATTTTATGGAGTAATCATCATCGGTTCTAGTAGTGTCCAAAAGAGAAAAATTCGTTAGTCTCGAGTATTTGAATTATTATCTGCAGCGCCGAACTGGTAGTTGCCTTCTCACTCGAAGTACGCCTAGAACCAGAGGTCATGCGACGGAATACTTAAATATCAAATTGCTTACCCCGTTATTATTTCCCTTTTGCTAAATACTATACAAATTATCCCACACTCTGGGAAACCCCAAATCTTTGACGGGTGCAGACCGACTAAGTGACTCCATTCTTTGTAACCTATGAGAATCATACAGGTAAGTCGTTAGTCATTACAAATAGACTAATTGTATAGGTAGCAGCTGATGACGTTGCCCGTTTAGAAGTTATATCGTGGGATCCGCCAATCCCCTTTGTAGGATACATTTTGCCTTTTGTTAATTAAGAAACTCCTTGACTGCTTTATTATTACATCCATTATTAATTGTTGGATAATATGATATATTTTACACGAGTGATTTGTATTCCGCTTCCAATATTATTACCATTATAAATTAGTATGCATTAGATCAGCATCAGTATGATATAATAGGGAACAAGTCAGAACCATAATAAGATTTAGTTAACAATGGAGTGAACACCTC
The DNA here is from genome assembly GCA_918358695.1 of Melinaea menophilus ssp. n. AW-2005. NCBI lineage: Eukaryota > Metazoa > Arthropoda > Insecta > Lepidoptera > Nymphalidae > Melinaea > Melinaea menophilus. Next base: position 18,598,798 of record OU911048.1, read on the forward strand.
GTAAATAAGTACGTATATAGTATTGACATTTCTTATAAGACTCATGTTACCCTCCGGCAAATATTTGTTCGATTGTGTTACAATTCGTTCAAATTGAGATAGGTATCTGATGGCTGATGGTGAAAATAACGATGAAAACTATGTCGCTCCCGCCTCTTTTAATTTTTGCCGCTACATTAGTATTTTGTAATAAATCAAATAAAATTATATTGTGAACTGTAATAAAACCTTGTATCGATTTTTAAGAGAAAGATTGTTTACGTTTGTGATAGTAACAATGTTAACACTTTCACTGCCAGCTCCGTAGCGTGTACGGAGACGCAAGTTTCACCCCGTGTTTCACCCCAGGGCCGTAGCATGTACGGAGCAATTAAAAGTCAATTTTATATAGTATTTAATTGGCTCAACATTTTTTTTACTATTTTTCCGTTTATTTAAATGCCTTTATGCAAACGTTTATATGAAAAATTTAAACAGCACACAGGGCTCAATTTCTAAAAATCTGGTGGCAGCGAAAGTGTTAAATCACTCTGAAGACAAAGAATCTTGGACGAGCATTAATAACTGAGGACTTATTTTTATGATTTTTACTGTAAATTTATATTTTTATTTACATAGTAATTATTAAAGTACTTTATAATATCAATACCACATATGAGTTCATACAAAGAATAACATCTGATAATTATTTTTTAATCTATTCAACTTTTCTTTTTCAATAACACAAATATGTCAAAACAAACTGTGTCAAATTGACACAAGACAGATGTCTTGTGTCAAAATATTCATAATTAATTTTAGCTTTTACAACATCTTATGAATCTTCCATATTATATAAATATTATTATACAGCTAAAATACGGAAATAAAATTTAATCTAAATATTTATAACATTCAAGCAATATATATTAAATATAACTTCTAAAAATTTAATAATATGTATCGTAAATTAAGCGTGTCAACATTGTTTGCTTATTAAAATAATTGAATATGTATATTAAAGGCCTGCTTAATACTTTTTATATCTTATATTATGTTTTGTTTAGTTTTCTTGCTAATAAACTTTAAAATGATGATATGATGAAAAAGTGACATATTTAAACTATTCATATATTCATGAGCAATGTCATCTGTGATTACAAAAGTGCTTTAGTTATTATGATAATAAGTAGCAGCTATAAGCGGACAACTTGTTAAATAATTATCTATGTAATCTGAAATACCCTGTTGTTTAATAACTTCCGGTTCCGATATATTTTTCTCATATTATATTTTTGCTAACTTATATATTAAATTTGTTTTTCTTTTCTTTTTTTTCATAATTTATTAACGTTACGAAATTAACGTTACGAAATAGATATATGACGATTTGAAATACAACAAGACTAGCAATTAAGTAGTAAATTAGTCGTAGAAAGTTGATTAGAATTTACAACATGTATTGACTATGATAATGATTTTTCATTCAGCTTATATTTTATTGAAATATTTAATTCGACTAATCAGCTATATTACGGTTTGCAAAGCTTTTCTTCTTTTAATTAATCAATAAAATACTAGTTACATTTTTAAAAATATCTACAAATTAAAATACTATTTTAAATTATGTATTGGTAATAGGCCTATTACAAAGTTAACAATGATTTAGTAACAAATCTTTCCGAATATCTTAAAACTTCCCATTGAGAACAATGGTCCCATTTGCAGCGATCTGTAATCAGAAACGAAGCTGGATCTGGTGCACGATGTCACCTGTGTGTGTACACTCTTGTTTCTTGTAACATCACGCCTTCTTAAGATTAACTTAGTTTTGATAGTATTAATAAAGTCAGTGAGATGTTATATTTTTTAACAAAAGGACATAACATCATAAATATAAATATATTTTTACGTAGGAATTTCATTTCCGTAGTAATTTAAATACTTAGTTACACATTAAAATTTTTATGATGTTTGTCTATGATTAGGTTGATTAATTATCTAGTGACAGGAAATTCAAAAGACCTTAATACTCTATGACATTTCGTATTATTTTATAAATTAGATGTTGCCAGCTTGACGATGCTTTGGATTCAGTGTTATTATTTTGTCATACATTATATAAATTGTTTTTTTTTCTTATTAGCTGTCATTGGTTACAGATGTATAGATGCTGCCTACGTTGAAATATTGATATATTTAGATTAAATTAAAATATTGAGATTTAATTCTTATTTGTTTCCAAAAACATTCAGTTCTTTAGTTTAAAATTACAAAATTAATTATTTTCATTTTTAATAATTAAGAATTTACCCACATTTATTTTGACTTCATTTAATTAATTAAAGTTTTACATAAGAATAATAATAACTTTACTTTTTTTTAAATACTACTGCATGAAATATAGTTTGAATTTCAAATTAAAATTTTTGTTAGGGATAATAGTTTTTTTATTTTATTTTTAAACATCTAGTTGTATTTGTTTATTATGGAGCGTCCAATAGCTTATAATCTATTTTGAAATGATGAGTTGATATATGAAGTAGTAACTTGAGATACCCAGCCAAAAGACAGCATTGAAGAATTGAGAGTGCAGATTAGGGATTCAGCTTCATTGATTCTTACCGATGAGATTCCTGAGAGACAGATTATGAGTCATTGTCTGAACTTAATATTAATATTAACTAAAAATTCTTTTTTGTTTTTTGTTGAATTCTTTGTTTAAATCTCCTCTTTTTAAAATTTTAATTCGTTTTAGGGAGTTGTAATAACTAATAAGGCTTCCAACAATGGGTTCATTAAATTTTAATGCTTTTGTTTGGCAAAATTACTTAAAGATGTATAGTTGTCATGATATTAAAACTCATATCACCTTTAAATGAGTATCATAAACTTTATTATAGTTTATTAGTTTCGGATATTTATTTTAGGCTCTTCCTTACAAAATAAGTTTATTGTTCAGGAGTTACGTTGCCTGGTGGATTTGATATTTCACATATTTCTTCTGTTAATTATTCGAAGTCACATGTGTCTGGT